>OX451738.1:624512328-625712328 GCA_948472305.1 Vicia faba | reverse complement strand
CATACATACAACTCAAAACACTACTAACGGGAAACTTCAACAACATGTATACTAATCATGCGATACAGTCATACAGTGGCTCTCCAACCACCACAACATAGAGGAACGAACAACTTCGATAACAAATCCAGAAACATCAACGCACACAGTCATACAAACGACTAATTCCCATATGATACACATCATAAATCTCATTATAAGGCTAGAACCCCACCCTTACTTGTATTGAAGTTCGCCCAACCAAAGCTCTGACCGTAATCCTCGCTTTGCTCGACACCGGACAACTTGCTCCTTCCTCCGTGCAACTCTTACAGTCAGCGTGCAAACCCTCAATCACTAACTAAATCAAATCATTGTGTCAACTTAACCTTATATATCAATCTTATTGAGCTTAACTTTCACACTCCCACTTTACTACTTCCAACCAATAAAATAGGTCCAACACAATTATTCCGTTAATTCCAACATTATTATTATTAATCAACTAATTAATTAATTAATAATAATCTAACAACTTATACCAACAATTCTCAACATCTCACAATTTTTCAACAAATAATCCAAAAATAATTTAATTAAATAAACGGGCGTTATAGTTTTGGTAAACCGATATGAAAAGGTTTATATTTTGGTAACGCATGCAACACACATAGCCCATATGAGACCTATGTAGACATTATTATTATTTTTGTATTATTTGTATATTATGTGTATTATTACTCAAATATTTTCACCATACAGTTTATTAAATAAAATTTGTCGCTTTCATTGTTGCAAGATGAACATAACTTAACACCTTACAATTAACATAACTTAACATAGACAATTATATAACTTAACAATAATAAATAACAAAAACCTAGACACTACTAGATGATTCTGGATGTTTCAACATTTTGATTATGTCATTGTTAGATTTAAAAATTGTCGCATCAAACTCGCTTGATCCCTTTGTTAGCCTACGGTGATATGTTATCCACATTACCTTCAAATCTTCATCAACCTTCAGCTCAATATGATTGCATTTTACCTTTCTATCAGTATCAATTTATGGTGCACAAAACTCGATCTTACTCACTTTTTTGTTCTCTGTGTCGGATAACATATTATTCAATTTGGATCTCAGAAGAGCGATACATGTGGTGTCCTTCGGTAGCCCAAAATCAACATGAAATTTCACCATGTGAAAGTACACACATGTCATAAACGAATAAATATGAATGTTAAGATGTTCTTTTTAACAATGCACATTCTCTATTTATACAAGTTTGAATTCATTCCAGACCATACACAATTTTCGGTGCAATCACAGCCGTACAAAACTGTCTGAAAAAATCTCAACAGTTAAAAATTACACTATCGATTTTTTGAAGCTCCTCTAAAAGTCTACTTTTTAAAAATCAGTAATTTTACACTACCGAATTTTTCAAAGTTTTGCAAAAAAAAAAGGTACAAAATGGTGTTTTCAGACTTTTTACACACACTATTAGAATTTTCAATTTTAATCGAAATTTTATTTGTTCTACCAATTTTTTTGTACATTCCCTTTATACTATGATAAGGATAATATGAGTGTTATCCAAAATTTGGGGGTGCCAGGTAAAAATCCTAAGTTTGCCATTAAGACTAAATATGTCATCTGGCCCATCATAAATTTAATTTTAAGCAATGAGTTAACCTTTTTAAAAGTCTAATTTAACATGTTAATCTATTTAGAAATTATTTAAAAATAAAAACTGCACTATTTTCACCTCAGAGAGGTATTTAAAAGCCTGTTTGAAAAAAACTGCACTATTTTAAACTAAATATGACTTATTATCAAGGTATTTTGCAAGTACCTTCCTCTCGAAGATCATCACTATAGGCAAATACAACTCCATGAAAACTTTCTTGAAGTTCCTTACCTGTTCTTCCCAAAGACCATTCATGAACTAAGCAAAACTCAAATTACCAACACTGCTTTTGTATTGGTTGACATATTTATTAGCATTTCAAATATTCACGCTTTTTTTTTTAATTATTCATCACTACATAATAATTTCTATTTCATTCAATAATCGCACGTCCAAAAGTTAAATGTATAAATACGTGAGAAGACAACTTTTCATTTAGGTTAATTTTTTAGATGAGATCCAAACTCATCGGTAAGATCTATTTTGTTTAAAAATTTAAACCCTTTTTTTGTTTGGTGAGTTGAAACTAAACTGGTGAGGTGTGTGAATGATCACACACTGGTTTTCTCTCTATTTTGACTGTTTGGTTTGGTGCAATATAATACAAGACTACAAGACTGGTAGAGTGATAGTACTATTACCAAGCCACAAACTTCAACCAAATAGCAGACACATACATTAAATGAGCTTTAATATCACTAGTTATAATGAAAAGACATACCTTGCAATCGAATATCTCAGCATCTACTAACAGAGCTAGATTAACGGGACAATTCGTACATAACTTCACAAATTGCATTTTTCGGTTATGATTTTTAGGACCCAATATGAAACATGGGGTATATTTTTTATCCATCCTTAATAAGTCTAAGCTAAGCTTTTTATGTATCTAATAAATAAACGTAATCTGCAGAATACAACATGACTTAATACAATCATATCTCATAATCAACAATTGCAATTTAAATTGGTGCTTGATATCAAATTCACCATCCCTTAAATTAATCTGTCCTAGCAATATCACATGAAAATTCGATTAAATTTGTGTAGTTAAGTCAATTTAGTCGGTAGTCAGTAACTATTCAGAGACATCAGACATCCATATTACAAGTTAGCAGGTTCAAACCTGCTACATCCCATTAGTCACCTCTACTTAACCGGAAAAAAAGTAAGATCAAATTTATTGTTGAGGATACAAATTCCAGAAACTACAAATTCCATTCCACATTCAACAAACACACATAGTATGGTTTAAGCCGTTTCATGATAATAACATCACCAATCATTGATATTTTCTAATATCATACTTTCTTTATGAACCAAAAAACAGAAATTAAAAAGATTTAAAAATAAAAAATAAAAATTTATGCTCAAAACAAAAAGACAATAGAATAATGCCAAAAACCCTAGTTTGGATTCAAAGGCAAACGGTACTTGTAAATCACCAAATAGTCATGATTCACAGTAGGGAAAACAAAATAAACCCTCATAAAATTCACCTATTATTATTTAATTTCAATTTAAAAAACCATACCACAAAAAAAAAAGGAGATAGATCTACAATCTTCAACAGAAAAGTTCGATAATCCATTATACAACTCCATAATCAAAACAAAAAAAACTAAATTGAAGAAACGTCACCGTTTAAATGAAGCTTATAATCATCGCAATCGAATCCACATCCACACTGAGGGCATTCAAGGAAATTCTCCGCCCCAAAATTGGCAGAAGTAATACCGACAGAAAAACCAATATCATCACCGTCACGAGAAACCTCAACAATACTCAACCACAAAATCACAATCTTGACGGAAATACCCTTGAGTTTATAAAGCCTATTCTTCGAAATCACACCCGAGATAGTACTCTTGTAACTAAGCGTGTAACTTTCTATCGTAAAACCACATGTTTTCTCAAAAAACACTGAAAATTGACCTGTTTCTCTGTTTAAGGTATACCCGATTGCTCCTTTTGGAAGAAGACCCTTTGGGAAACCGTATTCCATGAGAAGATCGTAAGCTGAGAGATTGTTCTGTTGAATCAATGCATTCGATGACGATAACGATGATGATGATGATGATGATAGTGTTAAAGAGATTAACAAAATCAGAATCAATTTAATTGAAACCATAGTAGCGAAATCAATAGTTGATTTTGATTTGTATATTGGTTAAAGAGGTACTTTTGAAGAGTTCAATTTTTGGGTTGTTTGAAGATGCGGTGGATATCAAGGTCAGAGGGAGATTCTTCTTATGTTATGCTTTGTTTGGTAGGTTAGGAAAAGTTTAAAATAGATTAAAATTAGGAAAGTTAAATATTGCGATTTTTTTTAGGTTATAAATAAAATATTATTAAAAATATTAAAATTATTTTAATATTTTAATGTTTTTGAAATAATAATTATCATAGTCGATATAAACAGCCTGTCCTTTGTTTTAAATAGAGAATGCTTGTTTCTTCTTTTTTATTTTTTATTTTCTTCTTAGGCATAAGTGATGCCTAAGGTCTGATACAAACACCAATTACATTAGAACAGAATTCTAGGGACTAAAGGCTTAAACCAAACTCAGAACAAAACTAATACTTGATTCAAGCCAATCAAATTAACAAACTGAATACCAGCATCTGCAAATAAGAACCTCAGCAAGCCCAGCAGATAACCAAGGCCAGAGAAAAATGTTGCGGTGCGACACAGAAGAACTCCCACAGCAGACTGCTTCCGGACTAACATCAAAAAGCAACAAGATGCCAAAATCCGCAAATAATGCGAGCGCCTGGCAATACACCGAAACTACGCGTCCAGAAGCAAGAAGATGTAAAAGATGGAAGGAGGGGTAGCTGCGGGAACCACACCAGAAGACAACACCGACAATAAAACTGTCGAAAGTAATTCCTTGTGTCGAAGCAGTTTGCTCGACAGAAATAAGGGAGTGTCGTAGTAGATGTGTCGAAAATACTACACACATATTTGATTTGATTTTGATTTAAATAATTTAATTTAAATCTAAAATAGATATATTTGATTTAGTACCAAAATATGTATTTTGGGCTTTTATAAATTTGTAATGAAATCAATTAATTATAATCACAGAATTTGCAGTTAGAAGTGATTAATAAAATTTTCCACAGTTTGTGGGCAGAAAAAACTCTGTAGAAAATAATTTTTTTTTTCCTCTCATAATTCATTGTCGTGTGTGGTGATATCAATCTTATTCATCAAGATTGGTAGAAATTCATCACAGATATTTGGTGGATTTCCAACATCTGGTATCAAGAGCTCAGTTAATCGATCCAAGGGAAGTATCGATTAAGAACGATTGAGGAAGGAGAAGAATTCACGATGACAAATTATGGGAATGCAAATTATCCAGCAACTCTACAAATTCTGAAAGTAGATAACTATGAGAATTGGTGCAAACAGATGGAAGTTTTATTCAGGTGTCAAGGTCTTTGGAATCTTGTAAAGGATGGATTAGAAGCGCTTGGAGAAAACGCTTCAGAAGAAGAAAAGAAGAAACACACAAAATCTGAGAAGCTGAGTTATAAACCACTCTTTATAATTCATCAATGTCTGAGTCCAGAAAATTTTGAAAAAGTGAATGATTCAGAATCTGCAAAAGAAGCTTAGGGGGTTCTTGAGAAGTCCTTTGGTGGTGCAGAAAAGGTGAAATAAGTGAGGTTACAAACTCACAAGAGAACGTATGAATTGCTTCAGATGGAAGATAGTGAGAGCATGTCTGATTTCTTCATTAGGGTTACAAAACTAGTGAATCAAATCAAGATATGTGGAGAAACACTAACAACAAGAGCTGTTGTTTCGAAGATCTTGAGATCTTTGGCTCCTAAGTTCGACCACGTGGTGGTGGCTATAGAATAGGGGAAAGACTTGTCGATATTGACAAAGGAAGAGCTTCAAGGGACGCTTGAATCTCATGAACAAAGAATGGCTGAAAGAGGTGCAGGCAAGTCAAAGAGTGATGTGGCTTTGCAGGCACATTCACCAAAAGAAACCAAAGGGAAAGGAAAGTGGTTCGACAGAGGTAGAGGCGGCTACAACAAATCGACTGGTAGAGGAAACCAGAACGAAGGAAATGTGTCGAATCAGAGAAGACCATACCAAGGCAACCAAAGAGGTTGTGTTGCAAATAGAGGAAGATGTGGTGGTCAAAAACCTGACAAGAGTCACATTCAATGTTACAATTGTCATAAGTATGGTCACTATTCAAGTGATTGTCCAGAAAAGAAAAACAATCAAGAAAGTGATGCAAAGTTTGTAAAACATGAGGAAGAAGAGATGATGCTGATGGTCATAATAAGAGATGAAGATAGATTCAAGGACCAATGGTACCTGGATTCAGGATGCTCATCACATATGTCTGGAAGAAAAGTCTGGTTTGTCAACATAAAACCCTCAATGAAAAATATGGTAAAATTCGCGAATGAAAATACCCTAGCAGCTGAAGGTATTGGTGTTGTTATGATTATGATGAAAGATGGCAAGAGGACATTAATTTCCAATGTATTGTACATACCAGACATGAAGAGTAATTTTCTCAGTATAGGACAGTTGGTCGAAAAGAATTATATAGTATCGATCAAAGATAAGATGATGAGAGTCGTCGATGCAAATGGAAGATTAATCTTGAAGACTCCTATGTCTCATAATAGAACCTTCAAGATCGAACTAAATGTGATGGAGCACAAGTTCCTTTCGACTGCAGCAAGCATAGATGAATGGATATGACATTATCGACTAGGCCATCTCAACTTCAGAGACATCATAGATTTGAAGAGAAGAAATATGGTTTAAGGATTTCAAGAAATCGACATTTCAAATGAGGTATGTGAGGAATGTGTGCAGGCGAAGCAGCACAAGAATAACTTCAGCAAGGATGCAGGAAGTAGGTTGAAGGTTATTCTTGAAGTCATATACTCTGATGTATGTGGACCAATCCAGGTGGATTCGATGGGAGGTAACAAATACTTTGTTACATTAATTAGATGATTTCAGTCGAAAGCTGTGGACTTACCTGATCAAGAAGAAAAGTGAAGTGATCAAGGTATTTTCCAAGTTTAAGCCTATGGTCGAAAGACAGAGTGGTCGAAAGCTCAAAGTTTTGAGAACTGATGGTGATGGAGAGTATGTGTCGAAAGACTTCAATAAGTTATGTGAAAAGGAAGGGATTGTGTATGAGGTGGTGCCACCTATACTCAATAGCATAATGGAACTGTAGAAAGGAAGAATCGAACCATCATGAATATGGTGAGAAGTATGTTGGAAGGCAAGAATTTACCTAAGGAGTTTTCGGGTGAAGTTGTGTCGACTGCAACATACATTTTGAACAGATGTCCCACGAAGAAGCTAGAAGGAATTACTCCAGAATAATGTTGGTCTGGTGTGAATCCTAGCTTGAGTCATCTGAAGGTATTTGGATCTATTGCACATAGACATGTCCCAGATCATTTGAGAAGAAAACTTGATGACAAGTCTAGTTAAATGATTCTAGTTGGATATTATTCGACAAGAGGTTACAAGTTGTTCGACCCAGTGAACAAGTAGATTGTGACCAGTAGGGACGTGATCATAGACGAGCTTAAAGAATGAGTTTGGACTGAAAATGTCAAGAAAGATTCAGTGGAAATCCTACTTGAAGAACCAGAAACTCAAGTCGAAAGAGAAGTTCGAAAAGAGGAACCAGCTGTTATAGATCAACCAAGTACAAGCAGACCTCAAAGAACAAGACACATGCCTGCAAGATTGCAAGATTGTGTGATTACATCAGATGATGTGATAGATAATGAAGGTGAGTTGGTATATCATGCTTTCTATGCAGATGTAGAACCTGTCAATGCAGCTAAAGCATTAAAGGATTCGAAGTGGGTGAAAGCAACGAACGAATAAGTGAAGTCTATCAAAGACAAAAACTTGGTCACTTGTCGAATTGCCTCAAGGCAATAAGGAAATTAATGTCAAGTGGGTATAAAAATTGAAGATGAATCCCAAAGGGGAAGTAACTCGACACAAAGCAAGGCTTATTGCGAAAGGATTTCTACAGAAAGAAGGAATATACTTCGATGAAGTTTTTGCACCTGTTGTTAGGATCAAAACAATCACGTTGGTTGTTGGTCTAGCAGAAATAAACAGATGGCACATATGTCATATGGACGTGAAGCGTGCATTCTTGAATGGACCCTTAGAAGAAGAAGTTTATGTTAAACAACCAGTTGGGTTTGTGAAACATGACAAAGAGAGAAAGGCGTACAAGCTGCATAAAGCCCAGTATGGATTGAAACAAGCTCCAAGAGCTTGGAATAAGAAAGTTGATAGTTTTCTAAGGGAGAAGGAATTTGTGAAGTTCATAACTTAACATGGAGTATATGTAAGAAGAAGAAATAGTGAATTTCTTATACTATGTCTCTATGTCGATAATTTGTTGATAACAGGTAGCTGCAAAAGTGAGATCGAAGACTTCAAAGATGATCTCAACAAGGAATTCGAAATGTCTGATCTGGGTGAGATTTCATATTTCCTTGGCATTAAATTCTACAAAAGTAGTAGAGGTTTGATGATGCATCAAAGAAGATATGCAGGAGAAATTCTCAAGATATTTGAGATGGAAGAATGCAACTCAACTTCGACACCTGCAGAACCAAGACTGCAACTTTCGAAAGATGCAGATGAAGATGATGTCGACCCAACCCAATACAGAAGACTTATTGGGTCATTGAGATACCTTTGTCATAAAAGCCCTGACTTAGCATATAGTGTAGGTATGGTAAGTAGATTCATGTAGAAGCCAAAGGTATCACATCTAGCAGCGGTGAAAAGGATACTAAGGTATCTCAAAGGAACTCTCGACTATGGCATTTTGTTTCCTGCAGATGATAAAGGAAAAGAATGCAAGTTAATGGGATACACTTATTCGAGTTGGTGTAGTGATGCTGAAGATCGAAAATCAACAGCATGATATGTGTTTATGTTAGGTGGTGTACCAGTTTGTTGGAGTTCAAGAAAGGAACCAGTAGTGGCATTATCATCATGCGATGTAGAATACATAGCTGCTTCTCTTTGTGCATGTCAAGCAACTTGGATGGTGAACTTGGTCGAAGAGATAACAGGGAAAGATTATGGAGCAATTACCATGAAGATTGACAACATGTCAGCTATCAATCTGGAAAAGAACCCAATAGCACATGGTCGAAGCAAGAACATCGAAATAAGGTTCCACTATCTTCGAGAGCAGGTAGCAGATGAGAAGATGAACTTGGAACACTACAGAACTGAGAATCAGATTGCAGACATCATGACAAAGAGAATGCAAATTAAAGTATTTCGAAGACTAAGAGCTATGATGAATGTACATAGCTTAGACACAATGAATTAGATTGTGTGTTGAAAGTAATTCCTTATGTCGAAGTTGTTTGCTCGACAAATACAAGGGAGTGTCGAAGTAGGTGTGTGGAAAATGCCACACACAGATTTGATTTATTTTAGATTTAGATATATTTGATTTAGATCTAAAATAGATAGATTTGATTTGTTTTAGATTTAGATATATTTGATTTAGATCTAAAATAGATAGATTTGATTTAGTACCAAAATAGGTATTTTGAGCTTTTATAGTTTTGGGCTCTGGCTTAGGAGCAAGCTAACCTAAATCTATAAATAGAGAGATTAACCCCTAATTGCAATAAAGTCAATTAATTGTAATTACATAATTTGCAGTTGGAAGTGATTAATAAAATTTTCCACAGTTTGTGGGCAGAGAGAAACTCTGCAAAAAATAATTGTCTTCTTTCTTTTCTTTTATTTTCTCATAATTCATTGTCATTGTATGGTGATATCAATCTTATTCATCAATACTGGTATAAATTATTCACAGATATTTGGTGGATTTCTAACATCTGGTATCAAGAGCTTGGTTAATTGATTCAAGGGAAGTATCTATCAAGAACGATTGAGGAAGAAGAAGAATTCACAATAGCGAGTTATGGGAATGCAAATTATCCAGCAACTCTATCCATTTTGAAAGTAGACAACTATGAGAATTGGTGCAAACATATGAAAGTTTTATTCAGGTGCCAAGGTCTTTGAGATATTGTAAATGATGGATTGGAAGCGCTTGGAGAAAACGCTTCAGAAGAAAAAAGAAGAAACACACAGAATCTGAGAAGTTGAGTTATAAAGCACTCTTTATAATTCATCAATGTCCGAGTCCAGAAAATTTTGAAAAAGTGAGTGATTCAGAATCTGCTAAAGAAGCTTGTGAGGTTCTTGAGAAGTCCTTTGGTGGTGCAGAAAAGGTGAAAGAAGTGAGGTTGCAAACTCACAAGAGAACATATGAATTTCTTCAGATGGAAGATAGTGAGAGCATATCTGATTTCTTCACTAGGGTTACAAAAGTAGTGAATCAAATCAAGGTATATGGAGAAACATTAACAATAAGAGTTGTTGTTTCAAAGATCTTAAGATCTTTGGCTCCTAAGTTCGATCACGTGGTGGTGGCTATAGAAGAGGGGAAAGACTTGTTAATATTGACAAAGGAAGAGCTTCAAGAGGCGCTTGAATATCATGAACAAAGAATGACTGAAAGAGCTGCAGGAAAGTCGAAGAGTGATGTGGCTTTGCAGGCACATTCACCAAAAGAAACAAAAGGCAAAGGAAAGTGGTTTGACAGAGGTAGAGGCGGCTATAACAAATCAACTGGTAGAGGAAACTAGAACAAAGGAAATGTGTCGAATCAGAGAAGACCATACCAAGGAAACCAAAGAGGTGGTGTTGCAAATAGAGGAAGATGTGGTGGTCGAAAACCTGACAAGAGTCACATTCAATGTTACAATTGTCATAAGTATGGTCACTATTCGAGTGATTGTCCAGAAAAGCGAAACAATCAAGAAAGTGATGCAAAGTTTGCAAAACATGAAGAAGAAGAGATGATGTTGATGGTCACAACAAGAGATGAAGATATATTCAAGGACCAATGGTACCTGGATTCAGGATGCTCATCCAATACATCTGGAAGTAAAGACTGGTTTGTCAACATAAAGCCCTCAATGAAAAATATGGTAAAATTCGTAAATGACAATACCCTAGCAGCTGAAGGTATTGGTGTTGTTATGATTATGATGAACGATGGCAAGGGGACAATAATTTCCAATGTGTTGTACATACCAGGCATGAAGAGCAATTTGCTCAGTATAGGGCAGTTGGTCGAAAAGAATTATCAAGTTTTGATCAAAGATAAGATGATGAGAGTCGTCAAAACAAATGGAAGATTAATCTTGAAGGCTCCTATGTATCAGAGTAGAACCTTCAAGATCAAACTAAATGTGATGGAGCACAAGTGCCTTTCGACTGCAGCTAATAGAGATGAATGGATATGGAATTATAGACTAGGCCATCTCAACTTCAGAGACACCATATTTTTGAAGAGAAGAAATATGGTTTCAGGATTTCCAGAAATCGACATTCCAAATGAGGTATGTGAGGAATGTGTGCAGGCGAAGCAACACAAGAATAGCTTCAGCAAGGATGCAGGAAGCAAGTCGAAGGTTATTCTTGAAGTAATATGCTCTAATGTATGTGGACCAATCCAGGTGGATTCGATGGGAGGTAACAAATACTTTGTTACATTCATAGATGATTTCAGTCGAAAGTTGTGGACTTACCTGATCAAAAAGAAAAGTGAAGTGATCAAGGTATTTGCCAAGTTTAAGTCTATGGTCGAAACAAAAAGTTGTCGAAAACTCAAAGTTTTGAGAACTGATAGTGGTGGAGAGTATGTGTCGAAAGAATTCCACATGTTATGTGAAAAGGAAGGGATTATGCATGAGGTGGCGCCACCATATACTCCCTAGCATAATGGAACTGCAGAAGGAAGAATCGAACCATCATGAATATGGTGATAAGTATGTTGAAAGGCAAGAATTTACCTAAAGAGTTTTGGGGTGAAGTTGTGTCGACTGCAACATACATTTTGAACAGATGTCCTACGAAGAAGCTAGAAGGAATTACTCCAGAAGAATGTTGGTTTGGTGTAAATCCTAGCTTGAGTCATCTGAAGGTATTTGGATCTATTGCACATAAACATGTGCCAGATCAGTTGAGAAGAAAACTTGATGACAAGTCGAGTCAAATGATTCTAGTTGGATATCATTTGACAGGAGGTTATAAGTTGTTCGACCCAGTGAACAAGCAGATTGTGATCAGCAAGGACGTGATCATAGATGAGCTTAAAGAATGGGATTGGACTGAAAATGTCAAGAAAGATTAAGTGGAAATCCTACTTGAAGAACCAGAACTCAAGTCAAAAGAGAAGTTCGACAAGAGGAACCAAGAGTTAGAGATCAACCAAGTACAAGCAGATCTCAAAGAGCAAGACACATGCCTGCAAGATTGCAAGATTGTGTGGTTACATCAAATGATGTGATAGATAATGAAGGTGAGTTGATACATTATACTTACTATGCAGATGTCGAACCTGTCAATGTAGCTGAAGCATTAAAGGGTTCGAAGTGGGTGAAAGCAATGAACGAAGAAGTGAAGTCTATTGAAGACAACAACACTTGGTCACTTGTCTAATTTCCTCAAGGAAAGAAGGAAACTTATGTCAAGTGGGTATAAAAAGTGAAGATGAATCCCAAAGGGGAAGTAACTCGATGCAAAGCAAGGCTTATGGCTAATGGATTTCTACAGAAAGTAGGAATAAACTTCGATGAAGTTTTTGCACCTGTTGCTAGGATCAAAACAATCAGGTTGGTTGTTGGTCTAGCAGAAATAAACAGATGGCACATATTTCATATGGACGTGAAGTGTACATTCCTGAATGGAACCTTAGAATAAGAAGTTTATGTTAAACAACCAGTTGGGTTTGTGAAACATGACGAAGAGAGAAAGGTGTATAGGCTGCATAAAGCCCTGTATGGATTAAAACAAGCTCCTAGAGCTTGGAATGAGAAAATTGATAGTTTCCTAAGGGAGAAGGAATTTGTGAAGTGCACAACTGAACATGGAGTATATGTAAGAAGAAGCAATAGTGAATTTTTTATACTATGTCTCTATGTCGATGATTTGTTGATAACAGGTAGCTACAAAAGTGAGATCGAAGACTTCAAAGGTGATCTCCACAAGGAATTCGAAATGTCTGATATGGGTGAGATTTCATATTTCCTTGTCATTGAATTATACAAGATCAGTAGAGGTTTGATGATGCATCAAAGAAGATACGCAGGAGAAATTATCAAGATATTTGATATGGAAGAATGCAACTCAACTTCGACACCTGCATAACCAAGACTGCAACTTTCGAAAGATGCAGATAAAAATGATGTCGACCCAACCCAATACAGAAGACTTATTGGGTCATTGAGATACCTTTGTCATACAAGGCCCGACTTAGCATATAGTGTAGGTATGGTAAGTAGATTCATGCAGAAGCCAAAGGTATCACATCTAGCAGCGGTGAAACAGATACTAAGGTATCTCAAAGGAACTCTCGACTATGGCATTTTGTTTCCTACAGCTGATAAAGGAAAATAATGCAAGTTAATGGGATACACTGATTTGAGTTGGTGTAGCAATGCTGAAGATAGAAAATCAACAACATGATATGTGTTTATGTTAGGTGGTACACCAGTTGCTTGGAGTTTAAGAAAGGAACCAGTAGTGGCATTATCATCATGCGAAGCATAATATATAACTGCTTCTCTTTGTACATGTCAAGCAACTTGGATGGTGAACTTGGTCGAAGAGATAACATGGAAAGATCATGGAGCAATTACCATGAAGATCGACAACATGTCAGCTATCAATCTGGCGAAGAACCCGATAGCATATGGTCGAAGCAAGAACATCGAAATAAGGTTCGACTATCTTCGAGAGCAGGTAGCAGATGGGAAGATGAACTTGGAACACTTCAGAACTGAGAATCAGATTGCAGACATCATGACGAAAGGAGTGCAGGTCGAAGTATTTCAAAGACTAAGAGCTATGATGAAAGTATATAGCTTAGAAACAATGAATTAAGTGGTGTGTTGAAAGTAATTCCTTGTGTCGAAGCAATTTTCTCGACAGAGACAAGAGAGTGTCGAAGTAGGTGTGTCGAAAATTCTATACACAAATTTGATTTGTTTTAGATATAGATATATTTGATTTAGATCTAAAATTGATAGATTTGATTTAGTACCAAAATAGGTATTTTGGGCTTTTATAATTTTGGGCTTTGGCTTAGGAGCAAGCTAACCTAAATCTATAAATAGAGGGAGTAACCCCTAATTATAATGAAGTCAATTAATTGTAATCACAGAATTTGCAGTTGCAAGTGATTAATAAAGTTTTCCACAGTTTGTGTGCAGAGAGAAACTCTGCAGAAATTAATTGTCTTCTTTTTTTTTTTTTTTCTCATAATTCATTGTCATTGTGTGATGATATCAATCTTGTTCATCAAGATTGGTAGAGATTCATCACAGATATTTGGTGGATTTCCAACATCTGGTATCAAGAGCTCGGTTGATCGATTCAAGGAAAGTATCGATCAAGAACGATTGAGGAAGAAGAAGAATTCACAACGGCGAGTTATGGGAATGCAAATTATCCAGAAACTCTACCCATTCTGAAAGTAGATAACTATGAGAATTGGTGCAAACAGATGAAAGTTTTATTCAAGTGTCAAGGTCTTTGGGATCTTGTAAAGGATGGATTGGAAGCGCTTGGAGAAAATGCTTCAGAAGAAGAAAAGAAGAAACACACAAAATATGAGAAGCTGAGTTATAAAGCACTCTTTATAATTCATCAATGTCTGAGTCCAGAAAATTTTGAAAAAGTGAGTGATTCAGAATCTGCAAAAGAAGCTTGGGAGGTTCTTTAAAAGTCCTTTGGTGGTGCAGAAAAGGTGAAATAAGTGAGGTTACAAACTCACAAGAGAATGCATGAACTGCTTCAGATGGAAGATAGTGAGAGCATATCTGATTTCTTCACTAGGGTTACAAAACTAGTGAATTAAATAAAGGTATACGGAGAAACATTAATAACAAGAGCTGTTTTTTCAATGATCTTGAGATCTTTTGCTCCTAAGTTCGACCATGTGGTGGTGGCTATAGAAGAGGGGAAAGTATTTTCGAAATTGACAAAGGAAGAGCTTCAAGGGACGCTTGAATCTCATGAACAAAGAATGGCTGAAAGAGCTGCAGACAAGTCAAAGAGTGATGTGGCTTTGCAGGCACATTCACCAAAAGAAACCAATGGCAAAGGAAAGTGGTTCGACAGAGGTAGAGGCGGCTACAACAAATCGACTGGTAGAGGAAACCAGAATGAAGGAAATGTGTCGAATCAGAGAAGACCATACCAAGGAAACCAAAGAGGTGGTGTTGCAAATAGAGGAAGATGTGGTGGTTGAAAACCTGATAAGAGTCACATTCAATGTTATAATTGTCATTAGTATGGTCACTACTCGAGTGATTGTCTAGAAAAGTGAAAGAATCAAGAAAGTGATGCAAAGTTTGCAAAACATGAAGAAGAAGAGATGATGCTGATGGTCACAACAAGAGATGAAGTTAGATTCCAGGACCAATGCTACCTGGATTCAGGATGCTCATCACATATATCTGGAAGGAAATACTGGTTTGTCAACATAAAGCCCTCAATGAAAAATATGATAAAATTTGCAAATGACAATACCCTAGCAGCTGAAGGTATTGGTGTTGTTATGATTATGATGAAAGATGGCAAGAGGACAGTAATTTCCAATGTGTTGTACATAACAGGCATGAAAAGCAATTTGCTCAGTATAGGGCAGTTGGTCGAAAATAATTATAAAGTGTCAATTAAAGATAAGATGATGAGAGTCGTCAATGCAAATGGAAGATTAATATCGAAGGCTCCTATGTCTCATAATAGAACCTTCAAGATCGATCTAAATGTGATGGAGCACAAGTGCCTTTCGACTGCAGCTCGCAGAGATGAATGTATATGGTATTATCGACTAGGCCATCTCAACTTCAGACATCAGAGATTCGAAGAGAAGAAATATGGTTTCAGGATTTCCAGAAATCGACATTCCAAATGAGGCATGTGAGGAATGTGTGTAGGCGAAGCAGCACAAGAATAACTTCAACAAGGATGCAGGAAGAAGGTTAAAGGTTATTCTTGAAGTCATATACTATGATGTATGTGGACCAATCCAGGTGGATTCAATGGGAGGTAACAAATACTTTGTTACATTCATAGATGATTTCAGTCGAAAGCTGTGTGCGTTTTAGCAAAGACCCTCGATAAAAGATCATAGTCCCTTGATGACCCTCAATGTTGCCTTCGGTAAACGATCTAGTCCCTAAACGACATTGCTAAAATGTCCCATAGGTTGCCTTTGATGACTATAAAAAATGTCCCGTGCCCGTCCCTTCACATCCAACGATGGGGTTTCTTACCAAAACAATAGTGAGATAACAACATCTAAAGGAGGAGGAAAAGAACATTTAAGACCTTTTGAGTAGGTAGGTTTCTCCTAGTTGCTCGCTTTCTCAGAAACAAAAACATTTTATACACCCAAATTTTCATTTTGAAACATTTTTCAAAAGAAAAAATACTTTGTATGCATTCTTATAGAGACGAGAACCATTACAAAGACATTCCTTTTCAAAATACTTTCAAAACCCACATCACGAACACATTTTCAAACAAAAATAAAGTGATCTAGCAAGCAACTAAGAGCCCGTAGATAACTACAGATGAAAAGGATGATAACACCTTCCCTTTTCATAACCTACCCCCCAAACTCAAGAAATAATCTTGAAAGGTCTTTCCTGTTCTTTTCAGCCTTTCCTTTTTGGATAAAACAAAATTCGGTGGCGACTCTTGCTAACCGCAACAAATACGATCAAACGCAAAACATCCAAGTCAGTTCTCCCACCGTGTTACAGTCGCCACCGACTTTTCTTTTATCCAACAAAAGAAAGGGTGAAAAGAACATAAAAAGACCTTTCAAGATTATTTCTGAGTAAGGGGGTAGATTATGGAAAGGGAAGGTGTTAGCACCCTTTCATTCGTAGTTATCTATGGACTCTTAGATGCTTAGCTCATTTTGAAATACCTTGTGCTTTGTGTGTTTTTGAAAAGTATTTTGAAAGCGCCTTAGTGCGACAAACTTTTGTAATATTTCTCGGAATGGCAGAGAACGTATACAAAGTGTTTGAAAATGTTTTTGAAAGAAGTTTTGTGTAAGTGTAAAGTTTGTTTGAGCAAGCATATAACAACTATCTACTTTATTCGAAAGGTTGTTCTTTCCCTCGTTTCCTTTAGACAGTGCTATCCTACTATTAGTGAGTAGGTAGCCTTAGTCGTCAGATGTTTGAGGGATATCCGAAGGGACGTTTATACAGTAGCAAAGGCAACTGGGCAAGAAAACTTAGTAACTACCTTAGGATTTTAAGATCATACCGAGGCAACGTCGAGAGGGTCATCGAGGGACTTATGATCTTTAAACCGGAGGGTAGCCACTAAAATCTCCCACGATTCAAGAGATGTGACTGTTTTTCCGAAGGCAACCAAAGTGGGATACCCTAGAGGTGTATATGTGAGAGTGTGTCGTATTCAGTTATTTTTATCTTATGTTAGGTTTGCTAGCGTCTTGTTTTATTCTTTCCATACAATCCTAGTTAGCATGCATCTAAACAGTTAATAATTTGCAGAAATTAAAAGTGCGAGAATTGTAAATCCTAGCTATTACAAGGCTTTGGGGAGGGGATTATTTACATGTCCGAACCTTGGGGAAATAAATCCCTAAATTAAACTATTACAAACCAGGAAGCGGGTACAATAATATGAAAATGATAATGCTAAAATAAAATTGCATGTGAATTAGAAAGGACGTCTAAACCCTAAAATATTTCTAAGTTAAAAGAAAATCTTTTTTGTTCTTTTGTTTATTTGGAAAATATTAAATCTAATTAAAAGAAAGAAAAATAAAATTATTTATCAAAATCAACTTTGAAACAAACCTAATTTTTTGGTATTTTTTATTATTTAAGAAAACAAATAAAATTGATTAAATCCTAAGTCTATTGATTTTTAAATTAAGGAAATAAGATAAAATAATTAACTAAATTAAATTATTAAACATAAAATAAAACCTAATTTTAAGTTATCTATATTTTTTCTGATTTCTTATGATTTAATAAAAAATGTTTTTTGAAAGTAATGAACTAAAAAAAGGAATGAAAACAAGTAAATGGGCTAGGTATTAATTAGCAAATACGGGGTGAGATTTGAGAAACGTAGGCCCAATGAGAAGAGCCTAAGCTGGCGTTAGATCTGGTGTTGCTGGCCTTCAGGAGGTGCATCATGGGTTGCATGTTGAGGTGCTTGGATCTGGATCAGATGGTGATGATCTGATGGTACATGGTGCACACCTAGGATCACATCACGCTTGATTTGTAAGAAATATGTTAGAAAAAATAAAATGCACGACCTGGGTATCGAACCCAGGTCATTCCAATTGCAACGCATCTTCCTCACCAACTGTGCCAACTATGCATTCGTTGATAAAAATAAAATAAAAATATTATATTAGAAAAACATAGATATATTGTTTTTGTACCAGCCAATCAGAATGTGGCTTTGGTACACGTAACTCCCTCGCCTGAGTCAACAGACAGAGAGACGCCGGAGTCAAACTCTGGTCGTCTTCTCCGATCTTACAAAACCTGAAACTTGATCAAACTTTAGATTAAAGCAAACTAAAGACCCTATTCGCCGAATCCAAGTCAGGGGTTATTTTAGTCTGAAACAGGCTGAATCACATGTTTCAAAGGTAAATTCAGATCGTGCCTTAACAATGGCACGATCTCATTCATGTATCTTTACTCACATGTAACACATTCAATCAAACATAAACATCAGCAGGAATATGTATATATGATCAATATGAATTTAAATCGTGCATTCTATGAGTTTGAGATTGAGGAATTTTTACCAAAACAGTGAGATCGAGTGAGGGAGCTTTCGCGCGTGTTGGAACTGTTTAAGGCTTGGGAAACACTCCCGGGACCTTCAGGAGGAAGAAAAAATGCCTTGAATGGACTGAGGAAGGCTGGATTGGTTGTTTCAAGTTTGACAACTTTGTGAAAATTTTGAGAATGTTGGTGTGCTTTTTTCCGAGGTAGTGTATACATATCCTTGGCTTGTAGAAGTGTTGTGTATTTATAGGAGATGGAGAGAGGGTGATAGCATGGAAAGAAATCTCCCTCATAACTATTGTAATGAAGTCATGATTTCAACTTTGAAAACTTTCCAAAAATGATGATTTCATGCCATTTTTGCATTATTTCCTTTCCATTTTGATCTTTGCATGAACCTGGCCCTCTCTAATGTATCTTGCACGAAAATTGGGTCTTAAAACAAATCCAAACATCATCCCATATTGAATAGTTGGACAATAACGTAGAAAATCTGTTAAAACTGTCAAGATAGTGTAAAAAGATAGAAAAATTGCATTTTGAACTGTTATGTGTCGACACAATGTTATACATTGACACATAACTCTTCTTGTTCCTGTAAAAACAAAATCAACTCAGTATGAGTCAATGTATAATGGGATTATGATATGGTGGCAGAACCGACTGTTTAATACTGGTTTGCATTTTTTGTTCGCAAAATGTCGCGGTAAGCAAGAGTCGCCACCGTCTTTTATTTTATCCAATCAGGAAAAGGAAAAAGAACAGAAAAACCCTTTTTCGAGAATGTTTCTGAGTACGGGGGGTAGATTATAGAAAGGGAAGGTGTTAGCACCCTTTCTATCCATGGTTTCCCATGGGCTCTTAGGTACTTGCTCATTTTAAAAATTTCTTGTGTGTGTTTGCTTTGAAAAGTTTTGTTTTACTTCGTTTTAACCCTTGTTTCTGTCCTCAAGAGTGTTACGAAGTTGTTTTGAAAACTTTGTTTGAAAAGTGTTTGGTGTGAAGAAATTTGTTTGTTTTGAGCAAGTACCTAGGAACTAATCTACCTACTCGAAAAAATTTTGTTCGTTTTTCTTTAGACAGCGCTATCCTATTATTAAGGAATAGGTAGCACCGTTGTTGGAGTTTTAAAGGGACGTTCGAAGGGACGAAATGGTCACTAAAGGCAACAAGTAAGGATACCTTGGCGTTTCGAAGGGACTATCGATATAAGATCAATTCGTAGGCAACTCGAGGGACAAGTAGGGACTGTGATCTTTATGATGATTTTGAATCGCGGGTCATTACTAAGGTATCCCTACGTTCGAGGGACACGACCATTATTTCCGAGGCAACCAAGTGAGGCAATACCCTAGGGGTGCAAGTATGCAAAAGTATCTGATTTCACTTATTTATCTTATAATTTAGTGATCTATTTAGTTGATTAAGCATACAAGCCTAGATTTCTAACAATTATATACAAGCATGCAGAATATAAAAGCGAGAAGGTAAAGGTCTTACGCTATTACATGGCTTTTACAGATGCATAACTGTCTTGACTGAGAAATAAAAATGCGGAAGTTTAAACCCTAATTACTATTACAACCTCGAAACAGTTACAATAATAATAAAAAGAATTAAAATGCGCGCGACGATTTAAATGCGAGAGTTTAGAGAACCCTAAAAATTTAATTGAAAAAAAATATTTAGGTTATAATTATTTTGGAGAAAACAAGATTAATTAGGTTATGTACAAATTAAAACCTAATTTTAATTATTTTTAATTATGAAAATAATTAAATTTCCCTAAATCATTAAACTAATTAATTAAGGGAATACAAAATATTTGATGAAAAAAAGAATTTTTATGTTTTTGGTGATTTCTTTATTTAATAAAAAAAAGGATTTTTTATGTTATTTTGTAAAAAGAAAATTATTAATGAACTAATAAAAATAAGAAATATTAAAATAGAAAAGAAAGAATGGGCATGTTTGTGAAGCTGGAAAGGGAGGTGTAAGTCTGAATTTACTAGGCCCAATAACGCTCAAGCCCAATCCCTGCGCGTGATTCAGTGTACCCTCTTTCTGATGGCGTACCATGGTCCCCTCTTGTATAGGACGTTGGATTGGTGAGAGAAATGATCCATTGGCTGGATTGCTGGAGTGCAAGATAGGCTCCTGGAAGCATAGTGTACGTGATCTGCAATTAAATGGTAAGAAAACAACAAAAAGTTGGGACCTGGGGTCGAACCCAGGTCCTTTCGCTTCCAAACATACGCCTTTGCCACTGGATCACATGTGTTCAATTGTTAATAGGATACTAACAATATATAATATATGAAAACGAAGTGGATCACTGGAAAATAAAAAACGCGCGCCTGCTATTAGAATGGCCCAATGATGATTAGCCACGTATCTTCTTCTTCCCCTGTTCGTCGTTTTAGGCCTGTAACCTTTACCTACGGCCAAGCTTCCATGGCTATAACCCTGTGACTTTCAAAAATTACGTACAAGCAATATAAATAAGATTCAAGACCATGGATCAATTGGGTTTGACCCTCTGATTATAATGGTATCCTTCATTAGGGCCAATTGTTCCTGCATTTGAAAGCCCCAAAATAATAAGGCAAACCCTAGTTATGGAAAGTATTCATTCAGGCATTAAAACTTCAATTAAATGGTCTAGACACGTTGCAAACATGACAACAAACACAAATATACCATTGAAACATGTTCATGATGCAAGAATCATAGCAAGCTGATTTTGAGAATGAAGTAAACCGTGATGATTAGTTAAATTCAATTTCCTTAGCGTCAATCAAATCATGTACTTTGTTCTTCAAGGTCCAGCAGTCATTGGTGTCATGGCCTGGACTCTCCGAATGGTAAGCACAACGAGCATTCAATTTATAGTAGGGAGAGGTGGTGTTCGGATTTTTCGGAGCTTCCCTCAGAGTAACCAGATTGGTCTTCAGCAACTGAGGTAAAATCTGAGATAGCATCATGTTGATTTGAGTGAACTGTCTAGTTGGCCTCTCTGCTCTCGGCTGATTATTTCTTTGCTGAGCAGGTGCAGGGTTGGGAATCATAACAGCCCCTACTGTCGGACGGCGCCCAGTTCGATTCTGATTCTTTTGGTTGTATACAACACTGACTTCCTTTTTACCTGCAAACGGCATCCTTGCAGCATTAAAAGAGGCATCCTTCTGAATTTTTCCACTTCGGATTCCAGCTTCCACTCTTTATCCCGTTAAGATTAGTTCAGTAAAGCCCGCCGATGAACTTCTAATTAGATGGTTGAAGAATGGTCCAGTCAAAGTCCCCAGAAACATATCCACGAGCTCCCTGTCAGCCAAGGGAGGTTGAACTCTTCCAGCCAAATCTCTCCACTTCTGAGCGTAATCCTTGAAACCCTCGTTTGAACCCATAGACAGATTTTGGAGTTGTGTACGGGTGGGAGCAAGGTCTGCATTATATTGATATTGCTTATAAAATGCAGCAGCAAGGTCTTCCCAGTTACGAACATTGGCTCTTTCCAGTTGATAGAACCAATCCAGTTGTGTTCCAGACAGACTGTCTTGGAAGAAGTGAACCCACAGGTCTTTGTCAGTAGTGTGAGGCTATATCTTCCTCACATAAGAATGGAGATTCATTTTAGGACAAGAGACCCCATCATACTTAGCAAATACCGGTGCCTTGAACTTTGGGGGGATGACAACCCCAGAGACCAGACCTAACTCTTCAAAATCCAACCCAGGAACTTTCTGGATTTCCATAGCGCTCAGACGCTCTTCTAACTGCTTGTATTTTTCATCATCCGGAGGGTATTGCTCCTCATTGTAATCAGTTTCATTATCAGACTCTTTAGGACTAGGGTCCTCTTCTCTGTCTTTAACCTCTTGATTCTCTTCCTCTTTAGATGAAGAAGCTAGCTCAACAATTCGTCTTGGCGGTCCTCTAAACCGCCTGCTCATATGTGACACACCGACTATCCTCTTGGTTTTCTTGTTCTTCTTAGTAATCAGAGCTTTCAGTTCTTCATGTCCTTTGTCCAGAGCCACAATCATCTGTTGGAATTGCGTGTTCTGAGTCTGAAGATCTTTCACAGGTTGTTCAAGAGCCATTGCTGAAATAAACAGCGGAGGTGATGAGAAACCTGTTAAGAATCCTGTTATGGAATGATATGTATGCAATGTTTTTAAAGACTTTGGGAAATTTAACTTTGCGAACCAAAATGAAACAATTCTTTTATTAGTAGAATTCAAAGTTCAAATGCCTTTTAGGCGTTACAATTAAAACAAATCTAAAAACTAGAAAAAATCAAAATTCCCATGGATGCTTCCTCTTTGTGCCGAGATAGACATTAAGTCTTCTTTCCTCCTGGAGCTGCTTTGTGAGCTCTAAAACCTTCCTATCCTGGGCATAGAACTGATCCCTGTAAGTATCCCTCTCTTTCTTCAAGTGAATCCAAGACCTCTGTAATTCTCCAAGATCAGTGGGCATATCAGGATAGAGAATCGTGTAAGGAATACCCCCTTCAGTAGTGGGTTCCACAATCACTGGTAGAACGGCCATATAGGGCATCATAAGTTTCTGGGTGCGAGCTCGTACCCATTGGATATAGGGTTCCATAGGAATGGAAGCCTTTGGACCCAAAGCCTTGGCGCTAGATTTGTTTACCATGACCTAAGCTCGTATGAACCTCCGGCGATACTCTTGAACATCATCCTCATAGTTGAATATAATGCCCTCGATAAGTAACTCATGGGGACCATCCCTTAGAGCGTAACCAAATTGTCGCAGAGCTAAACAAGGATTATAGGTTATACCCCCTCTAATGCCAAGTAACGGGACATTAGGGTACTCCCCGCAACGGTCAATAATAACAGTGTTTTTCATAGCTCGGAAACACCAGAGAATATCCATGTGAGTGAGTGACATTATCCTTTGTGACCAACCCACACCTTCTTCATTCTTCAGTATAGACTTAGGGATGTGAGAAATAAACCACCTCGACAACAACAGTATGCAATACATAAGAACCCCTCTTCTCTTCATGGTACGAGTATGGAGAGCGTGCAAAATGTCTCCGAGCAAGGTAGGCACGAAGTTGCGAGAGAGGAAGACCTTGATAGAATTCACATCTATGAATGATTCTGGATTAGGGAATAGTACTAACCCACATATTAGAAGGGACAAGACCTTCTCAAAATCCTGAAAATCCATATCATCCTAAAACAGCTGGGCCTTGTCTATCAGGAACTTGGCCAGAAAACACTTGACTCCGCTTCTTGTTTCCCAATTGGATACCAAGTCAGCCCGTTTGAGATGCAAGACTGAGGTAATGACTTCTGGCTTAGGAACTTCTTCCAGACCTGTGAAAGGAAACTGCTCAAGAATGGGTATATCCAACAGCTGAGAGAATTCTTCCATGGTAGGCACCAACTGATAGTCTGGAAAGGTGAAGTAATGGTGCTTGGGATCAAAGAACTGAAAGAGTACACTCATCATCTTTTCATCAAAGTTTGAAGTAACCAGGTTGAGATGTCGACCATGTCTCTTGGTGAACGCAGAAGTTTCAGAAACCCTTGATACTATCTCTTTGAGTTGGGAAGGTATCTTCACAAAGCTGATTCAGATAGTGTTTCAACGAACGGAAGCCATGATCTGCAAAACAGAACAAAGATAAATTCCTTTGGTCCTTGAAATGGTTAGTGCCGTAAGAATGGATGCTATGTTATGATGCATGATGTCTTGATAAACCACAGGTATAGCCAACATAGACAAATCACACCAAGTCCCTAGGTTTAAAGGCTTGCATCAAGTTAAAGGTAAGTACCCTCTTGAAGTTTAGTTGGTTTCAACCTGTCTTAGAAGAGTAACCGGGTTCTAAAGATTCTCAATATCATTGATCATCCTTTATCAGCATTGTTTCACCTCAAGCAATCTTTTCTTGCGGCCGAAATATCCCGAAAGTCTGATCTCAATGAGTGTAGCGTCGAGTATCAACCAATCCTCAGCTCTATACCGAGGCCGGCTATCTCACTACTTTCTAATGGCCAAGTTGGTTCAACTAAGGTTCTAAGGTCCGTTAGTGCTTCACGACACCACGCGACGGCCCCGTATTCTCCTCGTTTCCCCACGAAGGATATCAGTACCAACCAAAGTGCCACACTAACACAACCATCGCTTAAACCATATCGGTCTATGCCGTACAGTCTCTACGATCTATTGCTGTTTACCTAAAAAGTGCCCCCCAGATCCGGGTGTAAGATCTATAGTAACCCAAGCAAAACCCTTTAAGAATAAAGCAAACAAATCAAACAGGAAAGCAATTTAAAAATGACCTAGATCCTAAGGTAAACCAACTTTATATTGTAATTCTCCAACAGATTCGCCAGTTCTGTGATACGGTGACAAAACCGACTTTTTAATACTGGTTTGCATTTTTTGTTTGCAAAATGTCGTGGTAAGCAAGAGTCGCCACCGACTTTTATTTTATCCAATCAAGAAAAGGAAAAAGAACAGAAAAAACCTTTTTCGAGAATGTTTTGAGTACAGGGGGTAGATTATAGAAAGGGAAGGTGTTAGCACCCTTTCTATCCATGGTTTCCCATGGGCTCTTAGGTACTTGCTCATTTTGAAAATTGCTTGTGTGTGCTTACTTTGAAAAGTTTTGTTTTACTTCGTTTTAACCCTTGTTTCTGTCCTCAAGAGTGTTACCAAGTTGTTTTGAAAACTTTGTTTGAAAAGTGTTTGGTGTGAAGAAATTTGTTTGTTTTGAGCAAGTACCTAGGAACTAATCTACCTACTCGAAAAAAGTCTGTTCGTTTTCCTTTAGACAACACTATCCTATTTTTAAGGAATAGGTAGCACCGTCATTGGAGTTTTAAAGGGACGTTCGAAGGGACGAAATGGTCACTGAAGGCAACAAGTAAGGATACCTTAGCGTTTCGAAGGGATTATCGTCATAAGATCAATTCGTAGGCAACTCGAGGGACAAGTAGGGATTGTGATCTTTATGACGATTTTGAATCGCAGGTCATTGCTAAGGTATCCCTACGTTCGAGGGACACGACCATTATTTCTGAGGCAACCAAGTGAGGCAATACCCTAGGGGTGCAAGTGTGCAAAAGTGTCTGATTTCAGCTATTTATCTTGTAATTTAGTGATCTATTTAGTTGATTAAGCATACAAGCCTAGCTTGCTAACAATTATATACAAGCATGCAGAATATAAAAGCGAGAAGGTAAAGGTCCTACGCTATTACAGGTCTTTTACAGATACATAATTGTCTTGACTGAGAAATAAAAATGTGGAAGTTTAAACCCTAATTACTATTACAATCTCGAAACAGTTACAATAATAATAAAAAGAATTAAAATGCGCGCGACGATTGGGTTTGACCCTCTGATCATAATGGTATCCTTCATTAGGGCCAATTGTTCCTGCATTTGAAAGCCCCAAAATAATAAGGCAAACCCTAGTTATGGCAAGTATTCATTCAGGCGTTAAAACTTTAATTAAATGGTCTAGACACGTTGCAAACATGACAACAAACACAAATATACCATTGAAACATGTTCATGATGCAAGAATTATAGCAATCGGATTTTGAGGAAGAAGCAAACCGTGATGATCGTATATCCTATTTCTGGACTTGGGAGGACTGGCAAACAATCGGAACGCGTTCTAGAGATGCCCAGGAATCGATTGGTGGCTTTGAAAGTCTTTGAATCGGCCTCTAAATTGGAAATCAGTCTACCACTTTTTTGACAATTTTCAATTCTTGCTTGCAGCTTTTATGACCTCTAATCCTCTTTTTTGTGCACTGGTTGTGTTCTATATATGTAATAGAACGAATTAGGTCAACAAAAACAATTGGTATCTTTTTCATTCATGGAGAATTGATTTGGTTTTTATCTTGTATGATATGTTTCCAAAATAAGCCTAATCATGCCAATTTTGATTCAATTTTTTTGCACGTTTTGGATATGGTTTGTCAGCCTAATTGGATTTGATTCCACCAAAAATCTGATCACAAAACAAATCTTTGATATTTTTTGCTATTTATTTGATTTAATTTGACTTTTAAATGATAAAAATTAAAATAAAATAAATAAATAAAGAAAATAATGTGTGGGTGCTGATTTGGGTCGTGGACCATGTCACAAGCAAGATTCAATCATAAAAAACTAAGCCCATTTGACAAAAAATGCATTTTTGAGCACATTTGACTTTTGACAATTTTGCAAAAATGGTCAACTTTGACAAGGCATATCTCTTCCAATTTTAACCCTAGAGAGGTGTTCTTGGACTTTTTAGAAAGCTTAGGATGTCCCCTAAACAACCCTTTTGGTATCATCTCAATTGGGTCTTCCATGTTCATGTAAGAAACTTTGACCTAAAAGGTGTTTTTGTTGACTTTTCAAAAGGACCTATAATGTAGAAATTCATATCTTTTGATGAGTGCATATTTTGAACTTGAGGCTTGAAGATGATTTGTAGGGAATTGCATCCTCTTCAAAATGAGATTTAGATGGAAAATTTATGATAAAGTATGAAGAAGTTATGCTTGGTCAAAGTTTGGTTGACTTTTCCTAAGAAACCCTAATTTAGCAACTTTTGGGTTTTGATGAATTTGGGGCATTCCTTGGGGAATCATGATCAACCCTTGATCAAATGATGAATATCACTTCAAAATGTCGATGTTTACCAAAAATCTTGAAGTTTGACTCTATGTGGGCCACATTTGACTTTTGACCTAGTACAGTTGATTTTCAGGCATCTGAGCAAACTTCTTGTGCAAGGAATAAAACTTGATATGGATGATCTTGAGAACATATTAGGACCATGGAAATAATTTGGGACCTTTGGAGCTCCCACACCCTGATGAAAATAGAAACCCTATTTTGAGGTAGATTGCCTTAGGAGAGAGTTTGTCTGGTCAATTCTTGGACATCCTTGAGCAACTTGAGGACCTCAATGGGCATGTGTTGAGTAAAATGAGAGGGAAAATTTTGGGGTACAACAAGGATGTGTCGACTCATACACCTGTTTGTGTCGACACATACGTGTTTTATGTCAACTCATGCACCTTTCATCCCTCTATTTTGGGGCCTGGATAACTGTATGAGTCGATGCATAAGGCCATGTGTCGACTCATACCATGTTTTGTCACTAGAATGAGTCGACTTATGTGGGTATGTGTCGACTCATTCTGCACTTTTTTTTCCTTAAACTTGTTTTGAATTTGAACCTCTTTCAAGATGTTGTCGTAGCCTCAGTGAACCTCTAGGATACTGCTCCAGTCCTCCCTCTGTATTAGAAGCTGTAATGTATGAGCTTGTATCTTCCAAATGATGCATTGATTGAACTTGAGGATAAAATAGAAATTGTAGGGAACTGGATTCTATTCAAAATGATCTTTGGTTGGGGCAAAATGGATGAAGTATATGAAAGTTATGCCTGGTCAAAGTTCAGTTTACTTTTGACCTAATATAGTTGATTTCCAAACACTTGAGCAGTTGACTGAGCAAACTTGTAGTGTAAGGAATGAAATTTGGCATGGACATTCTTAAAGACATATTAGGTACCATGGAAATCATTTGGAGCCTTTTCAACCCAAACATCTTGGTGAAAAGTGAAACCCTAGTTGGAGGTTCATTGCTTAGGAGAACTTGTCTGATCAATTCTTTGGTCAACCTTGAGCAATTGAGGACCTCAATGAGCATGTCTTGAGTAAAAATGGGAGGGAAAATTTTGGGGTATAACAAACTTCATGTGTGTGAATGATGGCTTTGGATCCTTTCTATAGTTACGTTTCCATTAGAAGAACTTTCTCCCATGAATATCCTCTTGTTGATGTTGAACAAATACTTTGTCAACTTTTCTTTCCCCACCATTTTTGCATACATTTTATTTCCTTTAAAATTAGATTCCCACTCTCGCTGCTTATGAAACCCCTTAGAGGCATTCTACTATCACGACTCTACCATCCTTGTGACATTTTTGAGTTTTGATTCATTATCCCATCTCCTTTGAAATTTTTGAATGTTGGCATAAATCTTCTTAGATTTTATGAGGATGTTATCCAGCTTAAATGCTAGAGTTCTTTCATCTTCTACATTTCTGAACCGTACAAATCCATACCTCTTGCCTCTCTTATCCATCTTGGGAGGGATAACCACTTCTACCAAGATACCATATTCTTTGAACACGTCAAACATCTCCCTAGCTCCATGTGAGTCTCAAATTTCTGTGAAGAAGAAATTTGATAGAGATTATGTAGCTGACACACCCTTATCCTTGTGAGATACCCACTGAACTTGCTTCGGAATTGCTCCTCTCCTCCGTCTGAACATCGTCTTCCACTCGTGTTCATCTGTCATACGGTGAGAGAACTAACTTGGTATTTTGCATTTTATCGTAAATGTTACGGATAACAAGAGTCATCACCGACTTTTCTTTTATCCAATAAAGGAAAGGGTTAAAAGAACAAGAAAGACCTTTTGAGAATTTTCTTGAGTTCGGGGGGGTAGGTTATGAAAAGGGAAGGTGTTAGCACCCTTTTCATCCGTAGTTATCTATGGGCTCTTAGTTGCTAGCTCACTTTTGAAAATTCTTTGTAAATGTGTTTGTGTTTGTTTGAAAGTATTTTTGAAAAGTGCCTTTGTTTAGACAAACTTTGTAATGATTCTCGTCTCAATAAGAATTTATACAAAGTGTTGACTTTTGAAAATATTTCATGAAAGTATTGGTGTGTTTGAAGATGTTTGTTTTGAAGTGTTTGTGAGCAAGCAACTACGAGTGTTCTACCTACTCAAAAGAAGTCTTTGTTCTTTTCCTCCTCCTTTAGATAGTGTTATCTTACCATTAGTTAGTAAGAAACCTTATCATTGGATGTGAAGGGACATGCGTGGGTCATTATACAGTCATAGAAGGCAACATTGTAAGATCCTTAGCAATTTTTCGTAAGGGACTAAGATTGTTTATCAAAGGCAACATCGAAGGGCCACCGAGGGACTACAATCTTGTAATCGAGGGTATTTGCTAATGTATCCCACGTTTGAGGGACATGACTGTTTATATCCGAGGCAATAAGTGTGGGTTACCCTAGAGGTGCATGTGTGTAAGGTGCTTTAATTTTCATGTATTTTATCTTGAATTAGGGTTGTCTAATGTTGATTTTAAGGTCTTGGCATTCAAACCCTAATTACTAATAATATGAAAATCAATAAATTGCGAAATTTAAATGTCCTACGCTATTATAATACTTTGGGGATGGGGGATACAAATTTACAAATGGGGATGACAAGTTAAAATAAACCCTAATTACTATTACAAGGCTTTGACAATTACATGATTTATACTGCAAAATAGTAAAATGCGCAAGAAAATGTAAAGTGAAAAGAAATTATTTTTTAGGGTTTTCTTGATAGAAAAAGTTTTGTAGTTTCAATTATTTTAAAAAATTACTTGAATGTTTTATCTAGAAAAAAGTTTTTGTATAGGGTTAGGCCATCTCCAAGCAATGAAAAATGTCTAGTGTACCTTTAATGATCCAAAATTATAGCAAAAATGTCAAAAAATCAAGATTTTTTATGCCTAGGCTGACACGGGCACCCGTGTCAGAACCTGCCCTTGCTCCTCTACACATTTCTATTCCATCCAAATTGACACAGACTGTGTCGTGTGACACAGGCACCCGTGTCAGCCCTCTGTCCCGCCTTCTTTACACGTTGCTGACTGACACGGGCCATGTCATGTGACACGGACACCCATGTCAACCCCTGTCCTGCCTGTTTTGCCAAATTTCTAACCCAGCTGAACTGACACGGGCCGTGTCGTGTGACACGGGCACCCGTGTCAGCCACTGTCCTGCCTTTTTGCTAAATTTTATCTTTGAAAACGAAAGAAAATGATGTATGGGTAAAGATATTACAGTTTGAGAAAATTTACCTCTTAAAGTGAAAACTTTAGAACATGTATGGATGTTTCCAGGTGCAAAGTGGTGATTAATTGAGCTTCTTTGGACCTCCTTGAAGTTGTTCTAATCATTGCTTTATGTTGAAAGTTGCTGAATCACTCCAACCAAGTCAAGTTGCAAAGTGTTGTTTTTGAGTTTGGAAGATGGTGATAATGGTGTTACAAAAGTTGTTCTTGTGTTTGAACAACTTCTATATGATGTATGTGAAGTATTTTAATGATTTGTTTGGGCAAAAACTTGAAAGGTATGAGAGGTTCAAAGATTTGGACTTCAAAACTCAAAAATGGAGATTTTGTGGATATTTCTAGTTTTTTGAGAGTATAGGGTTTTTGAGGGCTTGTTCATCTCTTTCTATCTTGCAAATGACCTCTCTATTTATATGCAAGATGTTTTAAGACAAGGGTTGGTCAGATTTTCAAGATCACATGTTGTGGCTAGGTTGGATTGTAAATGAAGCAAGCTTAAAGATCATATTTCCAATGTTTTGTAATTTGCTTCATAAAGTTGTTGGATACTTTAAGCATGCTTGTCTGATTTTGTATGTTGAGTATGTGTAGAAGGAACAAGTTAGAGGCTCAAGAAGAGCTTCCTTTGTGATTAAAGCTACTTTGCGAGAATGGCAATGTTAACTTTGTGCCAAAAATGGAAAGATCACTTGGACAATGCTTAAATAAAATTGACCATAACTCAAAAGTTTGTGTAAGCATTAAATTATGATGGGATTTTCGAGTTAGAAGGTCTGCAAAACAAGATTATGCAGCATAACATGTAGATTAGATTATGTGTTCTTCACCAAAATGATTTGTAATTCAAGAATGGATGCCCAACTTCATGCCTTTGAATCTCCTAGCTTAAGTATGATAAATTCATGCTCTTGGATGTTTTGGAAAGCTTGAAACATTGTCTACAACTTTCATGTTGATCACTTTGGCTAAATCAAATTGGAACTTGATGAAATTTGGCCAAGAAGTTAAGACAAAAACCTGACCAAACCTGTTGAAAATATCTCTAAGTGTTTATATAAAAATGTCATGACTTCATGAGCCTATATCTTCAAATATAAGTATCTTTTGGACATCAACCCTCTAATACAAAGTTGTATAATTCTTCAAGATCTACAACTTTCATGTTGAAAGTTTCCTTTGAATCATCTTGGATCTTGGTGAAAAAATATCATGAAGTAGTGAAATTATTAAGGTTAAAACACTTAGAACTTTTCTAAGTATTAGAAATCTTGACTTTTTTGTTGACTTTTTGACTTTCTTGTTTCTTGATGATCAAATATGACATTTTTGAGTGCCTTTATTAATCTTTATCTTTGAAATTTAATGTTGACCAAAAAGTCAAAGTTTGACTTCTTGTGTATCAGTTGACTTTTCATCAGTTGATCAAACTTCAACTATCAATCCATTGATCTTGAGAAATAATTTAAGCCATGAAATTAGGTCAAGATATTGTGTTTGAATCCTTGAGATCATGCTTCAAATCATTAGGTCATGTACTAGATCAAAAATCACTGATCAGTCATTCTTAGTCAAAATTATAATTTAGAGGCTCAGTGCTTTAGAGGTGAGCTTGTCTGAACAAACTCTTAAGAATCCTTGAGCATTTGGGATCTTTAGTGAGAAATATCTTAATAAAATAGAGGATAAATTTTGAGGTACAATACTGTTGTACCCCAAAATTTTCCCTCCCATATTTCTCAACACATGGCAAGTGAAGTCCCCAAATTGCTCAAGGAAGTTCAAGAGTTGACTAGACAAACTCTCTCCTAGGACAGTCTACCTCAAATTAGGGTTTCATTTTTTATCAAGATGCTTGAGTCCAAAGGATCCCAAATGCCTACTGTTGTACCCCAAAATTTGCCCTCCCATTTTTCATAGATGACACAACCCTAGGGTTTCTTGGATATTCAAGTTGGCTCAGAAATCGATCAGACAAATTCTCTTCTGTGGTAGTAGACCAGCAATTAGGGTTTTTTGCAATTCTCAAAAGAAAATTAATTTTCAAAGATCCAATTGGCCTTCATAGGTATTCATGCTTCCTCAAGGTAGTATTTCTGATTTCTTCAAGCTACAAGATTTTGAGACAATTATGTCTGTTCATGGTCACATGTAATGTCTCTCACGGGTTTATCTTCAAAGAATCGGAAGAAATTTGAGTTTGGAAAACTTTAAATTTATCAAATCATCGCAAGGCATTTGATTGATTTTGAATTTTCTTAAAACGCAGTTTACTGAAAAGATAATGTTTGTTCTCAGAGCATGATCTATTTGGGACAAGAGATAGAAGTTAAAAATGTCATTTAGGACACTCATGATTGTGGGATCCAGGTTGACCAAATGATTTGCGTCCTTTAAAACATTTGCTTGGTTAGGAAATGGAATATACAGTGCGTGTTTGTTTGAAATGCAGTAACAAAATTAGTGGGATTACTTGGAATTTAAGTTACCTGACTGGAGCATTTTGTTTCCAATATCTTGATTGGGAATTTCAAAAGTCAATTAGGATGCGAAGAGAAATTACAAGTTGTTGTTGATAAAGGATTTCAAGTGACACCAGAATATTTCATAAGATTTTCTCCAATTTTTCAAACGTTGTTACAAAACAATTTATTCTTTTAAATACTTTATGTTTTACAACTTATTGTATTTAAAGATGAATTGGTACAACTATTGGATACAATACAAGAATGATTTTTCTAAATTTACAGAGAAAATCCAAATGTTTTATTGGCCTAGGAGAATTAATTTATGCCTAAGTTTGTCTGAAGATTGAAGTCGTATCAAATTCCTTTGCTTATCTCAAAGACTTCCATGCTTGCCACAAATTTCTTGCCTTCCTTGCTTTGTCATACCCAATTGTGCTCACATGAAAACAAAATAAAGAAAAAAACATGGTTAGTGCAAATTATTTGGGCATGAACAGAAATTTTCCAAAAGGTATTCATCATTAAGGTTTGCAAAGTGGAATTAGAATGCCATTTTATTTCATCACAATCTATTTCCTATTTGCAAATCACAAGAAGGTTACCCTTCTTGGTTCACAAAAAGAAAGAGGAAAATAAATGCTACAAACTGTCCAAACAAATGTTACAAACTGAACCAAACAAAATGCAGCAAACTGTCTAAACAAAATGTTACAAATTGAGCCAAACAAATTCACAAGCAAACTGAACTAAACAAATTCACAGGCAAACTGTCCAAACAAATATTACAAACTGAACCAAATAAAATGCCACAAACTGTCCAAACAACATCACAAACAAGCTGCCTCGCAAATAACAAACATTATCACAACTGGACAAACAACAAACAACATCAACAAAAACGAGGCAGAAGTATGGCAAAATAAGCAAATAAGCAAAGCTTGCTCAAGAAGTCATCATTTTCCATGCAAACCTTTCAGAATTAGAAAAAAGGAAAAAGAGAAAATTGTTTTTTTATTGTCATTAAGAGAGAAGAGAGGAAAGAAGTTACCTAGGTTATTGGAATTGCCCAAAATGCACAGCCTTGCTGCCCTGTCCACAGTCTGTCACAAATTGCATAAAAAATGGAAGAAAACAAAACTGCAACAAAAAAGCCATAAGGACAATATACTAAAATATTCAAATTTGTTGGTTTCCCACCATTTTGAATATGGATATAATAGAATCAAGGTCAATATAACAGAGAGAAGGGCAATAGAAAGAAAAACAACAAGTCTCAAGCTGAGAAACCAGTAACCCTCATCAAAGCAAAAAAACATGTAAAACCTCAAAATAGCCCATCACTGAACCAAGCTTCAAACTCACAAAACAAAAAAAAAACTATTAACCATCAACGAATCCAAAACCAAAACACAGTTGACAAGCCTCAAGCTAAGTTACCAAAACACAGTTGACAAGTCTCAAGAGGAAAAGATAGAAACATCATCAAACTCAAAAACTTGAAACAAGCTTCAAAGGCAAAAAACCAGTAACCAAGCTAAACATCCCAAACCTGAACCAGAAGAACTCAAAACCAGAAACATCATCAAACCAAAAACATGTGAATAAGCCCTAAAATCAAAAATAAAGTAGCCAAGCCTCAAACATCCCAAACCTAAACAAAAATCCCAAGGCCAGTTAATCATCTAACAAAACCATCATCAAAAAAATCACACAACCCTTAACCATCACTGAAAAATCATCATTCAAACAAAGAAAACAGAAGAAGCTACCAACGAGCTAGAAAAAGCAACATGCTCATCCTCATCTCTTCCCCTCGTGAAGCTTCTGCCACCACTGAACACCGTCTCGCCTCTCCCTTTCTAAATCACAAGAAATCGTAAAGCTCCAACAGGTATGGATTCTTCATCTTTCTCATAATTCCATAACATATTTCTCTGCATATAAAATAATGAGATAGTCAGAAACACAACAAGATAGAAAAAATCAACGAATTTGCAAACCTTGAAAAGAACAAAAACTGTACCTTTTCAAAGAAAGTCGTTAGAACTCGATTAGGGAGGCGAGAGGTTTGGTGTTCCGGCAACAGAGAATTTTAGAGAGGTCAGATGAACCAATTTCGGATCTCTTAGGTTTAAATCCGATTTCAAAACTTAGGGTTTTCAAAATTGCAAATCATAGTGAGACAAAGAGGCAAAGAGCGATTTGTTCGCGAGTTGAGACAGAGATGGGTTAGTCAGTAAGGATATAAAGCTTAAGGGAGGAGATAAACAAAGATGAACGAAGGTGAGCTATAGGCGCTGCATGAGTAACAAGGGTTCCCAAACCCTAATTTTCTTATTATCTCCTAAGCGTTGGATAATTTGGTTTAAGAAAATTGTATCTTGTTTTGATAACATAAGTTTAGATAGCCCAGCAGATCCCTAAGCCCATTTTTGTTCTGCTGGATTCACCCCCCTTACCTTTGTTTTTGTTACAGCAAAATAAATTTTTTTCTTTTGGGCCTCATCTCTAAACCCAACTTAAGCCCATGTATTTTTTTAATTTGTTTTCTTATTACATTCTTTTTTTTGCTATGCAAATTACTAATAAAACATAAAATATATTTTTATTAATTTGATTTAGGTTTTTTTGTAAATAATTTTTATCATTTTTTATTCTTTAATAGAATTTGTTTTAGATTTAATTTTACATATAATAAAACACCAAAAAATAATAATTTAGTTTGTTTGCTTTATTTAGATTTTACTTAAGTAATTGAAATACAAAAATAAAGAATATAATTTAATCAATTATTTTATTTTTTAGAATAGGTTTTACTTTTATCTTTTCAAGTAAATACTTAACATTTCATTTCCATATTTTGTTGATTTTATTTTCATGGATTATCATAGCTTTAATTAAATCGCACAAAATTCGATTTGGTTGTATTATTTGGATCTTCCTATATCATTTGATTCATCCCCATTTGTAAAAATTGTACCCCCATTCCCGAACATTTTGTAATAGCGTAGAATTTCAATTCCCGCAATTTACTGTTTTCCATATACTGTATAGTAATTAGGCGTGTATGGAAAGATTCAAAAATCAATCGCTAGATGACCTAATAAAAGAATAAAATAACTTGAAACCAACACACTTTTTCACACGCGCACCTCTAGGGTAACCTCGCTCGTTGCCTCAGAAATACAAACATGTCCCTCGAATATGGGATGCTTTAGCAATGACCCTTCGATAAAAAAGATCATAGTCCCTCGATGACTCTCGATGTTGCCTTCGATAAAATGATCTCGTCCCTTACAAAAATTGCTAAAGCCTCTCATAAGTTGCTTTCGATGATTGTAAAATTGACCCGCGCCCGTCCCTTCACATCCAACGGTGGGGCTTCTTACCAAAATCAATGGTAAGATAGCACCATTAAAAGGAGGAAGAAAAGAACAATTTAAGAACTTTCGAGTAGATAGATTCACTCTTAGTTACTCGCTTGCTCACGATAAAAACTTTTACACCTACACTTTCATTTCAAAACATTTTCAAAAAGACAAAACATTTTGTATACGTTCTTATAGAGACGAGAACCATTGCAAAACATCTATTTAAAACACTTTCTGAAACACGATTCACAAACACATCTTTGAACCACTTTTCGAAACAAAACTTTGTACGCGTTCTTATACAAACGAGAACCATTACAAAGAGATTTTTCAAAATACTTTCAAAGCCCACACCACAAGCACACTGTCAAATGAAAGCAAGTGATCTAAACGAGTAACTAAGAGCCCATGGAAAACCATGGATGAAAAGGGTGCTAATACCTTCCCTTTTCATAATCTACCCCCCGAACCCGAAAAATAATCTCGAAAGGTCTTTCCTGCGCTTTTTACCTTTCCTTTTGGATAAAAGAAAAGTCAGTGGCGACTCTTGCTATCCGCACAAATGCGATCGAAACGCAAAACATCAAGTCAGTTCTCCCACCGTATCACACCTACCATTGTCTTAATATGTTCTCAATATCATCCATGTCAAGTTTCAAGCCTTGCAAAGGAAGTTTGCTCAGTCAACTGCTCAAATGCCTGCAAATTAATTTTGTTAGGTCAAAAGTCAACTGTGGCCCACATATAGTCAAACTTCAAGATTTTTGGTCAACATCCTCATTTTGAAGTATTATTCATCATTGGATCAAGTGTTGATCACGATTCTTCAAAGGATTGCTCACAATTCATCAAAACCCAAAAGTTGCTAAATTAGGGTTTTGTAGGAAAAGTCAACTCAACTTTGACCAAGCATAACTTTCTCATACTTCATCAGAAATGATCCATCTAAAACTCATTTTTAAGAGGATGAAATTCCCTCCAATTAATCTCTATCTCCCAAGTCCAAATTTTGCACTCACAAAAAGATATGAATTTTGACATTATAGGTCATTTTGAAAAGTCAACAAAGAGACCTTTTGGGTCAAAGCTTCATACATGAACATGGAAGATTCAATTGAGATGAGACCAAAAGGGTTGCTTAGAGGACATCCTAAGCTTTCTAAAAAGTCCAAGAACACATATCCAGGGTAAAAATTTAGAGAGTTATGCATTGGCCAAGTTGACCTTTTTTGCAAAATTGCCAAAAGACAAATGTGCTCAAATTTGCATTTTTTGTCAAATGGGCCTAGTTTTTCATGATTGAATCTTGCTTATGACATGGTCCACGATCCAAATCAGCACCCACACACCTTTTTCTTTATTTATTTATTTTGTTGTGATTTTTATCATTTAAAAGTCAAATTAAATCAAATAAATAGCAAAAAATATCAAAGATTTGTTTTGTGATCAAATTTTGGGTGGAATCAAATCCAGTTATGCTGGCAAATCATATCCAAAACGTGCAAAAACAAATTGAACCAAAATTGGCATGGTTTGGCTTGTTATAGAAAGATATCATATAAGGATAAAGACCAAATGAAATCTTCATAATGGCCAAGATTCAGCTCGTTTTTGTTGACCTAATGTGTTGCATTACATATACAGAAGGGATCCAAGGCAAGAAAAGGGGTTAACATTCGTGCAGAGCCAAGAACAAAACTTCAAAAATTCAAGAAAAAGTGGTGATCCAATTTCCATCCTAGAGGCCAATTCGATCCATTCTCACAATACCAACAGACTCCTGGACATCTCCAGAAGGGATTTCAATCAATTTCAAGCTTTCTCACGCCTGGAATCGTAGGTACAGAAGCCATAGTTTGTCTCAAAATTTTGATTTCGTTTTCATTGATTTACGCATCATTAGCACGTTTGATTCATATATTCTTGTTTATCATTGAGTTTGCAAGCTTTTGGTATTGTTTAATTGCATTTTTAGTACATGAATCAAGAGATGCCATAGTTAGGGTTTCGTGTTCTTGTTTAGGGTTTTCCAATGCAGGAAAAATTGGGCGTTGATTCTGGTACCATGATGCTCGTGAGGATGAGACAAGTTGATTGGTACCAGCCATGGTCATTTATCTTGCTTGTGGGTAATTTTTGAGATGCACAGGTCTGTACCTACAGCAACGTGTCTGTAGGTAAAAATATCTTAGGCTAAAATGACGGTTGGGGAGGAAGAAGACGATGTGTGGCATCCCTGGTTGGGTGGTTTGAATTTTAGTGCTTTTTTCTGAATATGTCCCATGATTTGCTTATATTAATTGTTTCCATTATATTAACAAACAAGCAAAGCAACTCAGTTGGCAAACGTGTATTGAAAATATGCATAAGGACCTGGGTTCGATCCCCAGGTTGCACATTCGTTTCATATTATTTTTCAATAAGTGATCAGGCATGCTGCTTAAAAGGACGTCCACCGTATACCATCAAGATCCAACCATCAAATTCACCAGCGATCTAGATCCATTGCCCCCCATTGAAGGTCCATCATGCACCTCAAGTCAACATGTGCATCAAATCCAACAAAGTCAAACAGACTTGGACCATTTGGGCTCAGAATTTCAGCAATATACCCCCATAATTGCTAGCACAGGCCCATCTTTCTTTTCTTTTTTTCTTTTATTTTATTTAATTCTGTTAATATTCCCTCTATTTTTTCTTAATTCACAAATTAATCTATTTTCTCATAAAAATTCATAAAAATAAAAAATTCATAAAAAAATTAGAATTAGTTTTTTTATTTTTGTATATTATCAAAATTAATTTAATTTAGGGTTAACTTAGGGAAATCATAATTTATTTTCATAAATAAAATCAAATAGAAATTAGGTTAAAAATCTTGATTTAATTTTATTTTCTCTTTTTCTCAAATAAATAAAAAACACAAAAAATAGGCTTTTGGAATAAATTAATTTATTTATCTTAATTTAGAATTAACTAGAATTAGGATTTCTTTTTTATTTTAATTATTTCTTTGTTTCCTTAAATAAAAAAACTTTTTTTTAATCAATCGCAATTAGGTTTAGTCAAGGGTCAAAACCCTAATCGCCCCGTATTTAATTCGCCGCGCGTTTATTATTTTTGCCAATATTTTTGTAACTGCTCACTGGTTTGTAATAGTTTAATTTAGGGCTTTTATTTATCGCTTTTCCCCGGGTTTTTGGCTATGTAATTAACCCCCCTCCCCGAAGCCTTGTAATAGCGTAGATTTATTTTCTCACATTTTTAATTCCCGCAAATATTTAACTGTCTAGATGTATGCTAATAGGATTGTATGACAAGAATGCATGACAAATTAATACGGTTAGAAAACCCTAATGTGAAAAGATTAAATAACTGAAAACAAATCACTCGCACATATCACTCTTAGGGTATACTCTCACTTCGGTTGCCATCAATAAACGATCATTAAGTATAGGATGCTTTAGTGGTTGCCTCTGTCTAAAAAAGATCAAACGTCCCATTCGAATGTTGCCTCGGAAATATTGCCTCGGAAAGGTTGCCTCGGAAATGTTGCCTCGAATATGATCTTAAGACTCTAGGGTTATTACTAAGGTGTCCTAACATTGCCTTAGTGATCGTACGTCCCTTTCGAATTGACCCATACAACTCCAATGATGGTGCTATCTATTTCTCAGTAGTAGGTTAGCGCTGTCTAAAGGAAACGAGAATAGAAACAATCTTTTTTCGAGTAGGTAGATGTTAGTAGGTACTTGCTCAAATCAAAGATTTTCACACTTACACTTTTCAAACAAACTTTCAAAACAACTTCGTTACACCTTTGAGGACTGATACAAGGGTTATCACGAAGTAAGACTTTTAAAAAATAAAACACATACACAAGAAATTTAAAAAGATGAGCAAGTACCTAAGAGCCCATGGAAAACCATGGATAGAAAGGGTGCCAATACCCTCCCTTTCTATAATCTACCCCCCCGTACTCAGAATATCTTGAAAAAGGATTTTTTATGTACTTTTTTACTTTCCTTTGTTGGATAAATTAAAAGTCGGTGGCGACTCTTACTTGCCGCGACATTTTGTGATAAAAAACGCAAAACACAAACCAGTGTCAAATAGTCGGTTCTGCCACCGTATCACAGAACTGGCGACTCTGCTGGGGATTTATGAGTGGGGTATACCTTATGTTCTAGGTCATCATAATTGATCCTCTTGATTGCTTTATTTGCTTTACTTTTAAGGGTTTTTGTTTGGGGTTACTATAGATCCTACACTCGGATCTGGGGAATACCTTTTAGGTAAGTAGCAATAGACTGTGAGGGAACTGTACAACATAGACTGATCGGTTGAAGCAGTAGCTACATTGGTGTGGCACATTGGTTGGTACCGGTATCCCTTGTGGAGAAACAAGGAGAATACAGGGCCGCTGCATGGTGTCATTAAGCATCAACTGACCTTAGAACCTTTAATCGCCCAACTTGGCAATTAGAAATTAGCGAGATAGCCGGCCTCGGTGTAGAGCTGAGAACTGGTTGATACTCGATGCTACACTCATTGAGACCATACTCTCGGAATAGTTCCGACCGAAAGAAAAGATTGCGTGAGCTGAAACCATGAACGATGGAGGATGGTCAGTGATATTGAGATCCCCTAGAACCCGGTTACTTTGCTAGGACAGGTTTGAAACCAACTTAACTTCAAGAGGGTATTACCTTTGACCTCATGCAAGCCTTAAACCTAAGGGCTTTGTATGATTTGACTGTGTTTACAATATTTGTGTGTGCTATACCTATGGTTTATCATGGCATCATGCATCATAACATGGCATTCATGCTTCATTACACTAACCATTTCAAAGACCAAGGGAATTTATCTTTGTTCTGTTTTGCAGATCATGGCTTCTGTGCGTAGAAATACCATCCGAGTCAACTTTATGCAGATACCTGCCCAACTTAAAGAGCTAGCCTCAAGAGTTTCTAAGACTTCTATGTTCATTAAGAGACACGGTCAACTTCTCAGCCTGGTTACTTTAAATCTTGATGAACAGATGATAAGCGTATTATTTCAGTTCTTTGATCCCGTGCATCGTTGCTTCACCTTTCCCCATTATCAGCTGGTACCAACCTTGGAAGAGTTCTCTCATCTATTGGGCATATCCATTCTTGAACAGGTACCCTTCACAGGTATGGAAGAAGTTCCTAGACCAGAAGACATCGCCTCAGCTTTGCATTTAAAACGGGCCGATGTGGTATCCAATTGGGAAACTCGAAGCGGGGTCGAAGGTTTTCTAGCCAAATTTCTGATATACCAGGCTCAACTATTTTGGGATGACTTGGATTTTTAGGCTTTTGAAGACATCTTGGCTCTTCTTATCTATGATTTGGTTCTCTTCCCTAATCCAGACTCCTTTGTAGATGTGAATGTTGTCAAGATTTTCCTTTCTCGCAACCCAGTGCCTACCTTGCTTGGAGATATCTTGCATGCCCTCCACACTCGTACTATGAATAGAAGGGGGACTCTTATGTGTTGCATGCCGTTGCTGTCTAGGTGGTTTATTTCTCACCTTCCTAAGTCTGTGCTGAAGAACGAAGAAGGTTTGGGTTGGTCGTACAGAATAATGTCACTTGCTCATACAAATATTCTTTGGTGTTCCCGGGCTATGGAAGACATTGATGTTATTGACCGCTGTGGGGGGTACCCTAATGTCCCATTACTTGGTATCAGAGGGGGTATCACTTACAATCCTTGTCTAGCTTTGCGACAATTTGGTCGTGCTCGGAGAGATGGTCCCCATGAGTTACTTCACGAGTACATTGTATTCGACTATAAGGATGACGTTAAGGAGCATCTCCGAAGGTTCATACGGGCTTGGGGCATGGTAAACAGATCTGACCCCCAAGAGTTAGGACCAAAGACTTCCATTCCTATGCAACCTTACCTCCAATGGGTTCGAGCTCGTGCCCAGAAGCTCATGATGCCTTATGAGTCCGTATTACCAGTGACTGTGGAGCCCACTAATGAAGAAGGCATTCCTTACATGGTTCTCTATCCTTACATGCCTACTGATCCTGGGGAGTTACAGAGGTCTTAGATTTAGCTGAGGAATGAGCGGGATACTTACCGGGAACAGTACCATGAGCAAGAAAGGAAGATTTTGAAGCTCACCAGGCAGCTCGAGGAGGAAAGAGTGATCAAAGACTATATCAGCACAAAGAGGAAGTGTCCATGGGACTTTTGATTTTGCTAGTTTTAGATTTGCTTTATTTACTTCTTTGTAACACCTTAAAGGTATTGTTGAACCTTCAAAGTTTAATATAATAAAGTTTTGTTTATTTTTGGTTTGCAAATTTAAATCTCCCAAAGTCTTTGAAATCATTACATGCGCATCCCATTATCATACACATCATTACAGGTACCCCTACAGGTTTCTCATCTTCTTCGCTGTTTATTTCAGCAGAAATGTCTTCCGATCAAGCCATCAAAGATCTTTAGGAGAAGAACGCCCAGTTCCAACAGATGTTCATAAGTCTGGCTAAAGGGCAAGAGGATCTGAAGACCCTTACTCTGAAAGAGAAGAAGAAGAAGAAGAAGAAGATTGGTATTCTGAATATGGGTAGAATATTCAGAGAAAGGTTGAGGAAACCAGCTGATTTGACCGCCTCGTCCAAAGAAGGGGAAAATCAAGAAAGGGAAAAGGACCCTAGTCCTGCAGTTTCTGAAGACGATACTGATTACGACGATGAGCAATATCCTCCTACTGAGGATAGGTACAAGCAGCTAGAAGACCGGTTGAGTGCTATGGAATTTCAAAAGATACCTGGTTTGGATTTCAGAGAATTAGGACTGGTATCGGGAGTGGTCATCCCTTATAAGTTCAAAGCTCCGGTTTTTGCCAAGTACGATGGAGTATCCTGTCCAAAACTTCATCTCTGCTCGTATGTCAAGAAAATCAAACCCCACACCGCTGATAGAAATTTGTGGGTGCATTTCTTTCAAGATAGTCTGTCAGGGACTCAACTTGAATGGTTCTATCAGTTGGAAGGAGCCAGTGTCCGAAACTAGGAAGATCTTGCTGCTGCTTTCTACAAGCAGTATCAGTACAACGCCGGCCTTGCCTCTACTCGTACCCAACTCCAGGGTATGTCCATGGGTGCAGGTGAAGGCTTTAAGGACTATGCTCAGAAATGGAGAGACTTGGCTGGAAGAGTCCAACACCCTTTGTCTGATAGGGAGTTGGTAGATATGTTCCTTGGTATGCTGTCTGGTCCATTTTTCAATCACTTGATCGTCAACTCATCATCTGGTTTCACTGAGTTGATTTTGACTGGAGAAAGAGTAAAAGCTGGCATTCGAAATGGTAAAATACAGAAGGATGCCTCTTCGAGTTCGGTAAAAAAGCCTTTCACTGGTAAGAAGGAAGCTAGTGTAGTCTATAGCCCGAGGGGCCAGAGCAGATCTGAACATCGTCAAACGGTAAATGCTGTAGTGATACCAAGACCCACAGTTGCTCCACAATACAACAATCAACAAAGGGTGGAAATACCACAACGGCAGTTTACCCGCATCAAAGTGACACTGGCTGAAGTATTACCTCACCTGCTGAAATCCAACTTGGCGACCTTGAGAGAGGCTCCCAAGAATCCAAACACTACTTCTCCCAGATACAATCCCAACGCGCGGTGCTCCTACCATTCTGAGAGTCCGGGCCATGATACAAATGATTGATGGGCCCTGGAAACAAAGTGCAAGACTTGCTCGAAGCCAAGGAGATAGAGTTCGATGCTCCAAAAAAGCCGAATGTTATAACTGCTCCCATGCCCAAACATGGTCGTGGAGTTAATGCTGTTGACACTGATTTGTTTGTGACCTCTGTTAAAGAAATTTCCACTCCTCTTATGACTGTTAAGAAGAATTTGCTGCTGGCCATTTTATTTCCGGGTTGTGGTGAAGGTTGCCACATGTGTTCGACTCTACCTTCCGGTTGTTGTTTGTTGAAGGCAGGTGTCCAGTGCCTGATGGATAATAAAGAAATTTTGTTTGAGAAGACCATGATTCTGTTTGTTCCAAATGAAGACGTTGCCATTATAACCATTTCCGCCAATCCTTCCAAGGTTTCCTCGAGAAAGCCTGTTAGGATTACACCTGTTCCAAGAATTGCTCCGCTAATAATCACTGTTCCTGGTCCCATCCCGTACACCTCAGATAAGGTTGTCCCATGGCATTACGGGGCTGATGTGTACTATCATGGTATTAAGCAAGATCTAAAGAATGAAGAAACTAATACTGATGTCAGTAACATTGTCGGTACTAGTAAAGTTACCCAAAGTGGAAGGGTCTTCTCTCTTGAGATTTCCCCGAAGACTATCATCAAGCCTACCGTTATTCCAACGGCTGCTCCAACCAGCACTCCTGACGTTTCCCCAGTTCCTACTCCAGTTATTACACCTGCTATTATTCCTATTCTCACTACAGTTATTACCCCTGCTGTTGAGCCATCTAGGACTCGGGGCAAGGAAATCATAGGTGAGTCTGCTCGAACAGAGGCACCTAAGAAGATCGTTGTGGAAGCCTCTAAACAAGAAATAGAGGAAATACTGAAGATTATTAAGAAGAGCGATTACAATGTAGTCGAACAGCTGGGGCAGACCCTGTCAAAGATCTCCATGTTGTCCTTGTTGTTGTGTTCTGAAGCCCATGAGAAGGCTTTGATTGCATTTCTCAAGACTACGCATGTGCCGCAGGAAACTTCAGCAGATCAGTTCAAAGATTGCATGGCCAGCCTGACTACTGACAATGGGCTGGGTTTTTCAGATGCAGATCTGACACCAAAAGGAAGAAATCATAATGATGCTCTGCATGTCTCGATCGAGTGCAGGGGCACCACTATGGCCCATGCGTTAGTAGATACCGGGTCTTCACTGAATGTTCTGCTAAAGAAAGCGTTAGACCGTCTGAATTGTGAAGGTTTAATTCTAAAGCCGAGTAACATTGTGGGAAGGGCTTTTGATGGATCAAAAAGAATGGTGCACGGGGAGGTGGACATCCCTGTCAAAGTGGGTTCTCAGACTTTTGGGTCCACCTTCTATGTAATGGATATTAGACCATCGTATTCTTGCTTGCTGGGTCGTCCTTGGATTCATAAGGCTGGGGCAGTTACTTCCACGCTCCATAAAATGCTGAAATACTCGGTGAAGGGAAAGATTGTCATGGTACAAGGTGAAGAGGAGTATATGGTGAGTCATCTCAATTCTTTCTGCTACGTGGAGATGGACGGGGAATTCATAGAAATGCCTTGTCAAAATTTCGAAGAGGTCCCTCAGGACTTGGCGTCAACTAAAGCGGCTACCAACAAACCTCCGCTAAAGATGGCTTCTCTCAAGGATGTCAGGGCTGTAATTGAAGAAGGTGGGTGTACCAATTGGGGTCGGCTCCCTGATTTCACTGACAAAACTGACAAATTTGGTTTGGGCTTTACTACAGGGGCTCAGAGGGCTGTTAGGTGCGCACGGATTGAAAGAACTCCTTTGCACATCAGCAATCGGGGAGTTAATGCAATCAAGTACAATGAAGAGGATTCAGACATCAACAACTGGATCTACCCTACAACCAATGGTGGACTAAACAACTGGACGGTGAAGGACTTCATACCTGTTTCTTTTATTCCGCAGTAATTGACTTTCGTTTTAAGATTTGTAATAAACAATTTGAAACTTTACGGCCCGGTGCCTTGCTTGAGGCACATTGACTTTACTTGTGAGGGCTATTATTTGTCATTTCATATATCATTAATAAAGCATTGGACGTTTCTTGCATTACAAATTTTGCGCTCTTTGTTTTTCTTTTCTGTCTCTCACTTTATCAAAACAACTATTCTCTTACACACACTCACGTATCATAATGCAGATCCATATCCACTCTGGATCCCATTGATAACAACTCTGCTACTTCTAGTTATGACTTCAATAATCCGATCAACCAAGCCGAGGACGAAGGTGAGGATGATTGTGAGGTTCCTGAAGAACTTTCTAGACTGTTACAGCAGGAAGAAAGGGCCATACAGCCTCATGAAGAGCCAGTTGAGTCAGTGAATTTGGGTACAGAGGAAGAGAAGAAAGAGGTTAAGATAGGTGCGAATTTGGAGCCTAGTGTCAAACAACGGTTAATACAAATGCTAAATTACTATGTTGAGATCTTCTCCTTGTCCTACGAAGACATGCATGGTTTAGACACTGATATTGTGGTACATCGACTGCCGACTAAAGAAGGCTGCCCTCCGGTAAAACAAAAGGTTCGCTGTATGCACCCTGAAATGTCAGAGAAAATCAAGGCAGAGGTCATGAAACAGTTCGACGCAGGGTTCTTAGCTGTCACTTCTTATCCGCAGTGGGTTGCCAACGTCGTTCCGGTGCCTAAGAAGGACGATAAGGTACAGATGTGTGTGGACTACAGATATCAGAACAGGGCAAGCCCCAAGGATGACTTCCCACTTCCTCACATTGATGTTCTAGTCGACAAAACCGTGCAACACAAGATCTTTTCCTTCATGGATGGTTTTTCTGGCTACAACTAGATCAAGATGGCTCCGGAGGACATGGAGAAGACAACCTTCATTACACAGTGGGGCACCTTCTGTTACAAGGTAATGCCTTTTGGGTTGAAGAATGCTAGGGCAACTTATCAGTGCGCCATGATCGCTTTGTTCCATGATATGATTCATCACGAGATCGAGGTTTATGTTGATGACATGATAGCCAGGTCCCAGACTGAGGAAGAGCACCTTGATCATCTCCAAAAATTGTTTGACAGGTTAAAGACGTACAAGCTGAGGTTAAACCCGAACAAGTGTACCTTCGGGGTAAGGTCTGGTAAGCTTCTGGGTTTTGTTGTCAGTGACAAAGCTATTCAGGTAGACCCTGCAAAGGTGAAAGACATACAGGAGATGCCGGTCCCCCGCACAGAAAAGGAAGTCTGAGGTTTCTTGGGATGCCTGAATTACATCGCCAGGTTCATTTCACATCTGACTGCTACTTGTGAGTCGATCTTCAAGCTGCTGAAGAAAGATCAAGTGGTAAAGTGGAATTATGAATGCCAGACCGCTTTCGAAAGAATCAAGAAATACCTTCAAGAACCACCAATTTTGATGCCTCCAGTTGAAGAAAGACCTTTGATTTTATACTTGACAGTGCTAGAAAATTCAATGGGGTGTGTGCTGGGGCATCATGACGAGTCTGGCCAAAAAGAGCACGCCATTTACTACCTTAGCAAAAAGTTTACCGACTGTGAGACCCGATACTCATTGCTCGAGAAAACTTGTTGCGCTTTGGCATGGGCTGCTCGCCGGATGAGACAGTATATGCTGACTCACACTACCTTGTTGATATCAAAAATGGATCCAATCAAGTATATTTTCGAGAAGCCCGCCTTATCCAGAAGAATAGCAAGATGGCAGATGATCTTAACTGAGTACGACATCCAATACACAACCCAAAAAGCAATCAAGGGAAGTGTATTGGCGGATCATTTGGCGCATCAGGCCGTGGATGACTACCAGTCCATGAATTTCGAGTTCCCGGATGAGAATATCATATTGGTAACCGACTGCGAAGAACCTGGACCAGATGAAGGACCCGAGGAGGGATCCCGATGGTCAATGTATTTTGATGGAGCCTCGAACGCATTGGGTAATGCAATTGGCGCTGTAATTATATCTCCTGAGGGCTGTAATACTCCGTTCACCACCCGATTATGTTTTAACTGCACCAATGATATGGCGGAGTATGAGGCTTGTATCATGGGTCTACGAGCTGCTATTGACCTGAGGATTAAGTTCTTGAGTGTATTTGGAGATTCCGCTCTGGAGGTAACCTTTGAACATTTTTTAAGAGAGGAGAATCAGTTAGCGGACGCGCTAGCTACTATGTCTTCTATGTTCAAAGTCAGGTGGTACAATGAAGCTCCCCAGATTACCATTGAGAGGTTGGACGAACCCGCACATTGCTGTGACATTGAGACTGAAGAGGTAGCAGATAAACCCTGGTTTCACGAGGTAAAGAGGTATCTTGAGGCTCAAGAATACCCCGAGGAGGCATCTGTTAATGATAAGAAGTTTCTGAGAAGGTTCGCTGCGAAGTTCGTCATCAGTAATGAAATTCTCTATAAGCGTAACCATGATTAAACCTTACTGCGGTGTGTGGACAAAAGAGAGGCAGAACGGATCATGGCAGAATTACATGAAGGCACTTTAGGAACCCATTCTAGTGGAAATACCATGGTGAATAAAATCCTACGGGCAGGATATTACTGGTCCACTATGGAAGCCGATTGTTATCAGCATTCTCGAACCTGTCATAAGTGCCAAGTCTATGCTGATAAGGTGCATGTGCCTCCAGTCCCTCTGAATGTCTTGACAGCTCCTTGGCCCTTTCCAATGTGGGACATCGACATGATCGGCGAGATCAGACCTACTGCGTCTAACGGGCATCGCTTCATTTTGGTAGCAATTGATTACTTCACAAAATGGGTTGAGGCAGCTTCCTTTGCTACAGTAACCAAGAACGTCGTGGCGCAATTCATCCGACACAATCTGATCTGTCGATATGGTGTACCAAAGAGGATATTACTAACAATGGTACAAATCTCAATAACACGATGATCACCAAGCTCTGCAAACAGTTCAAGATACAACATCATAACTCTTCTCCCTACCGGCCGAAGATAAATGGGGCTGTTGAAGCCGCTAACTAGAACATCAAGAAGATTGTGCAGAAGATGACGGTGAAATACAAAGACTGGCATGGGATGTTACCATTCGCTCTTCATGGGTATCGTACCTCAGCAAGGACATCGACAAAGGAAACACCTTACTCTCTGGTATATGGCATGGAGGCAGTCCTACCTGTGATACGGTGGCAGAATTGACTGTTTTGAAATTCTGGTTTGCGTTTTGTGTTTTTTGTTTGCAAAATGTCGCGGTAAGCAAGAGTCGCCACCAACTTTTATTTCATCCAATCGGAAAGGAAAAAAGTACAGAAAAATCCTTTTTTTGAGATATTCTGAGTACGGGGGTAGATTATAGAAAGGGAAGGTGTTAGCACCCTTTCTCTCCATGGTTTTCCATGGGCTCTTAGGTACTTGCTCATCTTTTAAAATTGCTTGTGTGTGTGCTTTGTTTTGAAAAGTTTTAACTTCGTGATAACCCTTGTATCAGTCCTCAAAGGTGTGACAAAGTTTGTTTTGAAATTTTGTTTGAAATGTGTAAGTATGAAAAAATTTGTTTGGAGCAAGTACCTACTAGTATCTACCTACTCGAAAAAAAGATCGTTTCTATTCTCGTTTCCTTTAGACAATGATATCCTACTATTGAGGAGTAGGTCGCACCGTCGTTGGAGTTGTAAGGGTCAATTCGTAAGGGACGTACGATCACTAAAGCAATGTTAGGACGTCTTAGTAATAACCCTAAAGTCATAAGATCATATTCGAGGCAACATTTCCAAGGGAACATTTCCGAGGCAACATTTCCGAACAAGACATTTGATCTTTATTAGACAGGAGGGCAACCACTAAGACACCCTATACTTAATGATTGTTTACCGAAGGTAACCGAAGTGAGAGTATACCCTAAGAGTGCACATGTGCGAGTGATTTGATTTCAGTTATTATCTTTGCACATTAGGGTTTTCTAGCCGTTTTAAATTATCATGCAATCTTGTCATACAACCCTATCAACATACATCTAAACAGTTAATACTTGCGAGAATTAAAATGCGAGAAAATAAACCTACGCTATTACAAGGCCTCAGGGTAGGGATTAATTACATAGCCAAAAAAACCCCCGCAAAAGACGATAAATAAAAGAAAGTTCTAGGTTAAACTATTACATACCGTGGACAGTTACATCAATATTGCAAAAAATAATAAACACGTGCGATGAATCGAATATAAGATATTTAGGGTTTTGACCCCAACTATACCTAATTGTAATTTAAAGGGAAAATCATTTTTGTCATTTTTTTTGTTATTTGATAAAATAAAGCTCAATTAAATAAAAAAAGAACCTAATTACTAATTAATTTTAATTAAGAAAATAATTAAATTAACTTATTTTTTTTTTGTATTTTTATTTTGAGAAAGAAATAAATATTAAATCAAGAGTCTAACCCTAATTTTTCTAATTGGTTTTAATTATATAAAAAAAGTTAGAATTTCCCTAAACTAAATTAAATTAAATTTGATAAAAAAAACCTAATTCTAATTTTTTGTAAACACTTGATATGATTTTGTGAAAAAGAGATTAATTTTGTGAAAAATAATTAAGCAAATTAGTTAAAAGAATTAGAAAAAACAAAGAAATAAAAAAGTGAAGAGATGGGCCTGCATTAGCAAATGTGGGGGGTTTGAATCTGATTTTCTTGGCCCAACAAACTCCTGGCCTTCTTGAATTTTCCCAATCCCATGTGCACGTTTGACTGAGGCGCATGGTGGTCCTCCAGGGGGAAGGCGTTCGATCTGAAGCATTTGTGGATTGGATGGTCATATCCTGGTAGCATATTGGTGGATGCTGGGGCGTGAGGCATACCTAATCCTTCATTGAAAAATAATATGAAGCAAATAAGGGACCTGGGGATCGAACTCAGGTCCTTAAGCATTCTTCCCTTGCACGCTTGCCAACTGTGTTGGATGTTTTAGTTCTATATACAATAATAAACAAATATTATATAATGAAAGCAAAATCTTAAACTTTAACACGCGCGAAATTCAAACTGGCAAGTCAGGGAGTGCCACGTATTGTCGTCTTCCTCCCCACCGTCGCTTTAGATTTTGCAACTTTTACCTACAGACATCAAGCGTAGGTATAGCCCATGTCCATTCCAAAATCCAGTACGCGCATGATAAATGAAAACTAATGGTACCAATCAACTTGTTTCAACCTCACGAGCATCATGGTACCATTATCAACGCCCAATTTTTCCTGTATAAGAAACCCCTAAAAACCAAGAACAAACCCTAGCCATGCAAGTTTTACGTACAGTCAATAAAAATGCAATTGAATATAATTAGCTTGCAAACTTAATAAGGAACAAGAATATGCAATCAAAATGTGCAAATGATGTATAAATCAATAAAAATGAAAACGAATTTATAAGCTAACCGTGTGACTGCTACAACGCGTTTCCGGGCGTGGGGAGGCTTGCTAATGATTGAAACACGATCCTGAGACGTCCAACAATTGATTGGTATGGTTAGGATGGCTTGAGATGGCCTGCAACTTGGAATTTGATCTGCACTTTTTTCTTTGAAAATTTTCAATTGGTTCTGCCTCTTTCATGATTTCTCAACCTCTTCTCTTGGTATGCCTTTGTTCACTATCTATAATAGAGTGTATTAGGGTTAAAGTTTGCATCAAATCTTTGCCATTTATGAAGATTTGATCAATGATTTATTCCTTGCACTAAATCTTTCCAAAACAATCATTTTCAATCTTTTTCTGTCCATATGAACCCTTGCATGATTTTATCTTGTCTCCAGCTGTGTAACGACTCTAATCATGCACAAAATCTCAAGATTTAATTGATTTTTGATATTTTCATTATTTTATATTGATTTTATTTGATTTAAATGAAATAAAATCAAAATAAATAACAAAAATAAAAGAATGACAAGTGGAGGGGCTCATGGGTCTTGTATGACATTACAAACTCAGTGTAAGCATAAAAAGTTGGGCCCATTTAGCAAAAAATGCAATTTTGGACACATTTGACTTTTGGCAATTTTGCAAAAAGGGTCAACTTGGCCAATGCATAACTTTCTCAATTTTGACCCTAGAGAGGTGTTCCTGGACTTTTTATAAAGCTTAGGATGTCCTATAAACAACCCTTTGGTCTCATATCAATTGAGTCTTCCATGTTCATGTATGAAGCTTTGACAAAAAAAAGGCGTTTTTGTTGACTTTTCAAAATGACCTATAATGTCCAAATTCATATCTTCTTGTGAGTGAATATTTTGAACTTGGGAGATGAAGATTAATTTTAGGGAATTACATCCTCTTAAAAATGAGCTTTGGATGGGTCATTTTTGATAAAGTATGAGAAAGTTATGCTTGGTCAAAGTTGAGTTGACTTTTCCTGCAAAACCCTAATTTAGCAACTTTTGGGTTTTGATGAATTGTGAGCAATCCTTGAGGAATCATGATCAAAACTTGATCAAATGATGAATAATACTTCAAAATGAGAATGTTGACCAAAAATCTTGAAGTTTGACTGTATGTGGGCCACATTTGACTTTTGCCCTAAAATAGTCGATTTTTAGGTATTTGAGCAATTGACTGAGCAAAATTCCTCTACAAGGCTTGAAATTTGACATGGATGATCTTGAGAACATATTAGGACAATGGTTAGCATTTGGGATCCTTTAGGCTCAAGCATCTTGATGTAAAATGAAACCCTAATTTGGGGTAGACTATCTTAGGAGAGAGTTTGTCTAGTAAACTCTTGGACTTCCTTGAGCAATTTGAGGACCTTACTTGACATATATTGAGTGGGAGGGAAAATTTTGTGGTACAACAACTGCCCCTGTTCAATCTTCTTAAACCTGAGGATGTAGATTGGCTTGTCTGCTTTTCGTGATCTGAAGGTGGAAGATGATTGAACACTAGAGTGCCCAGAAATTTGCACTCGTATGAAGTGATACTTATCTCACGATATCGGGAATGGGCCTATAGATTCCATTTGGATGTCAATGATGGAAGATGGGCTTAAAGATGCCATCAGAAGAAGTTTTGATTGCATAAGAGATTCCTTTACGAGAACCCGTGTACCTGTTGTTGAGGAGGACTTCGCTGGGGAATGTTGGTCTCTGTCTTGAGAGGGATGGAGTTTTAGGAGCTTCAGTTGTCCGTTACTCTACTGGGGAATAATTCCGTTTTGGGAAGCAGAGGTGAACTGTGTATCTGGTCAGGGTATATGCTGCACCACGACTTTTTGGGGGAATGTGAAGTCAGTTGTGTTTGATCGGGTCCCGGTCTTACAGTGTTGTGGACTGCTGTCTGGGGATAATAGAGGAAGAAAAAACCGGATAATAGGGTTGTGAGAAGGAACCTGGATAGTAAGGTTACTTTGTTATGAGAGCCTTGGTAGTAGGGCTGTGAGAAGGAACCTGAATAGTAGGATTACTGCGATATGAGAGCCTGGGTAGTAGGGCTGTGAGAAGGAACCTGGATAGTAGGGTTACTTAGATATGAGAGCCTGGGTAGTTGGGCTGTGAGAAGGAACCTGGATAGTAGGGTTACTTCGATATGAAAGCCTGGATAGTAGGGCTGTGAGAAGGAACCTGGATAGTAGGGTTACTTCGATATGAAAGCCTGGATAGTAGGGCTGTGAGAAGGAACTTCGATAATAGGGTTACTTCGATATGAAAGCCTGGATAGTAGGGTTATGAGAAGGAACCTGGATAGTAGGGTTACTTCGATATGAAAGCCTGGATAGTAGGGTTGTGAGAAGGAACCTGGATAGTAGGGTTACTTTGATATGAGAGCCTGGGTAGTAGGGTTGTGAGAAGGAACCTGGATAGTAGGGTTACTTCGATATGAGAGCCTGGGTAGTAGGGTTGTGAGAAGGAACCTGGATAGTAAGGTTACTTCGATATGAGATCCTGGGTAGTAGGGCTGTGAGAAGGAACCTGGATAGTAGGGTTACTTTGATATGAGAGCCTGGGTAGTAGGGCTGTGAGAAGGAACCTGGATAGTAGGGTTACTTCGATATGAAATCCTGGATAATGTGGCTGTGAGAAGGAACTTGGATAGTAGGGTTACTTCGATATGAGAGCCTGGGTAGTAGGGCTGTGAGAAGGAACCTGGATAGTAGGGTTACTTCGATATGAAATCCTGGATAGTGGGGTTGTGAGAAAGAACCTGGATAGTAGGGTTACTTCGATATGAAAGCTTGGATAGTAGGGCTGCTTTTGTTGCATCGATGATTACTCTGTTTAGCTTCGAGTGTCGATCACGGGCTTGCTGGAAACTGTTGATAATAATGTCTTTCTTGAAATAAATACAGGGTTAGTTATATGTGATGCATGAGATGCATTGCGTGTTAACGTTCTCAAAATAAATGAGACCATGTTATATGTGGTGTATGCATATGTCATGATGTATGAACATGAAATGTTGACGTGATGATCGAAATCGGGGAAAATAAATCCCTGATTGCCATGAAACATAGTTCCCCCCTGTTGGAGATGGTGAACAAAGTTGATCGTGCTGGGGATTTGCCTCTTGGCTGGTAAATATTTTGCCGGACGAGACTCGGTCTGAGGATGACTCTGCGGGGAATAACTCTTTCGGAGATGAGACACTCTGTCGATGGATCATACTGATTTGGAGAAATAAACTCAACTGGGGATGAATTTCCGTTGCTGGTGATAATGAATTCTGTCGGAGATTGAAATTCTGTTTGTGAGAGAAATAAACTCTGCTTGGGGAAGAAATTTACTGACTCACTCGCAAATGTGGACCTTAGCTGGGGAGAGTTGTATCCTGTTGGGAAAGGTAACACCACTGTCTTTGGATACTTTTTACTCTGTGGGGAGTGTATGCACCACCACTCATGTTCTCAAGCTGGCTCTATCCCTGTACCTGATGGGCAGAGTAACTGTAAGGTTTGGGGCACTTCTTATTTTCCCTGTTCCTGGAATTACGAGTAATTGTCTTTTGTTTTTTCATGTAAATATTTATGAGCAACAATTATTTTTAAATGCATATATCAAAAAATGAATCATTGGACGTTCTTGCAAAACAAAACACAACAAGAAAAAACAAGTTTGAAATTTCTTGTGAAAATGAATTGTATTGATTTTTGAAGTTGGCCTGTAGTAGGCGTTTTGTACAAGAGGCTGACGTCCTAGTAAGAGAACGCTGCCGAAAGATAGAAATTACAATTTGTGTTAAAGAAAGAAAAATAGCTATTTGGAACGATCCCATTGGGTTTCAACTCTGCTATTGCCTTTATATCTTCAAGCGTCTCATCACTTTGCTGTTTGGTCGAAGATGGATCAGATTGATTGGCGTCGTCTGAGCTTGATAGTCGATACCGAGGTATGGTTGGGAGATGATCCTATGAGATATAGTGTTACGCTTTGATCCCTAATTTTTTCCTGGACCGCCCTTTCGGGTTTTCGGCCCACCGGGATACCCTTTTTTGCCCAAGCCGCCTTTTCAGGTTTTCGACTTTCCGGGTGTACAGTTTTTTCATTTTCATCCCTTACTTTTGCCCGAACCCTTTTGGTTCGCCGGGAAGCCCTTATTTTTTCCTAGGCCAGTCTACCTAGCGGGTCTTTGATTATGCGTAGTATTTTTTTCATTATGTCTGCATTGACGGGGTGAGGAAGGTCGTCACCATCCATGGTGGTTAGAATCATAGCTCCTCCCGAGAAAATGTTCTTAACCACAAATGGACCTTCCTATGTGGGGGTCCATTTGCCCCTGGGATCACCTTGTGGAAGTATGATGCGTTTGATCACCAGATCCCCGACTCGATATTCTTGGCGTCTGACTTTCTTGTTAAATGCCTTAATCATTCGCTTTTGATACGCATGACCATGACAAATAGAAGCAAGCCTCTTTTCATCAATTAGATTCAGCTGATAAAGTCGGGTCTGGATCCAGTCGTCTTCGTTCAAACCCGCATCTTTCATAATCCTGAGAGAGGGTATCTGGACTTCGATGGGTAGGACCGCCTCCATGCCGTATACCAAAGAGTAGGGTGTTGCCCCTGTTGACGTCCTTGCCAAGGTACAATATCCATGAAGAGCGAATGGTAACATCTCATGCCAGTCTTTATAGGTCACCGTCATCTTCTGCACAATCTTCTTGATGTTCTTGTTAGCTGCTTCAACAACCCCATTCATCTTCGGCCGGTAGGGAGAAGAGTTATGATGCTGTATCTTGAATTGTTTGCAGAGCTCGGTGATCATCGTGTTGTTGAGATTTGTACCATTGTCAATAATAATCCTCTCCGGTACACCATATCGACAGATCAGATTGTGTCGGATAAACCGCGCCACGACGTTCTTAGTTACTGTAGCAAAGGAAGCTGCCTCCACCCATTTTGTAAAGTAATCAATAGCCACCAGAATGAAGCGATGCCCGTTAGACGCAGTAGGTCGGATCTCGCGATCATGTCAATGCCCCATATTGCGAAAGGCCAAGGAGCTGTCAAAACATTCAGAGGAACTGGAGGTACATGCATCTTATCAGCATAGACTTGGCACTTATGACAGGTTCAAGAGTGCTGATAACAATCGACTTCCATAGTGGACCAATAATATCCTGCCCGTAGGATCTTCTTCGCCATCGTATGTCCACTGGAATGAGTTCCGAAGGTACCTTCATGTAACTCTGCCATGATCCTTTCTGCCTCGCTTTTGTCCATACATCGTAGTAAGGTTGAATCATGGTTACACTTATAAAGGATCCCATTGCTGACGAAGAACTTCGCAGTGAACCTTCTCAGAAACTTCTTATCATTAACAGATGCCCCATCGGGGTATTATTGAGCCTCAATATACCTTTTTACCTCGTGAAACCAGGGTTTATCTGCTACCTCTTCAGTCTCAATGTCACAACAATGTACGGGTCCGTCAAACCTCTCAATGGTAATCTGGGGAGCTTCATTGTCCCACCTGACTTTGAACGTAGAAGACATGGTAGCTAGCGCGTCCGCTAACTGGTTCTCCTCTCTCGGGAAGTGTTCAAAGGTTATCTCCTCAAAGTTTGGGAGCAATGTCAGTACATACTCTTTGTAAGGAATAAGATTTGGGTGCTTCGTATCCCACTCGCCTTTGATCTTACTGATCACCAGAGCAGAATCTCCGAATACACTCAAGAACTTAATCCTCAGGTCAATAGCAGCTCGAAGACCCATGAAACATGCTTCATACTCCGCCATATTGTTGGTGCAGTTAAAGCATAATCGGGCAGTGAACGGAGTATGACAGCCCTCAGGAGATATAATTACAACGCCAATGCCATTACCCAACGTGTTTGATGCTCCATCAAAATACATAGACCATCGGGATCCTTCCTGAGGTCCTTCATCCGGTCCAGGTTCTTCACAGTCGGTCACCAACATGATGTTCTCATTCGGGAACTCGAAATTCATGGATTGCTAGTCATCCAAGGCCTGATGCACCAAATGATCCACCAATACACTCCCCTTAATTGCTTTTTGGGTTGTGTATTGGATGTAATACTCGGTTAAGATCATCTGCCATCTTGCTATCCTTCTGGAGAGAGCTGGCTTCTCGAAAATATACTTGATTAGATCCATCTTCGATATCAATAAGGTGGTGTGAGTCATCATATATTGTCTTAGCCGGCGAGCAGCCCATGCCAAAGCGCAGCAAGTTTTCTCGAGCAATGAGTATCGGGTCTCACAGTCGATAAACTTTTTGCTAGGGTAGTAAATAACGTGCTCTTTTCGGCCAGACTCGTCATGCTGCCCCAACACACACCCCATTAAATTATCCAGCACTGTTGTTGTACCCCAAAATTTTCCCTCTCATCTCATTAACATTTCTCATCACAAGACTCTTGGAATTCAAGATCAAGCTAGGGTTTGCTCTGCTCAAGACACCTCCTTGCACTATTGACCTAAATTAGGGTTTGAGTTTGCACAGGGATGTTTTGACCTACAATGCCCAAAATGACTTTCATACTTCATGTTGGGCTCACAAGTTTGTCCATACCAAGTTTCAAGCTTTGATTTAAATTTTTGCCCAGCCAATTGGACAGTTGACCTAGAAATCAGCTGTATTGGGGAAAAAGTCAACTGTGGCCAATTGACAGTCAAATCTCATGAATTTTGACCCATATCAACATTATGAACTCATATGAACCATTTGATCAAGTTTGGATCACAACTCCACAAGAAATTTGATCAGATCACCAAAAGGGCAAAATGGTCATTTTTAAGGTTTTGACTGCACAAAGGCAATTTTTGACTGTTTGACCTAACCAATGGCAAATAAAGCTCAACCATGGACTCAAGGACTCAATGAAATTATCTTGATCCATTCAACAAGTTCAAAAGATCTCAAATGCATAGGATTGACAGATGAATTTTTCAGTCAACTGATCAAAATTTGACTGTACACTGAAAAGTCAAACTTTGACTTTTTGGTCAAAATCAAGTTCCAAGGGTCATTTTTCATCAAGACATGTCAAATTATGAAACTTGTTCATCAAGAAACCCAAAAATACAAAATTAGGGTTTAAAATGGAAAATTTTCATAACTTAGAAATTTTCTAAGTTATAAAATTTTCTTATTTTTTCCTAACTTTGTCCCATTTTTTCACCAAGATGCAAATGGGTTCAAACAAAGTTGTCAAACAAGTTTTGCATATCCTCACAAGTCAGAAGCACAAGCCTTTCACCCCTAAAGCACCCTCATACTCAAAAACCCCATTTTTCTACGAAACAGGGCAAACCCTACAGAACCACCTCCATCTCTACTTTCCCTCGTGCATTTTGCCTCAAACTTGTTCGAATACCTTCCAATCAACTCACCTGAACTATCCCAGACCTCCATTGCTAGCTGTAACACCATTAACATACATTGCCATTTTTGTTTCAAAGCTTTGCAGGTTAAGTTCTGTAGCACGATTCAGGCTACTTCAAAACAAGCCAAGCATTGGGAAAGCTTCAGTGGACCTCAGGCAAGCTCAAAAGAACCTCAAGCACCCTTGGAAGTTGCAGCATTGTCCAGCTTGAAGTCAACTGAAATAGGTATTTCATGAACTTCTATCTCTCTATTTAGGAATAGTTAGACTTAGGTTTGTGAATGAAAGATGTTGTATTCATAGCCCTGAAACCATACATGTACTTAGTTTTCATTTATATTAATCGTGCTAGGAGAATTTTGTTCATGAACTTTCTGAAAAAACTAGGTTAAGAATTAGGGCCAGAGAAATTCTCTCTGGTCTTTGAGAGTTAGCTTAAGTTTTTTATATGGTTAGATTCGTTGTTTGATGCTCTACAAGTTTCATGTTATGAGTTTTGTCAAAAAAGCAAAGAATCAGGAGATAACATTTTGTGTACAAAGCGCGCATTTTGGTTTGAATTGAGGAAGAAGATGAAGTTGATTGGGCTGGGCCTGGTTGTTTTTACTTCTAACACCTGCCTTTTCAGTTTACACCCCCCTGGCCCATTTCTTTGTATATTTGTCATTTTTGTATTTTTATTTTAATTCTGACTTTATTATTTTATGTCCAAATATAAAAAATGCTAAAAAAATTTTTTTATTTTTTTTTCATATTTATTTGATATTTATTTTTATTTTATTAGTATAAAAATGTTTAAATACTTTATATTCTTTTATTAAAACTTAAGAAAATAATGCAAAAATATGTTTTATTTTCATTTATTATTTTTATTCACATTTAAAAATATTTTCTTGAAATATATACATTTTGTAAATAATTTATTTTATTTTTATACACACTTAGTATATTTAATATATTTAATACATATACATACATATTTTATTAAATAATTAGGACAAAAAAATACAAAAATGATACATTTTTATTTTTTATTAATATTTTATACTAAAAATACCATTTTTTCAACATACTTATATTTTTGTATAAATTAATATATTATTGTTTATAAATAATAAATAATACTATTTATTTAATAAATTAGGGTTTTTGCCCTAAAAGACAAAATGATTAAAATTGACCTTTTATTTATTTATATTTCACATAAAAAATACTTTTTACATACATAAAAACCTTTTTTGGCATAATACATTTTATTTGATATTTATTTAATTGTATTTATTTAAATATTGTATTATACCTTACCCATTCAATTTGGTTGTAATAATTTAGAATTTAATTCCTTGTCAAATAATCCCCAATTCAAATTTGTACCCCCTCCCTATATCATGTTGTAATAGTGTAGAATTTAAATTCTCGCACCTTTAAAAGCTTTTAATTATGCCATGATTAGACCTAGGGTTTGTATGCAAAATCAAAATCAACAAATAGCTTGACCTAATCAAAGACAAAAATGCATGAAAATCAAATAGAATACACACTTGCACCTCTAGGGTTCCAATCCACTTGTTGCCTTCAAAAATGGGCCATGGTATGCATGTCAAGTACTTTGGCAAAACAAAAACAAAACAAAAGATCATAGTCCCTCGATGACGCTATCTGAGTTGCCTAAACAAAATGATCAAGTCCCTCAAGAAAATTGCCAAAATACTTGACACTATTGCTATCATGGTCTATACGATGACCCGCGCCTGTCCCATTTAACATCCTAACACAAGGTTGTTCACCAAATACAATGGTGAAACAACACTGTTAAAAGGGTTAAAAACATAAGAAAGATCTTTGAGTAAAATAGGGTAGACAACTCTTAGTTACTTGATCAAAGCTTGCAAAAAACATCCTTGCTATTTTCAAAACACACTTCACAACACAATTTCAAAACCCTACTTTCAAACATTGAAAAATTTTCAAAAGACAAAAACACCTTTGTATACATTCAAACAAGAATCATTACAAAGGTTGCCACAACGATGGCCTCTTTTCAAAACATCTTTCAAAACCACACACAAAGCACCATTTCAAACAATTGAAAAGCAAAGCAAGTGATCTAAGCAAGTAACTAAGAGCCCATGGATAACCATGGATAGAAAGGGTGCTAATACCTTCCCTTTCTATAATCTACTCCCCAAACCCAAGAAAACATATCAAAGGTCTTTCCTGTGCTTTTTGACCTTTCCTTAGGATAAAATAAAAAGTCGGTGGCGACTCTTGCTAAACCGAAACATTTGCAAACACAAACGCAAAATCCCAAGTCAGTTTTCCCACCGTATCACAGAACTGACGACTTTGCTGGGGATGACATTAAAAGTTGAGTAACCTTAGGGCTTAGATCACCCTTTGCATGATTATATTGTTTGCCTTGATTGCTTTACATTTGGTTCTCTTGTTTGGACTTGAAATCCTCCACCCGGATTTGGGAAACATTCATAGGTAAATAGCAATACGTTGTGGAAACTGTGCGGGGGTATACCGACACGGTTGAAGCAATAGCTATATTAGTGCGACATATTTGTGAGTACCGGTAGCCTTTGAGTCAATCAAAGAGAATACGGGGCCGCTGAGTGATGTCATGAAGCACTAATGAACTCTTAGAACCTTACTTGGCCATCTTGGCCTTTTATTAGGGGTAGTGAGATGATCGGCTTTGGTGCAGTCCATAGTTGGTAGATACTCGATACTACACTCATTGAGGGTTGTTTTCTTGGAATATTGTGGTCGCTAGTTAAGTGGCTAAACCAAAACAATGAACATAGAAAACAATCCAGTGATATTGAGCTCCTTAGAACCCGATTACTATTTATAGGACAAGTTTTAAGCCAACTAAACTTAAGAGGGTACTTACCTATGAAACCTCATGCAAGCCTGAAACTAGGGTTTTTGTGTGACTTGCTTGTACATGTGCTTGTGCATACATCATGAACATCATAAAGCATCATATGCATCCACTAACCATTTCAAGGGTTTGGATCTTCATCTTTGTTCTTGTTTAACAGGTCATGGAATCTCTTCGCAGGAAAACAATTCAAGTCAACCTTGTGAGAATCCCTCCTCAACTCAAGGAGCTTACTTCTAGGATTCCAGAGAATTCTCTCTTAAGTGAAATACATGGTAGACTCCTCAACTTGGTCAACACCAACATTGAAGAAGACATGGTGAAAGTCCTCTTCCAGTTCTTTGACCCCCTACACCACTGTTTCACATTTCCTGATTACCAGCTAGTACCCACTTTGGAGTAATTTTCTCAACTACTGAGAATTCCTATTCTTAATCAACTACCCTACAACGGTACGGAAAAAGAACCAAAGCTTGAAGACGTTGCTCAAGCATTACACTTGCAACCATCTGACATCAAGGGACATTGGGAAACCAGAAGTGGTGTCAAGGGCTTCTTGGCAAAGTTTCTGTTTGAGAAGGCACAAGACTGCTGGAATTCTCTTGACCTACAAGTCTTTGAAGAGATTATGGCACTCCTCATCTATGGGTTTGTCTTGTTCCCAAACCCTGACCAACTTATAGATGTGAATGCTGTCAAGATTTTCGTATCCAGGAATCCTGTACCTAATTTCTTGGGGATATCCTACACTCATTTTACACACGAACAATGAGGAACAGAGGTGTTCTCATGTGCTGTACTCCTCTCCTAGCAAGGTGGTTTATTTCTCACCTTCCACAATCAGTTTTGAAGAATGAGCAGGGTTTAAGGTGGTCACAACGATTGATGACCCTCACACATTCTGATGTACACTGGTGTTCTCGGTCCAGAGAAAATGTCATCATCATTGATTGTTGTGGGGAATTTCCTAATGTCCCACTACTTGGAATTAGGGGAGGCATCACCTACAACCCCTGTCTAGCTTTGAGACAGTTTGGATATGCTCGGAGGGATGGCCCTCATGACATGCTGATTCCTGACCTAGTTTTTGACTTCAACAACGATGCGCAAGGACTTCGACAAAGATTCATCAGAGCTTGGAGGATGCCCAACAAGGTAGATAGTAAGACATTGGGGCACAAGAATTCCATCCCCCTTGAGCCTTACCTCAAGTGGGTACGAACCCGCACCCAGAATCTTATGATGCCATACCCTCACATTCTCCCCTTGATCAAAGAGCCTGTTATGGAAGGAGAGGTTCCATACACCATCCTACATCCTGACATGCCAACATCATGGGAAGAAATGCAAAAGAGTTGGATCCAGCTCAAGGAAGAACAAAATACTTTTGAAGCCAACTTCTATGCCACTGAGAAGAAGGTTTTGGAGCTTACCCGCCGACTTCATGAGGAGGAAACTCTCAACACTTACATCGCACCAAAGAGGATGCGCAATGTCTTTTTACATTAAGAATTTTGTAATATTTTTCCCATTGGGCACTTATGTACTAACAATTTCTTCTTAATATGACGTGTGTTCTTCTTGTTTGCAACAAATTTGAATTTCTGAATCCTTGAAAGCATTACATGAATAACATACCATTCATCATATGCATAAACATGTCTTCACACCAGGTTTCCTTATCTTTCTGCTATTTATTTCAGCAAGATAGATTTGGAGCAGACGGTAAAGGATCTGCAGGTACAAAATTCACAATTCCAGCAACTCCTCATGACCTTGGCAAAGGGTCAAGAGGACCTCAAAGCTTTGTTGGAGAAGAATAAAGAGAAAAAGAAAAAGAGACCTGGAGTAGCCACTTTTGGAAGAAGGTTTGAAAGCAATGCCAGAAAGGTTCTTGAGTTCCCCTCAACGTCTGACGAAGGGGCCGGTAAAGGGAAAGGGACTACTGTACCTTCTGAATCTGAGGTTGAAGAGGAGGAAGAGGAAGAAGATGAAGACTACTTCGAACAATAGTATCCACCAGCGGATGATAAATATAAGAATCTTGAAGATAGACTGGCAACCATGGAGTTGCAGAGGGTCCCTGGCTTGGATTTTGAAGAACTAGGGCTGGTAGCTGGGATTGTTATCCCTCCCAAGTTCAAGGTGCTAACATTCGCCAAATACGATGGTCTGTCTTGCCCAAAGATGCACCTGAGATCGTATGTCAGAAAAATCCAACCCCACTCGTCTGATAAAGATCTTTGGGTGCATGTTTTTCAAGACAGTTTGTCAGGAACGCAGTTGGACTGGTTCTATTAGCTCGAGAGATCAGAGGTTCACAATTGGGAAGACTTAGCTGCCGCTTTTTATCGTCAATATCAATACAATGCTGATTTGGTGCCCACTCGTACTCAGTTACAAAGTATGGGGATGGCTTCCAATGAAGGATTTAAAGAGTACGTACAGAAGTGGCGTGATCTGGCTGGGAGGGTGCAACCACCGTTGTCAGATAGGGAGTTAGTTGACATGTTTCTAGGGACCCTGTCTGGCCCCTTCTTCAACCATCTAATCGGGAGTTCTTCCGCGGGATTTACTGAACTGATTTTGACCGGCGAAAGGGTCGAGGTCGATATTAAGAGTGTCAAGATTCAAAAGGATGCTTCCGCATCCACAACTGTTAAGAAACCCTTCCCAGCTAAGAAGGAAGCATCTGCCGTGTATTCTCAGAAGGGACATGGAAGAACCGAGCGCCGGCCGACTGTAGGGGTTGTGATGATTCAAAACTCGTCAAATGATCAACCTCGTAGCAATCAGTCGAGACCTAATCAACAACGGGTAGAAAGGCCACAACGGTAGTTCACCCGCATCAACATCACGCCAGCTCAGGTACTCCCCCATTTGTTGAAGCTGAATCTTACCGGTTTGAAGGAAGCGCCAAAGAACCCTAACACCTCCTCTCCATACTACCACTCCAATGCCAAATGTGCTTACCATTCCGACAGTGTTGGGCGCTTAAGAACAAAATCCAGGACTTGATTGATGCCAAAGAAGTAGAATTCGACGCGCCTGAGAAGCCCAATGTGATATCTGCTATGATGCCCAAGCACGACCACAATGTTCATGCCATTATAGAAGACCTCCATGTTACTGATGTTGCCGATCTTTTGACTCCATTGTTAGTGATTAAAGAGAAGTTGATGAGAGTCGGGATATTCCCAGGCTGCGGGAAGGACTGTTATTTTTGTCTGAACATACGAGCTGACTGCCCAATGTTGAAATCAGGTGTCCAACGCCTGATGGATACCCAAGAGATACTTTTCCAGAAAACCCCTGTTAATACCTTCAATCCTGTTACTCCTGTTACTTTTTCTACTTCAACCAACGATATTGCAATCATAACCATTTCCGACAATACTCCCAAGGCTCGCAAAAGGCCTGTCAGGATTACACCCAACTCTAAATGTGTACCATTAAAGATCACCATGCTGGGACCTGTCCCGTACCAATCCAGCAAAACGATACCATGGAACTATGGGGGAGAAATCTTCTACCATGGTATCAAACAAATTGAGGCAGTCCAAGAAAATTCTGAAGAAGAAAACCCTGATATAGGGAACATTGTGGGTACAAGCAAGATAAACCGCAGCGACCAGATCTTTTCTCCGGAGATTGCTCCCCCTCGAGCAGTTTTCGAACCCTTGAAAGATTCTGTACCTGTTAGACCATCTGTGCAAGGCCTAATGATTAAAGAATTGGATACTCCTGAAGTAAGACCATCTGCTGATGCTACCAACAAGGGTAAGGGGATACTAGAAGTGTCTGTCAGGATGAAGGCTCATGCTGTGGTTATCCCCGAAACCACTCAAAAAGAAATGGATGAAATCTTGAAAATAATCAGAAAAAGTGACTACGACGTTGTGGAACAGTTAGGGTAGACCCCTTCTAAAATTTCAATGTTGGCTCTTCTGCTCTGTTCTGAGGCCCATGCTAAAGCCCTAATCAAGTTCTTGAAGGGGGCACATGTACCCCAGGAGACTTTGGCTGACCAGTTTCAGGAATGTGTGGCCAGTCTTACTGCCGATAATGGCCTTGGATTTTCCGATGCTGACTTGACCTCCAAAGGAAGGAAACACAACAACGCGCTACATGTCTCAGTTGAATGCAGGGGAACCACCCTCGCCCATGTCTTAGTTGATACTGGTTCTTCTTTGAATGTGCTGCCGAAGAAAGCCTTAGACCGTTTGGATTGTGAAGGATTGACCCTCAAACCTAGTAACATCGTTGTTAGGGCCTTTGACGGGTCCAAAAGAATGGTTCATGGAGAGGTTGATATTCCTATCAAAGTAGGCACATAAGTTTTTAACTCCACCTTTTATGTGATGGACATCCGTCCGTCATATTCGTGTTTGTTAGAAAGACCGTGGATCCATTATACCGAGGCAGTTACTTCCTCTTTGCACCAAATGCTAAAATATCATGTTAAGGGTAAGATTATAACTGTGCACGACGAGGAAGAGTACATGATAAGTCATCTCAATTCCTTCCGCTATGTGGAGTTGGATGGCGAGTTCATCGAAATGCCTTTCCAACATTTTGAGGAAGTTTCTCCTGAGGTAGCAGTTGCGAAGACAATGGTTGAGGTGCCTGTCGTTCCCAAGCATGTATCTAGGATGGCATCTCTCAAAGACGCAGAGGCTGTAATTAAAGAAGGGAAGAGCATAGTGTGAGGGAAATTGCCTGATTTTCCCCATAAGACGAATAAGTTTGGGTTAGGATTCACTACTGCAGGACAAAAGGCTATGCGTCGCTCCAAGGCTGGAGGGCCACCCGTCAAGATCTCTCACCATGGAATCAATGCTGTAGAAGATGAAGATGAAGAGAGCCACTTTGAAGATTGGATCTATCCGACCATCGAAGGGGGTTTGAGCAACTGGGAAGCAAAAGATTTTATTCCCATCACCTTTATCAACCAGTAATTTTATCTTTGAACAATTTCCCATTTATGGTCTGTAATAACTAAACAATTCGCACACTATTTTCACCTCATGCCTTGCCCAGGGCATGTAAGTCCATTTGTAAGGGCTTGATTTTCTTCATTATCATATGCCATGTTTTAATGAATCATTGGACGTTTTTCATCTATAAACTGTTGTGTTCATTTTCTTTCCTTTTGCATTTTTGTTTTCTTAAGGATGGCTATCCCTTACACACACCCACAATCACAAATGCAGGTACCCATCCACTCCGGATTCCATGGGTGACTATTATGCTTTAACCTTCGATAACTCTGAAGATTTGGTCAATCATGCTGAATACGAAGTTGACGAAGACTGTGAAGTGCCGGGAGAGTTAGCCAGACTTCTAAAACAAGAAGAGAGGGCTATTCTGCCTCATGAAGAGTTGCTAGAAACCATCAACTTGGGTACAGAGGAAGACAGGAAAGAAGTAAAAGTGGGTGCCAACTTGGAACCAAGTGTCAGAGAGCGCTTAGTGCAGTTGTTGAACGAATATGTTGAAATCTTCGCTTGGTCTTATGAAGACATGCCAGGACTAGATACAGATATCGTGGTTCACCGTCTCCCTACAAGAGAGGATTGTCCACCGGTCAAGCAAAAGGTCCGCCGAATGAGGCCTGACATGTCTGAGAAGATTAAGGCTGAGGTAATGAAGCAATTCAACGCTGGCTTTCTGGATGTTACTTCCTATCCACAATGGGTTGCTAACATTGTGCCTGTACCTAAGAAGGACGGCAAGGTCAGAATGTGTGTGGACTATCGGGATTTAAACAGGGCTAGCCCTAAAGACGATTTTCCACTACCATATATCGACATCTTGGTTGAAAACACAGCTCAACACAAGGTTTTTTCCTTCATGGATGGATTCTCGGGATACAACCAGATCAAAATGGCCCCCGAGGACATGGAGAAAACTACTTTTGTCACGCAATGGGGTACCTTCTGCTACAAAGTGATACCATTTGGACTGAAGAATGTAGAAGCAACCTATCAACGCGCCATGGTAGCTTTGTTTCATGATATGATACATCATGAGATCGAAGTTTACGTAGACGACATGATAGCTCAATCACAGACAGAAGAAGAACACCTTGATCATTTGCAAAAGCTGTTTGCCAGGTTGAAGGAGTATAAGCTCAGACTGAACCCAAGCAAGTGCACTTTTGGGGTTAGGTCTGGTAAACTTTTGGGATTTATTGTCAGCAACAAAGGTATTGAGGTTGATCCAGCTAAAGTGAAGGCTATACAAGAAATGCCTACCCCCCGTACTGAAAAGAAGGTTAGAGGATTCTTGGGACGCTTAAACTATATTGCGAGGTTCATCTCTCACCTGACATCTACCTGTGAGCTGATTTTCAAACTGTTGAAGAAAGATCAGGTAGTTGAATGGAACAATGATTGTCAAATTTCTTTTGATAAGATCAAAGAGTATTTGCTGGAATCTCCTATCTTGATGCCACCCGTCGAAGGAAGGCCGTTAATCATGTATCTGACTGTTTTGGATAACTCAATGGGGTGCGTACTGGGCCAACATGACGAGTTTGGCCGAAAAGAGCATGCCACTTATTACCTTAGAAAAAAGTTTACCGACTGTGAGACTCGCTACTCACTACTCGAGAAAACTTGCTGCGCTTTGGTATGGGCTGCTCGCCGGCTAAGACAGTATATGTTGACTCATACCACTTTGCTGATTTCCAAAATGGACCCGATCAAGTATATCTTCGAGAAGCCTGCTCTATCTGGAAGAATCACTAGATAGAAAATGATCCTGACTGAGTATGATATCCAGTATACTACCCAAAAAGCTATAAAGGGGAGTGTACTAGCTGACCATCTAGCTCATCAAGCCGTCGAAGATTACCAATCTATGAGATTCGACTTCCCTGACGAGGACATCATGACATTGGACAACATTGAAGGTAACGGACCGTATGACGGACCTGAACAAGGATCCCGATGGACCTTGTACTTTGATGGTGCTTCAAATGCACTTGGCAACGGCATCTGTGCGGTACTCATTTCTCCGGAAGGTTGCCATACACCCTTCACTTCCCGACTTTGTTTCAGCTGTACCAACAACATGGCCGAATATGAAGCTTGCATCTTTGGTCTCAAGGCTGCTATAGACTTGGGAATCAAATCTTTGGTCATATTTGGGGACTCAGATTTGGTTATCAGTCAAGTCAAAGGAGAGTGGGACACCAAGCATCCTAATCTTATCCCATACAAGGAACATGTCTTGACGTTGTTGCCTCATTTCGAGCAGATTACCTTCGAACATTTTCTGCGAGAAGAAAATCAGCTAGCAAATGCTCTGGCTACAATGTCTTCCATGTTTAAACTCAACTGGGATAACGAGGCTCCTTAAATTACCATCGAGCAAATGGATAAACCTGCGCACTGTCATGAGATTAATACCGAAGAAGTAGTGGAACAACCCTGGTTTCATGAAATCAAAAGGTATCTCCAGACTAGAGAATACCCTGAAGGAGCTTCCGTCAATGACAAAAAGTTCTTAAGGAGATTTGCTGCCAAGTTCTTCCTAAGCAATGGCATCCTTTATAAGCGCAACCATGATTATGTCTTACTTCGTTGTGTGGACAAAGCTGAAGCAGAGTTGATCATGACTGAGATGCACAGTGGCACATTTGGCACCCACTTGAGCGGACATACGATGGCTAAGAAGATTCTAAGGGCAGGCTACTACTGGTCTACCATGGAAGCTGATTGTCATCAACATTCCCGTACTTGCCACAAATGCTAAGTCTACGCCGACAAGGTACACATTCCTCCTGTTCCCCTCAACGTTCTGACAACTCCTTGGCCATTCGCAATGTGAGGCATTGACATGATTGGAGATATTAAGCCTACGGAATCCAATGGGCATCGCTTCATCTTGGTCGTTATTGATTATTTCACCAAGTGGGTTGAAGCAGCTTCCTTTGCCTCTTTTACAAAGAATGTCGTTGCCCGCTTCATCAAGCAAAACCTCATATGTCGGTATGGTGTCCCCGACAGGATCATCATAAACAACGATACGAATTTGAACAACACCATGATCACCGCTCTATGCGAACAGTTCAAGATTTATCATCACAATTCATCTCCCTATCGGTCGAAGATGAACGGTGTTGTTGAAGCCGCGAACAAAAATATCAAGAAGATCATTTAAAAGATGACAGTTACCTACAAGGAATGGCATGAGATGTTACCGTTTTCTCTGCATGGATATCGTACTACGACACGTACTTCAACAGGGGCAACCCCATTTTCTTTGGTGTATGGCATGGAAGCTGTTCTACCCATGGAAGTTCAAATTCCTTCCTTGAGGATTATGAAAGATGCCAGTTTGAGTGAAGACGATTGGATTCAGACCCGGCTTGATCAACTTAACTTGATCGACAAGAAGCGACTTACTGCTGTTTGTCATGGTCAGACGTATCAAAAACGGATGATCAAGGCCTTCAACAAGAAAGTCAGACGTCAGGTATACCAATTCGGAGATCTTGTAATCAAGCAAATCATCTTACCGCAAAGTGATCCCAGGGGCAAGGGGACTCCTACTTACGAAGGACCATTTGTGATTAAGAGCATCTTTTCTGGTGGGGCAATGATTCTGACCAACATGGACGACAATGATTTGCTGCACCCTGTGAACGCAGACATAGTCAAAAGATACTACGCATAAAACGACCCGGCAAGTTGAAAACCCGAAAGGGAGACTTGGGCAAAAATGGGCATCCCGGTGAATCGAAAACCCGAAAGGGCGGTTCAGGAAAAAATTAGGGATAAAACAAAAAATCTATACACCTGGCAAGTTGAAAACCCGAAAGGGCGACTTGGGAAAAAAAGGGTTTCCCGGTGGATCGAAAACCCGAAAGGACGGTCCAGGCAAAAGTTAGGGAATTAAAGCGTATGACTATGTCTCGTCGGATCACTTTAAGAACAATCTCTTCACCAAAAAGCTCCAGGCTTCTGATCAATCCAGTCATCAGCGAACAAAGCAGTGAATGGACAAGATATTCAGAGTTGTGAAGGCTATAGCAGAATGGGAATCCCATGGAATTGTTACACATAGCCATCTTTCTTTTGTATAAAATTTTTAAATTTTTACGACAACATTCTCTTACTAGGGTGTCTGTTTCCTTTGTACAAAGATACTCACAAAAGTTAAATACAAAGATACTTCAAAGTGCAGAAATTTGCTTGCCTTTCTTTTCTTTTTACACTTATTGTTTTATTTGAAAACGTCCAATGTTTTGTTAAATAGGCATATGCATTTGAATATAATCACTGCTTACAAATAAAACGAAATTGAAAAAGAATAATTACTGATAGGTTGAAGGAGTAGGAAGAAATCTTTATGCCATTCTAGAAGAAATCCCCTACGATACATCATTCAGATCCTCAACAAGGCTAAATTTGGAGTATATTTCCCCAGCGAAGTTAAGCTTCAAGATCCGCAGCGGAGCCAGTGCAGTCTAAAATTTGATTCTCCAGCTGAGTTAAGTTTCAAAATTCCCATCAGAGTTAAGCTTCGAGATCCCCAGTGGAGCCCGAAAACCCTGAAAATCCTATCCCCAGCGAAGCCAGAATACTGAACATTTCCCCCACAGAGTTATCTCCCAGCAAGATCGAAGATTCTCAGTCTCATTTCTCCAAGAAGAAGCCTCCCAGGTCTTAACTCCCCAGTAGAGATTTTCAGAGTTTTCCCTACATCCCAGGAAAGTCATGAAGGATTCTCATTCCCTGCAGAAATTGTCAAAAGCCTTGTGAATCCCCACAAATCGCCGAAGATTTTCAATCTCCAGCAGTGGTCCCAGGATTTCTCATTCTCAACAATCAGAGATCTTTAAATCCTCAAGAAGTCAGCAAGGATTTCTCATCTTCAGTATTCAAAGTTTTTTTTGGAATCCCCAGCATTGGTTAAGGATTTACTTTCCCCGACAGTAATCAAAGATTTCATTATCTCCAGTTATCAAGGATTTATTTTCCTCAGCAAGACAGCTACTCAGCTTACATGCACATCCATTACATTCATATATCATAAACATTGATGAAATATAGTTCATTGCATCATACATATCATGCAACATAACTTTGTGTTTTAGCTAACATTTTACCCTTTTCAGGATAAGATTAAAAGGCTATCGTTAACAAATATTCAGATACATTATGGATACACCCCAGACACGGAGGTCATTCTATTACTCATTCAGAATTTCAAGTCAAATACAATACAGATACACCCCAGACACGGCAGTCATTCTACTACTCATTCAGACTTCAGCAATCCCGTAAAGACTAGATACGCTCCAGACACGGCGGCCATTCTATCTCTCATTCAGATTCAACTATCAACTTCAAGTTCATATATGCTCCAGACACGGATGCCATTCTGGCCCTTACACCATCAGCTTGATTCTCCCTAGTGCAATCGCCACGGAAGTCATTCTGTCACTTATTCAGATCCCAGTTACAGTCTTAGATATACTCCAGACACGAAAGTCATTCTGCTACTCATACAGATCTCAAATTCAGATACAATACAGATACACTCCAGACACAACAGTCATTCTGATATTCATTCGAAGTTCAAATACAGTTACAGCTTAGATACGCTCCAAACACGGACGTCATTCCTTTTCTCATACAGACTCAGTCTCCAGATACAGTTCAAGTGCATTCCAGACACGGATACCATTTTGATACTCATTCTTCTGACCTACCACATTGCAATTCAACAAACATTCTTGGATGGTATCTTTAAGCCCATCTCCAGAAAGATTCTACCACCTCTAAAAGGCATCTTTAAGCCCATTCCCTCAACAATATTTTGACGAGTGCAAATTTACGGGCACTCTAGTGTCCAATCCTCTTTTACCTTCGAGTCACGAAAGGCAAACCTTGCCAATCTAACTCTTCAGGTTCAAGAAGATTGAACAGGGGAAACTGTTGTACCCCAAAATTTTCCCTCTCATCTCATCAACATTTCTCATCACAAGACTCTTGGAATTCAAGATCAAGCTAGGGTTTGCTCTGCTCAAGGCACCTCCTTGCACTATTGACCTAAATTAGGGTTTGAGTTTGCACAGGGATGTTTTGACCTACAATGCCAAAAATTACTTTTATACTTCATGTTGGGCTCACAAGTTTGTCCATACCAAGTTTCAAACTTTGATTCAAATTTTTGCCCAGCCAATTGGACAGTTGACCTAGAAATCAACTGTATTGGGGAAAAAGTCAACTGTGGCCAATTGACAGTCAAATCTCATTAATTTTGACCCACATCAACATTATGAACTCATATGAACCATTTGATCAAGTTTGGATCAAAACTCCACAAGAAATTTGATCAGATCACTAAAAGGGCAAAATGGTAATTTTTAGGGTTTTGACTGCACAAAGGCAATTTTTTACTGTTTGATCTAACCAATGGAAAATCAAGCTCAACCATGGAATCAAGGACTCAATGACATTATCTTGATCCATTCAACAAGTTCAAAAGATCTCAAATACATAGGATTGACAGATGAATTTTTCAGTCAACTGATCAAAATTTGACTGTACACTGAAAAGTCAAACTTTGACTTTTTGGTCAAAATCAAGTGCCAAGGGTCATTTTTTATCAAGACATGTCAAATTATGAAACTTGTTCATCAAGAAACCCAAAAATACAAAATTAGGGTTTAAAATGGAAAAATTTCATAACTTAGAAATTTTCTAAGTTATAAAATTTTCTTATTTTTTCCTAACATTGTTCCATTTTTTCACCAAGATGCAAATGGGTTCAAACAAAACTTGCAACATGAAAGTTTTAGTACATCACAAAGTCTACAACTTTTATTCACAAAGTTTTCTCAAAAGAAGCTTGTATCTCAAGTTATGATTTTTGGAACAAGGGTACCTAAAACTTTTAACTTAGAGAAATTTTGCCCTAGTTTAGGCAGGATTTTGACCCATCTTCTTGGCCTTTTTTCACATAGTTCCACTTGGAGTTTCAAGTTTCATTTCAAATATGGATTATAGTAAATGTTGCAAGCTTTCCAAATTGTCCAAGAACTCTTCAAACACCTTTGTGGTTAGGGAGAATCGAATACTTGAAGTTGGCAAAAACTCACTTTGATCCATGGCCAATACATGTTCATACAACTTGCATTTTCAAACCAAACTAGCTTAGTACATGATTACAGGCCTCTAAACCAATTTGCACTCCAAAATTGAATGAAAATATATTGGATATTGGCATTGTTCTGATCAAGAGAGCTTTGTACAATGAACATTGCCATTTTAAGCATAAAGGCCACACTTCCATTTTCATAAAGGGCACTTTATGTCAAATTGCTTTTTCTTGAGCCTTGGACTTCATTCCTTTGCACCAAACAAGCTCCACAATCTCAGGCATAGTACAAGAAGTTGGTTCATGCTTAGAGATAGCCTGTACAGGCCTATCTCACTTCACTTCCAACTTTGCTTTCAAAACAAGTCAAAGGGCCAAAAGCTTGTATCTCTCATATCTGATAAAACCAACTAAAACAAAGTTGTCAAACAAGTTTTGCATATCCTCACAAGTCAGAAGCACGAGACTTTCACCCCTAAAGCACCCTCATACTCAAAAACCCCATTTTTCTGCAAAACAGGGCAAGCCCTGCAGAACCACCTCCATCTCTACTTTCCCTCGTGCGTCTTGCCTCAAACTTGTTCCAATACCTTCCACTCAACTCACCTGAACTATCCCAGACCTCCATTGCTAGGTGTAACACCATTAACATACATTGCCATTTTTGTTTCAAAGCTTTGCAGGTTGAGTTCTGTAGCACGATTCAGGCTACTTCAAAACAAGCCAAGCATTGGGAAAGCTTTAGTGGACCTCAGGCAAGCTCAAAAGAACCTCAAGCACCCTTGGAAGTTGCTGCATTGTCCAGCTCGAAGTCAACTGAAACAGGTATTTCATGAACTTCTATCTCTCTATTTAGGAATAGTTAAACTTATTTTTGTGAATGAAAGATGTTGTATTCATAGCCCTGAAACCATACATGTACTTAGTTTTCATTTATATTAATCGTGCTAGGAGAATTTTGTTCATGAAATTTTTGAAAAAACTAGGTTAAGAATTAGGGCCAGAGAAATTATCTCTGGTCTTTGAGAGTTAGCTTAAGTTTTTTATATGGTTAGATTCGTTGTTTGATGCTCTACAAGTTTCATGTTATGAGTTTTGTCAAAAAAGCAAAGAATCAGGAGATAGCATTTTGTGTACAAAGCGCGCGTTTTGGTTTGAACTGAGGAAGAAGATGAAGTTGATTGGGCTGGGCCTGGTTGATTTTACTTCTAACACCTGCCTTTTCAGTTTACACCCCTGGCCCATTTCTTTGTATATTTGTCATTTTTGTATTTTTATTTTAATTCTGACTTTATTATTTTATGTCCAAATATAAAAAATGCCAAAAAATTATTTTTATATTTTTTTCATATTTATTTGATATTTATTTTTATTTTATTAGTATAAAAATGTTTAAATACTTTATATTCTTTTATTAAAACTTAAGAAAATAATGCAAAAAGTATGTTTTATTTTCATTTATTATTTTTATTCACATTTGAAAATATTTTCTTGAAATATATACATTTTGTAAATAATTTATTTTATTTTTATACACACTTAGTATATTTAATATATTTAATACATATACATACATATTTTATTAAATAATTAGGACAAAAAATACAAAAATGATACATTTTTATTTTTTATTAATATTTTATACTAAAAATACCATTTTTTTTAATATACTTATATTTTTGTATAAATTAATATATTATTGTATATAAATAATAAATAATACTATTTATTTAATAAATTAGGGTTTTTGCCCTAAAAGACAAAATGATTAAAATTGACCTTTTATTTATTTATATTTCACATAAAAAATACTTTTTACATACATAAAAACCTTTTTTTGCATAATACATTTTATTTGATATTTATTTAATTGTATTTATTTAAATATTGTATTATATCTTACCTATTCAATTTGGTTGTAATAATTTAGAATTTAATTCCTTGTCAAATAATCCCCAATTCAAATTTGTACCCCCCTCCCTATATCATGTTGTAATAGTGTAGAATTTAAATTCTCGCACCTTTAAAAGCTTTTAATTATGCCATGATTAGACCTAGGGTTTGTATGCAAAATCAAAATCAACAAATAGCTTGACCTAATCAAAGACAAAAATGCATGAAAATCAAACACAATACACACTTGCACCCCTAGGGTTCCAATCCACTTGTTGCCTTCAAAAATGGGCCATGGTATGCATGTCAAGTACTTTGGCAAAACAAAAACAAAATAAAAGATCATAGTCCCTCGATGACGCTATCTGAGTTGCCTAAACAAAATGATCAAGTCCCTCAAGAAAATTGCCAAAATACTTGACACTATTGTTATCATGGTCTATACGATGACCCGCGTCTGTCCCGTTTAACATCCTAACACAAGGTTGTTTACCAAATACAATGGTGAAACAACACTGTTAAAAGGGTTAAAAACATAAGAAAGATCTTTGAGTAAAATAGGGTAGACAACTCTTAGTTACTTGATCAAAGCTTGCAAAAAACATCCTTGCTATTTTCAAAACACACTTCACAACACAATTTCAAAACTCTACTTTCAAACATTGAAAACTTTTCAAAAGACAAAAACACCTTTGTATACATTCAAACAAGAATCATTACAAAGGTTGCCACAACGATGGCCTCTTTTCAAAACATCTTTTAAAACTACACACAAAGTACCATTTCAAACAATTGAAAAGAAAAGCAAGTGATCTAAGCAAGTAACTAAGAGCCCATGGATAACCATGGATAGAAAGGGTGCTAATACCTTCCCTTTCTATAATCTACTCCCCGAACCCAAGAAAACATCTCAAAGGTCTTTCCTGTGCTTTTTGACCTTTCCTTAGGATAAAATAAAAAGTCGGTGGCGACTCTTGCTAAACTGAAACATTTGCGAACACAAACGCAAAATCCCAAGTCAGTTCTCCCACCGTATCACAACTGTCAAGTATAAGATCAAAGGTCTTCCTTCAACTGGAGGCATCAAAATTGGTGGCTCTTGGAGGTATTCCTTGGTTCTTTCAAATGCGGTCTGACATTCATCATTCCATTTTACCACTTGATCTTTCTTCAGCAGCTTGAAGATTGGCTCATAAGTAGTAGTCAGGTGTGAAATGAATCTGGCAATGTAATTCAACCGTCCCAAGAAACCACTAAATTCTTTTTCTGTGTAGGGAGCCGACATCTCTTGTATGGATTTTACCTTTGCAGGGTCCACCTGAATACCTTTATCACTGACGACGAAACCCAGAAGCTTACCAGACCTTACCCTGAAGGTACACTTATTCAGATTCAATCTCAGCTTGTACCTCTTTAACCTGTCAAACAGTTTCTGGAGATGATCAAGATGCTCTCCCTCAGTCTGGGACCTTTCTATCATGTCATCGACATAAACCTCGATCTCATGGTGAATCATGTCGTGGAACAAAGCGACTATGGCATGCTGATAAGTTTCCCCAGCATTCTTTAATCCGAACGGCATGACCTTGTAACAGAAGGTGCCCCACTGTGTAACGAAGGTTGTCTTCTCCATGTCTTCAGGAGCCATCTTGATCTGGTTGTAGCCAGAAAAACCATCCATGAAGGAGAAGATCTTATGCTGCACGGTGTTCTCGACCAGAACATCGATGTGAGGAAGTGGGAAATCATCCTTGGGGCTTGACCTGTTCAGATCTCTATAGTCCACACACATCTGTACCTTACCATCCTTCTTAGGCACCAGAACAACGTTGGCAACCCACTGTGGATAAGAAGTGACAGCTAAAAATCCCACGTCGAACTGTTTTATAACCTCAACTTTGATTTTCTCAGACATCTCAGGGCGCATACGGCGAACCTTCTGCTTTACCAGAGGATAGTCTTCTTTGGTTGGTAGGCGGTGTACCACAATATCAGCGTCTAAACAAGGCATATCTTTATAGGACCAAGCGAAGATCTCAACATAGTCGCGTAGCATCTGTATCAACCGTTTTTTGATACTAGGCTCCAGATTCGCACCTATCTTAGCCTCTTTCCTGTCTTCCTCTATACCCAAATTCACTGACTCAACCAGCTCTTCATGAGGATGTATGGCCCTTTCTTCCTGCTGTAACAGTCTAGCAAGTTCTCCAGGAACCTCACAATCATCCTCACCTTCATCCTCGGCTTGGTTGATCGGATTTTCAAAGTCATAAATGGCAGTAGCAGAGCTGTTATCAATGGGATCCAGAGTGGATATGGATCTGCATTATGATACGTGAGTGTGTGTAAGAGAATAGCTGTTTTGATAAAGTGAGAGACAGAAAAGAAAAACAAGGAGCGCAAAATTTGTAATGCAAGAAACATCCAATGTTTTATTAATGATATATGAAATGACAAATAATAAGCCCTCACAAGCAAAGCCAAGGTGCCTCGGGCAAGGCACCGGGTCGTAAAGTTTCAAACTGTTTATTACAAATCTTAAAACAAAAAGTCAATTACTGCGGAATAAAAGAAACAGGTATGAAGTCCTTCCCCGTCCAGTTGTTTAGTCAACCATTGGTTGTAGGGTAGATCCAGCTGTCGATGTCTGAATCCTCTTCATTATCCTCAATTGCATTAACTCCCCGATTGCTGATGTGCAGAGGAGGTCTTCCGATCCGTGCGCGCCTAACAGCCCTCTGAGCCCCTGTAGTAAAGCCCAAACCAAATTTGTCAGTGAAATCAGGGAGCTGACCCCAATTGGTACACCCACCTTCTTCAATTACAGCCCTGGCATCCTTGAGAGAAGCCATCTTTAGCGGAGGTTTGTTGGTAGCCGCTTCAGTTGACGCCAAGAACTGAGGGACCTCTTCGAAATTTTGACAAGGCATTTCTATGAATTCCCCGTCCATCTCCACGTAGCAGAAAGAATTGAGATGACTCACCATATACTCCTCTTCACCTTGTACCGTGACAATCTTTCCCTTCACCGAGTTTTTCAGCATTTTATAGAGCGTGGAAATTACTGCCCCAACCTTATGAATCCAAGGACGACCCAACAAGCAAAAATATGATGGTCTGATATCCATCACATAGAAGGTGGATTCAAAAGTCTGAGAGCCAACTTTAACAGGGATGTCCACCTCCCCGTGCACCATTCTTTTTTATCCATCAAAAGCCCTTACCATAATATTGCTCGGCTTTAGAATCAAACCTTCATAGTCTAGACGGTCTAATGCTTTCTTTGGCAGAACATTCAATGAGGACTCGGTATCCACCAGTACATGGGCCATAGTGGTGCCCCTGCACTCAATCGAGACGTGCAGAGCATCATTATGATTTTTCCCCTTAGCAGTCAGATCTGCATCTGAGAAACCCAACCCATTGTCGGCAGTCAGGCTAGCTACACAATCTTTGAATTGATCGGCTGAAGTTTCCTGCGGCACATGCGCAGTTTTGAGGAATGCAATTAAAGCCTTTGCATGGGCTTTAGAACACAACAACAAGGACAACATGGAGATCTTTGACGGGGTCTGCCCCAACTGCTCGACTACGTTGTAGTCACTCTTCTTGATAATCTTCAATATTTCCTCTATCTCTTATTTAGAGGTTTCTACAATTATCTTCTTAGGTGTCTCTGTCTGGGCAGGCTCACCTATGATTTCTTTGCCCCGAGTCTCAGATGGCTCAGTGACAGGGGTGATAACTGGAGTAGGAACTAGGATAGTAGTTGATGTACTAGCAGATGGAATGACAACAGGTTTGTGGACAGTCGGAGGGGAAATCTCGGGAGAAAAGAGTCTTCCACTTCTGGTGACCTTGCTTGTCCCGACAATATTACTGATATCCGCACCAGCTTCTTCATCCCTCAGATCTTGTTTAACACCATGGTAATATACACTAGCACCGTAGTGCCATGGGATATCCTTATCTGAGGTATATGGGATGGGACCCGAAGCGGTGATTATTAACAGAGCAATTCTTGGAACGGGTGTAACCCTAACATGTTTTCTCGAGGAAACCTTGGAAGGGTTGGCAGAAATGGTGATAATGGAAACATCTTCAAACAGAATCATAGTCTTATCAAACAAAATTTCCTTATTATCCATCAGGCGCTGAACACCTGACTTCAATAAACAGCAACCGGAAGGCAGAAATAAACACATGTGGCAACCTTCACCACAACCCGGAAATAAACCGGCCAACAACAAATTCTTCTTAACCTCCATCAAAGGAGTAGAGATCTCTTCCACAGAGGTTACAAACGAATCGGTGTCCACGGCATTGACTCCTCGACCATGTTTGGGCATATGAGCAGTTATTACGTTTGGCTTTTCCGGAGCATCAAACTCAATCTCTTTAGCCTCCAGCAAATCTTGCATTTTATTCCTCAGAGCCCAGCAGTCGTTTGTATCATGACCTGGACTTTCAGAGTGATAGGCGCATCGGACATTGGGATTGTATCTGGGAGAAGCAGTGTTGGGATTCTTGGGAGCCTCTTTCAAGGTTGCCAAGTTGGACTTTAACAGATGAGGTAGAACTTCAGCCAAAGTCATTATAATACGGGTAAACTGCCATTATGGTCTTTCCACCCTTTGCTGATTTTTGCGTTGTAGAGCAACTGCGGGTCTCGATATCACTACAGCATTTACTGTTTGACGGTGTTCAGGTCTGCTTTGGCCCCTCAAGCCATAGACTGCACTAGCTTCCTTCTTACCGGTGAAAGGATTCTTTACTGCACTTGATGAAGCATCCTTCTGTATCTTACCACTTCGAATGCCAGCTTCTACTCTCTCTCCAGTCAAAATCAACTCAGTAAACCCAGATGACGAACTGCCGATCAGATGATTGAAAAATGGACCAGATAGCGTCCCTAGAAACATGTCAACCAACTCCCTATCAGACAAAGGGGGTTGGACTCTTCCAGCCAAGTCTCTCCACTTTTGAGCATAGTCCTTAAAACCTTCACTTGCACCCATAGACATACCCTGGAGCTGAGTACGAGTGGGAGCAAGGTCGGCGTTATACTAATACTGCCTGTAAAAAGCAGCAGCGAGGTCTTCCCAGTTTCGGACACTGGGTCCTTCCAACTGATAAAACCATTCAAGCTGAGTCCCTGACAGACTATCTTGAAAGAAGTGTACCCACAAATTTCTATCAACAGTGTGGGGTTGGATTTTTCTTACGTAAGAGCGGAGATGGAGTTTTGGACAGGATACTCCATCGTACTTGGCAAAAACCGGAGCTTTGAACTTATGAGGGATCACCACTCCCGACACCAGTCCTAGTTCTCCGAAATCCAAACCAGGGATCTTCTGAATCTCCATAGCACTTAGACGGTCTTCTAGCTGCTTGTACCTATCCTCGGCAGGAGGATATTGCTCATCATCGTAATCAGTATCGTTATCAGAAACTGCTGGACTAGGGTCCTTTACCATTTCTTGGTTCTCCCCGTCCTTGGATGAGGAGGTCAGATCAGCTGATTGTCTTATCCTTTCTCCGAATCTTCTACCCATGTTCAGAATTCCAACCTTCTTCTTCTTCTTCTTCTCTTTCAAAATAAGGGTCTTCAGGTCCTCTTGCCCTTTAGCCAGACTTAGGAACATCTGTTGGAATTGGGCGTTCTGTGCCTGAAGATCTTTGATGGCTTGATCGGAAGACATTTCTGCTGAAATAAACAGCGAAGAAGATGAGAAACCTGTAATGGTACTTGTAATGACGTGCATGATAATGGGATGTGTATGTAATGATTTCAAAGACTTCGGGAAATTTAAATTTGCAAACTAAAAATAGACAAACTTTATTAGATTAACTTGTAAAAAGTTCAACAATGCCTTTAAGGCGTTACAAAGAAGTAAATGGAAAACAAATATAAACTAGAAAAAGCAAAATCAAAAGTCCCATGGACGCTTCCTCTTTGTGTTGATGTAGTCATTGATCACTTTTTCTTCCTCGAGCTGCCTGGTGAGCTTCAAAATCTTCCTTTCTTGCTCATGGTACTTTTCTCGGTAAGTATCCCTCTCCTCTTTCAGCTGAATCCAAGACCTCTGTAACTCCCCAGGATCAGTGGGCATGTAAGGATAAAGAACTATGTAAGGAACGCCCTCTTCATTGGTGGGCTCCACAATTACTGGCAATACGGCTTCATAGGGCATCCCAAGCTTCTGGGCACGAGCTCGGACCCATTGGAGGTAAGGATTCATAGGAAGGGAAGTCCTTGGTCCCAACTCTTGGGGGTCAGATCTGTTTACCATGCCCCTGGAGAAGTGAAAAACACAAGAAGGGGGGGTTGAATTGTAAAACTGAAAATCAATGCAATGAACACGATATTTTTAGCCTGGTTCGTTTAATCTCAAACTACTCCAGTCCACCCTTCAAGGTGATTTCGCCTCTCTCCAACGAGGTCTTAATTCACTATATTCAACTGAATATTACAATCTGCTTTAACAACTGCTAAAGCCTTCTTGATACAAACCACAAACCGGTTTGTCAAGGAATCACTTTCTTGCAAAGAATTGAGATCTAGGTGTGTGAATGTTTTCTACAAAACTGTTTATCACAACTGTGATATTACACAACTTAAGCTTATGGAAACTAGATTGCTAAAATAATTGAGTAAGGAATTATGGAGCTTTTAGCAAACTGAGAATAAGAAGATGATGAATAGCTTTTAGGCGTGTGAATTTTTGTAGAGAATTAGCCAATTCAATCTTCATTGTCTTGTTTATATAGCATTGAAATTGATGAACGTTGGAGCAATAATCTTGATTCAATGCCAATTACAAACTTTCCTTATTAAGCAGATCTTGTCTGGAATGATGTTGTTGGTAATAACTCGTCTTGAATGCACAGTACCGTTGCTACTAAAGCATGTTCTGGCTTTGGCTCATTCTGACGCTGCTTAAGTGCTGATGAACTGTTGTTGTCTTTATCAGAGATCAGAGTGTTGAGCGCAGTTCTGTTCATCAAGCTTCAGCATAAGCATGAGTTGTTCTTCTGATTCTGGTATCTGATATAGCAACTTCTGATGCTGATGTTGATAACCAATATTCTGATGCTGATTATGATGTACTCTTGCTGATACCTATCAGAGTTTCTGCAAAACAGAAAGTAATATTTTAGGTAGCAAATAGTTCTTACATGAATCACATAATTAATATATCATTTCATTTTGTTATCATCAAAACTTAAACTTAGGGTAGTAGATTCAAACTTTGTTCTAACAATCTCCCCCTTTTTGTTGATGACAAAAACTAGATATTTTTTAATTGAAAATAGCGTGAGAAAGTATCAGAGATAACTAAATGATAGGTTGTATCAAAATTAAATAAGGAGTTATCAAAGATAAGGGATAAAGAGATAGGATCAGAGACACTCCCCCTGAATTTATTACTTCCCTTTTTAATTCCAAGAGTTCTTCAGGATCAGATCTTTATTGAATTCTTGAACATCAGAATGTTAGAGCTTTGACTATCAGAGCTTCAGATCAGAATATCAGAGCAGAGCTTTATCAGAGCTTTGCTTTGGATCAGAGTATCAGGGCTTTGGGCTTCAGTGAATCAGAAAGCATTCTTGTACCTATAGACTTATGCAAAAACAGAAAACATATTCAAGTATATCAGAGTTAGAATGTTTGAGACTTTTTGTCTCAGTAATCCGTTATGAAAAATATGATTCTTGTTCTCCCCCTTTTTGTCAGCAATCAAAAAGTGTAAGTGATGTGCTAAAACAATTAGAGCAGAAAAACTTGTTATATTAAAATATTCAGAGCCAGACAAAACAGTACAAAAGATTAGCAAAGAAAAACATTGAAAATAGCATGAATGAAAAAACTAAGGTTGGGGAGGAAAGCGTGTGAACAGAGTCTCCAGCATTGCCTTAATCTGATCAGCAGTTTCAGTCTGCTTGTGCACCATGCTGACTACTGTATCTATCTTGCTGTCCTGCACATCCATCCTTTCCTTCATCTTCTGATCATTTTCATCCATCCTTTGCTGCAGACGAATATCATTCAGCTTCAGCTCTTCCAGAGTCTGCCTGTCCAAGGCAGCTTGAGAAACATCAGAAGCAGGGAGCTTCTGAGAGCTTTCTGCAACATCTTCAGCTTGACTGGCTTCAACTTGAATTGTCTGATCTTCTTCTGGCTGCACTTTTGAAGTTGGACGCTTCTCAGACCATGGCTCACTATCCAGAAGGAACACGTCTTCCTGTGGCAGCTGACTTTCAACTTCCTTCAGCAGCTTGCTGAAGTTCTGTTGTGCCTGCTCATAGTTGATATCCTGCAACTTGAGGGCTTCAGCACGTATCCAAATTCTGAAACGTGACCAGAGCTGGTCTGAGGCAGCAAGATCAATCATTCCAGGACAGACTTGCTTCAATGAAGCAATCTATTACTGCAAACCTGTTTCAAAATTCACAATGCCAGAGCCAACATCTGGCTGTTTTGGTTTTGGAATGGCTATTCTATGTTTGAGATCAGCAAGACGGTCAAGGATTGTTAAATTGATGAAGGTCCTGTTGGGGTTATCTGTAGTTTGTTTGGGAGATGTTTGTTTGGGAGATGGAATGGGAGAGTCAGAAATAATAATTGGACTGTGTGGGGTTTTTGGAGTATTTGGAGGGGTGGTTTCTGGCGAGGATGGCAGCTGGGCCATGGTTACGGTTGTTCCACATGGCAGCTGAATTGCCAGAGGTTATGGCTCAGAGGATTGAGGAGAATGAGGTTTAGGAGATGGAGGTGATGGTGTTTCAGAGTGATGAAACTCAGGTTGAGGAGGTGATGGAGGAGGTGATGGTTGATGAATTTCTGGTTGAGGAGATGGAGAAGGAATTGCTGGTTGTGGAGAAGGAGGAGGAATTTCTGGTTGTTCAGGAATTTGAGGTTCTTCTGGTATGGGTGAGAGAGGTTGTTCTGGTTGAGGAGAGTGGGCAATTTGTGGTTCAGAGTTTGGATTGTTGGAGAGGTGATCAGAAACACGTTGATCAATGTCAGACAGAACTTTGTCAAGTTCTGATGTTGTTGAAGTTGTTGGTTTGGGATGTTTGGTGCGGGGTCTTCTGAGAGTCAGTGACTCAGAAGGGTCCTCTTCTGGTTCGGTTTCATCTATTGTTGGTATGGGGATTGGGATTTCATGAGAAGCTGGAGTTGGGATTGATGTTGGAATAGCAGAAGAATTTAAAACAGAAGCAGCAGATAAATTACCTCTTTTCTTGGGAGTCTGCTGGGATGATCCTTCTGAAGTGGCCTTCCTTTTCTTCGTCTTCTTCAGTGAAACTTCTGGTTGTTGTTGGTGCAGATCTTTGATATTCAGCTTGGGATCTGTACCATCAGCCTTGCACGCGTCCAAGTATCTGAGAACCACCACGGGTTTAGATTCTATCTCAGAAAATAATGGAAAGTCGCTCAGTGGGACTCTTCTGCTGGTTATGTCAGCAATAGGAGTAACGTTGGGTTCCTTTCTGATATTCTCTATTAACTTCATTTTCTTCAGATTCTTCGTGTTCAGAGGCTTGCCAACAGTTGGTTCAATAGTGCTCAACTCCTGAGCTTCTATAAGGTGCTCTATCAGCCTATTCTCAGTCAGAATATCTGATATTAACCTTCCAAAGGGTATCCAATCCCTCTTTGTTCTTTCTTCTTCCCTGGTCTCCTTCACGCTTGTGCTGAGGTGATTAAACAGAAGATGAGCCAAGTTGATTTTTACCTTCTGATTAATAAAGTAGATCAGAAACTGCTGATCTATATTTATATAGTCAGGGGAGCTAGTTGGCTTCCTGTGATTAAAACACCCCAGAATGATCTTCGCCCAAACTCTGTGGTGATCCTTTAAGTCTCTGATCTTGCTGCTGGGCACCCCGTGGGTGAAAATCTGTTGTGCTATGACACCAACGTCAGAGCATCTTTCAGCCATATCAATACAGCGGACGCCACCGCCACTGTAACCAATCAGTTTTGCTATGTGATCCTCAGTGATCACAATCTTCTTTCCCATTATGTAGGAGGTGACTTGATGCGTTGAAGAGGTCGCATGAATCCAGAACTCCTTGACCAAAACTGGGAATGTTGGTCCAACCAACCTGTCAAAATATCTCTCCCATTTCTGTGCCCTAACTTCTTCTGTCAAGTCAAAACCATTCTCTTTTAGACTGCCAAAGTCAATAATCAGTTCAGACAACACTTCTAGATTCTTCACTGGTGTAAGGAGTGTTCTGAATGGAACTTGGTACTGTTCAGAGGAAGCTTTCTTCTGAGAACCTGCAGAAGCACTGCTGGAGGTTGCCATGTTCACACTTAGGGTTTTTTCTGAGAAAACTGAGAAAAATGGGTTTAAGTTTGAAAGAGATGAACACAGAGAAAATGCAGAAAATATTTGAGAGATTATGAGAAACGGTAAAGGATTAATGTGAAGAAGTTAACGCTCTTAAATAGATTTAGGAAAATTTTTGAAAGTGTAAACGGTTTCAAGAAAGAGAAAATAAACTCATGATTACGTTTTTAAAACATGATTACTTTCATTTAATGCTTGCTGATTTTGGGGAATTTGAGAAAGATACTTGAAACGGTTACCAGACATGTGTCTCAATGCACCCAATCAGCGTTTTTCCTTCTCAGAAGCATGCACGCGTGTTCTGCTTCAGAGGTTTGCTGATGATTGGATGACACTTGTTTGATTTAGTGATCAGCACGTCTATCCTTGAGCTGAAACGCTCAGATCTTTAAGACTAGCATCTGATACAATCTGCATGTTCTTTCTTTCTGAAAAGAGATTGATCAGAAGTTCACAGTAAAACAAATACATTCTGAAAGATAATATATGGAATTAAAACATTTTCACTCTGGGCAGATTTTCATGCTGAGATGTTTCAGAATGAAATTGAACCTATCTTCAGAAAGGGGTTTAGTGAAGATATCAGCCCATTGATGGTCTGTATTAATGAATTTTAAGTTCAAAATTCCTTTCTGAGTATAGTCCCTAATGAAATGATGTTTTATTTCTATATGCTTAGCTCTAGAATGTAAAATAGGATTCTTACTTAAGCAAATAGCAGAAGTATTGTCACAGAGTATAGGGATGTTACTCTCAAAAATCTGGAAGTCTTCAAGCTGACTTTTCATCCAGAGCATTTGTGTGCTACATCCTGCTGCTGCTATGTACTCAGCTTCTGCTGTTGATAGCGCAATTGTGGATTTCCTTTTGCTGGACCAAGAGATCAGATTTTCTCCCAGAAACTGGCAGCTTCCAGAAGTACTTTTATGCTCTACTCTGTCTCCAGCAAAGTCAGCATCGCAGTAGCCTACAAAGCTGTAATCACTAGATTTTCTATAAAATAAACCCAGATTAGTAGTACCTTTCAGATACTTGAAAATTTGCTTAACAGCTGTTAATTGAGATTCTCTAGGATCTGATTAGAATCTAGCATAAATACATACGCTGAATAAGATATCAGGTCTTGAAGCTGTCAGATAAAGGAGAGAACCAATCATACCTCTGTAGACCTTCTGTTCTACCTTTTTGCTTACCTCTTCTCTTTCCAGAATGCACGTGGGATGCATTGGAATCTTTGATGGCTTACATTCTGAGAGGTCAAATTTCTTCAGAAGATCTCTGATATATTTGCTCTGATGAATGTAAGTTCCCTCTGGAGTTTGATTGATCTGAATCCCTAGAAAGAATTTCAGTTCCCCCATGAGGCTCATCTCAAATTCTGCCTGCATACACTTAGCAAATTTTCTTCCAAGAGAAGGATTAGTAGATCCAAAAATGATATCATCAACATAAATTTGACAGACTAAGATGTCATTCTTAACTGACTTACAGAATAAGGTAGTGTCCACATTCCCTCTGGTGAATTCATTTTCTAACAGAAAGTTACTTAGTCTTTCATACCAAGCTCTGGGAGCTTGTTTCAGACCATATAGTGACTTATTTAGTTTGAAAACATGTTCTGGATGTTTTGAATTTTCAAAACCAGGGGGTTGGTGCACATAAACCTCTTCTTCTATATACCCATTTAAGAATGCACTCTTGACATCCATCTGATACAGAGTGATGCCTCTATTAACAACAAATGAAATTAAAAGTCTGATAGATTCTAACCTGGCGACTGGAGCAAAGGTTTCTGTATAGTCTATCCCTTCTTGCTGACTATAACCTTGTGCTACCAGTCGTGCCTTGTTTCTGATGACTTCACCTTGTTCATTTAGCTTGTTTCTGAAGACCCATCTTGTTCCAATGACGTTGAATCCTTTAGGTCTGGGAACAAGATCCCATACGTCATTTCTGGTGAATTGATTCAGCTCTTCTTGCATTGCCAGAATCCAGTCGTTGTCCAGAAGTGCTTCATCAATAGAAGAAGGTTCAATCAGAGACACAAGTCCCATGAGGGTTTCTTCAGAGTTTCTGAAGCTTGCTCTTGTTCTGATTGGATCTTCCTTTCTTCCTAAGATAGTTTCTTCTGGGTGATCCAAGCTGCTTCTGGGTAATATCTTCTGAGGTTGATCAGCAGCGGTTGTAGGATTGCTAGCAGTGCTCCTTTCAGACGTTGAAGGAGTGTCTGTGTTGAGAGCTTCTGATGACTTGTCTTCAGAACCTGTAAATTCAATTTCCATACCTGCAAAAACTTCATTCTGCTTTAAATTTTCAGAGTCAAGCTTATCATCAAAACGAACACTGATTGATTCTTCCACAATCTGTGTTTCTGTATTGTATACTCTGTACCCTCTTGAGCATTCAGAGTATCCTAACATAATACACTTTTGTGCTTTAGAGTCAAACTTTTTCAAATAATTCTTTGTATTTAACATAAAACAAGTACATCCAAATGGATGAAAATATGAAATGTTGGGCTTTCTGTTCTTCCACAATTCATATGGAGTCTTTTCCAGAATAGGTCTTATTGAGGTTCTATTCTGAATGTAGCACGCTGTGTTTATTGCCTCTGCCCAGAAGATCTTAGCAACATTTGTCTCATTGATCATGGTTCTGGCCATTTCTTGCAATGTTCTGTTCTTTCGTTCTACAACTCCATTTTGTTGGGGAGTTCTAGGACAAGAGAAATCATGCAGAATGCCTCTGTCATTGAAGAATGACTCAAAATCTTTGTTTTCAAACTCTCCACCATGATCACTTCTGACTTTAACGATTCTAAGATCCTTTTCATTCTGAACTTGGTTACAGAAGGTAACAAACACAGAGTGTGACTCGTCCTTGTGTCTTAAGAACTTTACCCATGTCCATCTGCTATAGTCATCTACGATTACTAACCCATACTTCTTGCCACTGACTGAAGCAGTTTTAACTGGTCCAAATAAGTCAATGTGCAGAAGTTCTAATGGCTTAGAGGTAGAAACAACATTTTTAGATTTAAAAGAAGGTTTTACAAACTTGCCTTTCTGACATGCTTCACACAGAGCATCTGAATTGAACTTCAAATTAGGAAGTCCTCTGACCAGATTGAGTTTGTTAATCTGAGATATTCTTCTCATACTAACATGCCCCAATCTTCTATGCCAGATCCACTGCTCGTTGTTAACAGACAGAAGACACTTTACATTCTGACTTTTCAGTTCAGAAAGTTTGATTTTGTAAATGTTGTTTTTCCTCTTTCCATTAAACAGGATAGTCCCATCTTTCTGACTAACAGCTTTACATGATTTTTGATTAAAGATTATATCATAACCGTTATCACTTAATTGACTTATGGATAACAGATTATGCATTAATCCATCTACTAGCAGAACATTATTAATAAAGGGAAGATTTCCATTACCTACAGTTCTAGAGCCAATTATCTTTCCCCTCTGATTGCCTCCAAAGCCAATGTGGCCTCCAGGCTTAAGTTCCAGGCTTTGGAACATATGCCTTCTTCCCGTCATGTGTCGCGAGCAGCCAGAGTCCAGGTACCATGACTGGTGTTTCTGATTTGCTGCTAAAGATATCTGCAACATGTATTATTTTATCCTTAGGTACCCAGATTTTCTTGGGTCCTGATTTGTTAGATTTACCAAAACTCTGGTTGAATTTTGGTTTCACAGAGTACTTACTGCTAGTGTATTTAATATCATGTGTGTGACCATACACAAAATGTGAATTCAGAGGAGTGTGTTTAATGGTTAAATCCATGACATTCTTTGGTGTAGGAACCTTACCTTGGTATCCTATTCCCTTCCTGCCGTTTCTGCTAACTCCATAGATCATTGAAGCCATTTTGCTTCTATCTATGCTTTTAGCAAGGAACTTCTGGAAACTGTGAGCATACTCCTTGATGATCTCATCAGCACTGCTGGGAGTTTCAGAAATTGGTTCCTTCTGAGAGTTTTGTAAAGTATTTTCTAATTTTGAATTTTATTTCTCAGCTCAGAATTTTCCAATTTGAGACTCTCAGTCTTATCAGAGTCAGATTCAAGATTCCTTTTCAGGTTTCTGAATTTAACTCTAATCTGCTGGTACCTTTCCAGAATTTCGTTAAGGCTTTCAGCAAGTTCAGCCTTGGTAAAATTAACAGCAAAGTCAGGAAATACCTCTTCAGTATCTGATTCTGAGTCTGATTCAGAAGCTTCACTATCTTCTGAAATGTTGGCCATGAGAGCTATGTTTGCTCTCTCATCATCTGATTCTGAGTCAGCTTCAGACGAGTCAGAGTCATCCCATGTAGCCATGAGACTTTTCTTCTTTTCTCTTCCGAACTTCTTTTTGGGCTTTTCCCTCTGAAGCTTTGGGCAGTCACTCTTGTAGTGTCCTTGCTCATTGCACTCATAGCAGATGATGTCCTTGGTGTTTGGCTTTCTGCTTCCCGAAGAGCCTTCAGATCTTCTGTATCTAGAGGAAGAATCTGTCCTTCTGTATTTGGAAGAAGACTCGTTCTGATCAGATCTTCTGGGATTCCTGAACTTCCTTTGCCTCTGCTTCCACAGTTGATTCACTCTTCTGGAGAGGAGAGAAAGTTCGTCTTCTTCTGATGAGGATCCATCAGATGTTTCTTCAACTTCCTGCAAAACTTTAGACTCATATTTTTTGTTAGATTTTAATGCTAAAGGCTTACCTTGCTTCTGGGGTTCATCAGCTTCTAGCTCTATCTCATGACTTCTGAGGGAGCTAATAAGTTCCTCCAGAGAAATTTTGTTGAGATCTTTTGCTAGCTTCAGAGCTGTAACCATTGGCCTCCACTGCTTTGGTAAGCTTCTGATGATTTTCTTGACGTGATCAGCAGTAGAGTAACCTTTATCCAGAACCTTGAGACCAGCTACCAGAATCTGGAATCTTGAGAACATTGTTTCAATGGATTCACTTTCTTCCATTTTGAATGCCTCATACTTCTGAATGAGCGCCAGATCTTTAGTTTCTTTGACCTGAACGTTGCCCTCATGCGTCATTCTGAGTGAGTCAAACATGTTCTTTGTTGTGTCTCTGTTGGATATCTTTTCATATTCAGCATAAGAGATGGCGCTGAGAAGGATGATTCTGGCCTTGTGGTGATTTTTGAAGTCACGCTTTTGTTGGTCAGACATTGCTTTCCTATCAATCTTCTGACTGCTTGCATTCACAGGGTGCGTGTGTCCATCTGTCACCATATCCCACAGATCAACATCATGTGCCAGAAAGAAGCTTTCAATTCTGTCTTTCCAGTAATCAAAATTTTCTCCATCAAAGACTGGAGGTTTGCCGCTGAATCTGTCTCTGTCCTCATGGTTGTCATTGCTGGTGTGTGAATAATTTCCTGCCATTGTGTTTTTCTGACGCTGGATCTTGTACTGACACGGTTAGGTGTTTTAGCTCAGAACCAGGCGCTCTGATGCCAATTGAAGAAGTGAAAAACACAAGAAGGGGGAGTTGAATTGTAAAACTGAAAATCAATGCAATGAACACGATATTTTTATCTTGGTTCGTTTGATCTCAAACTACTCCAGTCCACCCGTCAAGGTGATTTCGCCTCTCTCCAACGAGGTCTTAATTCACTATATTCAACTGAATATTACAATCTGCTTTAACAACTGCTAAAGCCTTCTTGATACAAACCACAAACCGGTTTGTCAAGGAATCACTTTCTTGTAAAGAATTGAGATCTAGGTGTGTGAATGTTTTCTACAAAACTGTTTATCACAACTGTGATATTACACAACTTAAGCTTATGGAAACTAGATTGCTAAAATAATTGAGTAAGGAATTATGGAGCTTTTAGCAAACTGAGAATAAGAAGATGATGAATAGCTTTTAGGCGTGTGAATTGTTGTAGAGCATTAGCCAATTCAATCTTCATTGTCTTGTTTATATAGCATTGAAATTGATGAACGTTGGAGCAATAATCTTGATTCAATTCCAATTACAAACTTTCCTTATTAAGCAGATCTTGTCTGGAATGATGCCGTTGGTAATAACTCGTCTTGAATGCACAATACCGTTGCTACTAAAGCATGTTCTGGCTTTGGCTCATTCTGACGCTACTTAAGTGCTGATGAACTGTTGTTGTCTTTATCAGAGATCAGAGTGTTGAGCGCAGTTCTGTTCATCAAGCTTCAGCATAAGCGTGAGTTGTTCTTCTGATTCTGGTATCTGATATAGCAACTTCTGATGCTGATGTTGATAACCAATATTCTGATGCTGATTATGATGTACTCTTGCTGATACCTATCAGAGTTTCTGCAAAACAGAAAGTAATATTTTAGGTAGCAAATAGTTCTTACATGAATCACATAATTAATATATCATTTCATTTTGTTATCATCAAAACTTAAACTTAGGGTAGTAGATTCAAACTTTGTTCTAACAGCCCCAAGCTCGTATAAACCTCCGGCGGTGCTCCTCAACGTCCTCCTTTTAGTCAAATGCAATATCCTCAAGAAGTAGCTCATGGGTACCATCTCTTCGAGCAAGACCAAATTGTCGCAAAGCTAGACAAGGATTGTAAGTTATACCTCCTCTGATTCCAAGCAATGGGACATTAGGATATCCCCCACAACGGTCAATAACAACAGTGTCTTCCATAGCCCGGGAACACCAAAGAATGTCTGTATGGGCAAGTGACATTATTCTGTAGGACCATCCCAAACCTTCTTCGTTCTTCAGCATAAACTTAGGGAGGTGGGAAATAAACCACCTCGACAGCAACGGCGTGCAACACATAAGAGTCCCGCTTCTTTGCACGATATGAGTATAAAGGGCATGCAAAATATCACCCAGCAGGGTAGGCATAGGATTGCGAGAAAGGAAAATCTTGACAGCATTCACATCTACAAAGGAATCCGGATTCGGGAAGAGAACCAAACCATAGATAAGGAGATCCAAGAAATCTTCAAAAGCCTGAAAATCCAAATTATCCAAAAATAGCCGAGCCTGATCTATCATAAATTTGGCTAGAAAACCTTTGACACTGCTTCGTGTTTCCCAATTGGATACTACATCAGCCCGTTTCAGATGCAGAGCTGAGGCAATGTCTTCTGGTCTAGGAACCTCTTCCATACCTGTGAAGGGTACCTGTTCAAGGATGGATATGCCCAATAGGTGAGAGAACTCTTCCAAGGTGGGAACCAGCTGGTAGTCTGGAAAGGTGAAGCAATGATGCACGGGATCGAAGAACTGAAAAAGTACACTCATTATCTGCTCATCAATATTTGAAGTAACCAGGCTAAGAAGCTGACCATGTATCTTAATGAACATAGAAGTCTCAGAAACTCTCGAGGCTAACACTTTAAGTTGAGCAGGTATCTGGAAAATAGAACAAAGATAAATTCCCTTGGTCTTTGAAACGATTAGTATAATGAAATATGAATGCCATGTTATGATGCATGATGTCATGATAAAAACAACAACAAGTATAGCAGATAACAAGCATGGAAAAGACAAACAAGTCACACAAAGCCCTTAAGTTTAAGGCTTGCATGAGGTCAAAGGTATTACCCTCTTGAAGTTTAGTTGGTTTCAACCTGTCCTAGCAAAAGTAATCGGGTTCTAGAGGATCTCAATATCACTGACCATCCTCCATCGGTCATGGTTTCAGCTCACGCAATCTTTTCTTGCAACCGGAACAATCTCGAGAGTATCGTCTCAATGAGTGTAGCATCGAGTATCAACCAGTTCTCAGATTTACACCGAGGCCAACTATCTCACTACATTCTAATGGCCAAGTTGGTCGATTAAGGGTTCTAAGGTCAGTTGATGCTTAATGACACCATGCAGCGGCCCCGTATTCTCCTCGTTTCTCCACAAGGGATACCGGTACCAACCAATGTGCCACATCAACGTAGCTACTGCTTCGACCGTATCGGTCTACGCTGTACAGTTCCCTCACAGTTTATTGCTACTTACCTAAAAGGTGTCCCCAGATCCGGGTTAGGATCTATAGTAACTCCCAAACAAAACCCTTAAAGTAAAGCAATCAAAGCAATCAAGAGAAGAAATCAAGATGAACTAGATCCTAAGTTATACCCCACTTATTATTCCCCAACAGAGTCACCAGTTCTGTGATACGGTGGCAGAACTGACTGTTTTGAAATGCTGGTTTGCATTTTGCGTTTTTTGTTTGCAAAATGTCACGGTAAGAAAGAGTCGCCACCGACTTTTATTTCATCCAATCAGAAAGGAAAAAAGTACAGAAAATACGGGGGGTAGATTATAGAAAGGGAAGGTGTTAGCACCCTTTCTATCCATGGTTTTCCATGGGCTCTTAGGTACTTGCTCATCTTTAAAATTGCTTGTGTGTCTGCTTTATTTTGAAAAGTATTGACTTCGTGATAACCCTTGTATCATTCCTCAAAGGTGTGACGAAGTTTGTTTTGAAAATTTGTTTGAAATGTGTAAGTGTGAAAAAAATTGTTTGGAGCAAGTACCTACTAGCATCTACCTACTCGAAAAAAAGATCGTTTATATTCTCGTTTCCTTTAGACAATGTTATCCTACTACTGAGGAGTAGGTCGCACCGTCGTTGGAGTTGTAAGGATCAATTCATAAGGGACGTACGATCACTAAAGCAATTTTAGGACGTCTTAGTAATAACCCTAAAGTCTTAAGATTATATTCGAGGCAACATTTTCGAGGCAACATTTCTGAACGGGACATTTGATCTTTGTTAGACAGGAGGGCAACCACTAAGACACCCTATACTTAATGATCGTTTACCGAAGGCAACCGAAGTGAGAGTATACCCTAAGAGTTCACATGTGCGAGTGATTTGATTTCAGTTATTATCTTTGCACATTAGGGTTTTCTATCCGTTTTAAATTATCATGCAATCTTGTCATACAATCCTATCAACATACATCTAAACAGTTAATATTTGTGAGAATTAAAATGCGAGAAAATAAACCTACGCTATTACAAGGCCTCGGGGTAGGGATTAATTACATAGCCAAAAAAAAACCCGCAAAAGACGATAAATAAAAGAAAGTTCTAGGTTAAACTATTACATACCGTGGACAGTTACATCAATATTGCAAAAAATAATAAACACGCGTGATGAATCGAATATAAGATATTTAGGGTTTTGACCCCAACTATACCTAATTGTAATTTAAAGGGAAAATCATTTTTGTCTTTTTTTTGTTATTTGATAAAATAAAGCTCAATTAAATAAAAAAGAACCTAATTACTAATTAATTTTAATTAAGAAAAATAATTAAATTAACCTATTTTTTTGTATTTTTATTTTGAGAAAGAAATAAATATTAAATCAAGAGTCTAACCCTAATTTTTCTAATTGGTTTTAATTATATAAAAAAAAGTTAGAATTTCCCTAAACTAAATTAAATTAAATTTGATAAAAAAAACCTAATTCTAATTTTTTGTAAACTCTTGATTTTATGATTTTGTGAAACAGAGATTAATTTTGTGAAAAATAATTAAGCAAATTAATTAAAAGAATTAGAAAAAACAAAGAAATAAAAAAGTGAAGAGATGGGCCTGCATTAGCAAGTGTGGGGGGTTTGAATATGATTTTCTTGGCCCAACAAACTTCTGGCCTTCTTGACTTTGCCCAATCCCATGTGCACATTTGACTGAGGCGCATGGTGGTCCTCCAAGGGTAAGACGTTGGATCTGGAGCATTTGTGGATTGGATGGTCAGATCCTGGTAGCACATGGTGGATGCTGGGGCGTGAGGCGTACCTGATCCTTCATTGAAAAATAATATGAAGCAAATAAGGGACCTGGGGATCGAACCCAGGTCCTTAAGCATTTTTCCCTTGCACCCTTGCCAAATGTGCTGGCTGTTTTAGTTGTATATACAATAATAAACAAATATTATATAATGAAAGCAAAATGTTAAACTTTAACACGCACGAAATTCAAACTGGCAAGTTAGGGAGCGCCACGTATTGTCGTCTTCCTCCCCACCGTCACTTTAGATTTTGCAACTTTTACCTACAGACATCAAGCGTAGGTATAGCCCCTGTCCATTCCAAAATTCTGTACGCGCATGATAAATGAAAACTAATGGTACCAATCAACTCGTTTCAACCTCACGAGCATCATGGTACCATTATCAACGCCCAACTTTTCCTGTATAAGAAACCCCTACAAACCAAGAACAAACCCTAGCAATGGCAGTTTTACGTACAGTCAATAAAAATGCAATTGAATATAGTGATTAGCTTGCAAACTCAATAAGAAACAAGAATATGCAATCAAAACGTGCAAATGATGTATAAATCAATAAAAACGAAAACGACTTTCTAAGCTAACCGGGTGACTGCTACAACATGTTTCCAGGCGTGGGCAGGCTTGCTAATGATTGAAACACGATCCTGAGACGTCCAACAATTGATTGGTATGGTTAGGATGGCTTGAGATGGCCTGCAATTTGGAATTTGGTCTGTATTTTTTTCTTTGAAATTTTGCAATTGGTTCTGCCTCTTTCACGATTTCTCAACCTCTTCTCTTGGTCTGCCTTTGTTCACTATCTATAATAGAGTGCATTAGGGTTAAAGTTTGCATCAAATCTTTGCCATTTATGAAGATTTGATCAATGATTTATTCCTTGCACCAAATCTTTCCAAAACAAGCATTTTCAATATTTTTCTGTCCATATGAAGCCTTGCACAATTTGATCTTGTCTCTAGCTGTGTAATGACTCTAATCATGCACAAAATCTCAAGATTTAATTGATTTTTGATATTTTCATTATTTTATATTGATTTGATTTGATTTAAATGAAATAAAATCAAAATAAATAACAAAAATAAAAGAATGACAAGTGGAGGGGCTCATGGGTCGTGGATGACATTACAAACTCAGTGCAAGCATAAAACGTTGGGCCCATTTAGCAAAAAATGCAATTTTGGACACATTTGACTTTTGGCAATTTTACAAAAAGGGTCAACTTGGCCAATGCATAACACTCTCAATTTTGACCCTAGAGAGGTGTTCCTAGACTTTTTAGAAGTCTTACGATGTCATATAAACAACCCTTTTGGTCTCATATGAATTGATTCTTCCATGTTCATGCATGAAGCTTTGACCCAAAAGGTGTTTTTGTTGACTTTTCAAAATGACCTATAATGTCCAAATTCATATCTTTTTGTGAGTGCATATTTTGAACTTGAGAAATGAATATGAATTGTAGGGAATTACATCCTCTTCAAAATGAGATTTGGATGGGTCATTTTTGATAAAGTATGAGAAAGTTATGCTTGGTCAAAGTTGAGTTGACTTTTCATGCAAAACCCTAATTTAGCAACTTTTGGGTTTTGATGAATTGTGAGAAATCCTTGAGGAATCATGATCAACCCTTGATAAAATGATTAATAATACTTCAAAATTAGAATGTTGACCAAAAATCTTGAAGTTTGACTATATGTGGGCCACAATTGACTTTTGCCCTAGCACAGTCGATTTTTAGGTATTTAAGCAATTGACTGAGCAAACTTCCTCTACAAGGCTTGAAATTTGACATGGATGATCTTGAGAATATATTAGGACAATGGTGAGAATTTGGGATACTTTGGGCTCAAGCATCTTAATATAAAATGAAACCCTAATTTGGGGTAGACTGTCTTAGGAGAGAGTTTATTTGGTCAACTCTTGGACTTCCTGGAGCAATTTGAGGACCTTACTTGACATGTATTGAGAAATATGGGAGGGAAAATTTTGGGGTGCAACACTACCCATCGAAGTCCAGATACCCTCTCTCAGTATTATGAAGGATGCGGGTTTGAATGAAGACGACTGTATCTAAACCCGACTTGATCAGCTGAATCTAATCGATGAAAAGAAACTTACTGCTATCTGTCATGGTCAGACGTATCAAAAGCGAATGATCAAGGCTTTTAATAAGAAAGTAAGACGTCAAGAATATCAAGTCGGGGATCTAGTGATCAAACGCATCATACTACCACAAGGTGATCCCAGGGGCAAATGGACCCCTACATACGAAGGGCCATTTGTGGTTAAGAACATTTTCTCGGGAGGAGCTATGATTCTAACCACCATGGATGGTGACGACCTTCCTCACCCCTTCAATGCAGACATAGTGAAAAAATACTACGCATAATCAAGGACCCGCTAGGTTGACTGGCCTAGGAAAAAATAAGGGCTTCCCGGCGAACCAAAAGGGTTCGGGAAAAAGTTAGGGATGAAAATGAAAAAAACTGTACACCCGGTAGGTCGAAAACCTGAAAAGGCGACTTGGGCAAAAAAGGGTATCCCGGTGGACTGAAAACCCAAAAGGACGGTCCGGGCAAAAATTAGGGATTGAAGCGTAACACTATGTCTCATTGGATCATCTTGCAACCAGACTTCGGTATCAACTATCAAGCTCAAACGGCGCCGATCAATCTGATCCACCTTCGACCAAGCAGCAAAGTGATGAGATGCAAGAAGATATAAAGGCAATAGCAGAGTTGGAACCCAATGAGATTGTTTCACATAGCTGTTTCTCTTTCTTTTACACAAATTGTATAATTTCTGTTTTTTCGGTAGCGTTCTCTTACTAGGACTTCAGCCTCTTGTATAAAAAGCCTATTACGGGCCAACTTTAAAAATCAATACAATTCATTTTCACAAAAAAAAATTGTTTCTTTTTATTTTTTGTTTTGCAAAAACATCCAATGATTCGTTTTTGATATATGCATTTGAAAATAATTACTGCTCATAAATATTTACATAAGAAACAAAAGACGATTACTCGTAATTCCAGGAACAGGGACAAACAAGAAGTTCCCAAGCCCTACAGTTACTCTGCCCATCAGGTACAGGGATATAGCCAACTTGAGAACATGAGCAGTGGTACATACACTCCCCACAGAGTAAAAAGTATCCAAAGACAGTGGTGTTAGCTTCTCCGAACAGGACATAACTCTCCCCAGCTAAGGTTCACAATCGCGAGTGAGTTGGTAAATTTTTCCCCAAGAAGAGTTTATTTCTCTCACAAGCAGAAATTCAATCTCCAACAGAACTCATTATCTCCAGCAACGGAAATTCATCCCCAGTTGAGTTTATTTCTCCAGATCAACAGATCTATCAACAGAGTATCTCCTCTCCAACAGAGTTATTCCTTGCAGAGCTATCCTTAGACAGGGTCTCTTCCGATAGGATATCCGTAAACAAGGGGAAAATCCCCAGCATAGTCATCTTTGTTCACCATCCCCAACAGAAGTAGAGGAACTGTGGTTTGTTACAACAATCAAGTATACCATTTCTCACACTCTCCAAACGGCAGTCAGGGATTTATCTTCCCGGACTCAGATTATTACGTCAGCATTTCATGTTCATACGGCATGACATGTGCATACATTACATATAACATAATCTCGTTTATTTCGAGAACATCATCTCATAATGCATATCATGCATCACACATAACTAACCCTGTATTTCTTTCGGGAAAGACAATTATTATCAACAATATCCAGCAAGTCCATGATCAACACTCGAAGCTAAACAGAGTAATTATCGGTGCGACAAAAGCAACCTTAGAGAGAAAGGGAAGAGACGAAGTCTTATTGCTTCTTGACTGACCCCATTGTTCTTGATTGTATCTGCGTACTGTAGGAATATTGATAGATGAAGATTAGGGTCTTCCATCGACCCACCAGAGAATTGGTTTTGTTGCACAGCGGATAACAAATAGGGTTTCAGTTCAAAGTTGTTAGCCTTGATCGGAGGGGCAGCAATGTTGTTATGTGGTTCATCTTGTGAGGGTATGGCATACGATTTGAGTGGGCGCGGAGCAGGATTTACAGCCATTTCTTCGGTTGGTGGAGAAATAGGAGGTTCGAGTGATTGACGAGGTTGAGTGTTATGCAAGAGATGGTACTCTTGAATGCAGCGTCTAAGTCTGAGATAACACTCGATATCATTGATTTGTATGTATAACGGCTCGTCTTGCGAACGAGTGTTTGGCATACAAAATTAGAGAAGAGAAGAAAAGAAATAGAGATAGAAAAGAAAGAGAGAAGTTTTTGCTCTAGTCTCTACTGCGTAACAAAAGAGTAGCGATATCGACTTAAATCAGTCCCCGGCAATGGCGCCAAAAACTTGATCGTGGGATTTGTACTTATGTATCCAATGATTCGGACTGCAAGTGCACAATCTTGTCGAGTAGTTTTAAAAGATATCGAACCATAGAGACTGATGAATCGATCTACCGTTTTCTATTGTTACTATGTAAATCTAAAGCTAATGAATATTTGATTTGGGTTATAGGGAAACTAATCGCTAAATTAAGTTGTATTTTAATAATCGATGAGCTTAATTACCAGTATGCAACAGTCTTACCTCGGGAACTAGCGACCTGTCGGGCGTCTTTATATTTTCAAAACAGTTTTCAGTAAAACCTATCTAGTTTAAAAACCCTCGTCTCACACTGTCGTTTTGTTGATCTAGGCTATGCAGTTAAGTCCTAACGTACGCTTCCGCCATCCCGCAGGAGTTAAAAACACTTTTTGGAAACTAAACAAAATCTTAATTAACTTTAAAGTGCTTCCGCTGTATTTTAAGCCAATGCCTAATTACTACTGTCCAGTTAAAAGATCTCAAACTTCCGCTTTGTTGACCCTAACCTCTATCTGTTTTTTACTTCCGTAACAAAACAATTTATTGATTTGAAAAATAGTAACTTAGGCCAGAAAAGAAAGTTTCGTAGTAAAAATAGTCCCGACTAAGTTACTCGTTGCCTTAGTTGATTGACTTTACATACCGGTATAAGATTTCTAGCCTGACATAATATTAAACCAAATCGCAGAATAATATAAAGGACAAACACAAATAAACATAATTATATTAATTAATAAGCAATAAGAATTTGCAAACATAAACCTGGTAATAACTCTGAAGACAGAAGCACTCCTGCATAAATTGTAGGTTTTGCTTCGATCGGAGAATATATTTAACCGTACAAAAGAAAATAATGCTGAAAGAATAATGCTGGAAAGAAATAACTGGGAAAAGAAAATAATGCTGAAAAGAAAATAATGCTGAAAATAATATTCTGCTGAAAATAATATCTTCTTAATAAAATCTCTAAACTTTCTCGCCAAAAAGAAGAACTCTTTCTACTGTGGTCTCAGGCTCTATTTATAGTGCTTGCTTGATTCGTTGCTCTCGAAAATGTAGGAACGATTCACTTTTCTTCTTTGAGAAATAATAGTCCATTTAATTGTCACGTTCGTTGCTCTTTTGACTGAGTGGGTGAGAGAATGTAGGAACTTGTTGGATTAACCTTTGAACGTGTTTCTGTCCGTTGGATGAGGAGAAAGTGGGGTGATAGGCTATGACGTTCATCACACGCAAGTGACTATCGTCACTTGGTCTTCATGGAGCGTGACGTTCGTCACGTCCCCTTGACGGTCGTCAGGGCTTTGTTGCTTGTGGGCCACGTGCTCACATGTGTAATGGGCTTTTGGGCTGGTTTCTTCTCTTTAGGCCCTTTTACTACTTTTTGCACCCTTTTTTCTTCATTTCTTCAAAAGTGTTCGGCTCAGTGCATATCTGGAAAAATAGAAAAATACCTGCATAATACTTATAAAATAATTTAATTCAAACTAAAGTATGAGAAATATTTGGTGTATATCAAGCCATAAATATCACATATTTGTGTGTCATCAAACTCCCCCATACTTAAACTTTGCTTGTCCTCAAGCAAATGCTAAGTACAATGATTTTCTAAACATGGTTATGACTCGGATCGACTAATATATAGCTGCATTGTGTTTTTGTCAGAAAATCAGTGGTTTGATTCGTGCTCCATAACTACGTCGGCGACGCTAGACAATCCCATTTTACGTAAACTAGTTATAGGTCCTATCATAGCCTACCTCGAGTATTTGTCTTGTTTTGCCTTTTTCATTCTAGCGCAATCACATTAAGCCCTTTATCTTCACACACACATAGCAGAACAGTCGGTTAGTGGTTATGATCCTTTTAAACTTTTAGAGGTTTCTGGCACATTAATGTGGCAACCTTTAATTCAAATGTTGGATGCGGGGGATCAGACCGTAATCTTCCCTACCGAGTTCAGTACCAGATGCTCCTGAACCATCCATCAAATGAATTTTCATGTTACTTTGTAAGGTTTACATCCTTTGGATTAGGCGATCGGATGAGGATCGTCCAATTTAATCAGTGTGTTTCCTTGCAACATTTTGCTGAAATATTCTATCATCCACATATATTCATCGACTTCCTGCGTAGTTTGTGTTTAAGACGGTGCTGACTGCTAATATAAACTACTCAAGGTTACTATAAAGACTAAACTCAGGGTGTTGGAAACAACGGGTACTTGAACTGATCTATCATACTCTGGAGTTGTAGAGTGTCTAAACGGTAGAAATTTCGCTTAATCTCGCCCCAATTCCTGCTGATTAAAGCTTTTGCAGTCTATTTACTTGTCGAGTGAGAAAAAAAAAATTTATGGGCTCAAAAAAGAAAGGGGAGTCTAAAAGAACAACACAAATTGCTGCAATAGATGACTTGAAAATTTTTTTTATTGAATTTAAGATAACAGAAGGGAAATTACAAAGAAAATAAAAATTACTAGAAAAAGGGAAATACTTCCTCCCCCATACTTGAATCATACATTGTCCTCAATGTATTGATAGAAGCGGGAAAGGGGAAAGGTAACAACATAATCATTCTTCCTCCTCTTGTCTTTGGGATCGGCCACGTGTCCTTGCTCTTCGACGTGCTTGCCCGCCATGTCTGGAAGATTCGCCGCCATCTCTTTGGGATATGATATTATGCAAGTCGTCAACACGGAGTGTTAAGGTTCACATATCTGCCGTTATTCCTGTGGTGAATTCCAGCATACTTTGATCGTGCCTGAGAGCGTAGTCATTTTGGTCTCTCTGCATTTGTTGCATGAGAGTCATCATCTCGATTTGGCGTGTCTCGAGGCTTTGCTGGTGTTGAGTGGACAGCTGGTTTTGTTGCATTATTGCGGCATATATTGCGTCGATGGTGGCGGGATTGTTGGCTTGCTGTGGTTTGGGCTCTTGCTGCTCTAATTCTTCTTCGATTTCGTCAGCGGCAACGTTGCTAGCCTGACCTTGATTTCCTTGCACATTTTCTCCGGGTTCAGGGGCGTTCAGGTTGTAAAGCCAGTTATCCGGATTACCCAAGTAAGTACGATTATGATTTGGCATGATCACACTACGAACTCTTGCATTCTTAACCATGAGATAGTATCCTCCAGCTTCTCGTACTTTAATCAGGCGGCCAGCTCTACAGTTATCAATGTCCATAAAAACTGCTGGCAGCAGAGGTAGGCGTTGGATCCTTTCCCCCCAGTTCAAGTGAACTGCGATGGCGGTGACGATGCCTCCGATGCAAAAAGGTGTGGTCCCTTCTCTTGCAACGAGGTTTTGAATATGGGCCATCATTAAAGTGACGGGATTAAGACGGATGTTTTTCGAAAAGGTACAGTGGAGAGCATATAATTCTTTAGTGTTTACCTTGTTGTTGTTTGCCCTTCTGAATATTGTGTTTGCCATAACACGGTGTAAGAAGCGGATGTTCGGGTTGTGGATGTGAGAGGCGTACCGTGTTTCGGGTGTGACATTTGGTTCGCCGGTTATTCTCTCCCATAGTGTGTATGCACTTCCATTCCAATCCAATTCTGGGGGTATGCGGTATTGCACATTATTCCCTCGGGGAAAATGAAATATGTCACTCAAAATTTCATGGTTGAGTTGGTACTCTCGGTTGAACATCCGAAAATGAGCGGCTCCCGTTAGGTGTGCACCTGCATCTTCTCGGGTGTGATATGCGTAGGAACTCAAGAATTCCAACGTGAGAGCTTCGTAAGTTGGTGTGTTCATCGTGCTAATAAAGCTTAGGCCAGCTTTATTCAGCAAGCCTTCCATATGTGGTTGCAAGCCTAATCCTTGCAAGCAAGTGTTGTCGATGAACCGTGTGGATGTTATCCCTCGGTGATGGAATTTTATGTACCTCTCTTTTTGAAGCTCACCGGCTTCTCCTTGTCGGAGCACGAGATGTCGCATGTCGAGTTCGGGTTGGTTGGCCATGAGTGTTGAACTTGATAGAAAAAAATGTATATGTGGTAGAGAGATGGAAGGGAAATAGTAGTGATGAAACTAACGATGGAAGGGGAGGGTTTATATAGATGGTTTTATGGAGTAAGAAATTTAATGGTGTTTATGGGAGAATTTTGAAATTTGGGAGGTTATGGGTAAGTGGAGTAAATGGGGTGGTGGAATTTTAATATAAATTTTTCGTGCATCAATGCTATCAACGGTCACGGGATTGAAAAGCGTGGGGGACATTGCCTGCCGACCGTCACACGCTTCCTGACGCTCGTCAGAGTCAAAGACACTCCCTGATGTTCGTCACGTGCATACTGACGTTCGTCAGAGTCAGGTCATGTTGGTCTCTTTGACTGCTTTGAATGCGTGCTCCACTAAATTAATTAATTAATTTCAATTTTGAGAAGTGTATTGCAAGGGATTAGTAGCATATTATATAGTTGGAAAAATGATATGGTAAATAAGAAGCAAATAAAGATGGTAACAAAAATAAAATAAAAAACAGATGATAATAATAATAGAAATTAAGAACAAATGAAAATAATAACGGAAATTTCAAAAAAAAAATGAATGCATACTTTGTAAATAGAAATAAATAAAATGGATATGAATAAAATTTTAGGACCGAAAATTAATATATTATTCGAAAATAATTAAAACCATAATGAGTTTGAGAATAATAATAATTAAAAACAATGAAAGATAATGAAAACCCCCCATACTAAGAACAAACAGTGTCCTCATTGGGGAGGTACAAAAAAACTATCAAGCACGAGGGCCTCCGGGAGGTGGTGCAGAAGCGTGCAGATGTTGATAAATGTGGTCAAACTGTTCCGTGACGACGTCCATGAAATGAAAGAAGTCACGCCGAAGTGTGCTGACATTTTCTTTAACTGTGTCGAGCTCTCCTTAGAGTGTGGTAACATCTGTCTGCAGAGTCTTGATCGTATGTGCATGATCAGGCATGGGTATGTCATTAGCTGTAGAAACAAGGGGTAGTGTAGGATAATCCAAAGGTGTATAATCGTGGTAACCTGTAGGTGTAGATGGGTCGCTCTCCTCCCTCTCAGGGTCGTGTTCGTCTGTCTTCTCTAGGGGATATAGCCAATTTGTCTTGGTATAGACACTGGTATGCTCGGGGCTAGGCAATTTGAAGCAATAGACAGGGTTACGTTGGACAAGCAGCTGAAAGTGAGGTGGGCTGAGGTTACCAGTCAAAGAAATGTTAAAGCAAAAAGGGATGTCCATGGTATAATATCTGGTGTACAGTGTAAGGCGCGACAGAGATGATCGTAGGGATAGGGCCTCGACTATCATAGTGACTAGCCCGTCGACACAGATGGGGCCATGGGTACACTGAGCTATAGCTGACATGTTGGCGATCATAAATGATGCGCCAATGACTGGTTTGGTCTGAAAAGCACAGTAAATGATGAACAAATCATCCCTAGAAACTGAGAGTTGATTAATAGGTTTTCCAAAAAATGTGAAAGCTAAAATGTGATGGAAATACCGAATAGCAGGGTTATGAATCTCGGTGGCATCAAGGTGGTCGGGGTCCTCGGGATACTGGCCCGCTATGTCTCTCCAAAAGTGATTAAGCTCAAAGTTGAGGTACTCATCCGCCTGGGTTTCCATGTGGGCGTCTAAAGAGCTAAGAAATCCTAGCAGCTGAGCTAGACTGCAAACTGTAAACAGGTGGGTGAAACCGAACAATCTAAAGGACATCTGACCTCTACTACGCCCTAAGCCTTGTATGGGTTTATAGATGAGGGAGCTCAAGAACTCCAAGGTGAGGCGTTGGTGTGTAGGGTGTTTATGGGCTAGGAACCCCTCCCATCCTATCTGGTTAAACATGAAATAGACACTTTCCTTGATTCCTAAGGCTGTCAAGGTGGGATCATACACATACGTGGTCATACTCATCTGGCGCTGAGCCAAAATCTCATATCGTCTCTGCTGAGTCTCCGAGGCAAAAATGATAGTATCCATGAATTTTAGCTTGTAGGTTCCTGTGAATCGGTACTAAAATTTGGAAAAGAAAAATGCAAATAAGTAAAATATGTTGTGGGAGAAAGAAAGAAAAGGAAAAAATCGGAAAGTTAAAATCAGAATGCAGAAATGAAAAAATAGAAATAAAAATAAAAAATAAAGATATTTAAGAGATAATAAATAAAATAAAAAATTGTGGGTTGCCTCCCACACAGCGCTTGTTTAATGTCCTTAGCTTGACATTTGTTGTTAGATGTGAATTAGTTTTCAAATTGGTGCGGTAACTCTAATAGCGTTAAGCTCGCAGTGTAATCCTTATTTTCGACGCTGTAATAATGCTTTAGGCGTTGGCCGTTTACTAAGAATGGATTCATGGATTTTCCTTTGATTTCTATGGCACCACTGGGGAAAACTTTGGTTACTTCGAATGGTCCAGACCATCGTGAACGGAGTTTTCCAGGGAACAATTTCAGACGAGAGTTGAATAGGAGTACTACATCTCCTTCATTGAATTCTTTCCTTGAGATACGTTTGTCATGCCATTTTTTCGTCCTTTCTTTGTAGATCCTTGCATTTTCATATGCATCTAATCTTAGTTCTTCTAATTCATTTATGTCGAGGATCCTTTTCTCTCCTGCCGCAGTGTAGCTCAGGTTTAAAGTTTTAATTGCCCAGTAAGCTTTGTGTTCAATTTCCACTGGCAGGTGGCATGATTTTCCATATATGAGTTTAAAGGGTGTTGTACCTATCGGTGTCTTGAATTTCGTCCTGTAGGCCCATAATGCGTCAGGTAACTTAGCTGACCAATCCTTTCTTGAAGTGGCAACAGTTTTTTCTAGTATTTGTTTTATTTCTCGATTTGAGACTTCCACCTGTCTGCTTGTTTGGGGGTGGTATGGTGTTGCGACGCGGTGCCTCACCCCATATTTGGTTAGGAGTTTATCAAAGATTCGTGATATGAAGTGGGAGCCACCGTTGCTTATAACTTGTTTGGGTACACCAAACCTTGGGAATATAATGGTTTTGAAGAGTTTAATCACGACTCTAGTATCGTTTGTTGGAGAAGCTATTGCTTCAATCCATTTTGAAACGTAATCTTCAGCCACGAGTATATATTTGTTTCCGAATGAGGATGGAAATGGTCCCATGAATTCGATTCCCCATACATCAAAGACTTCCACTTGTAGGATGCCAGTCTGAGGCATCTCATCGTGTCCGGATATATTTCCGGTGCGTTGGCATCGGTCGCAGTTTAGGATGGATGTGTGCACATCTTTCCACAAATTTGTCCAGTAGAATCCAGACTGCAAAATTTTGGCACATGTCTTTGATGTGTTTGCATGACCTCCGTAAGGGGCATCATGACAATGAGAAATAATGCTTTCTATTTCGTTTTTCGGGACGCATCTTCGGAAAATTCCATCTGCGCTCCTCTTAAATAGTAAAGGTTCATCCCAAAAGTAATGTTTCAAATCGTGAAAGAATTTCTTCTTCTGTTGATAAGTCATATCAGGGGGTAGGATTTTGGTAGCTAAGTAATTTTCTATGTCCGCATACCATGGTATGGTTTGGATAGATACCACGGCTTCTTGTATAGCATTATTTATTTGGTCTTGGATTTCTAGTGAATCGCTGTTAGCAGCTTGTGTGTCAAGTCCTAAGAGCAGTTGATTTGGATTTGATTCAGGCGGTTCTTTTCTGGCTTCTCCTAAGTCCATCTGAGCCATCAGACGTTCATATGGTAAGTCATCGTTAATAGGTACTTCTTCTGGTGTCAGCTGTTCCATTCGAGATAAATGGTCGGCTACCACGTTTTCGGTACCTTTATTGTCTTTAATTTCTAGATCGAACTCTTGTAGAAGCAGAATCCATCTCAAAAGTCTCGGCTTTGAGTCTTGCTTGGTTAAGAGATATCTAATAGCTGCGTGGTGTGTATAGATGATTATTTTGGGCCTACGAGGTAGGAGCGAAATTTGTCTAGTGCTAAGACTACGGCTAAAAGTTCTTTTTCTGTTGTTGCATAATTCATTTGTGCAGGGTCCAAGGTTCTACTAGCATAATATATCGCATGAAGCTTCTTATCTCTTCGTTGTCCCAGGACTGCACCTACGGCGTAATCACTTGCATCACACATGATTTCAAATGGAAGTCTCCAATCGGGTGGTTGCATGATTGGTGCGGATACAAGAGCTGTTTTTAGTTGGTTAAATGCTTTTAGGCATTTGTCATCAAAATCAAATTCAACGTCTTTCATAAGGAGGGTGGTTAGAGGTTTTGATATTTGCGAGAAATCTTTGATGAATCGTCGGTAGAAACCGGCGTGTCCTAAGAAACTGCGTATTTCTCTTACTATTTTAGGGGGTTGCAAGTTTTCTATGACTTCGATCTTAGCTTTATCGACTTCAATCCCCTTTTCGGACACAATGTGTCCTAGTACGATTCCTTGTTTGACCATAAAGTGGCACTTTTCCCAATTCAGAACGAGGTTAACTTTTACGCATCTCTCCAAAACTTTCTCCAAATTCACCAGACAATCTTCAAAACTCTCTCCACATACAGAGAAGTCGTCCATAAAGACCTCCATAATGTTGTCTATGAAATCAGCAAAGATTGCCATCATGCATCTCTGAAACGTGGCGGCAGCATTGCATAATCAAAACGGAATTCGTCGGTAGGCGAAAGTTCCATAAGGACATGTGAATGTTGTTTTCTCTTGGTCATCGGGGTGAATAGGGATTTGAAAGAATCCGGAGTAACCGTCTAAATAACAGTAATGTGAGTGCTTAGCTAGTCGTTCAAGCATTTGGTCAATGAATGGTAGAGGGAAATGGTCCTTTCGAGTGACCTTGTTTAGCTTCCTATAGTCAATACACATTCTAGCTCCACTTATAGTTCGTTCCGCTACAGCTTCGCCTGCTTTGTTTGTTGTTACCGTTATACCACCTTTCTTTGGTACACAGTGGACTGGGCTTACCCATTGACTATCGGAGATGGGGTATATAATTCCAGCGTTCAAAAGTTTTTTAACTTCATCTTTAACTATGGTGCTCCATATTGGGTTAATTCTTCATTAATGTTCTCTAGAAGATTTACAGTCGTTCTCCATCATAATACGATGCATGCATATGGAAGGGATTATTCCTTTGAGATTTGTAATGTTGTATCCTAAGGCGGAGGGATATTTTCTTAAGACTTGTAATAATTTGTCTGTTTCTTATTGTCCTAAGTCCACGTTGACAATTAAAGGTCGCTTTAACTCAGTGTCAAGGAATTCATATCTGAGGGTCTTAGGTAATGGCTTAAGATCCAATGCCGGTTTTCTTGGACAAGGCATGTGATCGGGTGTCAGAGCTAAGCATTCACTCAGATTATCGTCTCGGTATTCAGGACACCATTCGTTATCTTCGAATATAAGAGGTGTGGGAATCTTCATGGTTTCGGAATAAGGTATTGGTTCCCATTCAATTTCTCTTACGCATCCGTCCACGATGTCCACCAGATAACATGTGTCATCTATGGCAGGAACTTGTAAGAATCGTGTTAGAATAAATTCGACTTTCTCCTCACCTACTTCAAAGGTTAGTTTGCCCTTTTTTACATCTATGATAGCTCCAGCTGTGGCTAAGAATGGTCTTCCTAAGATGATAGGTGTGCTTTCGTCTTCTCTTATATCCATGATTATGAAATCTGTAGGGATGTAGAATTGACCTATTCGTACGGGAACATTTTCTAAGATTCCTACTGGGTATTTGACGGACCGATCCGCTAATTGAACTGACATCTTTGTCGGTCTTAGTTCACCCATTTCCAGTTTATTGCATATGGATAAAGGCATAACGCTAATACTAGCGCCTAGATCACATAGGGCTTTGTCTATGACAAACTTACCTATATGGCATGGTATAGAGAAACTTCCGGGGTCTTTCAGCTTAGGAGGCATCTTGTTCTGGATAATCGCGCTACATTCTGCTGTAAGCGTTACCGTTTCGTTATCTTCTAGCTTTTTCTTGTTATATAAGATTTCCTTGAGGAATTTGGCATAGGAGGGCATTTGAGTTATAGCTTCTGTGAAAGGAATTGTTATATTAAGTTGTTTCAGAAGTTCTACGAATTTTTTAAATTGCCCTACATTCTTGGGTTTGGCTAATCTACCAGGAAAAAGGATTTGGGGTTTATAAGGCGGTGGAGGCACATAAGGTTTTTCTTTTTCTTTTGCCTCTCCTCCTTTATCTTCTTCGTCTACCTCTAGTTTCTCTAGTTGATTCTCCTTCTCAGTTGACGTTTCAGCCTTTTGATACATACTTTGATTTGATAGTCTTGGGTCTAGAGGTCCATCTAAATCGGTTCCACTCCTTAATATGATGGCATGAGCATGCCCCTTTGGGTTAGGTTGTGGTTGACCGGGAAACGTATCAGCCGGTGCGGCTGTAGGTGCTTGTTGTTGAGCCACTTGAGATATTTGGGTTTCTAACATTTTATTGTGGGTGGCCAAAGCATCTATTTTGTTTGTTAATTGTTTTATCTTCTCATTAGTGTGTATGTTTTGATTTTGGACGTCTTTATTTGTTTGCGCTTGAGTAGCTATGAAGTTCTCCATCATCAGTTCTAAGTTTGATTTTTTAGGTGCACTAGGAGCATTTGCAGAGGCTTTCTGATATCCAGGTGGTATGGCAGGTGCTTGGTTTGGAGCATACAACGCATTGGGGTTTTTATATGAGAAATTTGGGTGATTTTTCCATCTAGGGTTGTACGTGTTTGAGTAAGGGTTTCCTTGAGCATAATTCACTTGGTCAGCTGGAGTTCCTGCCAAGATCTTACATTTCGTGACTAGATGTCCAGGTACTCCGCATATTTCGCAATTGGGAGTTATAGCATCCACGGTGGCTGGAGGTATTGCGGTCAAATTATCAATCTTTAGGGTGATGGCATCTACCTTAGCATGGACACTGTCTAGGTCGCTTATCTCATACATTCCTCCTTTTGTCGGTGCTATCTCTGTAGTACCTTTGTCTGCGTGTCCTCTTTCACTTCCCCACTGATAGTGGTTTTGGGCCATACTTTCAATTAGAGCATAGGCAGTGGTGTAGGATTTGTCCATAAGTGCACCACCTGCGGCAGCGTCTATTGTTAATCTTGTATTGTAGAGGAGACCATTATAGAAGGTGTGGATAATCAACCATTCTTCCAGGCCATGATGTGGGCATAGTCTCATCAGATCTTTGTATCTTTAGCAAGCATCGAAAAGGGATTCGTTCTCCTTTTGTCTAAAATCGCTTATCTGAGATCTTAGCATAGTTGTTTTTCTTGGTGGAAAATATCTCGCAAGAAAAAAATTCTTCAGCTCGTCCCATGTAGTGACTGAGTTTGCGGGTAGATATTGGAGCCAAGCTCTTGCTCTGTCTCTTAGAGATGAAGGGAAGAGACGAAGTCTTATTGCTTCTTGACTGACCCCATTGTTCTTGATTGTATCTGCGTACTGTAGGAATATTGATAGATGAAGATTAGGGTCTTCCATCGACCCACCAGAGAACTGGTTTTGTTGCACAGCGGATAACAAATAGGGTTTCAGTTCAAAGTTGTTAGCCTCGATCGGAGGGGCAGCAATGCTGTTATGTGGTTCATCTTGTGAGGGTATGGCATACGATTTGAGTGGGCGCGGAGCAGGATTTGCAGCCATTTCTTCGGTTGGTGGAGAAATAGGAGGTTCGAGTGATTGACGAGGTTGAGTGTTATGCAAGAGATGGTACTCTTGAATGCGGCGTCTAAGTCTGAGATAACGCTCGATATCGTTGGTTTGTATGTATAATGGCTCGTCTTGCGAACGGGTGTTTGACATACAAAATTAGAGAAGAGAAGAAAAGAAATAGAGATAGAAAAGAAAGAGAGAAGTTTTTGCTCTAGTCTCTATTGCGTAACAAAAGAGTAGCGATATCGACTTAAATCAGTCCCCGGCAATGGCGCCAAAAACTTGATCGTGGGATTTGTACTTATGTATCCAATGATTCGGACTGCAAGTGCACAGTCTTGTCGAGTAGTTTTAAAAGATATCGAACCACAGAGACTGATGAATCGATCTACCATTTTCTATTGTTACTATGTAAATCTAAATCTAATGAATATTTGATTTGGGTTGTAGGGAAACTAATCGCTAAATTAAGTTATATTTTAATAATCGATGAGCTTAATTACCAGAATGCAACAGTCTTACCTCGGGAACTAGCGACCTGTCAGGCGTCTTTATATTTTCAAAACAGTTTTCAGTAAAACCTATCTAGTTTAAAAACCCTCGTCTCACACTGTCGTTTTGTTGATCTAGGCTATGCAATTAAGTCCTAACGTACGCTTTCGCCATCCCGCAGGAGTTAAAAACACTTTTTGGAAACTAAACAAAATCTTAATTAACTTTAAAGTGTTTCCGCTGTATTTTAAGCCAATGCCTAATTACTACTGTCCAGTTAAAAGATCTCAAACTTCCGCTTTGTTGACCCTAACCTCTATCTGTTTTTTACTTCCGTAACAAAACAATTTATTGATTTGAAAAATAGTAACTTAGGCCAGAAAAAAAAGTTTCGTAGTAAAAATAGTCCCGACTAAGTTACTCGTTCCCTTGGTTGATTGACTTTACATACCGGTATAAGATTTCTAACCTGACATAATATTAAACCAAATCGCAGAATAATATAAAGGACAAACACAAATAAACATAACTATATTAATTAACAAGCAATAAGAATTTGTAAACATAAACCTGGTAATAACTCTGAAGACAGAAGCACTCTTGCACAAATTGTAGGCTTTGCTTCGATCGGAGAATATATTTAACCGTACAGAAGAAAATAATGCTGGAAAGAAATAACTGGGAAAAGAAAATAATGCTGAAAATAATATTCTGCTGAAAATAATATCTGCTTAATAAAATCTCTAAACTTTCTCGCCAAAAAGAAGAACTCTTTCTATTGTGGTCTCAGGCTCTATTTATAGTGCTTGCTTGATTCGTTGCTCTCGAAAATGTAGGAACGGTTCACTTTTCTTCCTTGAGAAATAATAGGCCATTTAATTGTCACGTTCGTTGCTCTTTTGACTGAGTGGGTGAGAGAATTTAGGAACTCGTTGGATTAACCTTTGAACGTGTTTCTGTCCGTTGGATGAGGAGAAAGTGGGGTGATAGGCTGTGACGTTCGTCACACGCAAGTGACTATCGTCACTTGGTCTTCATGGAGCGTGACGTTTGTCACGTCCCCTTGACGGTCGTCAGGGCTTGGTTGCTTGTGGGCCAAGTGCTCACATGTGTAATGGGCTTTTGGGTTGGTTTCTTCTCTTTAGGCCCTTTTACTACTTTTTGCACCCTTTTTTCTTCATTTCTTCAAAAGTGTTCGGCTCAGTGCATATCTGCAAAAATAGAAAAATACCTGCATAATACTTATAAAATAATTTAATTCAAACTAAAGTATGAGAAATATTTGGTGTATATCAAGCCAGAAATATCACATATTTGTGTGTCATCACCTTACTATCTGGGTTCTTCCTCTCTTATCCCTAGACAGCAGTACACAACACTGTAAGACTGGGACCCGATCAAACACAATTAATTTCACATTTCCCCAAAAAGTCGCGGTGCAACATATACCCCGACCAAACACACAGTTCACTTCCGCCTCCCAAACCAAAAGGTTATTCCCCAGTAGAGTAACGGACAACTGAAGCCCCTAAAACTCTATTTTCCCTCAAGATAGAGACCATCATTCCCCAGCGAAGTCGTCTTCAACAACAAGTATACGGGATCTCGCAAAGGAATCTCTTATGCGATCGAAACCTCTTAGGATGGCTTCTTTAAGCCCATCTTCCGTCATCGATTTCCAAATGGCATCTATAAGCCCATTCCCGATATCACAAGTCAAGTATCACTTCATGCGAGTGCAAATTTCTAGGCACTCTAATGTTCAATCAATCTTCCACCTTCAGATCATGAAAGGCAGAACAACCAATCTACATCCTCAGGTTTAAGAAGATTGAACAGGGGCAGCTGTTGTACCCCAAAATTTGTCCTCCCATATTTCTCAACACATGGCAAGTGAAGTCCCCAAATTTCTCAAGGAAGTTCTAAAGTTGACCAGACAAACTCTCTCCTAAGGCAGTCTACCTCAAATTAGGGTTTCATTTTTTATCAAGATGCTTGAGTACAAAGGATCCCAAATGCCTACCATTGTCTTAATATGTTCTCAAGATCATCCATGTCAAGTTTCAAGCCTTGAAGAGGAAGTTTGCTCAGTCAACTACTCAAATTCCTGAAAATCAACTATGTTAGGTCAAAATTCAACTATGGCCCACATATAGTCAAACTTCAAAAATTTTGTTCATCAAAACCCAAAAGTTGCTAAATTAGGGTTTTGTAGGAAAAGTAAACTCAACTTTGACCAAGCATAAATTTCTCATACTTCATCAAAAATGACCCATCCAAAGCTCATTTTGAAGAGGATGCAATTCCCTACAATTCATCTTCAGCTCCAAAGTCCAAATTTTGCACTCACAAAATGATATGAAGTTTGACATTATAGGTCATTTTGAAAAGTCAACAAAAACACCTTTTGGGTCAAAGCTTCATACATGAACATGGAAGACTCAATTGATATGAGACCAAAAGGTTTGCTTAGATGACATCCTAAGATTTCTAAAAAGTCCAAGAACACCTCTCTAGGGTCAAAATTGAGAGAGTTATGCATTGGCCAAGTTGACCTTTTTTGCAACATTGCCAAAAGACAAATGTGCTCAAATTTGCATTTTTTTGTCAAATGGGCCTAGGTTTTCATGATTGAATCTTTCTTATGACATGTTTCAAGATCCAAATCAGCACCCACACACCTTTTGCTTTATTTATTTATTTTATTGTGATTTTTATCATTTAAAAGTCAAATTAAATCAAATAAATAGCAAAAATATCAAAGATTTGTTTTGTGATCAGATTTTGGGTGGAATCAAATCCAATTATGCTGGCAAATCATATCCAAAACGTGCAAAAACAAATTGAACCAAAATTGGCATGGTTTAGCTTGGTATAGAAAGACATCATACAAGGATAAAGACCAAATCAAATCTTCATAATGGCCAAGATTCAGCTCGTTTTTGTTGACCTAATGTGTTGCATTACATATACAGAAGGGATCCAAGGCAAGAAAAGGGGTTAACAGTCGTGCAGAGCCAAGAACAAAACTTCAAAAATTAAAGAAAAAGTGGTGATCCAATTTCCATCCTAGAGGCCAATTCGAGCCATTCTCACAATACCAACAGACTCCTGGACATCTCCAGAAGGGATTTCAATCAATTGCAAGCTTTCTCACGCCTGGAATCGTAGGTACAGAAGCCACAGTTTGTCTCAAAATTTTGATTTCGTTTTCATTGATTTACGCATCATTAGTGTAACGCCCTGTTTTAATTAATATTATATTATATTAATATTTTCGAGTTACCGATCGATATTTATTTTGCGACGAGAATAAATATATTAATCGATATATATGATAATATATTTAGCGATGTTTCGTTCGGTCCGGTAAAATATTATTCGGATCCGATATTTAATTCCCCAAAATTAATTGAATTGATGATATAATTATTAAGGTAGGGGTGTGGGGAGCAATTAGTGAGGATTGGGTGTACACCCCTAGTTAGTAAGAAAACATAAGTTATAAAACCATTTTCTTTCCCTTTTCCTTCCATTTTCCTACACCAAGCAAATATAGAGAGCAAGAGAGGAAGCTAGTAAGGAAAATACCATTATAAAACCTTTCTCCTCATTTTCTTTCCATTCTACAACCAAAGCCAAACTTGGCCTTAGAGAGAAGAAGAGAGGGTTTTGGAAAGAAGAAGAAGAAGAAGAAGAAGAAGAAGAAGAAGAAGAGCAAGAGAGCAAGAGAGGAAGCTTGAGGTTGGAGTTGTGGAATCATCTTGGATCATCCAATCTCTAGAGGTAAGGGGTTTGATTCTCCATCTCATATTGTTAGGTTTTGATAGATATATTTTGGATTCGAGGGTAAAATTGATAGTTGATTTATAGGGTTTTGTTGGTTGATTGTTGGAATGGTTTAGAAAAGTTGGATTAGGAGTATGGTTTGTGGGTGTATTAGGTGCTAGCTTGGAGAAATTAAGAGTATTGAAATGGGAAAGAAAACCATGGTAGTAGAATGAGAAAAACTCAAAAGAATGAAGTTTTCATGCAGGTCAATCAACACGGCCGTGTTCATTAACACGGGTGCCCGTGTTGATTCACTGACTTTGGTGATTTTGTGTTTTCTAGGGGCTTTTCGACACGGGTCGTGTTGATCCACACGGGTGCCCGTGTTGATGCTCTGACTTTGGCATTTTTGCACGTTCTGGTGGCTTTTCAACACGGGTCATGTTGATGCACACGGGGGCCCGTGTTGATGCTTCTGTAGCCTCCAAAATTCTGATTTTTCGCACTTCCTTTGGAACCCGATTGTGTTCCGATTTTCCGATTTCGGTAAATTCGACGACGGAGCAAGTTGCTCCGAATTCAATGAAAATTAACGTGCTAGCTAAGTTTGACGTGTAGAACTTAGTGGTGAGGTTAGTTTTTAGAAGTTGTGAGTTTTTACGAGATGACCCGAAATAGGTTTAATTGAATCGGATTTCGTTTTAGGGGATTTAAGACACGTATGGACAATCCGATTGCGATGTTGACGATTAGGAGTAATGCCGGTTATTAGGGATGGCTTTTGCAACGATGATAGGTGTTTGACTATCTTTCCGTATGTAGAATTTAGTGAACGAATCGATAATGAGGTGGGGTGATTAAACATAATGTTTGCGACGATGTATTAGTTAGTGAATACTTGTTGATTATACGATGCGAGGTTATATGTCTTTGTACATGATGATGTGATGATTTTATTGATGTTATTAATAAATGCTTCGGATTTGTGAATGCATGATTTTGATGATGATGAATTATATGTGATGTTTTGCATAATGCAAATATAATGCGATGATATATTTATCTTGATTTGGATAAATTATGGTGATGTGGGATTTATGCCAATTTTGATAAGCGACGATGATGTTTTTGTGTTGTGTTGTTTATTGTCGAGTCACATACATTGCATTGGCGATGATGGGCTTTTATGCCAAGCGACGAGGCTTTTATGCCAAGCGATGAGGCTTTTATGCCAAGTGACGAGGCTTTTATGCCAAGTGTTCCTAATTATGGACAAAGCAACGGGTACCACATGCATAACATAGTCGTGTCTCATGGAGTCGGTTATGTTTATGTGTGAGTTGTTTGGCGTTGGGTTTTTAATTGATTGACGATGATTGAATTGCGATGATGTATGATGCTTTGTTTGGTGATGATCTTTATGATGAACATGAAATGAATATAACTGGATAATTTCATGATAACTAGGCGATGAATATAAATGGTGAGTTTTGTGATGACTTAATTTAGATGAAATGCTTAATGCAATTATGATGTGATGATATTGGCGACGATGGGCTTTTTATGCCAAAAGCGACGATGGGCTTTTATGCCAAAAGCGACGATGGGCTTTAGCCAATTTGTGATGATTTGTTTATGTTGCTCATGTTGTTAGCATTGTTTAATGTTGTTGGTTGATGTTGTTGTTTATGATTGCCGTGTTAATTAGCGATGTATTAGCTTGTGACGATTTCGTGGTGACAGAGGTTTACGTGTTGTTGTGATGATTTGTGATGATACGTGTTGTTGTGATGATTTGTGCCGATAAGAGTAAGTGAGGTTTGGATATGTGTTGGAATGCACTTATTAACTTATATCCTTTACAATTCCAAAACTATATATATATTTTATCATGTCTTTAACTATATGTTTTGGATTATCTCACCCTTTACTTGTTTCGCCGTTACCTTTATATTGGTAACGTGCAGGTTATGAAGACGGAGTTTATAGCTGTTGTTAGTTGAGTCGGTGTCGCTCTGATATGTAGCACTCGGGGGGAAACATTTATGTTGTCTTGTTGTTGATTCTTTTGTTGTTCTTCCTTTTGTATATAGAATCATACTTTTTGAAAATATGATTTATTAAGGAAGTTTATTAAAGAAGATGTTTTGATGTTTTTGAATCAATTTATGTCTTCCGGCGATGCTATGTATCCGAGACTTATACTTTAAATCAAACTGTTTAAAGTGAGTTGTTTTTGAAGGTGTGATGCCTCAGTATTAAATTTATGAAATTTTAATTTACTCTGATTGTTGCATATAAAACCTTGGGTAATATTGGGGTGTTACAATTAGCACGTTTGATTCATATATTCTTGTTTATCGTTGAGTTTGCAAGTTTTTGGTATTGTTTAATTGCGTTTTTAGTACATGAATCAAGAGATGCCATAGTTAGGGTTTCGTGTTCTTGTTTAGGGTTTTCCAATGCAGGAAAAATTGGACGTTGATTCTGGTACCATGATGCCCGTGAGGATGAGACGAGTTGATTGGTACCAGCCATGGTCATTTATCTTGCTTGTGGATAATTTTTGAGATGCACGGGTTTGTACCTACAACAACGTGTATGTAGGTAAAAATATCTTAGGCTAAAACGACGGTTGGGGAGGAAGAAGACGATGCGTGGCACTCCCTGGTTGGATGGTTTAAATTTTAGTGTTTTTTTCTGAATATGTCCCATGATTTTCTTATATTAATTGTTTCCATTATATTAACAAACAAGCAAAGCAGCTCAGTTGGCAAGCGTGTATTGGAAATATGCATAAGGATCTGGGTTCAATCCCCATGTCCCATATTCGTTTCATATTATTTTTCAATAGGTGATCAAGTATGCTGCTTAAAAGGACGTCCACCGTATACCATCAAGATCCAACCATCAAATTCACCATCGATCTAGATCCAATGCCCCCATTGAAGGTCCATCATGCACTTCAAGTCAACATGTGCATCAAATCCAGCGAAGTCAAACGGGCTTGGATCATTTGGGCTCAGAATTTCAGCAATATACCCCCATAATTGCTAGCACTGGCCCATCTTTCTTTTCTTTTTTTCTTTTCTTTTATTTAATTCTTTTAATATTCCCTCTATTTTTTCTTAATTCACAAATTAATCTATTTTCTCATAAAAAATCATAAAAATAAAAAATTCATAAAAAAATTAGAATTAGTTTTTTTATTTTTATATATTATCAAAATTAATTTAATTTAGGGTTAACTTAGGGAAATCGTAATTTATTTTCATAAATAAAATCAAATAGAAATTAGGTTAAAACTCTTGATTTAATTTTATTTTCTCTTTTTCTCAAATAAATAAAAAAACACAAAAAAATAGGCTTTTGGAATAAATTAATTAATTTATCTTAATTTAGAATTAACTAGAATTAGGATTTCTTTTTTATTTTAATTATTTCTTTGTTTCCTTAAATAACAAAACTTTTTTTAATCAATCGCAATTAGGTTTAGTCAAGGGTCAAAACCCTAATCGCCCCGCATTTAATTCGCCGCGCGTTTATTATTTATGCCAATATTTTTGTAACTGCTCACTGGTTTGTAATAGTTTAATTTAGGGCTTTTATTTATCACTTTTTCCCCGGGTTTTTGGCTATGTAATTAATCCCCCTCCCCGAAGCCTTGTAATAGCGTAGATTTATTTTCTCGCATTTTTAATTCCCGCAAATATTTAACTGTCTAGATGTATGCTAATAGGATTGTATGACAAGAATGCATGACAAATTAATACGGTTAGAAAACCCTAATGTGCAAAGATTAAATAACTGAAAACAAATCACTCGCACATATCACTCTTAGGATATACTCTCACTTCGGTTGCCTTCGGTAAACGATCATTAAGTATAGGATGCTTTAATGGTTGCCCCCTGTCTAAAAAAGATCAAATGTCCCATTCGAATGTTGCCTCGGAAATATTGCCTCGGAAAGGTTTCCTCGGAAATGTTGCCTCGAATATAATCTTAAGACTCTAGGGTTATTACTAAGGTGTCCTAACATTGCTTTAGTGATCGTACGTCCCTTTCGAATTGACCCTTACAACTCCAACGACAGTGCTATCTATTTCTCAGTAGTAGGTTAACGCTGTCTAAAGGAAACGAGAATAGAAACAATCTTTTTTTGAGTAGGTAGATGCTAGTAGGTACTTGCTCAAATCAAAGCTTTTCACACTTACACTTTTCAAAAAAACTTTCAAAACAACTTCGTCACACCTTTGAGGACTGATACAAGAGTTATCACGAAGTAAGACTTTTCAAAAACAAAGTACATACACAAGAAATTTAAAAAGATGAGCAAGTACCTAAGAGCCCATGGAAAACCATGGATATAAAGGATGCTAATACTTTCCCTTTCTATAATCTACCCCCCGTACTCAGAATATCTCGAAAAAGGATTTTTTCTGTACTTTTTTCCTTTTCCTTGAATAAAATAAAAGTCGGTGGCGACTCTTGCTTATCGCGACATTTTGCAATAAAAAACGCAAAACGCAAATCAGCGTCAAACAGTCGGTTCTGCCACCGTATCACAAATACCATCACGCTTTTCTCTCTCTTATCTCTCTTCTCTCATCTATTAACTTTGACAAACTACTTCCAAATGTACCGACACTCGTGATTGTTTGATGTGCAAGATAAAATAAAGAGAAAATTTAAATATGAATAATATAATAATAAAAAGAATATAATAAATATAAATTCTATTATATATTTAGTTCACATATGATAAAGAATGTTATTTGATTATTATATCCTTCCATGCGTTTAATAATCAATTATTCCAATTATAAATAAACTTTGAAAAATTTCATAATCTTTTTATCAATTAATTTTAAAGAATTATTAAATTTAATACATAAATAAATATAAGAAATAAAATTTAAAAGTAATAAAGAAGTTTAGAGATAAGGTAAATTTATAAATACTTTTGATTTTACTAAATAATAAGATAATAGCAATTTCCATTTACAAAATTAAGTAAATTGTAAGGTTCTTGTTTACTTTAATTTAAAGAAATTTGAATATTTAAAATTTTATTTATACTATTTTAAATTATTACAATATATTTATATAAATATTGTTTTGTATTTTAAAAAACATCTGATTTTTTATTTGACTTATTATTTCAATTTTTAAAAGAAAAAACCAACTGTTTTATTTTATATCATAGTCATATCAATTAGTGATGTTCTAGATGTAATTTTAGTCAAAGAAAAAATAAAGAATTTTTGAAAGAAGATTTTAGGCTGGTCAATGGAGCGAGATAGAGCGGGCCGAATTTAAGTATTAGGACACTTACCCATATTGTCTTATATCAATCTTGCTTCTTTTCTCAAATTCGGTTAAAAATAATAGTTAATACTCATTTTATCTTTATCGAAGAATGATTTTTCTCATGTCATCATGTATCCACTTTACCTAAACTCTATTTTTTTCTCTATAAATTGTATATTTTTTTCATAACAAGGTAAAAAGGATTAAGACAGAGATATACGAAGGTACTTTCAGAACTCATTCCAGTGGACATACCATGACAAAGAAAATCCTACGGGCTAGATATTATTGGTCTACTATAGAAGCCGATTGTTATCAGCATTCTCGGACTTGTCATAAGTGTCAAGTCTATACTGATAAGGTGCATGTACCTCCAGTTTCTCTGAATATTTTGACAGCACCTTGGCCCTTTGCAATGTGGGGCATCGACATGATCGGCGAGATCACACCTACTGCGTCTAACGGGCATCGCTTCATTCTGGTAGCTATTGATTATTTCACAAAGTGGGTTGAGGCAGCTTCCTTTGCTACAGTAACCAAGAATGTTGTGGCGCGGTTCATCCGACACAACTTGATCTGTCGATACGGTGCACCAGAGAGGATCATTACGGACAATAGTACAAATCTCAATAATACAATGATCACCGAGCTCTGCAAACAGTTTAAGATACAACATCACAACTCTTCTCCCTACCGGCTGAAGATGAATGGGGTTGTTGAAGCAGCAAATAAGAATATCAAGAAGATTGTGCAGAAGATGACGATGACCTACAAAGACTGGCGTGAGATGTTACCATTTGCTCTTCATGGGTATCGCACCTCAGCACGGACATCAACAGGGGCAACGCCCTATTCTATGGTGTATGGCATGGAGGCAGTCTTACCCAATGAAGTCCAGATACCCTCTCTCCGGATTATAAAGGATGCAGGTTTGAGCGAGGACGATTGGATCCAGACCCGGCTTGATCAGCTGAACTTAATCGATGAAAAGAGACTTACTGGTATTTGTCATGGTCAGACGTATCAAAAGCGAATGATCAAGGCATTTAAAAAGAAAGTTAGACGACAAGAATATCGAGTCGGGGATCTAGTGATCAAACGCATCATACTACCACAAGGTGATCCCAGGGGCAAATGGACCCCGACGTACGAAGGGCCATTTGTGGTTAAGAAAATTTTCTCAAGAGGAGCTATGATTCTAACCACCATGGATGGTGACGACCTTCCTCACCCCGTCAATGCAGGCATAGTGAAAAGATACTACGCATAATCAAAGACCCGCTAGGTTGACTGGCCTAGGAAAAAATAAGGGCTTCCCGGCGAACCAAAAGGGTTCGGGCAAAAATAAGGGATGAAAATGAAAAAGACTGTACACCCGGCAAGTCGAAAACCTGAAAAGGCGGCTTGGGCAAAAAAGGGTATCCCGGTGGACTGAAAACGCGAAAGGGTGGTCCAGGAAAAAATTTGGGATCAAAACGTAACACTATGTCTCATTGGATCATCTTGTAACCAGACTTCGGTATCAACTATCAAGCTCGGACGGTGCCGATCAATCTGATCTACCTTTAACCAAGTAGCAAAGTGATGAGATGCTCTAAGATATAAAGACAATAGCAGAGTTGGAACCCAGTGGGATTATTCACATAGCTATTTTTCCTTGTTTTTCACAAATTGTGTAATTTCCATCTTTCGGCGGTGTTCTCTTACTAGGACGTCAGCCTCTTGTACAAAACGCCTATTACAGGCCAACTTCAAAATCAATACAATTCATTTTCACAATAAATTCCAAAAAAAATGTTTTTTCTTTTCCTGTTTTGTTTTGCAAGAACGTCCAATGATTCATTTCTGATATATACATTTGAAAATAATTGTTGCTCATAAATATTTACATACGAAACAAAAGACTATTACTCGTAATTCCAGGAACAGGGGCAAACAAGAAATGTCCAAGCCTTGCAGTTGCTCTATTCACCAGGTACAGGGATAGACCCAGCTTGAGAAAATGACTAAAAGTGCATACACCTCCCGCAAAGTAAAAGGTATCTAAAAAACAGTGGTGTTAATTCTCCCCAAGCAGAGTTCATCTATCACCAACAATGGAAGACTATCTCCAGTGGAGTTTATTTCTTCCACAGGCAAAAATTCAACCCCCAACAGAGTATATTATCATCGGCAACGGTAATTCATCCCCAACCGAGGTTATTTCTCCAAATCAACAGATCTTCTGGTAGAGTATCTCTCTTCCCCACAGAGTCATTTTCTCTCCAGTTTATTCTCCAGCCGAGTTATTATCCCACCAATTTATTCTCAAATCATCTTCGGTCGTTACCTCCAGCGAGAACGAAGAACTCAACTCTTTATATTCTCTAACAGCAGTCCGGGATTTATTTTCCCCAGCTAGAGAATATCATAAAAACATTGCATATCCATACATCATGGTATGCACATACGCATCATACAACACAATCTCATTTATTTTGAGAACATCATTGCTCAATACATTTCATACATCATGACATTTACATACGACTAACTCTTTACCTTCCAGGGAAATATACAATCAAATTCTCATAAGTTTCTCTGGTTCAGTCAAACCGATGCTAAGATTTCTATTCAAGTTATGAAGCCCGGATCCGACCGGATAATATCTTGATTTCTCCATCATATTATGAAGCCCGGAGAACGACCGGATAACGGTACCAAAATACCCGCGAAGCCTGGAATACACCAGATAAGTGTTTATCTCAAATTTAAGCTATGAAGCCCAGATTCAACCGGATAATAGTTTAATCCCCAGTAAGTTATTGTGAAGCCTGGAGAATGACCAGATAGCAATGCAAGTTACTATGAAGCCTGGATTACGACCAGATAGCAGTACAAAACACCATGAAGCCTGGAATCGACCAAATAGTGGTATATCATAAACACAAGCGGTGAAGCCCGGAAATCGACCGGAAAACAGCTTAACAAGGTACTGTGAAGCCTGGATTACGACCAGATAGCGGTACAGGACACCATGAAGCCTGGATTTGACCAGATAATGGTATAAGACATCGTGAAACCTGGATTACGACCAGATAGCGGTAAAAGACACAGAAGCCTTGGATTACGACCAGATAACACTAAGGGACACTGAGAAGCTTGGATTTCAACCAAATAGCAGTCTACCCGGCCAATTACTATAAAGCCCGGAAATCGACCGGATATTAGCAGGCCTTAAAATCAAATGGAAGCTCGGATGCGACCGGATAGTCACTTGATTTCTTCTGAAGCCTGGAATACGACCAGATAAGCAGTAAAAGTTGTGAAGCCTAGATTACGACCAGATAGCGGCAAAGGACTGAAGCTTGGAATCGACCAGATAACAGTATAAGACATTGTGAAGCTTGGGTTTCGACCAAATAACAGTTTACCTGGACAATTACTAAGAAGCCCAGAATTGACCGGATATTAGTGTGCCCTAAATTCAAGTTAAAGCCCGGATGCAACCGGATAACAACTTAATTCCTTCTGAAGCCTGGAGTACGACCAGATAAGAATTGAGAAATTGTGAAGCATGGAAGAGGACCGGATAGCAAGTTTAATCTCATCTCCCCGTTAAGTCACTGTAAAGCCTAGAGCATGACCAAATAGTAGTCGATATCACTATGAATCCTGGATCACGACTAGATAGTAGTTCATTTTCACCTCTTCGACTAAGAGACAATTACCCAGTAGAATAACGGACGATTGAAGCTCCTACAATTCTATTTCTCTCAAGACAGAGACCAGCATTCCCCAGCGAAGTCCTCCTCAATAACAGGTATACAAGCTCTCGCAAAGAAATCTCTTATGCGATCGACACTCCTTCGGATGGCATCTTTAAGCCCATCCTCCATCATCAATCTCCAAATGGCATCTATAAGTCCATTCCCGGCATCACAAGACAAGTAACACTTCATGCGAGTGCAAATAACCACATTGCTGACACACCCTTATCCTTGTGAAATACCCACCGAACTTGCTTCAAAATTTCTCCTCTCCTCTTCCTGAACAGCGTCTTCCACCCATATCCATCTGTCATACAGTGGGAGAACTGACTTGGTGTTTTGCATTTTATCGCAAATGTTAAGGATAGCAAGAGTCGCCATCGACTTTTCTTTTATCCAATAAAGGAAAGGGTGAAAAGAACAGGAAATACCTTTTGAGAATTTTCTTGAGTTTGGGGGGTAGGTTATGAAAAGGGAAGGTGTTAACACCCTTTTTATCCGTAGTTATCTACGGGCTCTTAGTTGCTAGCTCACTTTTGAGAATGCTTTATAAATGTGTTTGTGTTTGTTTGAAAGTATTTTTGAAAAGTGACTTCATTTAGACAAACTTTGTAATGATTCTCGTCTCTATAAGAATGTATACAAAGTCTTGACTTTTGAAAATATTTCATGAAAGTGTTGGTGTGTTTGAAAGATGTTTGTTTTGAAGTATTTGTGAGCAAGCAACTACGAGCGTTCTACCTACTCAAAATAAGTCTTTGTTCATTTCCTCCTGTTGTACCCCAAAATTTTCCCTCCCATATTTCTCAAAACATTTCAAGTGAGGTCCTCAAATTGCTCAAGGAAGTCCAAGGGTTGACCAGACAAACTCTCTCCTAAGACAATCAACCTCAAATTAGGGTTTCATGTTGCATCAAGATACTTGAGTCCAAAGGGTCCCAAATTCTCTCCATTGTCCTAATATGTTCTCAAGATCATCCATATCAAGTTTCAAGCCTTGCAGAGAAAGTTGGCTCAGTCAATTGCTTAAAGGCCTAAAAATCGATTGTGCTAGGGCAAAAGTCAATTGTGTCCTACATACAGTCAAACTTCAAGATTTTTGGTCAACACCCTTATTTTGAAGTATTATTCATCATTTGATCAAGGATTGATCATGATTCCTCAAGGATTGCTCATAATTCATCAAAACCCAAAAGTTACTAAATTAGGGTTTTGCAGGAAAAATCAACTCAACTTTGACCAAGCATAACTTTCTCATACTTTATCAATAATGACCCACCCAAATATAATTTTGAAGAGGATGCAATTCCCTACAATTCATCTTCATCTCCCAAGTTCAAAATATGCACTCACAAGAAGATATAAATTTGGACATTATAGGTCATTTTGAAAAGTCCACAAAAACACCTTTTTTTGTCAAAGATTCATACATGAACATGGAAGACTCAATTGAGATAAGAAAAAAGGATTTGCTTAGAGTATATCTTAAGCTTTCTAAAAAGTCCAAGAACACATCTCTAGGGTCAAAATTGAAGGAGTTATGCATTGGTAAAATTGACCTTTTTTGCAAAATTGCCAAAAGTCAAAAGTGGCCAAAATTGAATTTTTTGTCAAATGGGCCCAACATTTTGTGCTTGTCTTGAGTTTGTAACATGACCCACGACCCATGATCCTTTCCACTTGTATTTATTTTATTTTTATCATTTATTTTGATTTTTATTTCAATTAAATCAAATTAAATCAAAATAAAATCATGAAAATATTAAAACTAATCAAAGCTTGAGATTTTGTGCATGTTTAGGTCTCTTATATAGCTGGGAAGAGAATCAAATCGTGCAAGGCTTGTTTGGACAGAAAAAGATTGAATTTTTATTGTTTTGGAAAGATTTGATGCAAGGGTGAATCAATGATCAAATCTTCATAATTGCAAGGATTTGATGCAAACTTGTAACCCTAATGCACTCTATGATATATATTGAATAAGTCCAAAGCAAAAGAATAAGGTTTGGAGGGGTGCAAAGGTGGAAACAAATCTCAAAATTTCAAAGGAAAAGTGGTAATTTGATGTCATAGTTTCAAGCTTCCTCAAGCCATTCCAAGCACGCCATTCGTTTGCTGGACATCCAGGGACCTTATTCCAATCACTAGCAAGTCTCATACCATCCTAAAACGCACTGTAAGCATCTCACGGAATTGATACATTCTTGAAATTGAATATCACGATTCTGGCATTTATAGCATGATTTCTTTACATATTCTTGATCACTGAATCATTTGCAAGCTATTGGTTATGTTCAATTGTAGAGCAAGGTGCCATAGTTAGGGTTCTTGGCTCGTTTTTAGGGATTTTTGTTACAGGAACAATTAGCCATGAAGAGTGGTACCAGGATGCTTGTGAGGCTGCCACGAGTTGATTGGTACCACTGGAATTGATTTATCATGCGTGCAATGAGTTTTGGAGAATCACAGGGCTGTACCTACGCCCTTTTGTCCGTAGGTAAAAGTGTCCAAACTTTTAGCAACAGAAAGGGGTAGAAGATGACCGCGTAGCGTTGTGTAATTTGTCCATTCAAACTTCGCGCGTTTTATAATTCATCATCTCGTTTTCCATTATAATAATTATTGCTTGTTACAGATACAAAAGAACCAGCCAGCCCAGTTGGCAAGCACGCTATGGCCAGATGCTAAAGGGCCTGGGTTCGATCCCCAGGTCCCCTTGTTTCTTCAATATTATTTTGCTATGTGTATTTCCATGCGCAGGCTTCTCATAAATCCACCATGAGTCATCAACTGTCAACCATTGGATCTATAGCAAACCAAATCCAACGCCTGGCACATGAAGGTCTACCATAGGCCTAGTCAAACTTGCAACATGGAATCTGAAGAGTCAACGTGGGCCAATGGATTTTGGGCTCAGAAAATGCTATGGACACCCCCTCTATTGCTAGCATAACCAGGCCCATTCCAATTTCTTTTCTTTTCTATTCTTTAATTTACTTTGTTTAAATTTATTTTCTAAATCACAAATTTAATTCTTTTTTACAAAAAAAACTCATAAAATCAATTTTCATCAAATTAGAATTTAGGTTATTTATTTATTTTGTCAAAATTAATTTAGTATTAGTTTAATTAACTTTAGGTTAATTTTAACTTTTTTTGTAAATAATTTAAAATCAATTAGAAAATTAGGTTTTGTTCTTGATTATATTTTTATTTCTTTTCATAAAATAACAAAAATGCAAAAATAGGTCAAATTAATTATTTTCCTTAATTTGAAATTAATTAGTAATTAGGTTTGTATTTATTTAATTAAAACCTTATTTTTCTCAAAATAATCAAAAACAACAAAAATATGATTTTTCTTTCAATTAGGTTTAGACGGGGTCAAAACCCTAATTTTCTCGTTCTCGTTTCATCGCGCGCATTTATTATTTTTTGCAAATATTAATGTAACTGCTCATGGGATGTAATAGTTTAATTAGGATTTTCTTATATTTATCGTTTTACGGGTTTTTGGCTATGTAATTAATCCCCTACCCCGAAGCCTTGTAATAGCGTAGTTTTATTTCTCGCATTTTAATTTTCGCAAATACTAACTGTTAGATGTATGTTAATAGGATTGTATGACAAGATTGCATGACAATTTAAAATGGTTAGCAAACCCTAAATGTACAAAGATAATAACTTGAAATCAAATCACTCGCACATGCGCACTCCTAGGGTGTACTCTCACTTCGGTTGCCTTCGGTAAACGATCATTAAGTATAGGGTGTTTTAGTGGTCGCCCTCTTGTCTAAACAAAGATCAAATGTCCCGTTCGGAAATGTTGCCTCAGAGATGTTGCCTCGGAAATGTTGCCTCGAATATGATCTTAAGACATTAGGGTTATTACTAAGACGTCCTAATGTTGCTTTAGTGATCGTACGTCCCCTTCGAATTGACCCTTACAACTCCAACGATGGTGCTACCTACTCACTAATAGTGGGATAGAGTTATCTAAAGGAAACAAGAACAGAAACATTCTTTTTTCGAGTAGGTAGATGCTAGTAGGTACTCGCTCAAAATCAAACTTTTCCACACTTACACTCTTTTCAAACAAAGTTTTCAAAAGCACTTCGTAACACTCTTGAAGACAGAAGCAAGGGTTAAAACAAAGTAAAACAAAAAAAATTCAAAACACATAAACATGGAAGCAATTTTTTAAAATGATGAGCAAGTACCTAAGAGCCCGTAGAAAACTACGGATAGAAAGGGTGCGAATACCTTCCCTTTTTATAATCTACCCCCCGTACTCAAAATCTCAAAAAAGGATTTTTTTTCTGTGCTTTTTTCCTTTCCAGTTGGATAAAATAAAAGTCGGTGACGACTCTTGCTTACCGCGACATTTTGCAAACACAAACGCAAAACGCAAACCAGCATTTTCTCAAAACAACCGGTTCTGCCACTGTATCACACCTCCTCCTTTAGATATTGTTGTCTTACCATTAGTTAGTAAGAAATCTTATCATTGAATGTGAAAGGACAGGCGTAGGTCATTGTACAGTCATAGAAGGCAACATTGTAAGATACCTTAGCAATTTTTCGTAAGGGACTAAGATCGTTTATCAAAGGCAACATTGAAGGGTCATCGAGGGACTACGATCTTATAATCGAGGGTTTTTGCTAAAGTATCCCACGTTTGAGGGACATGACTGTTTATATCTGAGGCAACAAGTGTGAGTTACCTTAGAGGTGCATGTGTGCAAGGTGTTTTTGTTTTCATGTATTTTATCTTGAATTAGGGTTGTCTAAGGTTGATTTTAAGGTCTTGGCATACAAACCCTAATTACTAATAATTTGGAAAGCGATAAATTTCTAAATTTAAATGTCCTACGCTATTACAATACTTAGGGGGATGAGGGATAAAAATTTACAAATGGGGATGACAAGTAAAAATAAACCCTAATTACTATTACAAGGCTTTGACAATTACATAATTTATAATGCAAAATAGTAAAATGCGCAAGAAAATGTAAAGTGAAAAGAAATTGTTTTTTATGGTTTTTTTGATAGAAAATGTTTTGTAGTTTCAATTATTTTAGAAAATTACTTGAATGTTTTATCTAGAAAAAAGTTTTTGTATAGGGTTAGGCCATCTCCAAGCAATGCAAAATGTCTAGTGTACCTTTAATAATCCAAAATCATAGCAAAAATGTCAAAAAAATCAGGATTTCTTATGCCTAGGCTGACACGGGCCGTGTCACCGGACACGGGCACCCGTGTCAAAACCTACCCTTGCTCCTCTACACATTTTTTATTCCAACCAAATTGACATGGGCCATGTCGTGTGACACGGGAACCCGTGTCAGCCCTCGATCCCGTCTGCTTTACACATTGCTGACTGACACAGGTCGTGTCATGTGACACGGGCACCCGTGTCAGCCCTTATCCTGCCTGTTTTACCAAATTTCCAACTCAGATGAACTGACACGGGTCGTGTTGTGTGACACGTACACCCGTGTCAGTCGTTGTTCTGCCATTTTGCTAAGTTTTCTCTTTGATCTATCCTGTTGTATCCTTTTGAAAATGAAAGTAAATGATATATGGATAAAGATATTACAGTTTGAGAAAATTTACCTCTTGAAGTGAAAACTTTAGAACACATATGGATGTTTCCAGGTGCAAAGTGGTTATTGATTTAGCTTCTTTGGACCTCCTTGAAGTTGTTTCAATCCTTTTTTTATGCTGAAAGTTATTGAATCACTTCAACTAAGTCAAGTTGCAAAGTGCTATTTTTGAGTTTGGAAGATGGTGATAATGGTGTTACATAAGTTTTTTTTGTGTTTAAACAACTTCTATATGATGTATGTGAAGTATTTGGATGATTTGTTTGGGCAAAAACTTGCAAGGTATGAGAGGTTCAAATATTTGGACTTCAAAGCTCAAAATGGATGTTTTATGGACAATTATGATTTTTTGAGAGTATAGGGGTTTTGAGGGTTTGTTCATATCTTTCTATCTTGCAAATGATCTCTCTATTTATAAGAAAGAGGTTTTAAGACAAGGGTTGGTCATATTTTCAAGATCACATGTTGTGGCTAGGTTGGATTGTAAATGAAGCAAGCTTGAAGATAATAGTTCTAATACTTTGTACATTGCTTCATAAAGTTTTTGAATACTTTAAGCATGCTTGTCTGATTTTGTATGTTGAGTGTGTGTAGAAGGAACAAGTTAGAGGCTCAAGAAGAGTTGCCTTTGTGATTAAAGCTACTTTGCGAGAATGACAATGCTAACTTTGTGCCAAAAATGGAAAGATCACTTGGACAATTCTTAAATCAAATGGACCATAACTACATTGTTTGTGTAAACATTAAATTATGGTGGGATTTGCAAGTTAGAAGCCCTGCAAAACAAGATTATGCAGCATAGCATGTAGATTGAGTTATGTGTTCTTCACCAAAATGACTTGTAATTCAAGAATGGATGTCCAACTTCATGCCTTTGAATCTCCTAGCTCAAGTATAATAAATTCATGCTCTTGTATGTTTTGGAAAGCTTGAAACATTGTCTACAACTTTCATGTTGACCACTTTGACTAAATCAAATTGGAATTTGATGAAAATTGGCCAAGAAGTTGAGAAAAAAACCTTATCAAACCTATTGAAAATTTCTTTAAGTATTTATGCAAAAATATCATGACTTCATGAGCCTATATCTTCAAATCTAAGTATCATTTGGACATCAACCCTCTAATACAAAGTTATAGTATTAACCAAGATCTACAAATTTTATGTTGAAAGTTTCCTTTGAATCATCTTGCATCTTGGTGAAAAAATGTCATGAAGTAGTGAAATTATTAAGGTTAACACACTTAGAATTTTTCGAAGTATTAAATATATTGACTTTTTTGTTGACTTTTTGACTTTCTTGATTCTTGATGATCAAGTCTGACATATTTGAGTGCCTTGATGAATCTTGATTTTTGAAATTTAATAGTGACTAAAAAGTCAAAGTTTGACTTTTTGTGTATCAGTTGACTTTTCATCAGTTATCAAACTTCAACTATCAATCCATTGATCTTGAGAAATGATTTAATCTATGAAATTAGATCAAGATATTGTGTTTGAATCCTTGAGATCATGTTTCAAATCATTAGGTCATGCACTAGATCAAAAATCACTGATCAGTCATTGTTAGTCAAAACCCTAATTTGGAGGTTTAGTGCTTTGGAGGTGAACTTGTCTGAACAAACTCTTGAGAACCCTTAAACATTTGCGATATTTGGTGAGAAATATCTTGAGAAAAGAGAATACAAATTTTAGGGTAAAATACCATCACGCTTTTCCCTCTCGTCTCTCTCTCTCTTCTCTCATCTTTTAACTTTGGCAAGCTACTTCCAAATGTACCAACACTTGTGGTTGTTTGATGTGCAAGATAAGATAAAGACAAAATTTAAATATGAATAATATAATAATAAAATAATATAATAAATATAAATTCTATTATATATTTAGTTCACATATGATAAAGAATGTTATTTGATTATTTTATGCGTCTGATAATCAATTATTTGATTAATAAAGAAATATATATATATATATATATATATATATATATATATATATATATATATATATATATATATATATATATATATATATATATATATATATATATATATATATATATATATATATATATATATATATATATATATATATATATATAAATTGCTATTATCTTGTTATTTAGTAAAATCATAAATATTTATAAATTTATCTTATCTCTAAACTTCTTTATTACTTTTAAATTTGATTTATTATATTTATTTATGTATTAAATTTAATAATTCTTTAAAACTAATTGATAAATAGATTATGAAAATTTATAAATATTTATGATTTTACTAAATAACAAGATAATAGCAATATATATATATATATATATATATATATATATATATATATATATATATATATATATATATATATATATATATATATATATATATATATATATATATATATATATATATATATATATATATATATATATATATATATATATATATATATATATATATATATATATATATATATATATATATATATATATATATATATATATATATATATATATATATATATATATTCTAATTATAAAATAAACTTTGAAAATTTTCATAATCTTTTTATCAATTAGTTTTAAAGAATTATTAAATTTAATACATAAATAAATATAATAAATCAAATTTAAAAGTAATAAAGAAGTTTAGAGATAAGATAAATTTATAAATATTTATGATTTTACTAAATAACAAGATAATAGTAATTTCCATTTACAAAATTAAGTAAATTGTAAGGTTCTTGTTTACTTTAATTTAAAGAAATTTGAATATTTAAAATTTTATTTATACAATTTTAAATTATTACAATATATTTATATAAATATTGTTTTGTATTTTAAAAAACATCTTACTTTTTATTTGACGTATTATTTCAATTTTTAAAAGAAAAAACCAACTGTTTTATTTTATATCATAGTCATATCAATTAGTGATGTTCTAGATTTAATTTTAGTCAAAGAAAAAATACAGAATTTTTGAAAGAAGATTTTAGGTTTGTCAATGGAACGAGATGGTGCGGGACGAGTTTAGCACTCTTACCTATGTTGTCTTGTATCGATCTTCTCAAATTTAGTTAAAAATAATAGTTAATACTCATTTTATCTTTAATGAAGAATAATTTTTCTCATGCCATCATGCATCCACTTTGCCTAAACTCAATTTTTTTTATAAATTGTATATTTTTTCATAACAAATAAACAATAACTAAACTAAATACTTAGTTATTTTTAAAATAATCATAATATTTAATTATTTTAATTTAATTTATATAAAAAATTGAATAATAATTTTTAAAATATTGATATCTTAAAATTGAGAAAAATAAATAAAAATAAAGTTTATAAATTAAATTTAATGTGAAGAGGGACGATGATTGTTACAAAGCGGGTATAGCATGTTCTACTCGTAAATAAAAATTATATTTTTTTTTCACACCTACCTCCACCCATCTTAATCAGATTTTCCATTAGATTTGAAACAATAGTTTGAGTTCGGTTTTTTTTTTTTTTTTTTTGGTTTTAACCAATTTTATTGTGAATTTACTAACCAAATCTTATTTTTATCAAGAATTGCACTCAATAATATTCGAACGATTCATTTTTAATAAGTTCAATGTTATGTTTAAAAAACTTATATATTTTATATTTTAATTTTATAAATTCATATCAAAAAAATTATAAATCTGACCGATTCTTTTCTATTTAAAAAAAATATACCTTAACTTTTTTTAAATTATAGTCTTTATTATTTTAGATTTTGTTACACTCGCTAGAAATTTTAGTCTAAAAAGTGTCCAGTTTCGTCTGACTCGACAGTATATATAATAAGACAATAACCATAAATTTCAAAATCTTTATATCAATCAATCTCTTGAGTGAATAAGATGATTACAATTCATAAGTTTGTGTTATTTGTGTTTATGTTACCAACAATTTTTGTTGCTTCTCAACTCAACGGCAACACTTTCGTTGGTGAAAAAGTGACCATTCATGTTACCAACAACATGACCAACACACAGCTCACCATGTATTGTAAAGACAAAAATCATGATTTTGGAACTCAAACAATAAAATCTGGAGAAAGTTATATCTTCAAGTTTGTACCAGCATTCATCATAAAAAAATCCTTATATTTTTGTCATTTTTCATGGAATAAAGAAGCTCATTACTTTGATATTTATATTCAAAACCGAGATGAGCATGATTGCGACAAAGAATGTCATTGGTTAGTAAGAGAATCAGGACCTTGTAAGATTAAAGTAGATGATGGGGTTACAGAATGCTTTCATTGGAATTCGGATATGGTTACAGGAAGAAGACAACTTGGTTATACTCTTTAATTTGTAATAGGGTCAGTGTATTATCCTTTGAAATTTATTTCGATGGAAGAATAAACGTAATGAAAATGATCTTTATTTCATTTTCAAATTTTACTTTTCATTTATTTTGATTTGAAACTCTTTATGTTCTTAAATCCAAAGGTTGCCTTCAAGGTCTAGCTTAAATTAGTGGTGGTGCAAAATGATTCTAGTCAAAATTCTCTGCACCACCTTTTATTTCGGGAATTTCTCTTAAGGATTCTCAGAGATTTTTGGCGAAATTCCTGTAATATCCCATTAATTTGAATATACATATTTGAACTCATCACATTTTTTATCGAATAGGTTCAGAGATGCATATTCAAAGTTATCAAATAATAACTAACGGACACACATATCTGAAATAACCTTTGTTTATTATTATTATTTTAAAATAAAGATTATTTCAGATAAGCATATCCAAATTATGCAGAACCAGTAACAAATTTTGTTTTAGCATAATCAGTACCATAGAAACATGAAAAAAATTAAATCCGTTAAAGTAAACAGCTGTAAAATATGTTGGGTGCAAGTGTGTTTGATTAAAGTCTCACATTGCCTATGAATGAGTGAAATGTTGGATTTATAAGAGAGATGATGCATTTACCTGACTGTTCACTCTGGAATTTGGTAAACAACCGTTGATCCTCTAAATCCCTTAACGAATTCAGTTACTTACGAGATCGATCAGATTGATCTCAGGACTATTGTGTTCTAGTATTTAGAAAACGTGTTTTTTGTGATAATCTCTTTTAAATGAAAGGAAACACTTCGTATGTCGAAGTGGAACTTCTTTATGAAAGTAATAAAACAGAAACTAGTCTAGATCGGAAATTACAAAGGACATAAATAACATAGAAACTTCATTGCATGTAAATGACATTGAATTGTAAAATATGGTGCATCATACGTACATTCTCGCTAACTCGTTTCTCTAACACTTATACTTTGAGTATATTTGAGTATTTTGTACAAAGATGTGAACACACTAAATTGAAACACAAAAGCTACAATTTATAGAATTTCGACCCTAACGGTCTCCTAATGAACTACTGCCACATTTCCGCTGGCATGTCTTTGATGATCCTAAAGATTCCACGCGTCCTTCTGGATAAGAATAAACATTTGAATTCAAAAACCCTTCAATTATCTGTCTTGAGCGTCAAAACCTGATAACGTTCGAAGTATAACGTTTTTGAACCTTATCTCGAATAATACCTTAATTCAAATTCGAATTTCAAATGATGCCTTATTCCACAATTCGAATTTCATAAACTATCAATTTCGAATTCAAATCTTCCCGGGTTCCAACAAATAAAATAACCAAACAACTCTCCAAGTATATTCAGTACCATTGTTTCAACTCAATTTTGACTTAGTCGAAATTTCCAACTAAGAAATATTCATTTCGAAACCAGAAATGCATATTTTTTGCAATCTCCTCAAATTTCGACCTTCTGAACAATTCCTCAACCGCCTCAACTTATTATGACGTCATTATCATAATGACTTCTGATCCTCAAACGTCTAATCGCCATATGAGTATCTATAAATTTCATCATTAGCTATGATGAATAGTCTTAACTTTGGAACTCACAAAAACCGTTCATCAAGCAAAGGGTCTCCTTACATGTGTCCCACTAAAACTTTAACTTCCCTCTTTCCATTAAAAACGATTCAATTTCCCTTCATATAAATTTAACACCATTCATTTTATTTCTCTTCTTCATTTTTCCAAATCAAAAGTCCTCTCTTCTTCTTCTAAAGTTCAATAACTTTTTTGTAACTTTTTCTTCTTCAAAACACAATCAATGGCGTCCCATAATAAATCAAAGTCTGGAAAGAGCAAACAACACACAGATGATGCTGCTTTCAATCCTTTACTCAAATTAGCAACACCCATCATGATTGAAAATCAAGAATTTGTTCCCACACCATCTCTGAGGAATGCACAAATTGCCATATACGCTCCCTAATTAATAATTCCCTTCACTCTTGCTTCTGATACCTTAGGATATATGGGTCCTATACTCAATGTTTCAGATATATCAAAACTAAAGAGATTTTTCCCTACTTACCACTTGACTAGACCCATATCTAGTAAACCTAGGGTTAGTAAGAAATCTGTTGAAAACACTAGGATAGAAGACGCAACAACTTCCCAGGAAAATACTCCTCAAAAGGGTGAAGAACAAAATAAATCCTCCTTTAAGCTAGACTTCGTTACAGAAGTTATGAGAGGCTTTAGATCAGATCCATCAAAAGAGGATAAGAAGTACCTTGGATGGTTAGCTAGGATATAGAAAGCGAAATCAAACACATGGAAAAACATGGGAATCTTATATTTGATTCATCTGTCGAAGTTTGGTCCTAAATACTGTCAGCTAATGTTAATAGTTTCGTTGTACTTATGGGATAGTACTTATAACACCTTTCACCTACCCTGTGGAATGTTAACCCCGACACTCTTTGATGTCGCTGCAATCACAGGCCTTCGACCCACAGGAGAAACTTTCGATCCTACCTTGGACGCTGATGACTCCATTGACTTCAGCAATGCTTCTCCCACTTACAACAATTATATTGATCATTACTTGGGATCAACAGACGAAGTTAGTGATCAGGAACATATAGCTTTTCTTGCTTGATGGCTTTCTCGATGTGTCTTCTGCTGCAAATCTCTGCAAGTTGCAAGAAGATTTTTAACCCTTGCTAACCAACTCCATGCTGGTCTAAATGTTTGCTTGAGCGAACTAATTCTTGATGGACTATATAAGAGCCTTGGGGAGGCTTCCACAAGATTAAAAATCTTTGAACCAAAAACCAACATTTTACTGGTTGGTCCATATTGGTTACTTCAACTGTGGCTCAACGCCACCTTCGAACCTTTCCTTTTGAATACAAAACCAGTTGATGAATCTGATCTCGAAATCCAGAACAGGACTGTTGAAGGAACTAGACTGGTTCGTTTAACCCCTGGTGATGGAGAGAAAAACTTGCAAGAATGCTTCTCTAGGCACCTGATGATGTTTGCGAAGAGGTACAAATTTACTCCTTTAATGGCACCATTTTCTCAAAGAACCCATGGCCCATAATGGATCACAAGATCTTTCACTGGCCTTTCAATTGAACACCAAACAGAATCCCTTCAAATTTGGGAAGCTTTCATGATTCCTAGACTTATTGTCACCCGAGTTATTCCTAAGAAAACTCAGAATATTTTTCTTACTTACCAACCCAATTTTGTCGCAAGACAACTTGGACTCTGCCAAATCCTTCCTGAACCATTGTATCACCAGAAAAGTGACATCTGTCATAGAGGAATGAATTTCACAACTTTTGAAGCAAAGAAAATTATCAGCAAGTTCATAGGCTTCCTTCACCTCAATCTTGTTCCATTTAAACCTTCGACTTTCTATAATCAAGACTTCGAAAGCTAGTGGCAAGAATATTATGTCTCCAATATGTTTGGTGTTACTGACTTTAACAACCATATAACCAAAGCTTTTGCCTCTGTGTAGGACAAGACGAAGAAAGGTACGCATCGACACATCAATGAAATTCAGGAATTCCAAAATTACTTTGAACTGTCTACAATCCTTCTGATATTGGTTGAACCATTCGAGATACATCTTTGATTTTAAAAGAAAAGTTTACAGCAAAACTCCCACGTTTGAGCATTCCTTCGAGTTTCAAACCCGGGGATATATATGACTTGGCTTTTCAATTAGAGCCTCCAAAATTCCCCAGATTGCCCATAACTGACTTTGCTTTGGCTTGGTATCCACCTTATCCTAACTGGTTAAGCGTGAAGGGGGACTTCAAAGTCATGAAACAAGATGCTCTAAAACTCGAAAAACAATTGGTTGTGACCAAGCACACTTTGTACAGTTTCAAAGGCTTCCTTCACTTGGATTTAAAACCTGTCAGAATGGACACTCCAGAAAGTGAAGGTGTGGAAACCAAGGACTTCATGGCTGCTTCCAATGCATTTCTTCTCGAAAAGATTCTTACGTTCCATTTATTTTACAGCTGTCGAAAGGAAACACACCAAGATGGCGAAGCCTAACACATCTAATGGGTCTGCGAAAACAACCCCACAACCTTAACCTACAATAATCAATGCCTATGAGGAAGCTAAAAAAACATCCAAAATAAACAAGGTAAATTTTGTCACTCTTTTACCTGTTTTATCTTTCGATTTATGTACTTACTTGTTTACATTTTACTTTGTTGCAGGATAGCGGGAAACCACCTCTCACTCCTAAGAAAAGAAAACATACCAATGATGATTCAACCACTGCTACAGAAAAGGCTGATGCAACATCTTCCAAATATACTGCAAAGGAGCCTAAGAAGAAAAAGAAGTCAAAGTCTTCTAGTGCAGGTTCCCCTTTACAGGAAACTTGTACAATCAAAATCCTTCCCCCTAAACCAAAGAAAAAGACAGAAAGTTTAGCCTTGAATGTGGTCCATGTCTTGGAGAAAATTGAAAGTGGAAATTCGAGCCCTGGGGCAGAGGGAACAAAGGTTGTAACCTTCCACCAAAGAAAACCTTAAATTTCCTTTAAATCTTCTAATTGGTGACTAACATTTCACTTCGCAGGATCAACCAATTCAAGTTCCTGAATCTCCAATTCACTATGAAATACTTCGTAGCAGTAGGACTCCATCAATCCATCCTTCCTCAGTGAAGGATTCCAATAAAGGTTCCACTACTGATATTCACATGCAAGATTTTCAGCAAGAAGTACCAACTTCACCTCATTCCTCCCAAAAGTCAAAGACAAATGAGTTTTATGATGATCAAGAAGATACTCCTGTCCAAGAAAACCCTATAGCGCAATCTCAGAAGAAAATCATTCTGTTGATTCTTCCCCAAAAGTAAATAGATGGTTTTCTGATGAAGATGACGATTCGATAAGTGACACCAACGAAACTTTTGTTGAGAAGGAAGATCCAACAAAGGATGATACCACAATACAAGGCAGTGATGACAACAAGGATCAACCCCAACAAACTCCACACCAAATCAATAAACCTGGAGTGGCCCAGGCTTAAATGTCCATTCCTATGGTTTCTAAAGATACACTCCCTTCATTCGAAGACATGGAGATTCTTAAAAAGACTAAACCTCTGGAGTATATCAAGCTTTTCAAAGCTCGAAAAGAGTCGTTTGAACAAAGTATTTGCCCCAGTCTAACTACTACTTCAAGTGGCACTTCGTCTGGTGAAACGAATGAAGCACTTCTCCAAGAGATTAAGGAAAAAGTCTTTGGGTCAACTTATTCGCACTTGTGAAGGAGAATGCTACTGCTGGCGTTTCTTTGAGGAAGCTGATTAACAGGATTGATCTGGTTAATTTCCCCTACAACAACTGGGTTTTTGATTGACATGACCACTCTCATTAACAATCTGGAAGCAGATTTTCTCAGGGATAGGAATGTTGATTCAAAGATCACAGAAAAACAAACCCTTCAAGAGACTAAGTGGTCCAAAGCCTTCAACTTATCAGAGAAAGCTGAAAAACGTGAAAAAGATCTCAAGCTTGCCCAAGAGGAACATGATAAGAATGTTAAATCCATCATGCTCTGGAAGTAACAAATCGAAGAGTTGCAGAAGCAAATTTCTCAGACAGAGGACCATTAGAAATTTCTTGAAGCCATGAACAATGAAGCCAATGAAGAGCTGACTCAAAGGATTCAATTTATTGATGAAGCTAGAGGCTTAGAAGATGAGATCACTGTTCTTCTCAAAACCAAAGCTTTGATTGACCGCAGGCTAGGGTTCTTGAAGGCAAATTATGACAAGTGAAGGATAACTTTCCTTTCTGAAATTTGGCTTTGAATGTTTTCCTCCATTATGCATTAGCTTCTCCATAAAATCCCTTTTGTAATATTTTGACAGAGCCATTTTGGCACCCTTTATGTTATACCATGTTGGCTTCATTATTTTACTACCTTAATATTCTGTTGTAATTTTTAAATCTTGAAGAAAAGGTTTATATTTTTTCAAATACTTACCGTTAATTTTCAAGATTCTTCGATCTTCTGCTAGTTCTTCGATTTCATAGGAATTGTTAGTGAATGTTTGAATGATTCAAAAGGGGCCTTCCCAATGTGGGGACCATTTTCCTAATAACTTATTATTTCGATCCATTGGCAAAATCACCTTCCAAACCAGATCATCATTTGAGAAGACTTTGCCCTTAACTCTCTTATTATATGCTCTGGCTACTCTTTCCTTTTGTCTTCTTAGAATATCTAAAGCATGTAACCTTTCTTCATCCAAATCCACCAATTCGTTCATCATAATCTCCCAATAGAGATCTGTGGTAATTTCGTTTTGCCTTTGGATTCTGACTGACTGTAAGTAAATCTCCATTGGCAAAACTGAATCATGTCCAAATGTTAGACGAAATGGAGTTGTGTTTGTTGCCTCTTTGGGAGATGTTCAACAATCCCATAAGACTTGATCTAAGTTTTTGTGCCAATTCTTTGGCTTTCTACCCATATGTTTCTTGATTAGCCCAATGATTACCTTATTAGCCACTTCAACTTGTCCATTTGCTTGTGCAAAATAAGGCGTAGATGTCAGTAATTTGAAACCCATATCTTTAGCGAACTCTTGCATCTTTCGACCAGTAAATATTGATCCTTGATCTGTTGTAATGGTTTTTGGGATTCCAAATTTATAAACAATATGCCTCTGGATGAATTCGATGATGCTTTCTTGATCAACATTCACCAAAGGTATCGCTTCTATCCATTTTATGAAATAATATATTACCACTAAAATGTATTTATGATTCTTTGAATATGATGGTCTAATTTCGCCAATCAAATCCAATGCCCACCCTCTAAAAGGCCATGGCTTGACAATTGAATGTAGTTCACTTGTAGGAGCATGCTGAATTCCTGCATGAATCTGGCACTCTTGGAATCCTTTGGCAAAATTTACACAATCTTTCAAAATTTTAGGCCAATACATGCCATATCGAAACAAAAGCCACTTCATCTTGTGACCTGCTTGATGTGCTCCACATGCCCCACTATGCACGTTTGCTAGTGCTAAATAAGCTTCACTTTCTGCTAAGCATTTCAACAAGACTCCTTCTGGAGTTTTCTTAAACAATTTGTTTCCTATTAGCACATAACTTAAAGCACGATATTTTACTTTTCTTTCAGTATTTGTTGTTGGATCTTTAGAATAATTTATTATTGGATTTCTCTAATCTGTATCTGCTAGGCTATCTATGGCTAATATTTCAAAATGTATTTCGTTTGCATAACCCAGACTTTTATTTTTTAAATCTGCTGGAGAAAGCTTAGTAGTTAGTACATTTCCACATACTTCGATCAACTCTTCGAATCTTTCTTTTGATACTTTATATCCTGAGGCGATTTGAGCCAAATCATTTGCTTCTTGATTCTTCAATCTGGGGGATGTGCTTGATATCTACATACTCAAACTTTTGAAGCAACCTGTTTGCTATCAAGAAGTAAAATATCAAGTTTTCTTTTATGCACTTGTATTCTTTAGTAATTTGTTTGATTACTAATTCAGAGTCACCCGTTATTTCGACTCTAGTTTCCCCCAATTCCGATAAAGCTTCAAGTCCTGCTATCAGTGCTTCATATTCTACCTCATTGTTTGAACAAGGGGGTCCTTCTATTTTGTACTTAAGCTTTGTTAGAATTTTATCTAGAGAAATAATCAGAATTCCAACTCCACTTCCTTCCTTATGTGTAGAACCATCAAATAACAACTTCCAAGGTTCTAACTCCACAAGATCCTGGGATACTTCGACCAATGCATGATCAACAATAAAATCAGAGACCACTTGCCCCTTCATTTATTTTAAAGGCATGAAAGTCAAAGATTACTATGTTAGAGCCAATGCCCATTTACCAATTCGACTATGTAAAATTGGTTTAGACAACATATACTTAATAACATCAAAATGTGAAGAAACATAAACATCGATTGACTTTATATAATATTTCAATTTGGTACATGAGAAGTACAAGCAAAGGCATAGTTTTTCTATTGTACTATATTTAGTTTCTGCATCATTCAGTACTCTACTTAAGTAGTAAATGGACCTTTCAACGCCATTTCCATCTTCTTGAGCCAGCATGCTTCCTATAGTTTTATTTGACGCAGATGTGTATAACCTCATGCACTTGTCTCTTCGAGGAGGCGACAGAATAGGTGGATGCACCAGGTACTGTTTGATATTCTCGAACGCCTCTTGATGTTCTGCATTCCATGCGAAGTCTCCTTGCTTCAGCCGCAAGAGTGGAGAAAATGCTTGAGTTCGACCACTTAGGTTTGATATAAATCTTCGCAAGAAGTTTATCTTTCCCAATAGTGATTGCAACTCTTTCTTTGTCGATGGCGCTTTCACTTCCAGTATTGCTTTTATTTTGTTTTGGTTGATTTCTATGCCTTTCTTATGGACCACGAAGCCAAGAAAGTCACCTGCCTGCACAAAGAATGCATATTTAAGGGGATTCATTTTCAGGCTATATTTTCTCATTCTTTCAAATGACTGGCGAAGGTGATCCAAATGACTAGATCCTGATATAGATTTTACTATTATATCATCAATATAGACCTGCATGAAAGTCTAAATGAAATCATGGAATATAGAATTCTTTGCTCTCTGATAAGTTACCCCATCATTTTTTAAGCCAAATGGCATAACCACCCATTCATAGGTTCCTATTGCCCCAGGGCATCGAAATGTTGTCTTTGGCACATCCTCTTATGCAATGAAAATCAGATTGTATCCTAAATATCCATCAAACATACTAAGATATTTGAGACCAGCAGCAGAATCTACTAACATTTTAGCCACAGGCATTGGATATTCATCCTTAGGGGTTGCAGAATTTAAATCATGAAAATCTATGCATACTCTGAGAGATCCATTTTTCTTAATTACTCATACTATATTTGCAATCCATTCGACATACCTTGTGGTCTGGATGAATTTGCACCGTATGAGTCTTTTGACTTCTTCTTTTATCTTTGAGAGAATCCCTGGTGCGAATCTCCTTGGTGTCTGCTTGATGGGCTTCTTTCCATCCTTTATGGGAAGCTTCAGTTCGACCAGGTCCCTGCTCAAACTAGGAATTTCGTCATAGTCCCAGGAAAAACAATCTTTGTACTCCTTAAGCAACTGGATCGCTTTTGCTTTTATTTCTGGACTAAGCTTCGAACTGACATACATGGGTCTTTTTACAGTCCCATTTCCTAGATCCACTTCTTCAAGAGGGTCTTGTGCTAGAATCTTTGTGTTCGATGCCACTGGGTCCTTCTCGAATCCCAAAGGCCTGTCATCATATATAGCGTCCAGCCTTTGGTATTTTTCTTCGACGGACTTCTCTTCGTCATGGGGTTTTGGTTTGAAGTACACCCCAGGTCCTTTTGTATGATTTTCTTCTTCATTGGCCTCCATAGCCATAATCTTCACTTCGGCTTCCAAAGTCGATTTTAGTTTGTTTTCAGCCAAATAGGCTGAAATCCTTTCGAAGAAGGAGGACTCAGACATGATCACTGTCTTTGTCATCCCAGCCAGTGGGCCGTATCCCTGGGAGTCCAGGTGCATCTTCTTTTTTTCCCAGAATCTCCCTATCCCAGCAAAATCCATGTCTTGGATGTAAGGTGAGAAAATACATAGTGTTATTGTTTGGCGCATATGCGCCATCTGCAGCACTGCAAGGCCCTATGTTGGCCAGGTTTCAATCAAAATTCTTTCGATCAACTTGGTTAACCTCCACCATATAATAGCTTTGGTCAGATTCAGTGTTTTCCATAATTCCATCTTCTTTCCAAATTGCCACACGCTGGTGCATTGAGGAGGGAACTACGCATATTCCGTGAATCCACTCACGGTCCAAGAGTAAGTTGTAATTTGTCTTGGCTGCTATGACCATGAACATGGTTGGTCTTGTAATGGTTCCTATAGTGAGATCAACTTGAACTACGCCTAGAGCATGACCAATTTTCCCTTCGTAGTTAGATAATACCATATTATGAGGTTTCATATCTGTATCATACATACCTATCCTCTTCAGCAAGAACTAAGGCACTAAGTTGACAGCAACACCCCCATCTACCATCACTTTGTTGATCCCCACTTGTTCAATCTTTCCTCTGATAAATAGAGGCTTCAGGTGATTTTTCATACCTTGGTCTAGTCTTTCAAATAATGCATTATGTTCTTCGATTTCTCCGTTATTCATAACATAGTAGCACATAGGCTTTTGCTTCGCCATTTCTAATTCGTCTGCTTCTTCAAAATCTTCTATCTCTATCACTTGGTCATATTCATGTGGTAGTACAAAAGCTACATTACAATTGATATTCAGAGAAGACTCCCCATCTGAGTCGAAGTTGTCAGTAAACATGTCCTCATCAGTGGTTGGCTCTTCGATAGACACCTCTGTCTTTTTGGAGGAAAAAAGCCTCCTTTGTGATGGGGAATTCTCTTCGACAGGTGCAGTAAATGCATTCTGATTCATACTTGATTCCCCTACTTCATTGCTTGTAAGTTCTCTTTGAGCCTTCTTGGTCCTCTGGAATCTTCGCCATTGGTACCTTGTCATTGGGTTTTTTCCCTTATAGTTTTCAGACACACAGGCTCGTTGCTTCATTGACTGGAACTGCCTTCAATATGCCCATGTTGTTCTGCCACCTTCCTTGAAACTCTTCCATTTCCCTTTGCCTTTTCCTCCTTGCTTGCTTTGACCAGATTTCAACCACTTGTCTGTTGGGATGTTGGCAGGTGGATTGAAGGTGACTTGTCGATTCACCTTGGGGTGTGGGCTATCTGCCCTCTTCGGAATTCCCTTAGCATTGGTTGCATACCTCCCCCTACTATGCCTTTGATTGTTCCAGCATTGAGCATATGGAATTTTTTCAAATGCATCAGCTGCCTTTCTATCATAAACAACGCTACACCATGGGCACATTAAGACTTCTGATCCTGCCTTATGACAGCGAACCAGAAAACCCATCAAGGTTTCTCCCATTTTTTTGTACAACGGCAATTCTTTATCATTCCTCCAGTTATTTCCATCCCTCTCTTGGTACACTTTCTGGTATATTGCTGCAGCGCCTCGATCATTCATCACGTTGCACCTAGGGCACACTAGTCCCTCAAGATTCTTCGTATGGCAATGAAAAAGATATTCGACCAGGCTTACTTTTTGGTGCCCAGTTCGCATCCTATCATTCTCCATCTTCAAACGTCTTTCGATCTCCTCCATTTCTGGGGACATCTGGTTCAGATTCACCATGTTTATTTCGAACTCGGGACCTTCAGCAATCTCAAGCTCTTCGAATCTGACTCTAAGACCCTTAGTAGTCTTAGCCTCGCCAACAACTTTGGCATTGCCATCAACAATATTGCCTTTTTCCTGGCCCATGAGACCCTCAACAGTCTTTTCTTCGCCAGCAACTTTGGCGTTGCCATCAGTAGCATTGCCTTCTTCTTGGCCCATGAGACCTTCAGTAGTATTTGGCCCCTGAGTATCTTCATATATCTTGTCTGTGTCGAGTTGACCTCCTTCGACTTAGACAACATCAACCATGTTGATATCTATAGGCTCTGCAAAATTTGTCTCAGCAATCTGAAGAGGATCTGTGTCGACCTTCATCTGGTTCTTGGGATTCTCTCTAAACTTTAGCCTCCCTTCCTTGATAGCATTTTGTATCAAATCCCTGAAAAGATAGCATTGTGAGGTTTTATGGCCTAAGAAATTATGATACTTACAAAATCCCATTTTCTTCTGTTGTTCTAACGGAGGAATTTTAACACCAGGGGGCACTATCATCTGGCCATCTTTTACTAACAAATCAAAGATTTCATCACACTTGGTGATGTCGAAATTATAGGGTTTCTTTGGGAATTTGTCATTCCTTTCTAGTTCAACGAGAATTTTTCTGTTCGCAAGTGTTAGCACTTCACAAGGATATGGTGGTCCTTGCTTTAATTCTGCAAGATCTATTTCATGTTCTTCAACCTCTGAAAAATCATCTTCAACATCTCTTTCGTCTGAACAGGCTTCGATATAGGCCACTCTTTCTTTCCTGTGGCTTTTGTTAGCCCTTGCTTTTTTGATCTTCAAACGCTCCACCTGTCGAACCCTATCAGCCAGTTGTGCCATATCTCTCAGATACTGGGGATCTAACTTCTTCCTGATAGTGAAGTCCAATCCTCTTGCTGCCATTTCGACCAACTCGTGTTCAGGAACTTGTGTGAAACATCTTGACTTCAACAAATGGAACCTGTTAAGATAATCATCTATAGGCTCGCTGAATTTGCGCTTAACATTTACCAATTTGCTCAGGCTGATTTTGGATTGACCTACATAAAATTGTTCATGAAATAATCTCTCCAAGCGATTTCAATCATGGATGGAGTCCATTGTAAGAGTAGTAAACCAAGTAAAAGCATTTTTGGTTAGTGAACTAGGGAAATACTTAATCCTTAGATTCTCATTGTTTGTTATATCCCCTGCTTCTGTAAGATATATAGCAACATGTTCTATGGTTGACTCACTGGTGTCACCAGAAAACTTTGTAAATTTTGGCACTTTCCATCCCCTAGGCAACTCAGTTTGCTGAATATATTCAGACAAAGAGGATGTATAATTTGGCCTTCACATGCCAACATTTACTCCATTTCGTGCCATGATTCTTTCGACTATGGCTACTAGATTATTATTTTCTACCATATCATCTTGGCGATATCCTTGGAGGACTTCGTCAGCATCATGGTTTCGATTCACCATGACTACCCTCCTTCGTGGTTCCTCCCTGGGAATAGCCTGTTGAAATCTGGGTGGTTCTTCCCTTCGAACTGGTTGTTGAATTTCTATTTCTGGGTGTATCACTAGTTGGGCCTAGTCAATGGTTGGTTCTTCTTGAAACATGATGCCTTAATTTTCCCTTATCCATGTAGATTATGGTTGTCAAATTGGTTCTCTGGGTGCACCAAAGAAATTTACAAGGCGCCTAATTTGTGCTGCCATTTGTTGGTTTGCTTGGGCATTCTGCAAGTTTGTCTGTGTGGTGCTTTGGATTAAAGGGTTAAAATTTGTACTCATTCGCTGGGCGAGTACTCCCACCATTTCATGGTTACTATTATCCATATGTTGCCTCAAAACTGCCTGCGTATTTGTGGTAATATGAGGCAATTGAGCAACATATCCTGGCTGCGAATTATTTCATGCCATATGGTTTACCCCTGAACCTGATCCTTGTAATGGCGAAAAAATAGATGTTACAGGACGTGTATATGTCAAAGTGTTATTTTGAAGTCCCGCCATGAACGAAGTCGGCATGCCATATATTGGATTTGATGTTAGGATTGTGAATCCTGGCGCATATATTCTAGAGATACCATTTATTGAAGGTCTGGGGGTTATGGGTGGAATTTGACAAGCCATAAACATTGTAAAAGGTTCATTTTATGTGTTTGATAATATGGTTGAAGCATTTGTATTTGGGGGTATGACTGTAGCATTTATAGTTAAAGGGATAAACACCGTCCCTTGACTCGTTGCCATGGCTTCGGTTATATTCGAAGTGCTCATATTCCCTTCTGTGGGAGGAGGAACTTGTTGTGCATCACTAACAGGTGGGTTAGCCATTTTCCTATTGTATTGTCTTTTTGGTCTAGGATCTGTGGTATTGGCTAATTTTCCACTTCTTAATCTCATGCAACGAAACAAGTTGGTAAACACAGGTTATTAAAAAAAACTAGACACAGCGTCCCACCGGGTGTGCCAATTTGTTTACCCTAGAATTTGGTAAACAACCGTTGATCCTTTAAATCCCTTAACGAATTCAGTTACTTGCAAGATCGATCAAATTGATCTCAGGACTATTGTGTTCTAGTATTTAGAAAACGTGTTTTTTGTGATAATCTCTTTTAAATGAAAGGAAACACTTCGTATGTCGAAGTGAAACTTCTTTATGAAAGTAATAAAAGAGAAACTAGTCTAGATAGAAAATTACAAAGAACATAAATAACATGAAGAAACTTCATTGCATGTAAATGACATTGAATTGTAAAATATGGTGCATCATATGTACATTCTTGCTAACTCGTTTCTCTAACAATGGTACTTTGAGTATATTTGAGTATTTTGTACAAAGATGTGAACACACTAAATTGAAACACAAAAGCTACAATTTATAGAATTTCGACCCTAACGGTCTCCTAATGAACTACTGGCACGTTCAGATTTCCGCTGGCATCTCTTCGATGATCCTAAATATTCCACACGTCCTTCTGGATAAGAATAAACATTCGAATTCAAAAACCTTTCGATTATTCGTCTTGAGCGCCAAAACCTGATAACGTTCGAAGTATAACGTTTTTGAACCTTATCTCGAATAATACCTTAATTCAAATTCGAATTTCAAATGATACCTTATTCCACAATTCGAATTTCATAAACTATCAATTTTGAATTCGAATCTTCCTGGGTTCCAACAAATAGAAAAACCAAACAACTCTCCAAGTATATTCAGTACCATTGTTTCAGCTCAATTTTGACTTAGTCGAAATTTCCTGCCAACACTAACACCTTAAGGTTTTGGGTTGAGATGTAGTGTCTCCCTCTCTTGTAGTCCTGGAGCATTAGTCTCATTGGTGCTCCCGGCTCTCCCAGACTCCCCATCAGTGGTATCAGAGCCTGATTCAAGTAAGAAACCAACTTACTTGTATCGAAATGCCCAAGAACTGGTGGGTTATTAGACAGAAAAGGACGTGTTATTTCTAGCGGATTAACACACAATTGTTATAGGAGTTTCTCTCTATGGAGTTGTTTACCTTGTAAATTGGTAAACAACGCTAGTCTCTTATTAAAGGTTGCTTTGCAAGATCGACTAGGGAATCTCAGGACAATGCTTCAACTTTTAAAGTGTTTTGAGATAAAAATTATTATGAGTGATTTGAATGTAAGTGATTCCGACACGGTGTGAAATCGACTTGTTTGCAAAATGATAAATAGAGCTAAAGAGACTTTAAAGTTATGAAAATAGATTTGCAAAACTTAAGTAAAATTTAAAGTAAATTTGTTTGACATGAAAGAAAAATGGTAATATAAACATACATTGCTCTTCGCTTGGATATTCAGAATCTTGACTTTGTCTTCAAATATATGAGCAATAACTATTCCGATGAACAAATATTGACTTCTAAACTTTGCGTTGGAAGCTTTAGTTCTTCTTAGAAACTCATTGAGATTCTTTTCTTGTCGAACATTCATCATTCAACATAACTACTGATGTTTCATTAGAAACGAACTCAATGTTTTTTCTTCTGAGTGATAAATTGATTTTGATGGTATCTTGATTAAGACTATCTAGAATTCTAATATCTGCAAACTTAATGAAACCATTAGAACTAAAATTGTTCTTCATAAAATATATGTATTTTTATCATCAAAACACAGAGATTTAAACCCATATCCAAATCTTGTTTTGACAGTATGTGAGCAAACATTCAGTTAAGGCTAATGCCCACTTACCGATAGAGATGTGTAGAATTGGTTTCGACAACATGTGTTTGACAACATCAAAATAAGAATATACAGAAACTCCGACTTGTTTTATATAATGCTTAAGTTTATTACATGAGAAGTACAAACAAAGACATAATTTTTCTATAGCATTATACCTAGTTTCATCATCATTCATGACATCACTGAGGTAATAAATGGATCTTTCGATGCCATCTTCATCCACTTGGACTAACATACTGCCTAGTGCCGATTCCGACGCTGAAATATACAGCTTCATACATTTGTTTCAACTGGGAGGAAACAAAATGGGTGGATTGATTAAACATTCCTTTATATTGTCGAATGCCTCTTGATGTTTAATACCCCTTCGAAACGCTGTTTCTTTCCCAAGTCGAAGTAATGGCAAAAATTCCAACGTCTTGCCACTCAAGTTCGATATAAAATGCCTAAGAAAGTTTGTTTTTCCCAAGAGGGACTGCAGCTGCTTCTTGGTTGCTTGCGCCTATGTATGTAGGATTGCTTTGCTCTTGTTCTGATTTATCTCTTTTCCTTTCTTGTGTACAACAAAACCTAGAAAGTCGTCTGCACGAACACAAAAAGCACATTTTAATCGATTCATTTTCAATCCATGTATCCTCATCCTTTCAAAGGGCTGTCAAAGATGGTCTAGATGACCATCCTCTGACGAGGATTTTAACACAATATCATCGATGTAAACCTGCATGAAAGTATCAATAAAACAATGGAACATAGAATTCATAGCCCTTTGGTAGGTGGCTCTAGCATTTTTCAATCCAATAGGCATTACTACCCATTAACAAGTTCCCAAAGCTCCTGGGCATCGAAACACCATTTTAGGGGTATCCTCTTCAGCTATAAAGATTTGATTGTAACCAGAATATCCATCCAAAAGGCTAAGATACTTATGCATTGTGGATGAATCGACCAACATTTCTGCCACGAGCATAGGGTATTCATCTTTTGGAGTCGCATTATTTAAGTCCCTAAAATCTATACAGACCCTGAGACTCCCATTTTTCTTAATAACATGCACTATATTCACTACCATTCAACATAGTTGCCGGTTTTGATGAACCTTCTCCTTAGCTATCGCTCGATATCTGTCTTTATATTTAATAGTATTTTAGGAGAAAACCTTTTTGGCATCTGTTTCACCGGCCTTTTTCCTGGACGGATTAGTAACCTCAATATAATTCCAAGTGAAATAATCTTTGAATTCTTTGAGAACCTTCACTACCTTGCTCTTTAACTCTGGATCGATTTTGGCACTCACATAAGTAAGACGTTTAATCGTCCCATCTCTTAAATCTACTTCCTCCAAAGGATCTTGTGCCTGCATTTTATAAGTAAAATCCATTAGTTCTCTTTCAAACCCTAAAGGCTCTTCATCATAGATTCAATCAAGCCTCTGTCTTTCTGAAGTTGTTGGTTGGAAGTGTTAGCCACTTTTTTGTTTGACAAAGATGGCTTTAGAAGCCATGTTTTGTAACTAATCAGCCTCTAAGGCCGATTTTTAACCTGTTTTTGGCCAAATAAGCAGAAATTCTTTCCAGATCTCTCGACTCAGGAATCACATAATCTTCATCTTCCCACCATGTAGGGTCGACTCTCCCCTCTATGATGGGGTAATTGTCCATTTTCTCTTGGTCCCAGACAAAACATGAGTTGGGTGCAAAGTCAGGAAATTCATAACATCTGGATGAGATGCAAATGTAGAATATTTCGGGAAACATGGAGGATCTTGGCCAGGTTTCATTCAAAATTCTTCTTGTTTACCACATTGACATCGATCGTGAAATAACTCCGGTTGGCCTCAATATTCTCCACTATTCCATATGGGCGCCAAATCGACATCCTTTGGTGCGAAGTAGATGAAATTGCACTTATCCCATGAATCCATTCGCGCCCTAACAACAATTTATAATTAGCCTTGGATTCAATCACCATGAATAGTTTTGGCCTAACGGTCGATCCAACAGATAAGTTCACTTGGAGTACTCCCAGAATGTGACTTGTTTTGCCTTCATAGTTAGAGAGAATCATGTTATGATGCCTTAGATTTGTGTCAAACTTACCAATTTTCTTCAACAAAGACTGTGGCATTAAATTTACTATAACACCACCGTCAATAATTACTTTGTTGACGAGAAAACCATCCACCTTAGCCATAATAAATAGAGGTTTCAGGTAGTACATCATACCCGAGTTTGGCCTCTCGAAGATAACTTGTTCTTCCATAATGACACTGTTATTCATGACATAATAACATAGAGGTTTCTAGTTCGCCAGTTCTTCCCTCACAACTTCGTCTTCAGCTTCTGACACTTCAAATACATAATCATACTCTGTTGGTAGAACTGACATAATGTTACAATGGATGATAAGATAGTCTTCTGATCTATCATTGAAATTGTCATAAACCATTTCATCATCTTGATTCATCATAGGACTTTTAAGCATCTCCCTTAGAGAAATCCCAATTTGGGCATCTACAATCAGTCTTTCTTTCACTGCCATCCTTGTCGACTCTCTTCCGTTGACCTTGCTTTTTTCTGGACCGAAGTTTTGTGCCGCTTCTCTTGCAGCCTTCTTGTTTCTATGAAATCGCCTCCACTGATTTCTAGTCATTGGATTCTTCCCCTTATAGGTATGGGGAACATGAGAATTTTTCGCGGTTATTCTAGTTTGACTTAGCTGAGACGAACTAGATCATCTTTCAATCACTTGCCATTTTTGGCTCGATCCTGACCCTTTTTTGACTAAATTCTATTTCTGATTTACTCCCCTCTGGTATATGGGACGAACCCACTTGTCTCTGGGAGAATTAGTCGGGGGCACAAAGGTCTTTTGATAAGGGAATTTAGTTCTACCCTGAGGCAGCTGGACCTTGTGAGACATCTCGTCCGTGTTGGCTCTGAAACTCTCATTTCTTCCCAACATATGGTTCTTTTTTAGCTTCTCTTCTTTTACCTCTTCGATCCTTTTTGTAACCTTTTCATCATAGAACGCATTTCACTTTGGACACAACTTTGGTAGGGAGTTCTCTAACTAGCACCTGTTCAGAAAATCAATCAACTCTTCTTCAGGTTGAGGAAATGCAATTTTCAACAATTCAGCCACAATGCTTTCTGACATCTCCTCATATTATTCGACAGCTTCCAACAGCTTCTTATCACCATCCCCACCTTTGAGACCTTCATTAGCCTCGACCATCATAATTTCAATAGGTTCGACGTAGTTAGCATCGCCCATATGTAGAGAATTAGTGTCCACCTTCATTTATGCTTTTGGCTTTTCCTCAAATTGAAGCTTGTCATCCTTCAGCGCCTTCTGCACCAAATCCCTGAAAAGAACACATTTAGAAGTTTTATGACCCAAGAAGTTGTGATATTTACAAAAACCTCTTTTTTGCTTTTGTTCTAATGGTGGATTTTTTAGACCTGGAGGTAATATAATCTAACCATCCTACACTAACACATAAAATATTTGATCACATTTCATAACATCAAAAGTATCAGTTTTAGCTACAAACTTCTCATTTTTGGGCTCCTCGGGATTTTTTCCCGTTTTAGGGCTTTAAATCTTTACAAGAATATGGAGGACTTGCCTTAAGTTTTGCCACGTTAAATTCTTCCTCCTCTATGTATTCGTACACCCACTCTGAATGGTATTCTTCAGTGTCGACATACACAATTTTGTCTTTTCTATGATTCTTTGAAGTTTTGGCCTTCTTAGCTCTAAAGCGTTCTACTTGTCGAATCCTATAAGACAATTGTGCCATATCCCTAAGGTACTGAATGTCTATCTTCTTCCTAATGGAGTAATCTAACCCACCAGCCGCCATTTCAACTAGTTCGTGTTCAGGAACTCTACTGAAACACCTGGCTTTGAGTAACCTGGACCTGTTGAAGTAATCATCTATCGACTCAACTATTTTTCGCCTAACACTAGACAACTCTTTCAGAGTTATCTTAGATTGACCCATGTAAAATTGTTTGTGAAAAATGCGTTGTAGTTGTTCCCACATTCATACAGAGTTTGGGGAAAGCATTGTGAACCATGTGAATGCATTCTTGGTCAACGAATTGGGGAAATAACTCATTTTTAACCCTTCATTATTAGTAATACTCCAAATTCAGTCTCAAACCTAGCTATATGTTCGACAGTCGACTCATTCGTGTCACCAACGAACTTAGTAAATTTAGGCACTTTACATCCCCAGGCAATTCTGCCTGTCGACTATAGTCAGGCAACGGGGAAGTATAATTTGGCCCGTGTAGACCAATATTAAGCCCACTTTGTGTCAACACTTCTTCGACTATGTGTGCTATGTTATTTTGTCTTGCGAGATTATTCACATTCCTAATGACGCGATCTGCATCTTGGTTTCTTTGCACTAAAACTCATCTAGGTTCGTATTGCTCTACAAACTCTTCTTCTTCTTCTTCTTCTTCATCAAGAACATGTTCTTGTACTCTAAACCTAGCAGGCAGTTTGTGAACTACTGGAGGAATTTCTTCCTCCTCTACTTCCACGTGTCTCACATGCGGCCTCACAGGCCTTGGGCGTATCTATAATGGCTGAACAACAAAGGACTCAAGCAGTGAGCCTATTTGATTTACCATTGAGTTGAAAATGATACCCATCTATTGAGTAAGATTATTTACTAACTCGAGATTACTTCTGGCCATCTGTTGTCTTAACGCTATCACTGAAGTGATATTCAATGATGGTGTCGTCTGTGGAATATACCTTACTGCTCCTATTCGACTGCTAGTGTTTCCAGTCACATCAGGAACACTTTGATACTGAAAAGGTGGTGGCCCGATAGCCATCATATTATCAGTGTAAGTTAATACATTAGACTGAAGACTAACCATCATCGACTGAGACATACCATATTGGTACTGTTCTAGAGGCATTGATCCTACTTGGAATAAAGCTCTTGTGGGATTAAAAGGCGGTCCTCCCACATATCTTGGTCATGTTGTGACCATTGTCGCTAGACTAGTAACCAATGTCCTAACAGGGGACAAAACTGTCGAGCCTTGGATTATGGAGGCCACCGGTATAATATCCATATTTTGTGAAGTGTTCTGTGTAGGGTCAGAAGTGTTTGTGTCAGTGCTAGAACGTGATATTTTAGAAAATTGTTTCCCACTTATTAAATTCATACATATCCAACAAGTATCGATACAATAATTCAAATGACAAAACAATAGAAAAGAGTCTGAGCACCGTCCCACTGGGCATGCCAATTTATTTACCTTGAAAATTGGTAAACAACGCTTGTCTCTTATTAAATGTTACTTTGCGAGATCGACTAGGGGATTTCATGACAATGATTCAACTTTTAAAGTGTTTTGAGATAAAAATTGTGATGAATGATTTGAATGTAAGTGACTTCGACACGGTGTGAAATCGACTTTTTTGCAAAATGATAAATAGTTCTAAAAAGAGACTTTAAAGTTAAAAAAAGAAATTTGCAAAACTTAAGTAAAGTTTATAGTAAATTTGCTTGAGATGAAATAAAACGGGTGATCTAAACATATCTTGCTCTTACTTAACTCATTTCGCTCTTCGCTTGGGTACTCTGAGTGTGTGCTTGAGATGAAAGTAAGTTTGAATCCCCTAAATTCTATTCACAATGGGTTATTTATACTATAAACAAATAACTATACCTTTGACGGGGTCTCCTTCCTTGAGTGCCACGTGTCCGCTAACTCCTCCACTTATCTTTCACTTGTTCCCATGTTTCAAAAACCAACTAAGGAGTAGTCTTTTCCCGCACTTATCTTTCCCTAACTACCTGTTGCAAACAACATCTTCGTGTCGCCATCATGTTTCTGTCGACTTAACTTTCTTTCCTCTTTTTCCTCTTATTTTTTTCCTGTCACTTATGGTCACACTAGTACCTTAGCTGGATTTGACCTTTGTCAAAATCCCGACTAACATGAGTATTGATACATAATGTAGGGCTAGGCACCTTTGTGAGAGACACACTACTTGTCCACCTAAAACCTTAAGGTTTTGTATTGAGATGTGGTGTCTCCCTCTCTTGTAGTCCTGGAGCATTAGTCTCATTGACACTCCTGACTCTCCTGGACTCCCCATCAGTGGTATCAGAGCCTGGTTCGAGTAAGAGATCAACTCCTTGTGTCGAAATTTTTATTGACATGGTGGTCAGGCGACGTGTCTTGTTGAAGTACCCATGACAAGATAAGGGTGTCTCTCAACGGCGGTACAAGATTGATGATGAAGATAAAGCTTTGAGACTCATATGGTCTCTTCCATCTTCCTATGAGCATATTAAATCGATTTTGATATATAGGAAGGAAACTTTGAGTTTTGAAGAAGTTGCTAGTAAATTTATTTATGAAGAAAATGTTGAATAAATATATTATATATGTATTGAATCATATAGAATTTACATTGTGCATGATAATACATTCAAAAAATAGTTCGATTATATTCTAAAATGCACCGAACGAATTGTCACCGGTTAAATCTAAAATCGGTTCTTTCTTCGACTTCTCCCTATTTTATTCTCTCTCAAGCTCTATCAATTTGGTGAATTCTGCCATCCTTTCTAAATAGTGGTAGGAGTGATCATGCAGCAAGCTGAAATAACAACAATATTTCGGATATGCATATTTGAAAATATCACTGGATATTTAAATCCAACGTTTAAATAATAATAACGTGTAAACAGAGAAATGTTCAGAGATGCGTTTCTGAAACATCTTAAAAATTGATTTAGGATGCGTTCGAATATACATCTCCGAATAATATTTTAGGGTTTTCAAAAGTTTACTTCACCCCTATAAAAGTGTATTAAGAAATTCCCTTTAATTCGTTGGTTTTGTATTTGGGTTTTCGAATTGGTTTTGATTGGAGTTGATTTGAATCTGGATACATAACTTGTTTGGTTAAGAAAATTTTATCCTATACCCCTTCAATTATTTCTATATCCTAATATTTATTAAAATATTCCAATTATAGTGTTTTTATTATTATTATATTTTTTGAAAGTGAAAAATATTGTACCCGTACATTAATTTACTAGAATATTTGGCAAAATAATTTTGATAGCCAAAATTTTAGTTTTAACGTATCGAAATAATTGACAAAAGAATTGTGATAAATACATTTTTAATTTTTAATTTTTAATATATCGAAACACTTGGCAATAGAGTTTTGATAACCAAATTTTTAATTAATATACCAAATAACTTAATTAAAATGTCTCGACATTGTTCAAATTGCTCACTGAATAATTTAATTAAAGTGTTTAAGTAGTTTTCAAATTGTTTATCGGACAATTTAATTAAAGTGTTCATGTGGTTTAATTTTTTTATTCAAAATTCTAGACTTTAGGCAACAGTTTAAAATGCGGCTAAAAGTGATGTAGTTTGTAAAAAAGGTGGGCTATATTGAAGTAGGCTTTAGGCCACAGTTTTCTTTTGTTGCCTAAACTCATTTTGTTTTATTAGTAAAAGTTTTCTGCCTCAAATTTGTTACTTTAGACAACGATTTAAAAGTGTTGCTAAAAGGGGCGTACTTGGCTTTAGGCAACATTGATCACTTAAGATTATAGTTTACTTGTCTTGTGTTAACTCATTGTGTTTTAGACTTTCTGAAAAATTTATCAAAAGTTATTTGAAATATGATTTTAAAATTTTTTTTTTCAAGCATAAACTATTTATTTAAGGGTATTTTAGTCAAATTGAATGAATGTAGGGATAAAGGAATAATTGTTGGGGTATGGGATAAAATTTTACGGTTTCAATTTAAGTTTTGGTTATGCCCACTTCACCTAGTTTTCGATAATTTTATACGACTTTTGGAAAGTTTGACTTGTTTATGTAGATCTCACAATATTTGTTTTAATCTCTGTTAGTGACGTACTTAATGAATAACCTAAAGATTACAAGGAAGTTTTGAGGAGTCGAAATAATATTGAATGATTGAGAGTAATGGATGATAAGATTAAATCTCTTCATTATAATCACACTTGTCAGTTGATCGAGAAGTCTGCAGGAGTCAAGTTAGTCAGTTGTAAGTGGATTTTCAAGATTAAGGAAGGAATCGAAGGAGTGACGTCGAAGATATTTAAAGCAAAGTTGGTTGCTAGAGAGTTCACTCAAAAATAAGGAGTTGACTTAAAATGATGCATTCTCACCTGTTGTAAAGCATATATCCATTAGAATGTTATTGGTCCTGGTGACGAAGTTAAACTTAGAACTTAAACATATGGATGTGAAAATCACCTTCCTGTATGGTGATCTAGATGAAACAATTCTAATGAAACAACCTGACAAGTATGCAGAAAAGGGAAATGAGGATTATGTGTGCAAGTTGAATATGTCTTTCTATGGCATGAAATAATATCATCGACAGTGAAATATGAGATTTGATAAATTTATGGCACACAAAAGTTTCACTAGGAGCTAGTTCGACCACAATATTTACTAAAGATTTTGACCTAAAAGTTCACTTGTTATTTTGTTTCTTTATTTCGATGATATTCTCATAACAAGCAACAATGTCGAGGATATAATGAAGGTGAAAGCTGAGCTCAACAAATAATTATAAAACTAAACAAAATGTAAGAAGGTTCTTTTTACTTTAATTTAGTAAGATTTTATTTTTTGAGTATTTATTAATATGATTTTGAATTATTTAAGTATTTTAGTAAATTTGAACTTTTTTATTTAAAAATATATATTTTAACTATTTATTTATTAAATATATGTATAGAATTTCAAACTTTATAAAGAAATATAGAAATACTTTTTTGTTATTTTATCAATAGTTGAAGAGATATTATTATTTTTTTTTTGCATGGGATAACTTGACTAATATGCTCTAGACAAATAAAATGAAGATAAATACTGTGTTGGAATAACACCTTGTTTGGACCTTTAGAGAAAAAATATGTTGATTTTGTGTAAAAAAAAAACTATTCTAGACGTAGAGGAGTCCGACAATTAGAGATATGAAAACGTTTTAAAAAATTGTAAGAGAACTTATTAAAAAAATATCAAAATTAAAAATTTGGGTAAAAATATAATTTTGGATGGAACATCGTGGCATAAGAAGTTGATCTTTGAAGTCAAATCCATTTATTGCAATAAAACATTATTGTCGTTTTTGTAATTTTATTTTTAAATATTCTATTTCTATAAATTATAGTTTTAATTTTTAGTATAATGTCAATTTATTTTTAGTTTATTATTTCTTTTTATTATATTAAATTCAATTTCCTATAATTTAATATATATATATTTTATATGAATAAATCAGCAATTTTTTCTAATAATCTATCATATTCATTTTTAATTCAGCTCAAATATTTATTATAAATTTTTTAACTAAAGAGAGAAAATGAAATAAATTATAGAATTATTTTATGACTCATAAAATACTGAATCGATATATATATATATATATATATATATATATATATATATATATATATATATATATATATATATATATATATATATATATATATATATATATATATATATATATATATATATATATATATATATATATATATATATATATATATATATATATATATATATATATATATATATATATATATATATATATATATATATATATATATATATATATATATATATATATATATATATATATATATATATATATATATATATATATATATATTAATTTTTTAAAATTTATTGAATAATTAATATATCTGATCTATATATTGATCAGATATATTAATTATTGAACAAATTTAAAAAAGTAAAATTTATTTATAATATGAGACTGAAAAAATATATCATATCATGTTACTTATAGTGTTGATCAAGTGGGTCTTAATTAATAATTTAATAATAAATATATAATTTCAAACTTAATAAATAAATGTAGATTTAATAATAATAAGATAATAGCAATTTTCATTTACAAAATTAAGAAAGTTGTAAGAAGGTTCTTAATTTAGTAAGATTTTTTTTTCTTGAGTTTTAATTTATATGATTTTAAACTATTTAAGTATTTTATAAATAATATATTTTTTTAACATATTTTTTCTATTTCTTTGTCCAAAAATATATTCATTGAATTTTAAACTTAATCAAGGAAATATAGAAATATATTTTTTATTATTTTATCAATAGTTGAAGAGGTTGATTTCTAGATGGAATAACTCGATTAATAATATTTGTCAATGAATTAAATAAAAATAAAAGTGAATGTTGGAATAACACCTGATTTAAATTTATAGAAATAAAATGTGTAAATTCTATAATTAAGAAAAAATAAAATACATGGAAAGGAGGCCGACAATTAAAGATATAAGATAATTTAGAAAACACTATAAAATTGTAATTTAAAAAACATACTTTGACTTTTTTCTTATTGTCTTATATTTTGAACCACTCACTAGAAGTTTCTAGAACTTCCAAGAAAATATATATAACAAAAAAATAACCACTTGAATATCATTGTATCAATTTATCTATTAAGCAAGATGATTACAATAAACAAATTTGTGTTATTTGTTCTTATCTTACCAACAATTTTTGTTGCTTCTCAACCCAACGGTATAGAGGATGCCATTTGGGATAAAGTAACCATTCATGTTACCAACAACATGACCAACACACAGCTCACCATGTATTGTAAAGACAAAAATCATAATTTTGGAACTCAAACATTAAAATTTGGCGAAACTTATATCTTCAAATTTATACCTTCATTCCCCTTTAATAGATCCTTATATTTTTGTAATTTTTCATGGAATAAAGAAACTCACTACTTTGATATTTATATTCAAAAACGAGATCGTCTTGTATGCAAGAAAGAATGCCATTGGTACGTAAAAGAATCTGGACCTTGTAAGAATAAACTTGGGGAAAAAGGAGTTACAGAATGCTTTCATTGGAATCCTAATACGGCTACAGGAACAGGAACAAGACAACTTGGTCATGCTCTTTAATTTGTAATAGGCTCAATGTATTATTATCCTTTGAAATGTATGCAGATGGATAGAATACAAGAATAAGATCACGAATTTGGATTTGTTCTATATTTGTGTTTTTTTATCAAGTTTCAATTTGATCGGACAATAGTTCACATGTTTTTTGGAACTTGGTTTTCTATGTTTGTTCATTGGATTGTGCTCGTGATGTGGGTATATTATCTTGTTGATTTTTTTACATCTTTTGGGTTGATCTACAACATGCTTTTGTGTTGATTTTAACACTTTTAGCTTAGTCTCTTGTAACTTTTTAATGTTAATCTTGATGTTGTAGGTCGTTTATAAGTTTCATCCCATTTGTTCAAAAAACTCTTATGTTTCATATTTTATAACATCTTACACTTTGCATTTTTCTCCTTTTCATTTTTTCTTCCATTCCTACCTTTAATTAAATTTTATTGATAATGTTAATTATTAGTTTGGGCTCTTTATTATATGTTTCAACTCATTAATAGTTCTTTGTATGTTTAGACAAAAATGCTTACCTTATATTTTAAAGATACAAAATATCAAATGAAAGTTTAATTAATTGTGATTTCTTATCTGCCTACTTAAAAAGGATGGATAACTCAACTGAAATTTTGTAAAAATAGTGACACTAGAAATGAGAAAATGAATAGATTATATATATATATATATATATATATATATATATATATATATATATATATATATATATATATATATATATATATATATATATATATATATATATATATATATATATATATATATATATATATATATATATATATATATATATATATATATATATATATATATATATATATATATATATATATATATATATATATATATATATATATATATATATATATATATATATATTTTGCACTCTGGTTCTTAGGAAAATGAGACTCTATTAATTCAGAGCTAGTGAACCGAGGCACGAGCACTAGCCAAGTATTATTATTTATCATCGAATTCAATATTCTCCGAATATCATCTTTAGTAGAAGTTTCTTTATCACTAGAGCCCTATTACTTGGTTAAAAATTGGATAAATTTGAATTGGATTAATAATGGTCGAATCAAAGCAATTCTTTTAATTCATTAATAATTTACTAAAAGTACTTTTAAAAATTTCAGTTCAATTCATCCATTAACATATTTTCAACATATAGATATCAATTCATCCATAAAGTTAATAAAAAAAATTAATTTTTTATTTTATTTTATTTATTTTTTAATTTTACAAAAAAAATTGTTTTAAAAAAAATCTCCATTAAATAATTTTTAATTTGTACTTGCTAAAAGTATATATAAATATGTGACAACACTTAGTGATTAAAGCATATTAGAGGCTTTAAGGTTTATTATTAAGTTAAAAGCTACTTCACGTAGTGCGTAAAGCTCCTTCAAAATTACGTAGCATTTCACATGTATTGACTCACTTGAAAAACCCACCAAAAATACTGTTCTGGATTGAGCCCGCCTTGGCCCAAAGTACAAATAAATACCCAGATCCAGGAAGCCCCTCGAGGAGTGCTGATAATCAGATCGTCTCGAGCGTGCCCGATCATAGACCATAGCGGCAATGTCTGCTGTTACCCACAACGAGAAGCGTCCCCGACCAAGGACACTCCAGCTCGAGTCTTGCTCGAGCATCCTCCCCGTAGAGCAGATTTTGTCCCCTCCGAACGCCATGGGATCCTTAGAGCCCCGAAAAGACGGCGTCTTCGTCCTTCCTCATTCTTCGCAGAGCACCACCCAGGAAGGGGACTACGTGCGGGTCCCCACTACACACATAGAACCTGGCAGTTCCTTTATTGGGCCAGTTCTGGTCGGCCCAATGAGGGGATCTTGGCCCAGCGCTGGGGGCTATAAATACCCTTTATTCCAAGAGGGTTAGGTATTCATTCATTACACACCTACATATTTTTTGCATGCCCATTCCGTCTCTCATTTTATCGTTGGAGTGTCTTGCAGGTACCCCCCCATCTCATTCAAATCCAGTTCGAGCCAACTGTGACGGTCCAAGTCTGATCCGGTAAGATCAGCGGCACCGTCTGTGGGAATCAAAGCTTCCAGGTCTTACAAACTCTCAAAGAACAAAGCTAAAAACCATCTTCCACCGTTATGGCTGACCAAACTCGGGACGACCAGAACGTCCGCATTGTCGATGCCAACAATAACCTCGCGGACAAGAACGGAGTCCCCGACAACACTAAAAACCCCAGCCATAATACACTCCCCCGGGGCGTCATCCCCGGGCCCTCAGCCCACCGGGACGGAGCCACAACCTCATCTTCTTTAGTCCCCCCTCCGCTCGAAGAAAACAATACAACTCCCCCAAACTATCTAGCCGCCCAATTCCAGGAGGTCCCTGTCCCCGCTGGGGAAGACGCCACGACCAGAGCACTGTTCGCGGCAATCAACCAGACCAACTACTTCATCTTTGCCCAGGGGGAAAGATTGAGGGCGCTAGAGGATGACAGAAGACCCCCGAGGAGACACAGGAGGCCTCAGTCCCCGCCTCCTCGAAGAACAGAGGTACGTCTCCCATCTCTCCCGCAGAGACAATACAGAGACACCTCCTGAAGCCCGTCACCCCGACAATCGGGGAGACGACCCCCCTTGGAGAGGGAACCAGTCATTGAAGCCGAAGGGCACAACCACGACCCTTTACAGCAAGAACTAAGACATCCTGGAGACAGGCACGGAAGGACGGATCAACAAGCGCACCGCTCGAGGGACGTCCAACACGATCAGGACCAGCATGCCCGACAATACCTCAGGTCCCAGTCCCTTTCCCCAGAGAGAAGTGATGAGGAAGACCCCCGCGGTCCCCTATCACAAGCCATCATGGAGGCACCAATCCCCCCGGGCATGGTGAAGCCCCCTCACCTGAAGGAATACGACAGAGTCGCCGACCCGGTCGATCATATAGACAGGTTCGAAGCTATGCTGCACTACCACAACGTTGGGGGACCCATCAAATTCCGGTTGTTCCCCACAACCCTCAGGAAAGCAGCAATGGATTGGTACAAGGGTCTTGCCCCGGGGTCAATCACCTCGTGGAGAAACTTGAAAAACCAATTCGTAAGCTCGTTCACCGCGTCACGATGACATCCAAAGACCGAAGTGGCGCTCGAGGCTATCGTCCAGAGGCAGGATGAAACCTTGAGAGAATTCATCAACGGCTTCAACCGTGAAGCCATCCAGGTCCCCTGCGCGGACTACATGAAAAGATACTTGTTGGAGAGGGGACTCCTCCCCGACACAGAGTTCAGAAAAGCAGTAGGCACCGAACCACCCCGAACGTTCGATGCTCTCCTCGAGAAGGCCAGGGCCTATATGGACTACGAGGAAAGGGAAGCGGCCAACAGAGCCCGTGACCCCAGAACTCGCGGATCCAGCAGCAAATCACGCCAAGAAGTCGTTCCTCCTCGGCGGGCCAGGGAGAAAAGAAAAGACGATAAACCCCGAGAAGTCCGAGAACAGAGAGGACCCTCGGGGCGTTTCACAGAGTACACTCCGCTCACGGCTTCCCGCGAGCGCATCTTGGCGGAGTGTGCCAGTACAAATTTCAAAGATGGCAGCGTCAAGCGCCCCCGACCAGCTCCTACCAAGCCCAGGGTGGACAGGAGCAAATACTGTCAGTACCATAGGATCCATGGTCATCTGACGGAGGACTGCGTCCACCTCAAGGACGCCATCGAGACCCTCATAAAACGGGGGAGACTCGCCCAGTACCGGCGAAACGACGCTCCTCGTCGCGACGCCCGTGATACAAGAGAACCAGAGGAGGATGCCCGACCATCTGACGAGTCGGTCCCTATCCAGACCGCCTTCTCCGTCACAAGACCTGAGGACTTTTACGTCCATGAGCACTTGCAAGAGCCGTTGTCAACGCACTGCATGTGGGAGCACTTTCCTTCCGCCATGGTCATCAATGGTGGAGGATTCAACGACCTAACCATAAATTCGGCCAGAGGAAGCTGGATGAACTGGTCAACTCTGCACCTCCTCAGATGGTGACCTTTGAAAGGGTGAAAGGTAGGTCGGAGCCTATCACCTTTTACCTCGAAGAACTCCCCGGTGGGGCCCCCAACACGGTCATTCCCCTGCTAATAAGAGCGAGAATGGCTAACTTTGACGTACATCGCGTCCTCATCGAAGAAGCAAGTTCCGTCGATGTAATGTACAGCCAGCTATTCTGGACCCTACAGCTCGATGACTCGCACCTCTCGCCTTATGTGGGGTTAGACCTGCAGGGCTTTAATGGATCGACTTCTAAACCTTGGGGATACGTCGAGCTCATGGTTACCTTTGGCAAGGATACAACAACGAGGCAGGTCAAGGTGCGCTTCCTCGTCATCGACTGCCCGTCCCTCTACAACTGCATTCTGGGAAGGCCGACGTTGGCAGAACTGACCGTGGTACCCTCTACCGTCCACTTGAAGGTGATGTTTTACACCAAGAGGGCACGGGTCGCCACCATCCAAGGGGACCTGGCTGCTGCCCGAAGGTGTTTCAACGCGACATCCAAGGGACGCGACACGGTCGACACCGGGACAAGACCCACCAAGAGACCAGCAACAACACGACCAGAGCCCGAGAAGACATAGTCCATCAAGGCAGAAGAGCAGAGAGCTACCCCAAAGGTCGACTCCATAGCCATGGACACCCGCTTCAACCAGCATGAGCCTCCCAACGGCAAGCAAGTCCCCCTCCGACCAATTCCGGACGGAGACTTCGAGCTCGTCCCTCTCAGCGAGGACACGAGCAAAGGAGTGAAGATCGGTACCAGCCTCCCCGACCTGGAGAGGAAGCAGATCAAAGCCTGCTTGCGCGAGAATGCTGACCTATTCGCGTAGAGCGCTGTAGAGATGCCCGAACTCGACCCTGAGGTCGCATGTCACCGCCTCGACATAGATCCAGCCGCTAGGGCAGTAGTACAACGTAGACGTAGGCAGTCCCCAGAGAAAACGGAGGCTGCTGAAAAAGCTGTAAAAGACCTCTTAGAGAAAGAATTTATTTCTGAAGCCCAATATTTAACCTGGATGTCAAATGTTGTACTAGTAAAAAAGAATAATGGAAAATAGCGAATGTGTGTTGATTATACTGATCTCAATCGAGCATGCCCGAAAGATGCATTTCCTTTACCAAACATAGACATGTTGGTCGACAACTCGGCCGGTTATAAAATACTGTCGTTCATGGATGCCTATTCAGGCTATAACCAAATCCCAATGGCCGTAAGCGACAAGCATTGCACTGCTTTCATGACCAGCTCGGGCAACTATTACTACAACGTAATGCCCTTTGGTCTAAAAAACACAGGGGTAACATACCAACGTATGATGAACAAAGTGTTCTACAACTAAATCGGGGACATGCTCGAGGTGTATATGGACGACATGATCGTCAAATCCCGAGTAGATACCGACTGTGCAGCTCACCTCAAAGAATTATTTGCTCAAGCAAGACAATGTAAGATGAGATTCAACCCCGAGAAGTGCACATTCAGGGTCAAGGCAGGTAAATTCCTCGGTTTTTACCTGATAGAACGAGGAAATGAAGCTAACCCCGACAAGTGTCGAGCCTTCTCCAACCTCCCGACACCCACGTTGAAAAAATACATACAAGTCATGAACGACATGCTCACCTCGTTATCCCGCTTCGTCCGCTCAACACGCCCTCCCCTTCTTCAAGCTCCTTCACAAGGAGGCAGCCTTCGAATGGACCGAGGAATGTGAACAGGCGTTGCTCCATCTCAAACAAAGTCTATCCTAACCGCCCGTACTATCACGACCAGTCAACGGGGAACCTTTGTTCTTATACCTGGTCATCTCGAATGAAGCCATCAGTGCGTCCCTCATCCGCGAGACCACCGACGAACAAAAGCCCGTTTATTTAACGAGCAAAGCACTGCAAGGGCTCGAGGGCAGATACCAACAGATAGAGAAAGTAGCTTTATCCCTCGTCAACGCGGTGAGGAGACTCAGACACAATTTCCTGGCTCACACGATCATAGTATGAATCGACCAACTAGTGAAACAACTCTTAGGTCGACCTAACATGGTGGGTTGAATGTTGAAGTGGTCCTTGGAACTCTCTGAGTTCGAAATTCAATACGAGAGCAGGAAATGCCTAAAGGCACAAGCTATGTCCGACTTCGTCGCGTAAATGACTGCTTACAACCCCCCCGCAGGGAAAAAACACAAGTGGACCATCTTCGTCGACGGAGCATCCAGCTCATCCGGAAGCGGCACGGGGATCCTCCTAGAAAACGAGGAGGGCGTGGTGATCGAGCACTCGTTCACCCTCTCCTTCCCAACTTCGAACAAACAAGCAGAGTACGAGGCCCTGCTCGCGGGACTAAGGCTAGCCGAGGACCTAGGGGCGCGTGGAGTACAAATATTCACGGACTCTCAACTTGTTGCTTCCCAAGTCCAAGGGAGTTACCAGGATAAAAACAACAACCTCATTGAATACCTAAACTTAGTCAGAGAATACATGAAGAAGTTCAATCGAGCAGAAATATCTCACGTCCCGCGTGAACAAAACACAAGGGCCGACATACTTTCGAAGCTCACAAGCACAAGAAAGAAGGGCAGGAACAAATTCGTCATACAAGAATCCCTATCGCGCCCAAGCATCGAAAAAACCACGATCCCTTTTAAGGTGCATGCCATCGGAGGCGCTTCGTGCTGGATGACCCCGGTGTTCAACTTCCTAACGAAGGGCGAGCTCCCTTCGGACCGGACAGAGGCGACCGTGACCAAACGACGAGCATGCTCCTACGTGGTGATCAAACATAAATTATATCATAGGGGATTTTCCATCCCACTTTTAAAGTGCATCGACGAATCCACGGCCCCCGAGGTACTACGGGAAATTCACGAGGGTATTAACGCCCAGCACATGGGCGGCAAGTCCTTAGCAAGGAAAGCTCTATGAGCAGGGTACTACTGGCCGATGATGCAATAGGATGCCAAAGACCACATCAATAAATTCGATAAGTTCCAGAAGCACGCCGACATGCATCTCGCTCCCCCGCATGAGCTGAACATACTCTCATCCCCGTGGCCATTTTCCTGGTGGGGGATGGATATCCTTGGACCATTCATATAAGGGACGTACCAAAACAAGTTCCTTATTGTGGCCGTGGATTACTTTACAAAATGGATAGAGGTTAAGGCCCTTGTAAAAATCACCTCACACAACATCCTCCGCTTCTACAAACGAAACATCCTCGTCCGATTTGGAATCCCGAAGGCGCTGATCACAGGCAACAGTACCCAATTCACCGACCATGGATTCCGAAGCTTCGTCGCCAAACTCAGCACCAAACAACATTTTACCTCAGTCGAGCATCCCCAAACCAACGGGAAAGCCGAGGCCGCCAACAGGGTCATCCTACGAGGACTCAAACGCCGGCTAGGCGAAGCAAAATGGGGGTGGGTCGAGGAACTGCACAATGTCTTATGGGCTTACCGCACCACGCCCCACTCAACAACGAGCGAGACCCCTTTTCGACTAACATACGACACCAAGGCCGTCATCCCCGTAGAGATCAGGGAACCCTCTAGGCGGACAGAGATGCCTCTCGACGAGGAAATGAACGACGAAGCCCTTAGAGACGAACTCGACCTAGTCGAGGAAATTCGATTAGAGGCAGCCCTGCGCGAGGCCGCTCTAAAACAACGAGTAGCCCTGCGTCACGACGACAAGGTCATCAGACGTGAGTTCCAGATCGGCAGCCTAATATTGCAAAGAAACCAGAAAGATTCCCGCGAATGGAAATTGGCCGCAAACTGGGAAGGACCCTATCGCGTTCAAGGCGCTACAGGCACCATGGCATATTACCTCTAGTAGTTAAACGGAGAACCATTACCACGACCCTGGAAAGCTGCTAAGCTAAAGCAGTACTATAGTTAAAGCCCTCAACCACTGGGGACTTTCGCCGTCGAACATCCACCCTTAGACAACAAAGGGAAAAGTCTCGACCACGTAGGCAGGTCGAGGTACAGACCCGACCTACCACCCAGTGACATACCGTCGTTCACCCAACAAGTCGAACGACAATGCCCGATAGGGACACCTCGATCGAGCTCCACTGTTGAAGTACCCACATGGCAGAACACCCAGCTCGCGATGGGCAGTTCACGCCACGAGCGTAGGACCCTGATCTGGGTCATACGTCCGACATACGGGCTCCACTCTGCACAACCGATGCATTTCGAAGTGCGCCGATCCATCAAAGGGGTCGAAAGGATATCTCCGCTCGAGAACAAAACTTAAACAAAATATTAATCACGAAAATGACAGTCGAACATTAGCCTAGATACGAGCAGGTTAAGGCAAAATAAACATCCATCGAAAAACATATGCACAAAACAGGTTAATAGTGAACCGACCAAGAAGTCTGACGATGTTCAAGGTTACAAACCATGGCACAATGGCCAAAAGAAATCAAGAATTAGCACGGGAATGCAGGCCCCAAAAAACGAACACGGGCACGCAGGCCCCAAAACAAATAAAAACCAATACACGGGCGCGCAGGCCCAAACAATAACTTGATGCTAAACATCCCCAGGACTATCGGCATCTACATCAGGAGACTAGGGAGGAGGCACAACCTGACCATCAATAATCTAGGATAGAAACCCGACTCCCTCGGTGTTCATGCTCGGATTTAGGACGAATAGCTGACTGACCGCGACCTCGAACCCGTCGGCTAGGGCACCGACACAGTCTGACTCGAGAAGGTGGATACGAGCAACCAAATCTGAACGAGTACGCAAAGAGGCTACCTCCTCTGGCTCGTCGTTAGCAGGAAGCATAGCAGCTTTTAGCTCCTCGATTTCCTTGGACAACCATTGGTTATCGTTCTCCAACCGTTCCTTGTCAAGTTAAAGGCAATCCCTCTCCTAGGAAGCCTTTGCGGTATTTTCCTTCTCCCCCGACAGCAGGTCGGCCTGCTCACAAAACATCTCCTCAGACTGCTCGAGGGCCGCCTTTAACTTGCGAGATTTGGCAGCGAAAGCAGCCTTCTCTGATTCTAACTCCCTAACACGGTCCGAGGAATATGATCCTTCCCCGGCAAGGACCACAGCCGTCTCAGCCATCTTCACCACCCCGACCATGCTGGCGGCGAGGTCTTTCCTCCGGCCTTCTTTGTCGAGCCGTTTAATAATGTTGGTCTCGTTATCAGACATTGTCAGAGGAAACCCCTCGAAGAAATCCTTTTCTGCAAAACAGGACGGTAAGCCAAAGGCCCGGGCAGCCACGGGCTCATCACCAGTCTCCGCTCTGCTCTCTGTCCGACCCCTCTTCCTGCCAACCAGCTCGGTCTGTTGCTCGGCATCAGGAGAGCCCGAGGACCCACTGGACGCGTCTCCGCCCAGACTAGCAGGCGGGCCCATCCGCGTAGCCTGCGGTACTCTCACCAGCCTCTTGTTTATCTTTTTGTCCTGGGTCAGCTTCAATATCCTCTCTCGACGTTCCGCCATGTGACCTACAAAAAAGAGCGAACCCGGGTTAGCTACCAGCGATTAAAGGCAATGAAAATGGAATAACAATAAGAGCAGAAGCAAGAACCTAGGAGATCTACGGCCTGCCCATAGGATTGACATTCAACGAGCGCCTTGGTGTTGATAGGGCGCGCCTCGAACATCGGGTAGCCATCCTCATCAAGAATGTCATCCCCTTCCCTCGTGACCCACCGGGCGGGGAAAAAGCCATCAACAAACTTACAGAGGACAGCATAGGCCTCCTCATCCTCGACACTCATGCCCCTCGCAGGGGTATGATAGTGTCTGGTGCCGTGCTGGTAATGACCCGAGCACCAATGGATGGGGAACCTGGAGATTCGCCCGACTGCGGGACTACCCTCAGCATCTACAAGGGGCTCCCATTCCCCATCGACCACCACAGTTTCCGGCTCGAATAGAGAATCCATGGTTGTTTGGGTGGCCGACTGCAACAAGTACCATTTATCTTTGAAATCCCTCACCAAATCCATGTACATCCTAAACAGTCTCTTCGACTGTTTAAGGGATACTTAGCTATGTTTGCCTCCTCGAGATTAACGTTGCAGATGAAAAACCCTGAAGAAAAGGGGAATCGTCGCCCCAATTCTCAGGAAACGGAAGGTCAGCTCGAATGCCCGGAGGAAGGAGATCGCGTTGGGATGAAGCTGCGAGGGGGCCAGGTTCAGATGACTGAACACCCCGACTTGGAAGTCACTAAAAGGCAGCCTAAGACCGAGATCCCTGAATACAATCTCGTACATAGGGAACGCATATTCGGTGAACTCCGAGCAGATACGGGCATCAATCGTTGGCCTCATTATTTTGAAATTCCTTTGAAATCCTTCCCGAGTGCTTCCATGCTCAACGATGGTATAAGCTCGCCGGCTACGATGGCAGTATATCGAGGCAATTCCCCGGGGCTCAGCGCCCACCCAATCTAGCGTGGGGTCGTCGACGGTGTCGACCAAGGTAACATTCTCTTCTGTACTTATTTCCTCGATGTTATTATGTCTCGAGGACTCCGGATTATCATCCATTTACCTGCAAAGTACAGGAAATCAGTGAATTCGACAACAAATCTGCGTGCTCGCCACAAAGGCAGGGAGAAGTACGTAACGCTCAGATCTAAACTAAAGCCAAACACCGACACCCTGGCTCCGACCATGCATCAATCATGGATGGAACGAGCGTAACATGAGCGCCCCAGGCTAATCGTGAATCACGCGACCAAGTTCCTGACTTCGCCTACCCGATACTAGAATACCGCGAGGAGACTACCCTACATACTTCTTAAAAGGATGAATATCCTGGCCAATTCATGAATATGATGACCAAACGCATGAGTCTTACGGGCAATATCATGAATTATATGCCTAAAACTATGGGTGTCTCGAGCACAATCATGAATCAGGCGCCTAGCGCGCTTAAATCTACCGGGCATTACTTCCATAAACAGGTTTTTAGCATCAATAATGACGAAAAATCTATCTACAACACAAGGAATCAGGAAGAAGAGACACTTACTTGGAATAAGAGGAGTACGAACGACGGTAGTGGGAGTAATCAACGGTGAATGGCGCGGAAGTCTCACGGTGTTACGGGAATCAACGGCTGTGGAAACAGAGAAAGAAGGAGGAGCATGAAGAGGAGAAACGGATTATGGGCCCAAGGGACCTATTTATAGAGATGATGTGGAATGTGAAGCGTCACACCGGGGAGACACGAACTTCCCCCATCCTCGACACCTACCCACCTAGGCAACGATGACCCTATTTACTAGGGCGACGTTACAATTCCCAAGGACTGTGCCATGTGTCCAACGGACACGGCCCACATATCCCTGCGAGATTTCCTCGAGCATGCTTTGAAAGGCAAAGCCCTGGGTCGGGCATCAGGTCCCCGTGGAAAAAGCAAGCTGAGATTAAGTCATAACTCCTACGCCAGGAACAACGACTTGGGGGGCTCTTGTTCTGGACTGGACCTGCCTTGGCCCAAAGTACAAATAAAGGCCCAGATCCAGGAAGCTCCTAGAGGAGTACTCATAATCAGATCGTCCCGAGCGTGCCCGACCATAGACCATAGCGGCAATGCCCGCTGTTACCCGCAACGAGCAGCGTCCCCGACCAAGGACACTCCAGCTCGAGTCTTGCTCGAGCATCCTCCTCGTAGGGCAGATTATGTCCCCTCCGAACGTCATGGGATCCTTAGAGCCCCGAAAAGACCGTGTCTTCGTTCTTCCTCATTCTTCACAGAGCACCACCCAGGAAGGGGACCACGTTCGGGTCCCCACTACACACGTAGAACCTGGAAGTTCCTTTATTGGGCCAGTTCTGGTCGGCCCAATGAGGGGACCTTGGCCCAGCGTTGGGGGCTATAAATACCCTCTGTTCCAAGAGGGTTAGGTATTCATTCGTTACACACCTACATACTTTTTTCCTGCCCATTCCGTCTCTCATTTTATCATCGGAGTGTCTTGCAGGTACCCCCCCCCCCCCATCTCATTCAAATCCAGTTCGAGCCAGCTGTGACGGTCCAAGTCTGATCCGGTAAGATCAAATACCTATAAGGGTTTTATGTTATCCAAATCCGAGCTGAGCCTTTCGAATTCATCCTAGTAGATGATGTTTGCAGAGCTTCCTTGATCAATTAGAACTCTTTTGAATTCCTAATCATGTCATCAAACGGTAACATTGTGCGAGTGCTAGAAGAATCCTTCTCAAAAAGGTAATATTGACCCCTAGATCTTCTGATTCTCCTACATCTGGATCAATGTGAAAATCATCAACAATTAGGATTTGGCAGGCATATCTCTTTTGTGTAGAATTGGTTTCTTCGTCTCTAGCAAATCCTTCTATGATGGTGTTAATGTTATGGAAAATAGATATATCCTTACCTCCATTGATTGACTTCTTACCCCTTCACCACTAAAGATATTACATTTTATGACAACATTTTCACCTCACATAACAAAACACCAAGGTATAATACCATAACGCCCTATGTTTTTTTTTGTTTTTAAAATGAATAAATTATTCCCTCAATTTTCTAGAAAAAACGAGGGGTAAAATAATCCAGGTTATCCCAGCAACTTCAGTTTATGCTTCAAATTAGTTTACCCATCAATTATTCTAGAAAATTGAGGGTAAACTATTTCAGGGTATATACTTCTAATCCCAACAACTTCAGTTTATGTTTTTATAAAAAAAATAATCCATTTTTCACCTCTATTTTTTTAATCCTAAAAACACCCATAGAATCCTAACGAAGAGATCTAGGCAACGAGAGACCTAAACACATATCATCCTTCAACTCTTGAAAAAGTAAGGAAATACGAAGATGATATGTGTTTAGGGCTCTTGTTCACTTATTCTTCTTCTTCTTCTCATGCTTCTTCTTCACTTCTTCTTCACATATCTGATATGTGTAATATCACTATTCATGTTACATTAATATTGTTGTTGTTGTTTTTTTTTGTTGTTGTTGTTTTTTTGTTGTTGTTGTTATTGAGACCTGAAACCTTAGAGGTTTAATCTTGTTGTTGTTGTTTAAACTGAGATTGATGTTTTATGTTGTTACCTTTGTTTAAAAAATATGTTGTAGGTTTATTAAGATTGAAGTTATAGGTTTAATGTTGATGTTGATGTGTTTTTGTTGACATATTATTATTTTAGTTTTTGTTTAATATTAGTTGTTGTTTAGATTGAGATAATGTTAACGTTTTTGTTATTTATTGTTGTTTTTGAGTTGTTGATGTTATTGTTGTTGTTGTTGTTGTTGTTGTCTAGTAGTTATACTTAGAAAAGTTCTGAAATCTATATGTTTATGGTTTATTTATTGTTATTGAGTTTGAGTTTGAGTTTGAGTTTGAGACTAAGATTATATTTTTTTGTGATTCTTTGTGCAACTCTCATCTTGTTCCTCTGAACCTATTAAGAGGACATCATAGTCACAGAGAATACAATTAAGTTTATTATCTCTAATATTGATTGTTTGTTTCACTAACCCCTCTTTGAACATATAATTTATTAAATTGTTTTTGGAAATAATAATATGAAAAATTATGTTGTATTTGAAAAACATCTAACAATAATCAATGTTTTTCGAGCATTTTTCAACTCATCGTTCATCTCATGTTCTTTAATTGTAAAAATCTCTCCAAAGCTTCTAGTTCTCATTCAACTTTATTCCATACTTATTCATTGAAAAAGAATGAAAGAAAGTTGAACGAAATCAAGAAGCATTCGAGAGATTTTAACCATTAAAAAACATGGGATGAATGATGAGTTGAAAAATGCTCGAAAATCATTAATTACTGTAATTTTTTCTTCAAATATAACTGGTCATATAAATATTTTCTAAATCAATTTGAAAATTTATATGTTCAGCTAGGTATAAATGATACAAGCCATACACTTTAGATATAATAATCTCAAACTTGTTTACATGTCGATTATACTTCAAAATAGAGGGGGTATGTGTTTTCGCCATTTAAAAGTTACAAAAGGGATTCCTTAGAGTATAAAACCAGGATCATTTCAGCTATACTTGTGGTTATTCATAAAATGAGTGGTGAAGTGGTAAGTTTTTATGTCGTCCTTCGTTACCTCGCATGTGTAGCCGAGGTACAATCCACTTTGCGTTTGAGGTAAGATGTATTTTTTGTGGTAGTGCTTCTGGAATCCTGGAATATCCAAGAGTTGTTGGTGTAACCCCTAGAGACCAAACATTTTTGTACTTGTATCGAATTATTTATTAATAATAAATACGTATATCTTTATTTTGTTTGTTTATATTAAGTCATCTACTTAACACCTTAAACTATCAAAATGTTATAATGTTATTATTTTTTAATTTAACTTTAGATACTTTTTTATATCTTTTAATATTTTTAATTTCAAAAGTCATTTTAGTTTTGTAATTGTTATTTTACTAATAAATGAAGAGTTGATATATATATATATATATATATATATATATATATATATATATATATATATATATATATATATATATATATATATATATATATATATATATATATATATATATATACTTATGTTTGTTTTAATACATTTCGCTATTATTAATAAGATATTTTATGATAAAACTTTCACTTCAATTACTGAAAAACTAAGGTCAAATAATCTGGAATGCACCATTTATTTTTTTAAAATAAATAAATAAATCTAAAATCTCAGTTTTGTGAAACACCGACATCATGTTGCTCAGGATTTGAGCTTTGATTCTCAAAAGGCGTCTTTATTTTATAAATCGTTTAATTCCTCGATTTTCCAAAAAACCGAGATAAATATTTTAAGCAATATTTTTTTAATTAAATTAAACTCAGTTTTTACCTCGGTTATGTTTTCTTGGGTGCAAAGTTTTTACAAGATTGTCAGTTGTGTTAAGACTATTTATTCTTAAGACAAGAGTTGGGTGGATGAATAAAAATTTCACTGAATTGCTTGAATTGATGCAAGAAATGCTTCTAGAAGGTAACACATTGCGAAGTCATGATTATGAGGCTAATATATTGTGTCTAATGAGTTTGCACTAAATGTCGTAATGATTTTATATTATATATGAAAGAGTATGAAAACTTGAAGGAGTCCTCGAGGTGTGGGGACTCATGCTATAAGTAGAAGGACAATGGTGGTGAAGATGATTATTATACCCCATTTTTCACCCCTAAGACCTCTCATCATCTTATATCATCACAATGCATCAAGACACACACATTAGGATTGTTTCTCTCTTTATCCTACATTTAAGTTTGTTCTTGAGGGATTACTAAACATCTTGAATTGTGTATCTTATACATGTGTTCCTTCAGCTAACATCAATATGTGTATATATGTTCCTTTGAATGTTCATATTGTAGGTGATCATACTTGCATTCATCTCACCATCTAATCTAGAGTTTAAGGGGTGATTCTCAATCAAATGGTTCTTTAATGGATTGCAAGAGCTCAATCTTCAAGGTCATGTCTATGGCATCAAATATTCGTGGTTCAAGAAGCTCTCTCACTTTATTTAGGCCAAGACCTCCTCAAAATGGTGATGAAGTTCATCAAGAAGATTCATAGGTTCATGTGTTTATTTCCAGGCCTTCTTCAACAAGCTTCATTGAGACTTAAGATCCATATTTAAGTGTGCTTCAATAAAACATCATTTCAAGGCCTCTTATGATTCATCATGCCTTATTTTACCAAGAAAGATCAAAAGATTCAAGGTTGGCTCAATAAGTTTGACTTAATTGAGCAAATACTAGATTCAATGATCACAAGTGCATGACTCTCTCAATTTTCAATATTTTGAGTTGGTTCTTTTTTCTATGGATTCTTATCATCATATACAAAAACCTCTATTCACATTACAAGATCCAATTGTGCAAGAAAAATCATCAAAAGTTGAAAGGGGTTTCAAGTCATTTTGACACTCTCTAGGCTAGGGTTTGTTGACTTCCAAGGACCATATCTTGCTCATGTTTTGAGATTTTTGATTGGTTCCAAAGCCATGATTCTCTTTAAAGGGTCCTTAAAAAACTCTCTTCATAATTCTAAGGCTAATTTTGAATGGAAGATCACTAATAGTTGAGAAAGATTACAAGTCTTCTTGAAAGGCCTTTGAATTCTAGGGTTTGACTTAAAATGATCATAACTTGGTCAAATTTTATCACCTTAAGCCCATTATTTTTCAATAATAATCTTTGGTATGTCTACTACAACATTTTTTTATGTGCAATACTTGAAGATGCTTGGAAAGTTGTTGAAGAATTGAAAAGATTATATGTCTTTTGTGAATTTCTCCAAATGTGTTCATCATCTTCCAAAGACCACAACTCTTTTAATTTTTATAATTTTTGAGTGATCTCAACTGCACACTTCTATTCAAGTGGTCTACTTCATATCATCTTCAGATATCAAGATCAAATTTTGAGTGAAAGGTCATGCAATTTTGAAGAACATTATAGGTCATTTTAAAGTTCAACACTTAGAATTTTTCTAAGTACAAAACATCCATGTGTTTTTCACAAATTCAATTGGACATAACTATTTGATCAAGCATCGAAATGATGTCCTTCTTGGCACATTTTAAATATTGTAACATTGTCTTTCAAATTCTTTAAGAATCATCCCATAAAGGTCCCTGAGTAGTGAGCTATACATTGTTGAAGTTGTCTCCATGGAATTTGTTTTTGCTTCAAGTCAGAATTTTTTACCACGAGTAAACTTGGATTACTTGTCAAATTACTCAAGGTTTATTTGCTAAACATGTTTAACAAATTGTCCAGATGTGTTTTGATAAGAATTGCACTTGATATAAGGTCGTTTTGAGGCATTTCAAGCCACACATTTGGCATGATCACAACTGGCTTGGTTTGTACGATTTACCCATAACTCCTCCCATTTCTCATCATCATTAACTCCCCTATAAATAGAGGATGCTATCTTAACTCATTTGACAAGATTTAGAGAGCCAAAGAACCTATGTTGAACTTCCTCCAAAACTTATAATTTTGTAACTTCGAGATTAATTATAAAGCATCTTTCAATCCACTTTCTTTGCTGATTCTTCTTCACTGAAGCTAACAAAAGATGAACCAAGTCTTGAGGTGCTCTGAATTGTTCTAGCCAAATTGAGTTTCAGAGCTCTGAATTCGAATTTCAACAGGTAGATTCCTCCATCAATTCTCTTCAAACATATTGCTACAATGTAGCTCTTATCACTCTGATACTGATTGCATCATTAGTTTTTAATTGGAAGTGAGTTTTTCTCATGAATTTTCAAATCCCTTTTCAACTTTTTTCTTCTGGTTTTCTTCAAATTGACTGAGCTATAGTTTATATAAATTTTTAGCGAGGGTACCATTGAAATCGTCTTGAAGAGACAAAGCGAATGACATCGGTCTATGCTTCTAATTTTACAATTTATGGAACCTTTAATTCGTGTATGGATGGAGGTTGAAGATGATGACGTGTCTTCCCTTAAGCCAACCATATCGCGTCACACATTTTTTCAAAATTTGTTTTAATTAAATGATCTGGTGGTTTATTCACTAATGTCGATATTATGCACATCGCGCCAGATCCCTTGGATTTGATTACTAATGTGTTTTGACATTGATCCAATGGTCTACATCTTTTTAGTTTTATTTTTATTTTCTGATTTTATATTTTATTTATTTTAAACTTTAAAAATTCATAAAAAAATTATTTTTAAATTTTAAAAATCTGAAAAATTCTCAAAAATTCTTTGGATTTTTCTCTATCTGATTCTTATTTTTTAACAATTTTATTTTATGATTTGGTATTTTTTTAATGATTTTTCACTTTATTTGAATTGTTTTAATTGCTTAAAAATACTTTTCTTGATTTTTAAATTCTGGAAAAAATATGGAAGAATTCAATGACCTCTTGACAAATATTAGTGACCTCATTTTATTTTTATTTCCGATTTTACTATTTTTTACAATTTTTGGTTTATTTTTCTTATTTCTTTAAACTTTAAAAATAGATTCTAACTTTAAAAAATTCTGAAAATTTTTGTCAACACTTATATACTCATGTTTGACTTCTGACTTTTTTTTGGGATTTTTATTTAGTGTTTTAATATACTTTATATATTTTACTAATTATTTCCCTTTTATTAATCATTTAAATATTGTTTTATTGGATTTTATTTTATTATTTTTGTTTGGTCCTGATTTGGGTGTTATTTTTGGAAAAGTTCCTCAACCTCTTTGGATCTTGGTGTTGTACCCCAATTTTTACCCTTAAGATCCCTCCATCATACCATATTGTTTCAATCACAACAAAATCACATTAGGGTTTTTGGTTCTTCTCCCTATCTTTAGCCTTGTTCTTTTGAGGAGTTACCAAGCACCTTGACTTATTTTCTGTTGTGATCATGGATATTTTGCTTTGATTTTATCTCTAATTAACAAAATGCAATATTGGTTTGTCTTACTTATTAATAATGTAGGTAAGCCAATGAGGTTTAGCAAGTTGCTTCATGGGTTCATGAGTTTATTTCCATGCCCTAGTCAATAACTTGAGAAATTCAAACCTCACCATTGAAGTTGTTTAAGAATTGGTATGGAAGTGGTTTTGGTGGCCATGAGTCCTCATCATCATCCTCAACAATTTCTATTCACAAAGGAAGAATATTGACACAAAAAGTTTGTTCAAACATGGCAAAGTTCCTCAAAGCATTCTCTTGATCTAGAGGCTAGGGTTTTGGAATTCAAAGGAGCATATCTTGCTCATATTTTGGTATTTTTGAGTGATTCCAAAAACATCCTTCTCTTCAAAGAGTTACCAACAAATCACTTCAAAAGTTCCAAGGATTTTTCATGTGGAAGGAACTTGGTGAAGAAGAAAGATTACAAGTCACCCAGATGAATCCCCAATTTTCCATATGTGACTTCAAATGGTCATAACTTGGTCAATTTTTATCACCTTTAGTCCATTGTTTTTCCATGATGATCTTAAAGATGTGTAATTCATGCCTTATTTTATGTGCAAAGTGAGAAAATGGATGGAAGTTGCCTTAAGAATGCAAAAGATTATAGGTTATTTCATGATTTTTGTCCAACTTCAACAAGTCATAACTTGCTCAATTTTTGGATATTTTGAGTGGTTAAAATTGCAAAATGTCATTCAAGAGATCTAATTTATTCCATATTATTATTCTTCTTCTTATCATGCTTCTTATTCACTTCTTCTTCACATATCTGATATGTGTAACATCACTATTCATGTTACATTAATATTGTTGTTGTTGTTGTTTTTTTGTTATTGCTTGTTGTTGTTATTGAGACCTGAAACCTTAGAGGTTTAATCTTGTTGTTGTTATTTAAACTGAGATTGATGTTTTATGTTGTTACCTTTGTTTAAAAAAATATGTTGTAGGTTTATTGAGATTGAAGTTATAGGTTTAATGTTGATGTTGATGTATTTTTGTTGACATATTATTATTTTAGTTTTTGTTTAATATTAGTTGTTGTTTAGATTGAGATAATGTTAATGTTTTTGTTATTTATTGTTGTTTTTGAGTTGTTGATGTTATTGTTGTTGTTGTTGTTGTCTAGTAGTTATACTTAGAAAAGTTTTGAAATCTATATGTTTATGGTTTATTTATTGTTATTGAGTTTGAGTTTGAGTTTGAGTTTGAGACTAAGATTATGTTTTTTTGTGATTCTTTGTGCAACTCTCATCTTGTTCCTCTGAACCTATTAAGAGGACATCATAGTCACAGAGAATACAATTAAGTTTATTATCTCTAATATTGATTGTTTGTTTCACTAACCCCTCTTTGAACATATAATTTATTAAATTGTTTTTGGAAATAATAATATGAAAAATTATGTTGTATTTGAAAAACATCTAACAGTAATCAATGTTTTTCGAGCATTTTTCAACTCATCGTTCATCTCATGTTCTTTAATTGTAAAAATATCTCCAAAGCTTCTAGTTCTCATTCAACTTTATTCCATACTTATTCATTGAAAAAGTATGAAAGAAAGTTGAACGAAATCAAGAAGCATTCGAGAGATTTTAACCATTAAAAAACATGGGATGAATGATGAGTTGAAAAGTGCTCGAAAATCATTAATTACTGTAATTTGTTCTTCAAATATAATTGGTCATATAAATATTTTCTAAATCAATTTGAAAATTTATATGTTCAGCTAGGTATAAATGATACAAGCAATACACTTTAGATATAATAAACTCAAACTTGTTTACATGTCGATTATACTTTAAAATAGAGGGGGTATGTGTTTTCTCCATTTAAAAGTTACAAAAGGGATTCCTTAGGGATCAAAACCAGGATCATTTCAGCTATACTTGTGGTTATTCATAAAATGAGTGGTGAAGTGGTAAGTTTTTATGTCGCCCTTCGTTACCTCGCATGTGTAGCCGAGGTACAATCCACTTTGCGTTTGAGGTAAGATGTATTTTTTATGGTAGTGCTTCTGGAATCTTAGAATATCCAAGAGTTGTTGGTGTAACCCCTAGAGACCAAACATTTTTGTACTTGTATCGAATTATTTATTAATAATAAATACGTATATCTTTATTTTGTTTGTTTTTCCAAAATAATAAAGTCCCTATAATAGTTATCTTGTTTAATGAAATGTTAAGTGTGAGTTAATCATGAGATCACATTAAACATAATGACACTATTCTTAAAGTATCTGTAGTCGAGCTTTATTGCGAAGTGGGATAACATTAAAGTATTGAGATTATTATGTAGATAGACTGATGATCACATCTCATGGGTCATGGATAAGGAGTTATCAAGTCTTAACATAGGTATGAATATTAGGAGTAATATTTATACTAGATTGACCTACTATGAGAATACTACATAGAATATTATACAAAGTTTCATAAGTTATTCTCATGGTGATAATGGTGTATACCACCCTTCGACCTGAAACCATTATCTACTCTAGATGTAGAGTCAAGTACTTTATTACTGATCAAACATTATTCGTAACTAGATGACCATAAAGACATTTGGTCGATACTTCACAAAGCATGATGAGGGACATGAGTGACCTAGATGGAATTTGCCCATCCTGCATAACAGGATAAATGTCTAAGGGTCCAATATTGAACTGGACAAGAGTGACACAATCTATGCCTTATATTCAATATAGACATAAGGGAAAAGGGTAATTTTACACACAAAGTATTATCACAGAAAGGTTTTGTTAGATCACATGACATTTTCGTGACTTGGGTAGCAGTGATGTGTTTCTAGATATCGCTCATTGTTTATTATGTTAAATGTGTGATTTAACATGATTTCCAACATTGTGAAAACCTACAAAGTCATACACACATAAGGATAGGTGGATGGGAGATAGAGTAAATAAGGAACACCGTAAGGTACAATGCACTTAAGATAATTGTATAACACGGTAAGGTACGATACACTTAAGTGAAATACAGAATGTGGTAAGATACCACACTCTTAAGTGATATATGGTACATCATAAGGTATGATGTCGTAGGCTTAATTGGGCTTTTAGCTTGCAGCCTATACAAGTGGTTCTATAAATATAACCCTTGTGCTGAAGCATTTTCACTTGATGAAAATTCAGTCTTGAAACCTCGGTCGTATTTTCTCTCACTCTCTCACTCAAAATTTTCATTTGTAAGCAACTAGCACTGTGACCGGAAGTGATATGTTTGTGTGGATTGAGTAGAGGTGTTGTTCTTCATCAACTTTCATGATCACAACATCAAAGGTCTGAGTCACCATAAGGGATAATAGTTTCTATCACTAACCATGCTCATTTGTAAGGATCACTAAAGGAAAATTTTAATTTCTGTTGCATTTTGAATCACAATTTTCCATCAAGAATCTCGCCCTCAAGAGTAAGATTTTCCCGATCCTCTCGCGTATCTGCCAATGATGTATTTTTCAGGTTCCCCTCTTGAATGAGACATTTTATCTTTTGTTTGAGTTGGTAACAATCCTTTGTTTGATGCAGTTTAACCTTATAGAACTTACACCAACTATGAGCATCAGGTTCTTAGACGTTCATCTTGAGAGCTGGTGGCTGGAGGATGTTATGCATATGTAAAACTCCTTGTTGTGTTTTTTCTCGATGAGCATTTAGGGGAGTTGAGCTTTTGGTGGACTTTCCACTTTATTAGAACGATGTTATATCCCTCGTGGGTGACATGTATTGGTTTCTTTGTGGGTTATTTGTATTGGGAGTGTGTTATTTTTTCACACCGGGCCTTCTTTTATGCATTTCTCTCGTCGCCCTTAATGTAACATTCTTCTCAAGTTACTACTTCATCCAAGGACACCATTTCGCTCTAAATAAAGGATTTGTTGTAGTGTCCTACTCTGAGCCGATTTTGAAATGCTCCTATAAACACTTCATGGTTTAGATGGGCTACATTGATTATATATTTATTGAAGAGGATGAGATACTCCCTCAGTGACTCTAAAGGACCTTGGAGAATTTTGAATAGACTGGTGGAAGTCAAATTCTTATGCATGCTTGCGACAAATTGGTGGACTAGCTTCTTAACCAGTTCTTGATAGCACGTGATAGAGACCCTCGGGAGGCCCATATACCACCTCAGGGTTGCATCTCTAAACATATAAGATAAGAACTTGCACTTAAAGGAGTTAGGTGCTCCATGATTGTCGTCTGAGTGTTGATGTAGGCTAAAAATTCATATAGGTCATTGCGTCCGTCGAACCTAGCCTATGATGACGAGTAGAATTTCTCTGGGACGAGTGCCTCCCATATCTCATCTTATAGAGGTTTAGAATCTCATACCTCCAAATTTTTACCATGGATGTCTCCCACTGATGCTACTTTTGAAGGATGTTATCCTCCAAGATTTGGTTCTGGTGACAAAGGTCATCAATAGCAGCGTGCATTTCTGCTATGGTACTTTCCTTGTTGTTACATCCCTTGTTTGTCGAAGTTGTTGTCTTTTTATTCACAATGATGGAAAAATAAGATGAACATGTGGACAATAATTTGGCTGAATGTTGTGATGGTGACTCAAATCAATTTTGTCGGGGGTCCATTGTAGACCCCAATTGTGCTTGCAAAAAGTATAAATATGAGACAACTCTTATGATTAAGGGTTGTTAGAGACTTTAAGGTTTATTCTAAGGTTATGATCTAGCTCACATGGTGTAAGAAGCTCTTGTATATGTGTATTTTTGTTTTGTAGTTATCTTTTCCTTTAATCATGATGATGGGATATTTATCCCTGTATTAGTTCTAAATCTTAGGCATAATGGGAAATAGCAACCACACACAAATGGACAATTTATCTTCAGATATTAAGGGGGAGTCATCCACCTCTCTCCTAACTTCTTCGGTGTCGTTACAAAAAAAAAGACATGTCACCCTTTTCCGCATTAGGCGACTAATCATAGAGAAGGACAAAACATCTAAGCAAAGGGCAATAATTTCAATAAAAGGGTGATTGATTTGATAAATGAGCGACTATGAATCTCTATATCGACTCTTAAGGCCCTTTTATATAAGTGAATATATTACATTTAATCTATTCAATAAATGAGCGACTACATATTTTAAGTGTACATTAAATTTTATTGAATTAAAAAAATATAACTTATAACTTGTTTAAACTAGACAGAACACAATTTTTTATATTAAAATTATGTTTTTTAATAAAAAATTAATAAGAATCGATTTAGTTATCTGCATTGTTAAGAAAAAATAGAAAAAAATATATATTTTAACTTAATAAAATAAAAATGATTTATTTTCAAAAGTGAGAAAAGATTATTTTAGTAAGAATCATTTAAGTGATTATGTTATTTAATAACGATTATATTAAAATAAAATTAAATGTTAAAACCAATGTTTTAAAAACTGGGAATGGGAAGTGACCCCAGTTTGGTCAGTCTTGTAAAACTGCAGGTGCATTAAAATCTGAGTAAAATTAGAAAAATCAGGTTGAGTCGTTTGAAACCATTCGAATCAAAGAACTATAGCCGATTATGTAATACCGCCCGGTTTAAAGAAATGCCAGTCATCGGTCAATTTTAGTATTTTTTATTAAAAAATTTGAAAATTATTATTATATTAGCATTAATCTTAAAATATTTTCCCTTCATACAAAAAAATCTTTAACACAAAAGAGCAACACAAATTTCTAAATTATAACACTATGTTATAGCTTTGTTTCTTTATGCGTACCATTATATTATGTAATTATGTCTATCATTAATCTCATAGTATTAAGTTTGTAATGAATTTTTAAAATATTTACTTTTAAAATTTGTAAGTATATAATTATGTGACTTATCCATAAACTTAATCTTTATATTGTTAACTTATTTAGTAAACGGTTCAACCAATAAATTTAACCGAATGAATAAAATAAACCTTAAATCGAAAATCTTACCGATTTGACATTCAGTCCAATTTTTAAAATATTGATTAAAACCCAACTCACTTATTACCTTAAGATTTTAGGTGGATAAGTGGTGTGTCTCTCACAAAGATGCATAATCCTCAAATTTGTATCAACGCTTCTAGTAAATCCCCCCAACAAATAGTATCATGAGCCTTTGATTCGAGAAAGGGACATAGTATCGAAATTCCCGATAAGAGGCCTCGTTGCAAGGTGTCAACGACGATACAAGTGGGAGAGCATTGTGGACTCACACTTGAAGGAGAGTGTTAGAATAATATGCAAGTGTGAGTAAGTGGGGTAATAGTCCTACATTAGATATGAATATGGAGACTTGGGTATATATAAGTTTGAGAATCCACTCACCTATTACCTTAAGGTTTTAGGTGGATAAGTGGTGTATCTCTCACAAAGGTTTTAGAAACATTTCCTTGAACTGGGCATCTTGAGTTTGGAGATTTCTGTCATTCTGTTTGAGAGCCATTTTCCTTGCTGAAATAAACAGCAAGAAAATGAGGAACCTATACTGGAAGACCTATTATGTAATGGAATGCATGACGTGTAAATGTTTTCAAGGATCTCGCGGGGTAAACACAAGAAGATGTTAGAATCCAATTGTAGCTTTGATTGAAGAATTTTCGTATTGTTGAAGGTCCTTCTACGAGAATCAAGCTCACCATGTCGAGTGGGTCATAGCCTATGACTCAAGTTATCGTGTTTTGATCTTTTGACAGTCTTGGCTAGAGGAAAATAAATCCCCTTGCCCCTTGCTAGACATCTGGTTCATCATAACCTGCACCACAGGCCCTTGAGATCCTTGTAATGGTTAAGGAAATGCTATGGTATGATGGTATGATGTGTATGTTATGCATCAAGCAAAAATGCAGGGTGATAAAGACAAGTATGTCTTACAAGAAAACCAGTTTATTGGATAAATTATACAACAAGGTCCTGTAAGGAATACAAACAAAATCCCTGCAATGAATTCAAGTTGTTAGATAATGAAGGAAAACAAGTCACACAAGCAGCCTTAGGTTCAGGCTTGCATGGGGTTTGTAGGTAAGTACCCTCTTGAAGTTTAGTTGGTTCAACCTGTCTTATAAAAGTAATTGGGTTCTAAGGAGTCTCAATATCACCGATCTTTCTTTATCGGGCATTGTTTCAGCTTATCAATCTTTTCTTGCGGTCGAAACATCTTGAAAGTCCAATCTCAATAAGTGTAGCATCGAGTATCAACCAATTCCCAGCTTTTCACAGAGGCCGGCTATCTCAGTACTTTCTAATGCCCAGGTTTTTTCAACTAAGGTTCTAAGGTCCGTTAGTGCTTCACGACACCACACGGCGGCCCTGTATTCTCCTCGATTCAACACAAGGGATACCGGTACCAACCAAAGTGTCACACTAACACAGCTATCGCTTCAACCATATCAGTCTACGCCGTATAGTCTCCACGATTTATTGATGTTTACCTAAAAATATGTCCCCAGATCCGGGTGTAGGATCTATAGTAACAACCCAAACAAACCCTCCAAGGATAAAGCATACAAATCAAACAATTAAAAAAATTTTAAAATGAACTAACTCTAAGATAACCCAACTTTTTATTAATTCCCCAGTAGAGTCGCCAGTTCTGTGATATGGTGACAGAACCGACTGTTAATACTGGTTTTGCATTTGTGTTTGCAAATGTTGCGGTAAGCAAGAGTCGCCACCGACTTTTCTTTTATCCAAATTAAGGAAAGGATGAAAAGAACAGAAAAAGACCTTTTTGAGAATTTATGAGTAAGGGGGGTAGATTATGGAAAGGGAAGGTGTTATCACCCTTTCCATCCGTAGTTTTCTATGGGCTCTTAGATGCTTAGCTCATTTTAAAAGTACCTTGTGCTTTGTGTGTTTTGAAAAATGTTTTGGAATGCCTTAGTGCGGCGATTTAGTTTGTGATAACTCTTGTATCAGTCCACAAGAGTGTTGACAAAGTAAATATCTTTTTGAAAGTTGTTTTTGAAATGTGTAGGTGTAAAAAAGTTTGTTTTTCTTGAACAAGCATTTAATAGCTATCTACTTGGACTCGAAAATGTCTGTTCTTTTCCTCCTATCCTTTAGACAGTGTTATCCTACTATTAGTAAGTAGTTAGCCCTAGTCGTTGGATGTTTGAGGGACATTCGAAGGGACGTTACGGTTACGAAGGCAACTTGGCAACGAATTTTAGTAAATGTCCTAAATTTCTAAGATCACTTTTTACCGAGGCAACATCGAGAGGGTCATCGAGGGACTTGTGATCTTTCAAACTAGAGGACAATAACTAAAACTTCTCACATTTCGAGAATTGTGACCGTTTTCCGAAGGCAACCGAAGTGGGATATCCTAGAGGTGCACATGTGCAATTGTGTTTAGTTCAACTATTTATCTTGTGCATTTAGGTTTTGCTAATGTTTGCTTTCGGTCTTATCATGCAATCCTAGTTACTAGTAGTTAATATGTACAAAAATTTAAAGTGCAGAAATGTAAATCCTACACTATTACAGGGCTTTGTGGATTAATTACATGTTCAATAATAAAGGGAATAAAGCAGAAAATAAAGTCCTTATTATTCTATTACAGCCCATGAGCAGTTAAAATAATATGAAAAATGAGAGAATAAATAAATGCGCACGAATTGTGAAAAATACGTCTAAAACCCTAAAAATTTCTAAGTAAACAAGAAAAATCTTTTTTGGTTTTGTTTATTTTAAGAAAATACAACCTAAGTCTATTTAATTTTAATTTCAAGAAAAGGTTAAAATGATTAATTAATTTGTTTACAAATTAATTTGATTAATAAAAACTAATCTAAGGTTTTTTTTTGGTGATTTTTTCGATTTAAAGTTAAATTAAAATCAATAAAGAAATGAATAAATAAAAATTAAAGATAGAACAACCTTCCTTCGATTCAAAGGGAAAACGTGGCCTTTCGATTTATGTAAGAATGATGGGCTTTACGATCTAGAGGGGAATATGATTTTTTTTGATCCAAGAAAGGATGCTTTGATTTTTGATCCAGGCGCGGATGCTGCCTTTAGATTTGAAACTGCAAGAAAAATATTAACCAAATAAAGATGTAGGACCTAGTTATCGAACCCAGGTCCTTCGATCTTACGCGCTTTGGTCTATTCAGGATGGATCTGCAACAAATGTTAGAAACAAAACAAATGCAGACCTGGGTGTCGAACCCAGGTCCTTAATCTTGAATACAAATCGAATGAACTACAAGTGTTAATATATCATGCAAATGTAAAGTTTGATCTTTTTACCAGTCTTACCAACAGTTGGAAGCTTCAATTTGGCACTTCTGGATGTGGAGATACTTTCTTAGGGGCTAGTGATTGGGAACACTTCCCGCGGACTTTAGAGAGTGAATAGAGTGTTACTGAAGACTCCTTCCATTGGGACTACTTGTAAGGATTTTGAATGTTTTAGTATGGCTTATGAGGCAGTGTGTGCGTGTCTTTCTTTCTTGTGGGTCTGTCCTCTTAGCCTTCTTTGAGCTTGCTAGTGTGCTCCTTATATAGATGGGATGGAGGGGACAAGAGGGCAAAGGAATAAACAACCAAAGACATGGTTTCTTGTCCCTTTTTGAATTTTCTATGAACCTGGACATATTTGACTTTCAAATGCCCTACTTCAAATGACTCTGATTGCCTCCTTCGAATGGCCTAGAGTCTTGATTCGAAGTGTTCAGAAACCTCCTTATTAGAGCTTCTTCGATTGAGTCTATCTACTTGCCTTAGCTGCTTGATTCAAACAACTCAAACAAAAACTTCAATATGGCCTATCGAAAACCTCATTTGCCAACACCTCTGAATGCCATTACACAAGTGACCTGGGCCTGGCCACATGTAGGATCAAGAACCATCATAAGACAAGCTTGTATTCAGTAACTATGTGTCCTTCGAATGGACCAATGAATGCTTCTTCGAAGGGACCTCATGAATGCGCCTTCGAAGGGACTAACATGCGTGTCGAAGTATGAAAAATAGTTTCAAAGGGGACCATTGCCCAATCGAAGCTGGCACAAAGGCAGCCAATGCCTTGTGGGCTCTAGCATGAGGCAAGTCAAAGCAAGCGTCAAAGAGGCCATCACCTAGTGAATCGAATCAGGCATGAATGAGGTATCTTCCTTGTGGGTCGAAGGAAGCTTTTTGCCTAGTGAATTGAAGGAAAATTTGAAGAAGTCTTAGCCTTGTGTGCTGAAGGCAAGCTGAAGAGGGGGCCTTTGCCTTGTGAATCGAAGCATGTCTGAGGAAACCCTTTGTCTTGTGAATCGAAGACCAGTAAAAGGGGCCTTTTTCCTTGTAGATCAAAGGCAAGCTGATGGGTCTTTACCTTGTGAAACTAAGGTAAGCATGAGGAAGCTTTGTGAATTAAGCTTGATCAAAAGAGATTCAACGCCCAATCGAAGCTTGTATGCAGGAGTTTACTGCTGGTGAATCCAAGCAAACTTGTAGGGGATTCCTTCTTGTGAAGCTTGGACCAAGGCTTGTTCGAAGGGGAACCAACGCACAACCAAAGATGATGGGCCAATGCTTGGTCGAAGGGTTTTAAGAGCCCAATCGAAGCTTACTGTTATGCCAATCGAAGGACACTGTTTAACTTTCAATCGAAAGACACTTTGCTAACATTCAAAAATTTAATTTTCTTTAGGCTAGTGTTTGTAACCACCCATATAAGAGAAAAAACCTTGGGAAACATGAGAGGGAAATTTTTTGGGTACAACAGTCATAGTAATAGTTGCTCTGGTTGGTCATGAAAGTTATTTTCGGAGCGTATATTGGGCTCATCCGAATTTGATTATACCCGGAATAAGAATCCACGAAGCTGAGTAGTCCGAACCCAGAAGCCTCATCTATGTGGCAATAAATATTGGGTAATGGGTATGGATCTTTGGGACAGGCTTTGTGGAGGTCAGTGAAGTAGACACACATGCTCCACTTTCCGGATTTCTTCTTAACTATCACCACCTTGGATAATCAAGTTGGATACTTGATTTCTTTGATGTACCCGACTTGGAGTAATTTTTCTACTTCATCTATAATAGCTTTTCTTTTCTCCTCACCTCATTTCCACTTTCTTTGAGATATCGTCCTTATGTCAAGATCTAATGCCAGGTGGTGACACATAATGTTGGGGTCTATCCCTGGAATGTGTGATGGTTTCTAGGCGAACAAGTTAACATTCTCTTTTAAAGTCTTTATGATTTTATTCTCTCTTCACGGGGTAAGTTAGCCCCGATGTGTGTGATCTAGGAGGGTACATGATCGATTTTGACCTCTTTGGTCTCCTCATTAGGTGTTAAACTGTTATCTGTTAGATCGTCCGGAGGATCTATGTCGACGAGATGGACTTTGAGGTTGTCGGCCTATTTTGCGCCTCCTGTTGGGATCTCCTTTATCAGTTTCAAGTTGTCGTTGTAGCATTTCCTTGCTAGGCCTTGATCTCTTTTGACTACGCCGACCCAACCTTCTCCTAGTGGGTACTTCATGGTGAGGTATAAGGTTGAGAGTGTTGCTTCCAAAGCGTTGAAAGATGGTCTGCCCATGATAATGTTGTAAGGGAGGCGGCGTTGATGATTAAATATCATACCCGAAATGTTTTTGCATTGCCTTTATTGCCGAAGGTGGTTAGAAACAGCAAGTGTTCGAGCACATGGGCCTGCTCCCCCGAGAATCCAACCAAGCTACCTTTAAGCGGTAGAATCTCGGTTGTATCGAAGTCCATTCCTTTGAAGGCATCCCAGTATAGCACATCATCCGAGCTCTCGGGATCCACTGATACTCGCTTTATACTTCAATCTCAGATATGTACTTTTATCACCATTATATCGTTTTCGTGGGTCGGGACTCCGGTGGAATCTTGTTTAGAAAAGCTGGCAAAATCTAGGTCGCCTTCTTGTCCCTCAAAAGATTCTCGGGTGGTGTACATCACGGCCCGAGCATACCTCTTTCTGGCCGAGCTGGTTTCTACACCTCCAGCGAACCACCGACGATTGTGTTAAGTGTATGTCGTGATACATTCGTTTCATACTCTTCTTTGATATCTCTTACTTTTTTGTGCGAGGGTCTTTCCGAGTCCTTGTCGTCTCTTCAGGGATTTCTTTTCCCGAATTGTGACTTGGAATATTTCACGTATGTCAAGAGATGTCCTCTCTATATTAGTGCTTCAAGCTCTTTTTTGAGTTGATGGCAATCGTCAATATGATGATCCCGGAGTCGGTGATAGCTGCACCAAACCCCCGAGTCCTTACCTATTATGGCGTTCACTTTTCTTGGACGTCCAACTCGGGTATCAGATTCAGATGGCCTACTTATTTCAGAATAAATCCTCTTCTGGAATTTAGAAGCGTTAGGTCTTCCTCAGCATCAAAGGGTCGTTTATGGCCTCGAAGTGGGTCGGTCACGTGACTGAGGATGCTCTTTTCTGCATCTCGATCCTTCCTCCTTACTTTTTGTCTTTTCGGTGGTGTCTCTGGACTGCTTCTCCTAGTTTCTTTCTTCCCTTTTAATGTAGCACTCGAGTCTGGTGATTATTTCGTCCATGTTGGATGTCGGCTTCTGTTCCAGAGATTGGTTGAATTTCCCGGCTCGAAGACTGTGTTGGAATGATCCTACGAATAACTCCTGGTTGGGGTGTGAAACCTTGATGGTCTCTTCATTGAATATGGACAAGTACTCCCGTAGGGATTTTGCATGCCCATGTCGAACATTGAACAAGGTAGTTATTGAAACCTTCCGATGTCTATTAGCTGAGAAGTGCTGCACCAATTTTTTAGTTAGGTCTTGATAGCTCACCATAGACAGTCGAGGAAGGCTCATGTACCACCTCAACACCATATCTTTGAAGTTTCCCGCCAGGAGTTTGAACTTAAATTAATCATAGGGCCCTACTATTGCCATTTGATTGTTGATGGTGATAATATGCTCATAAGGATCAGTTTTACCATCAAATGATGTGAGTGTTGGTGACTTGAAGTTTTCAGGGACTTGGTCGTCCAAATAGATTGTGATAGCGGCTAGGGCTTAAGAATCTCCTCTTCCTGCTCCCCATCCTCTATGCTTTATTGTTGCAGAATATGAACACTGTCCTACAACATTTCATTCTATTGACGAAGAACATCCACCATGGCCAGTAGTTATACCATGTCTGATGGATCCTCATCAATAGACATTCTTCTTAATGTGATGTGTGGCCTAGGAAAGTTTTACCGAGGCCCCACGGTGGATGCCAAATATCCTCGTGTAAAAACAATAAACGAGTTGCTTCCTTATAGGAACATGGAGAGCCTCAATTGGGTAGATTTCTGTATGATTTTGGAGTATTTGGGTGCTACGACAGTGATACGTACTGACCCAAGATGAGTGCCTTCCTTATTCCTCTGGCAGGAGTCTCTTTATATAGTCCTCTTGACGCTTCATTAAGAGCTTCATTCAAGAGGAGACTTGTTGGCTTCTTAATCGTATAAATGTTGTTGTCACCATGAATAAAAGTGTTTCAAGATGGCATAATGTTGGTGTTAATGCACCAACAACTATTATAATGATTAATGGACCGAGATGCTAACCGACCATGAACCAAAGAGCGCCAACTACGTACAATATCTGGGTTGATACCTCAGATTGGTTGCTACCCGGACACAATGCCTGCCGGCCTTGACCCTTGTCGAGTTAGAACTCGGCCCTAGTGCTCTTTCTCTTCAAAGGCTACATATACTCATTTTGTTCCCTTTCTAGACAACTTTATGACCCAGTTAGAACTAATATTTACGGGATCTACAAAAATATATTTAAAATAATGACTAAATTTCCGTTTTGGTCCCCCTATTTTGGCCAACTCACGAAATTAGTCATCCTATTTATTTTTTAAACCGTTTTGTTCCCCATGCCAATTTTTCGTCAAAAAAATGTTGATGTGTCAATTTTTTGTATACATGGCATATTTTCTGAACAAGAAAGAACACAGAGAGCATTTTCTGGAGAATGAAGAACACGAACGAACAAGCTGAGAGAGAAAGAAGATGAAGAAGTCGATAAAAAAAGATGACTGCATGGAGGATAACATCGTCGAAAATACAATGAATAATTAAATTTTCTTATGTCAAGTCAATAAAAATATGTCATGTATCTAAAATATAATACACATTAGTGTTTTGTTTTTTTACGAAAAATGGACATGAGAGACCAAAACTATTTAAAAAATAAATAGGGAGACTGATTTCGTTAGTTGACCAAAATAGAAAGACAAAATTATAATTTATCTTAAAATAATACAAATAATTATTTACTTATTTAAAATAATATATAAATAAATAATTAATAAATAGTAATTAAAATAAATATTATAAAAAAAATAAAATTTTAATGATGAATTTTTCAAACTACATAGAAAGTGGAACATGTTATTTAATAAAACAAGAAAAATACAATAGAACAAACAAAACAATAAAAACAAAAAAGAAAAATCTAAAAAGAATGATAAGAGAAAAAAATATTATATATATATATATATATATATATATATATATATATATATATATATATATATATATATATATATATATATACATATATATATATATATATATATATATATATATATATATATTAATTACGTGGGAAATTTATCACAGGCGTGAAAGCTTGTTCAATGTTAAGGATATTTGACTTGAGTGTGAGTTCAACTCTTGGTGATGGCAAAAGTTTTGATTTTTTAGCTATTAAAGTCTCCAAATTAAAATTTGTTAAAATAATATCTACGTGGATTTGAAAACAATGAAAAAGCCAACTAAGCAATTACTCTTCATTACAAAAATATAAAAGATAAAGAAAATGTCTGTTATGACATTATTTTTTATGACTAGATTGAATGAAATATAAAACAAGAGAATCTATAAATGAGAGAAAAATATCAAATTTTTATACAAGAGAGTTTTTCAAAAGTGTCCAAATGACAAGGGTGCAATAGCTATTAACCTTAAATATATTTTTATAAATTTAATTTTTTATTTTGAAAACATATTTTGACTATTTATTTATCAAAAATATATTTATAGAATTTAAAGCATAATAAGGAAATATAGAAATACTTTTTTAAATTATTTTATCAATAGTTGAAGAGGTAATTTTTATTTTGTGTGGAATAACTCGATTAATATGTGTTAGTCTAATTAAATGAAGATAAATTGTAAATCTAAGGTTCAATACCTAGAAACACCATTTATTTATATTTATAGTTTTGATTTGAATTGCAAATTTTGATTTTTTTTTTATGTTCATTGAATAAAATTATATATATAAAATAGATTAATTATTTATTTAAAAAAAACTTAAAATTTGTTTATAATAAAGAATGAAAGGAGTATGCTTATGTAATTAAAAAATGAATGAAGTGAGTATTATTTTATTAAAACACATAAAAAGCTATAAAAGTGTATTTTAAAAATACTCAGTAGAAGTTTCTAGAACTTTGAAGAAATATAAGTATATAACAAGAAAGTAACTACTTGAATATCATTTTATCAATACATCTCTAGAGAAAGCAAGATGATTAGAATCAATAAATTTGTGTTATTTGTTCTTATGCTGCCAACAATTTTTGTTGCTTCTCAACCCAACGGTATGAAGACTGTCATTTGGGCAAAAGTAGCTATTCATGTTACCAACAACATGACTAACACACAACTCACCCTGCATTGTAAAGACAAAAATCATGATTTAGGAACTCAAACATTAAAATCTGGTGAAAGTTATATCTTCAAATTTGTACCTGCATACATCTTTAGAAGATCCTTATATTTTTGTCAATTTTCATGGAATAAAGAAGCTCACGAGTTTGATATTTATGTTCAAAAACGAGATCAGCATTTATGCGACGAAAATTGTTATTGGCTAATAAGAGAATCTGGGCCTTGTAAGGCTACTGTTATTAACGGAAAAGTTATTAAGGTTACAGACTGCTTTAATTGGAACCCTACTCTTTAATTTGTAATATGGTTAATGTATTATCCTTTGAAAGTTATGCAGATGGAAGAATAAAAGTAACGAAAATAATACTCCATCATATGTTTTGCTATAGTTAATCTTATAATAACCATAACTATTCTGAGTTTGATCTTTTTTTCATTTTCAAAATTTTCTTCTCATTTATTTTGATTTGAATAGCTGTAAATTCTTAAATTCAAAGGTTGCCTTAAAAGATGTATCTTTAACTAACAGTGATGCAATCCATGGTTTTAAAGTGCGGTTGTGGATGTTGTAATTACAGTTATCGTGTTATTGTGATGTGTATTGAAATTGTTGTAGAGTAAATTTTGATTGAGTGGTATTTAAATATAATATTGAAAAATACTTAACATTAAGATTATATTTAAAAGGTAAATTGAGCTTTTTGGTTTTATCAATTCGAGAGTTCGAGATTTGATAAAAATATTTGAAAAAACATGGATAACATTGTCCTATGATGTGGATTTTAAATCGTTACCACTAGTGCCGTTAGCATTTGGTCGTTCATAGATTAATAGAAGAATAAGATTGCGAATTTGGGTTGATCTACAACATCTTTTGAGTTGATTTCAACACTTTTAGCTTAGTCTCTTATAAATCTTTTAATGCCTCAATTTTCTATAACATCTCAAAGTATGCATTTTTATCCGCTTCACTTTTTTTTGCCATGCCTGACTTTAATCAAATTTTACTGACAATGTTAACTACTAGTTTGAGCTCTTTACTATATGTTCACATGCTTCGACTAATTGGTAGTTAGACAAATATTCTAACCCTATATTTTAGGGATACAAAAATTCTCTAACATAAGGACATTAGGAGCCGCAAAATGAATGGATTTAAATTAGATTATTAATGAATAAATTTAAATGATTTATTAATTTATTAACAATTCATTAAAGATAAATATATTTAATTTATCAGTTAACATATTTTCAAAAGATAGATAGAGGAACGGATTCAAAAATTTCTATAAGTATAAAAATTATCTACTTATTATAAATTTAAGATTGTCAGAATAGCTCTAACTCTATGGTAACATGTTATCTTGATCGCAAATCTGCTTTCAACCCTTGCATTATGCTAACGTGTTATATTTAAACATACTCATCCATCTTTTAACATTTAAAAAAAATTTATACTCTTAAATCATTTTTTTACTCATTGGTAGAAATGACAATGGATACTTATAGACATGTATATTAATTTCCCGCTACCCGCCTCATTTAATAAATATGATACTCATATTCCTCTCTTATCTGTGTGGATATCCATTAAATAGATATCCGTAGATTTTGAGATACCTGCGAGTATATATGAATATTTATGGATACTTTTACATTTTTAAAATATATAATAAATTAATTTTTTTATCCTTTTTAAACACAACAAATTAGTTTCAAATTTAACACATAATAATAATAACAAAAATAAATCACATTCATTTTATTTCTTCTTTTTAAAAATAATTATATTATACTCAACAAAATAATAATCATTTCATTTTCAATAAAATAATAATAATAATAATAATAATTTTAAATTAAATAAATTAATATTTAAGTAATTTTGTTATTTATTAACGGATACGGATACCCATGAATACGAATACCATCAAATCTATATATGTATCTGTAAGTAAACGGGTAACTAAATATCCGTTTATTTTATCTGTGGATATCCATTAAGACATTCTACTATCTTTGTGACAGATTTTATCTACGGATACGAATTTTTTTATCATCCCTACTCATTGGTCATATATTACTTTATAATATCCCGTCAATCATAATAAAATAAAATAAAAAATAATTTAATTCATTCAAATTTAGAAAATTTAAACATATTAATAATAATTTATAATAAAATTTATTTCCATAAAAAATCAATTTAAACTGCATTTAACTATGTTATATAAACCATATTCATTCATATACCACTTTATACTTAACTAAAATTTTCTAAAAAAGAATCTCATCTTTTGATTTCAAAATATTTAAAAACAGATGTATATTATATTATGTGATTGAGTTTTTTTAATAAAAAAATTTCTTACAAGTTGGTCAAGTTTTATAAATAATTTGACTTTTATTTACAAATTAATAAAATAAAAAATCATAAAAATAAAACACTTTTGGTTTTTATCTTAAAAAAACAATATTATGTGATTAAGTTATTATATTTTAAGTAGCAATTTTAAAACATTAACTATACTTTTAATTAAATTTTTATTACTTTGATAATTGACTGGTATTATATATTATCATACTTATGATTTCTTTAATTTTTTGTCTATTAAATTAAAAAAAATCTATTTAATAAAAAATAATAAATTATATTTTTTTATTATTCATATTCTAAATTGATAATTAAATATGAAGTAATACATTTTTATATAATTTAAACAAGTTTTTGATTTCTTATTTAATAGTAAACTAAATTTCTCTCTCTCTATATATATATATATATATATATATATATATATATATATATATATATATAATATATATATATATATATATATATATATATATATATATATATATATATATATATATATATATATATTATATATATATATATATATATATATATATATATATATATAGTAGCGTGTTAATATTATTTTACCGCATGTATATAGGCGATTTCTAGTTTATTCTACGATAAAAAAATTGTATAATCAACTTTGTCGCTTGAAGATTATGTTGTTTTAAATCTTGTAAAATTTTAATTTTTAATAAATCAACCTTATCATTTGAATATTATGTCATTTTAAATTTTATAATTTTTTTTTCTTGTAAAACCAACCTTGTCCTGTCATGTTCGAAAGGATTTAAAATGACATAATATTTAAGTAGCAAGGTTAATTTTACAACAAAAAAAAAAGACTTAAAATGATAGAATCTTTAAGTTATAGAATATTTTTATTTTTATATTCCTAAATGCAATTATATATATATATATATATATATATAGATATATATTATTATATATATATATATATATATATATATATATATATATATATATATATATATATATATATATATATATATATATATATATATATATATATATATATATATATATATATATATATATATATATATATATATATATATATATATATATATATATATATATATATATATATATATATATATATATATATATATATATATATATATATATATTCAATTTGAGGGGTTAAGTAGTATCGCAATGTCGTATTTTATGAATAATAGAAATTTTTTCAATGTATTATATGTTGTAATTAGTATTTTATATATTGTATTTTTTTTATTAATTATTCAATTTTAAATGTAATTCAAATAGAGTAGTAGACTATAAAATAGGAAATACGTGAGATAAGAATATATTGTATAGAAGAATAAAAAAGTCGTGAATAGAGGAAATCAAATGTACATCTAAATTGGAGGTGACAACTTGAAAACATATATACTTGTTTGATTAGATTTTTGAAAAATTAATAATAATTATTTAATGTTTAAAAGAGAATCAATTATACAATATATAAAATACTAATTACAACATATAATACATTGAAATTTTTTGTATTATTCATAAAATACGACATTGCGATACTACTTAACCCCTCAAATTGAATAAATAAATATATATATATATATATATATATATATATATATATATATATATATATATATATATATATATATATATATATATATATATATATATATATATATATATATATATATATATATATATATATATATATATATATATATATATATATATATATATATATATATATATATATATATATATATATATATATATATATATATATATATATATATATATATATATATATATATATATATATATATATTAAGTCATCTACTTAACACCTTAAACTATCAAAATGTTATAATGTTATTATTTTTTAATTTAACTTTAGATACTTTTTATATCTTTTAATATTTTTAATTTCAAAAGTCATTTTAGTTTTGTAATTGTTATTTTACTAATAAATGAAGAGTTGATATATATATATATATATATATATATATATATATATATATATATATATATATATATATATATATATATATATATATATATATATATATATATATATATATATATATATATATATATATATTAATTTAAACTTATGTTTGTTATAATACATTTCACTATTATAAATAAGATATTTTATGATAAAACTTTCACTTCAATTACTGAAAAACTAAGGTCAAATAATCTGGAATGCACTGTGAAATCAAGCTTTTCAAATGTTTTGATGAAGACAAACTAGCATGCAAAAATGAATGGATTAAGATAGAAGATTTATCTCAAGCAAAGATTCATTGATCAAGATCAACTTTTCAAGACTTATGGCTTAAGGTATATGAAATTTTTGATCTTATGCTCTTAGTGCTCAAAACTACTTTTAATCATGCATTTACTTTATTAAAATAATATTTTGAGTATATACTATGTATGATTAAAGAAGGATATTTTAAATTGCTTAAAATCTTTGAAAAATAATGATTTTTCAATTTTTGTACACAAGCAATCGATTGTCATCAAACGACAATCGGTTGCATCCAAAAAACTTTTGATTCTGTTTGACATACAATCGGTTGTCGTCTAGCATCAATTGATTGTCATGCGTTTTATTTTTAAATTTTTTGAACGTTGGCTTTAGAGCAACCGATTGCTCCTCAATTACAATCGGTTGTCATAGTTATATTTTCCAATTTTTTTTTTAAAATGTTACTGGTGCAATCGGTTGTTGCTTTACTGCAACCGGTTGTTGTGCCTTAAATTTTGAAAAATTTTATTTTTCCAGCAACTCTTTGTAACACCTTTTCATGGCAATCTTTGTATCTTTTCATATACATTGTTTTAGTAAAAATGGCCTAAACATTGCTATGTTTCATTGAAGAGGCATTACAACACTATAAATTATTTTCATTTAGAATTTTGAAAATAAATCAAAGAAAATCACAACAACAATCACTAACAACTTTCTATTCTTTTAATCATACTCTTTATACTCAAGATTTTTGTTCATCATTTTCATATGCATACTGAAAATTGTTCTTGAGCACTTAGAAGAGTATTCCATCTTAAATTTCATATTGAATAGAAAAGATCAATCAAGTGATTGACATTGCTCTTTCATCATTCAAACTATTATACAAATCAAACAAATTATTGTATACTTGTTTTCAGGATTGTTGGAAACAAGAAAGACACTTAGGGAGGATTGTTCTCTTTGTGGTCTTAGTGAAAATCCAAGAGGATTGTTCTTGGTCCAAGATGATTGTTCTTGGCTTGTTAGGTAGTCTTTGTACAAATTACCAACTATAAGGAAATCTCTTTCATGTTGAAAGGGGACTGGAGTACTCTCGGACTGTGAGGGGAACCAGGATACATCTCTGTGTTCTTTACTTTCTGCATTTACTGATTTCATCACTTATCAGAAAAAGAAAGAAAAGAAACTCGTGCAAAAATATTCATACAATTCATAAAAAGTTTTAAAGAACCTAATTCACCCTCCCTCTTAGGCGCATCTGAACTTACAATTGGCATCAGAGCAGGTTATAGGTAACCTGTTCCTACTAGATCCATAATGGCTTCCACAAACAACAATTCTGTATTCAGAGACGGTGGCAGTAGCAACAAGCCTCCTCTATTCTGTGGTGAATATTTTGATTTCTGGAAGATCCGTATGAAGGCTCATCTAGAAGCGCAAGGAGAAGAAATATGGGATGCTGTCCAAAATGGCCCTTTTGTTCCGGTAACTGTAGTAAATGGCGTTGGTTCATCAAAGCCTAAAACTACATGGGATGATGATGATAAGAAAAAGGTCTTGTATGACAAAAAGGCAATAAACTTCCTTCAAAGCGCACTTAGTATGGATGAATTCTTCCGTGTCTCAGCATGCACAACGACAAAAGAAATTTGGGATACACTGGTTGAAACACATGAAGGAACAATTGAAGTTAAGAGATCAAGATTTAATACGTTAAGTCAAGAATATGAATTATTCCGCATGCAACCCGGAGAATCCATTCTTGATTTACAAAAGAGATTTGTGCATCTAACAAATCATCTAAGGGAACTTGGCAAAACATTGACCAATGATAAGTTGAACCTAAAAGTGCTCAGATCCTTGACTAGAGAATGGCAACCAAAAGTAACGGAAATCTCAGAAAAGAAGAGTCTCGCTACTATGACATCCACAACTTTTTTCGGGAAACTTCAAGAATACGAGACGAAACTTGGTAGATTGGAAAAGCGTGAAAATCAAGAAAAGAAGTCTAAGAACATTGCCTTGAAGATTGACTCCAAGGAAGACGAAAAGAAAGATAATCCTGATGAAGATGAAAACTTCATGCTTCTCGTTAGAAGACTTGGAAAATTCTTTGGTAAAAATGACAAAGCCTTCTCGCACTCAAAGAAGAAGAAACACTTCAAGAAGAAGGAAGGATCCTCATCAACACAAGAAGTTACGTGTTATGAATATGGTAAACAAGGTCACATCAAATCGGACTGTCCAAAACTTTCAAAGAAAAGTGGCTACAAAGGCAAGAAGGAATCAAAAGATAAGAAAGCATATGTTACATGGGAAGATGTTGAACTAAGTTCGTCATCCGACTCCGATAGCGACGAAAGTGCCAATCTTGCGTTAATGGCATCACATCACTCCGAAAGAGAAGATGATGAGGTTAGTAACGTATTCTCTCTTTTTGATAGTGATGCACAAGGTGCTATAAATGAACTATTAAACGAATGCAAAATTCTGTACAAAACTATCTCATCACAAAAGAAACAAATTTCATCGTTGGAAGAAAAATGTGGATCTATCGAAAAAGATCTCAAAGATGAAAAGCAAAAAGTTAGTGATGAAAAACAAAATTTTGTATGCACAAAGTGTGAATCTCTCTCTTTCCAAATTATCCAATTAAAAAGGGTTATTGAAAGGTATGAAAAAGGACAAATTGGATTCGAAGGTGTTCTTAGCCAACAAAGATACTCAAATGACAAAAGTGGTCTGGGATACTCAAAATTTTCAAAACCAAGTACCAACAAAACCATCTTTGTCAAGGCTAGTGATCAACCAACCAAAGAGAAAGAAATCACTCCCAAAATAGTTCATCACTATCCTAAAAAGAAAATACCCCCTAATAAAAACTCTTATCCTTCTAGATATAGAAGTAAATTTGAACCTACTTGTTTTTATTGTGGTATTCGAGGACACACACCTAATGCTTGTTATGTTAGAAACTTTGGCATGGCAAATGGGCATTATGTGTGGGTTAAGAAAGGAACTAATTATGAAGGACCCAAAGCAACTTGGGTACCTAACAAAACCTAATCTTGTTTTGTAGGTAATCTTGACGACCACTTCAAATCTATGGTATCTCGATAGTGGTTGTTCCAAGCATATGACGGGAGATATCAACAAATTTTCACATCTAACGCTTAAGGCCAAGGGTTATGTGACATATGGAGATAACAACAAAGGAAAGATTATTGGCATATGCAAAGTTGGTGGTCCACCTTTCACATCAATTGAAGATGTTCTTTATGTCGAAGGACTAAAGCACAATCTTCTAAGCATTAGCCAACTATGTGACAAAGGCTTCAAGATCAAGTTCACTAAATATGAATGTTTGATAGAAGATGAAGTCACACATGAGGCTAAACTTAAAGGTAAAAGAGTAAATAATATTTTTATGATTTCCCTTAATGATTTGTCTTTGAAGGTTAAATGTCTCATGGCAAACAACAACGACTCATGGCTATGGAACAAAAGAATCACTGATATTCATATGGAGCATTTAAACAAATTGATGAAGCATGACCTTGTTGTTGGACTGCCTAAGATAAAGTTCATCAAAGATAGACTTTGCGATGCATGTCAAAAGGGAAAGCAAACAAAATCAACTTTTAAATCCAAGAATGTGGTATCCACTACTAGGCCACTACAACTGCTTCATATGGACTTGTTTGGCCCTTCTAGAACGAGGAGCTTTGGAGGTAATGTATACGCTCTAGTTATTGTTGATGACTTTTCTAGATATACTTGGACACTCTTTTTAGTGCATAAAAATGATGCATTCAAGGCATTCAAGAAATATGCAAAGCAAATTCAAAATGAGATGTCACTATCTATTGCCTCCATAAGAAGCGACCATGGTGGAGAATTCCAGAATTCCTCCTTTGAAGATTTCTGTGAAGAACATGGAATATCACATATTTTCTCAGCACCAAGGACTCCTCAACAGAATGGAGTTGTAGAAATGAAGAATAGGTCTCTTATTGAACTTGCAAGGACAATGCTTAGTGATTCAAACCTTCCAAAATACTTTTGGGCGGATGCTGTAAGCACGACATGCTTTGTGAGCAATATAGTTAATATTCGACCTATCTTGAAGAAGACTCCGTATGAACTCTTTCGAGGAAGGAAACCAAATATTTCATTCTTTCATGTCTTTGGCTGCAAATGTTTTGTCCTTAACAACGACAAAGACAACCTTGGTAAGTTTGATGAAAAATCAGATGAAGGTATTTTTCTTGGATACTCCTTATCTAGTAAAGCTTATCGTATTTACAATAAAAGAACTTTAATTATTGAGGAATCTTTGCATGTATCATTTGATGAATCTAACCCCTCCGAGGAGGATACTATTGTTTTAAATAATGATGATGAGATTTTAGATATTCCTCAAGAAGATGGCTCCAAGACCAACAATGAGAATCAATTGGAACAACAAGGAAAACAAATTCCGGAAGAATCAAATGTCAATGATCTACCTAAGGAATGGAGAACCCATAGAGATCACCCTATTGATAAAATCATCAAGGACATCAGTCAAGGAGTTTCAACAAGATTTAACCTCAAAGATGCTTGCTTGAACATGGCGTTCGTTTCTCAAATCGAACCTTCCAAATTCGACGACGCATTAGGAGATGACCAATGGATGATTGCTATGCAAGAAGAATTAAATCAGTTCGAGAGAAATCAAGTTTGGGAACTTGTTCCTATACCAAGTGACAAACACATCATAGGTACCAGATGGGTGTTCAAAAACAAACTTGATGAGAACGGTATAATTGTTCGAAACAAAGCAAGATTGGTAGCCCAAGGATACAACCAAGAATAGGGAATTGACTTTGAAGAAACTTTCGCTCCGGTTGCAAGGTTAGAAGCTATCCGTGTTTTACTTGCTTACGCTTATTCATTGAATTTCCAGCTTTACCAAATGGACGTCAAAAGCGCATTCTTAAATGGCTACATCAATGAAGAAGTCTATGTCAAACAACCCCCGAGCTTTGAAGACTTCAAGAATCCTTCACATGTCTTTAAGTTGAGAAAAGCTCTTTATGGCTTAAAACAAGCACCGAGAGCATGGTATGACAGACTCAATACATTCTTATGCGAAAAAGTTTTCGAGAAAGGTAAAGTGGATAATACCTTGTTCATAAAGAAGATCAAAGGTAACACTTTATTAGTACAAGTCTATGTCGATGATATTATATTTGGTTCAACTAACAAAGATTTGTGTGAAGAATTCTCATTGATGATGCAAGGAGAAATTGAGATGTCTATGATGGGAAAGATGAACTATTTCCTTGGATTGCAAATTAAGCAACTGAAAGATGGTATCTTCATCAATCAATCAAAATATTGCAAGGAACTTTTGAAAAAGTTTGATATGGATAATTACAAATCAATGCACACGCCAATGGGCTCCGGTTCTTATGTTGATCAAGATGAATCCGGTATTTCCATTGATATTACTAAATATCGAGGCATGATTGGCTCACTGTTATACTTGACGGCAAGTCGTCCTAACATCATGTTCAGTGTATGTCTATGTGCATGATTTCAAGCAAACCCGAAGGAATCTCACCTCATGGCGGTAAAAAGAATCATGAAATATCTCAAAGGAACAACCAATGTCGGTCTATGGTACCCAAAAGGTAATATATGCAATTTAATTGGTTATTCTGACGCTGATTATGCAGGATGTAAAACAGATAGAAAAAGCACAAGTGGCACTTGTCACATTTTGGGAAATGCATTAGTCTCTTGGGCATGCAAGAAACAAGTTTGTGTGGCTCTTAGTACGGACGAGGCGGAATAAATTGCAGCGGGTAATTGCTGTGCGCAAATTCTATGGTTCAAGCAACAACTCCGTGACTACGGACTCGACCTTGGATGCATTCCACTCCGATGCGACAACACAAGTGCAATCAACATTACAAAAAATCCTGTGATGCATTCTAGAATAAAGCATATCGACATTCAACATCACTTTCTTCGTGATCATGTACTTCAAGGAGATGTCGAAGTCACCTTCGTGGATACGCATAATCAACTAGCAGATATCTTCACTAAACCATTGGCAAGAGAATCATTCTTCAAGATCCGAAGAGAGCTAGGTATCTTGGACGAAAATGACATTATCTAATTAAGGTACATGGCTATGATTTTAATCTCAAATTTATGGTAATATATCATGATCCATGTTTTTATTACTAAAAGTTTGATATATGATCATGAAATCCCCAAAAATTAAGAAATTTTCAATTTTTCACTAATGAAAATCGGTTGTCTCAGAGTGACAATCTGTTGTATCTAAAAAATTTAGATTTTGTCTTCACAACAATCGGTTGTCACTCCACGACAACCGGTTGCTTCCTCCTTATTTTCGCCCTTGTTTGCTTTTTTCAAAAGATGCAATCGGTTGTCATCAAACGAAAATCGATTGCCCAGTTCAAAATTTTGAAATTTTTTTATTTTTTTTCAGTTACACTCTCTTTTATTCTTTCTCTTCCATTGCCATTACTAGTATTTATTTTGTACAAGATTCTTATTCTCTTTTTGAATGTTTTAAAGTGTTTGGTCAACAATGTGTTAATGCTTAGTCCTTTCCTATGACACAATTTTTGGATACTTACACACTCAAGAATCTCTATGCTACAAGGCTTTATTGTTGTGACTAAATCATTGAATACCTTACCTAACCATTGAATTCCTATCTATCTATAAAAGCTCAACCAAAACCAAAACTTCATATATCCTCTTTTGTCTCAAGAAACCTACAAACACCAAATACCCTTTTCCCCTTCCAACTCTCTCATCCCTCACCATGTCAACATGAAAGAAAGGCAAGGGAAAAGCTTCTTCCTCTTCTCAAGGTGATGGTCTCTCAAAACTCATTCCATCAAGAAGCCAAAGGGAAAGATTTGTGTCTCACTTTCAGAAGATGACAGTTCTTCTACCAAGGTTCGGTAATCTTAACAACTTTTATTCCGAATGCTTCAATTTTCCAGCTTTATTTAGATCTCAAGGGATATATAAGTTGATTGGTGTTAATGGACCCATTTACCCCACTTTGGTTAGAATTTTCTACAGCAATCTAACCATTGCTAGAGGATGCATGATTTCAAATGTCAAAGGGGTTCCTATAGAACTCACAGTGCAGAATTTTGGTGAAGCTTTGGGTATTCCAAATGATGGTGCTTGCATTAAACTTCTCTCAAATGTAAATCTGCCCGGCTACAACAAAAGAGACTTCTACTATGGAATTGCAAGAATTCCCGAGCGTGATTTTATTCAGAAAAAGAAAAGACTACTTGGTGGAACTCCGAAGAGGAACTCTTGGTCTGCAGGAATTCTCACTATTGATGATCGTTTGATCCACTACTTTTTGGCGTATGTGGTTATGCCAAAGTTCTCAAATATTTCAAATGTCAATGATTGTGAGATACAGATTCTGTATGCGATGAAGAATTGGATTCAAATCAACTGGTCTTATGTGATTCTACATCATATGGCACTACATAATGAAAATGCTTCTGCTTTGCCCTATGGCTCCTGGCTTACCCTTGTTTTTGAGAAGTTCAATGTTCCCTTGTCTGGTGAACACATGGTGCCTATGACTAACCCCAAACATGAAATCACTCCGAAGAAAGTATGTAATACTAAAATCGGCATCAAATTTGATCCGATTAATAGAACCATCACATACATTCATACTCCTCCACAAAACCAACCTCCACAAGAACAACCACTTCAAAACCAACCTCCACAACAAATGGAAAACTCTTACAATCAAGTTTTTGACTATCTTCAATACATGAACAACAACATGAACAATCAATTTGCTCATCTCTATGCCCATACCAATGTCCCTCCTTATGAAGCTCAACCCTATCATTATCCTTTCATTCAACCTCAAACCAATGAAGGCAATGATGGTGAAAATCAAGATGATGAAGACTTTGTTGAAGGCATGGATGATTAGTTTTTAAGTTCTTATGTTTTTAGTACTTTATGTTCTTATGTTTTATGTAGTTTTTTTTCTAGTTTCGTTTAAGACACTTAATGTATTGTGATCCTTTTAGTTTTGTGCACTTTGTTTCTGTTATATCTATGTATGCAAACTTTATTTATGCTATGTTGTTTCTATGTGCAAAATTTTTATGATCTTCTTTCCCATTCCTTTTTGCTAATGACAAAGGGGGAGAAGACTTTGTAGTTTCTTTTGTGTTTCTCTAACCCAAATTGCAGCAAGCAAGCAATCTTCAAAACTCTCATGCAATAGATCAAGGGGGAGTCTTTGACTTAGGGGGAGTTTTTAAACAACTTGATTAGAGAAAACCAAGATGCAATCCAAACTTCAAGCAATGGTTTTCATCATCAAAAAGGGGGAGACTGTGAAATCAAGCTTTCCAAATGTTTTGATGAAGACAAACTAGCATGCAAAAATGAATGGATCAAGATAGAAGATTTATCTCAAGCAATGATTCATTTATCAAGATCAACTTTTCAAGACTTATGGCTTAAGGTATATGAAATTTTTGATCTTATGCTCTTAGTGCTCAAAACTACTTTTAATCATGCATTTACTTTATTAAAATAATATTTTGAGTGTATACTATGTATGATTAAAGAAGGATATTTTAAATTGCTTAAAATCTTTGAAAAATAATGATTTTTCAATTTTTGTACACAAGCAATCGATTGTCATCAAACGAAAATCGATTGCATCCAAAAAACTTTTGATTATGTTTGACATACAATCGATTGTCGTCTAGCAGCAATCGATTGTCATGCGTTTTATTTTCAAATTTTTTGAACGTTGTCTTTAGAGCAACCGATTGCTCCTCAATTACAATCGGTTGTCATAGTTATATTTTCCAATTTTTTTTAAAAACGTTGCTGGTGCAATCGGTTGTTGCTTTAGTGCAACTGGTTGTTGTGCCTTAAATTTTGAAAAATTTTATTTTTCCAGCAACTCTTTGTAACACCTTTTCATGGCAATCTTTGTATCTTTTCATATACATTGTTTTAGTAAAAATGGCCTAAACATTTCTATCTTTCATTGAAGAGGCATTACAACACTATAAATTATTTTCATTTAGAATTTTGAAAATAAATCAAAGAAAATCACAACAACAATCACTAACAACTTTCTATTCTTTTGATCATACTCTTTATACTCAAGATTTTTGTTCATCATTTTCATATGCATACTGAAAATTATTCTTGAGCACTTAGAAGAGTATTCCATCTTAAATTTCATATTGAATAGAAAAGATCAATCAAGTGATTGACATTGCTCTTTCATCATTCAAACTATTATATAAATCAAACAAACTATTGTATACTTGTTTTCAGGATTGTTAGAAACAAGAAAGACACTTAGGGAGGATTGTTCTCTTTGTGGTCTTAGTGAAAATCCAAGAGGATTGTTCTTGGTCCAAGAGGATTGTTCTTGGCTTGTTAGGTAGTGTTTGTACAAATTACCAACTATAAGGAAATCTCTTTCATGTTGAAAGGGGACTGGAGTACTCTCGGACTGTGAGGGGAACCGGGATACATCTCTGTGTTCTTTACTTTCTGCATTTACTGCTTTCATCACTTATCAGAAAAAGAAAGAAAATAAACTCGTGCAAAAATATTCCTACAATTCAGAAAAAGTTTTAAAGAACCTAATTCACCCCCCTCTTAGGCGCATCTGAACTTACATGCACCATTTATTTTTTTAAAATAAATAGATAAATCTAAAATCTCAGTTTTGTGAAACACTGACGTCATGTTTCTCAGGATTTGAGATTTGATTCTCAAAAGGCGTCTTTATTTTATAAATCGTTTAATTCCTCGATTTTACAAAAAACTGAGATAAATATTTTAAGCAATATTTTTTTAATTAAATTAAACTCAGTTTTTACCTCGGTTATGTTTCCTTGGGTGCAAAGTTTTTACAAGATTGCCAGTTGTGTTAAGACTATTTAATCTTAAGACAAGAGTTGGGTGGATGAATAAAAATTTCACTAAATTTCTTGAATTGATGCAAGAAATACTTCTAGAAGGTAACACATTGCTAAGTCATGATTATGAGGCCAATATATTGTGTCCAATGAGTTTGGACTAAGTCTAAATACAAGCATGTCGTAATGATTTTATATTATATATGAAAGAGTATGAAAACTTGAAGGAGTCCTCGAGGTGTGGGGACTCATGCTATAAGTAGAAGGACAATGGTGGTGAAGATAACTATTATACCCCATTTTCGCCCCTAAGATTTCTCATCGTCTCATATCATCACAATGCATCAAGACACACACATTAGGATTATTTCTCTCTTTATCCTACATTTAAGTTTGTTCTTGAGGGATTACTAAACATCTTGAATTGTGTATCTTGTACATGTGTTCCTTCAGCTAACATCAATATGTGTATATATGTTCCTTTGAATGTTCATATTGTAGGTGATCATACTTGCATTCATCTCACCATCTAATCTAGAGTTTAAGGGGTGATTCTCAATCAAATGGTTCTTTAATGGATTGCAAGAGCTCAATATTCAAGGTCATGTCTATGGAATTAAATATTTGTGGTTCAAGAAGCTCTCTCACTTTATTTAGGCTAAGACCTCCTCAAAGTGGTGATGAAGTTCATCAAGAAGATTCATAGGTTCATGTGTTTATTTCCATGCCTTCTTCAACAAGCTTCATTAAGACTTAAGATCCATCTTTGAGTGTGCTTCAATAAAACATCATTTCAAGGCCTCTTATGATTCATCATGCCTTATTTTACCAAGAAAGATCAAAAGATTCAAGGTTGGCTCAATAAGTTTGACTTAATTGAACAAATACTAGATTCAATGATCACAAGTGCATGACTCTCTAAATTTTCAAAATTTTGAGTTGGTTATTTTTTCTATGGATTCTCATCATCATCTACAAAAACCTCTATTCACATTACAAGATCCAATTGTGCAAGAAAAATCATCAAAAGTTGAAAGGGGTTTCAAGTCATTTTGACACTCTCTAGGCTAGGGTTTGTTGACTTCCAAGGACCATATCTTGCTCATGTTTTAAGATTTTTGATTGGTTACAAAGCCATTATTCTCTTTAAAGGGTCCTTAACAAACTCTCTTCAAAATTCTAAGGCTAATTTTGAATGGAAGATCACTAATAGTTGAGAAAGATTACAAGTCTTCATGAAAGGCCTTTGAATTCTAGGGTTTGACTTAAAATGATCATAACTTGGTCAAATTTTATCACCTTAAACCCATTATTTTTCCATAATAATCTTTGGTATGTCTACTACAACTTTTTTTTTAATGTTCAATACTTGAAGATGCTTGGAAAGTTGTTGAAGAATTGAAAAGATTATATGTCTTTTATGAATTTCCCCAAATTTGTTCATCATTTTCCAAAGACCATAACTCTTTTAATTTTTATAATTTTTGAGTGATCTCAATTTCACACTTCTATTCAAGAGGTCTACTTCATATCATCTTCAGATATCAAGATCAAATTTTGAGTGAAAGATCATGCAATTTTGAAGAATATTATAGGTCATTTTAAAGTTCAACACTTAGAATTTTTCTAAGTACAAAACATCTGTGTGTTTTTCACAAATTCAATTGGACATAACTATTTGATCAAGCATCAAAATGATGTCTTTCTTGGCACATCTTAAATATTGTAACCTTGTCTTTCAAATGCTTTAAGAATCATGCCATAAAGGTCCTTGAGTAGTGAGTTATACATTGTTGAAGTTGTCTCCATGGAATTTGTTTTTGCTTCAAGTCAATTTTTTTTACCACGAGTAAACTTGGATTACTGGTCAAATTACTCAAGGTTTAGTTGCTAAACATGTTTAACTAATTGTCCAGATGTGTTTTGACAAGAATTGCACTTGATATAAGGTCGTTTTGAGGCATTTCAAGCCATACGTTTGACATGATCACAACTGGCTTGGTTTGCACGATTTACCCATAACTCCTCTCATTTCTCATCATCATTAACTCCCCTATAAATAGAGGATGCTATCTTAACTCATTTGACAAGATTTAGAGAGCCAAAGAACCTATGTTGAACTTCCTCCAAAACTTATAATTTTGAAACTTCGAGATCAATTATAAAGCATCTTTCAATCCACTTTCTTTGCTGATTCTTCTTCATTGAAGCTAACAGAAGATGAACCAAGCCTTGAGGTGCCCTGAATTGTGCTAGCCAAATTGAGTTTCAGAGCTCTGAATTCGAATTTCAACAGGTAGATTCCTCCATCAATTATCTTCAAACATATTGCTACAATGTAGCTCTCATCACTCTGATACTGATTGCATCATTAGTTTTTAACTGGAAGTGAGTTTTTCTCATGAATTTTCAAATCCCTTTCCAACTTTTTTCTTCTGGTTTTCTTCAAATTGTCTGAGCTATAGTTTATATAAATTTTTAGCGAGGGTACCATTGAAATCGTCTTGAAGAGACGAAGCGAATGACATCGGTCTATGCTTCTAATTTTACAATTTATGGAACCTTTAATTCGTGTGTGGATGGAGGTTGAAGATGATGACGTGTCTTCCCTTAAGACAACCATATCGCGTCACACATTTTTTCAAAATTTGTTTTAATTAAATGATTTGGTGGTTTATTCACTAATGTCGATATCATGCACATCGCGCCAGATCCCTTGGATTTGATTACTAACGCGTTTTGACATTGATCCAATGGTCTACATCTTTTTAGTTTTATTTTTATTTTCTGATTTTATATTTTATTTGTTTTAAACTTCAAAAATTCATAAAAAAATTATTTTTAAATTTTAAAAATCTGAAAAATTCTCAAAAATTCTTTGGATTTTTCTCTATCTGATTCTTATTTTTTAACAATTTTATTTTATGATTTGGTATTTTTTTAATTATTTTTCACTTTATTTGAATTGCTTTAATTGCTTAAAAATACTTTTCTTGTTTTTTAAATTCCGGAAAAAATATGGAAGAATTCAATGACCTCTTGACAAATATTAGTGACCTCATTTTATTTTTATTTCTGATTTTACTATTTTTTAAAATTTTTGGTTTATTTTTCTTATTTCTTTAAACTTTAAAAATAGATTCTGACTTTAAAATATTATGAAATTTTTTAACAACACTTATATACTCATGTTTGACCTCTGACTTTTTTTTGGGATTTTTATTTAGTGTTTTAATATACTTTATATATTTTACTAATTATTTCCCTTTTATTAATCATTTAAATATTGTTTTATTGGATTTTATTTTATTATTTTTGTTTGGTCATGATTTGGGTGTTATTTTTGGAAACGTTTCTCAACCTCTTTGGATCTTGGTGTTGTACCCCAATTTTTGCCCCTAAGATCCCTTCATCATACCATATTGTTTCAATCACAACAAAATTACATTAGGGTTTTTGGTTCTTCATCCTATCTTTAGCCTTGCTCTTTTGAGGAGTTACCAAGCACCTTGACTTGTTTTCTGTTGTGATCATGGATATTTTGCTTTGATTTTCTCTCTAATTAACAAAATGCAATATTGGTTTGTCTTACTTGTTAATAATGTTGGTAAGGCAATGAGGTTTAGCAAGTTGCTTCATGGGTTCATGAGTTTATTTCCATGCCCTAGTCAATAACTTGAGAAATTCAAACCTCACCATTGAAGTTATTTTGGAAGAATTGGTATGGAAGTGGTTTTGGTGGACATGAGTCCTCATCATCATCCTCAACAATTTCTATTCACAAAGGAAGAATATTGACACAAAAAGTTTGTTCAAACTTGGCAAAGTTCCTCAAAGCATTCTCTTGATCTAGATGCTAGGGTTTTGGACTTCAAAGGAGCATATCTTGCTCATCTTTTGGTATTTTTTAGTGATTCCAAAAACATCCTTCTCTTCAAAGAGTTACCAACAAATCAATTCAAAAGTTCCAAGGAGTTTTCATGTGCAAGGAACTTGGTGAAGAAGAAAGATTACAAGTCACCCAGATGAATCCCCAATTTTCCATATGTGACTTCAAATGGTCATAACTTGGTCAATTTTTATCACCTTGAGTCCATTCGTTTTCCATGATGATCTTAAAGATGTGTACTTCATACCTTCTTTTATATGCAAAGTGAGAAAATGGATGGAAGTTTCCTTAAGAATGCAAAAGATTATAGGTCATTTTATGATTTTTGTCCAGCTTCAATAAGTCATAACTTGCTCAATTTTTGGAGATTTTGAGTGGTTCAAATTGAAAAATGTCATTCAAGATATCTACTTCATTCCATCTTTTTTGGTCAAGAGAAAATTCTAAGTGTAAGGCCATGTTTGGATGCAAAAGATTATAGGTCATTTTTAAAGAAGAATTTGAAATATTTCTAAGTATGGAAAGTCAACTCTTTTTCTTCAACTTTGACTCCATGTAACTTTCAGCTCAAGCATCCATTTGATTCCATTCTTTTTCCATTGCAAAGCTTGTAACCTCATCTTTCCAAAGCATCAAGAATTATGCCCTAAGACCCCTTGAGGTGGAAATGCCATGGATTTGAATTTGGTAGTTTGAAACTGAATTTTGCACAAAGTCAGAATTTTGAAATCTTTGTTTTGGCTTCTAATCACAAGAATTCCACGCGTTTTTGTTTCTAATCATGTTTAGCAACTTGTCAGAACTGATTAGCATCATGAAACACACGATTTGGCTGAGTTTTGATCAAGTTTGAGTCACACTTTCATCATGATGCAAACCCACACGAATTTCCTCCAAAACGCATCATTTGTTATTCCTTTTGATCCCATTTGCTTCCCTATAAATAGAGGGTCATCCCCCCATTCAATTTCCCAAGCTTAGATAGCCAGAATCACCCTGCCAAACTTGCTTCACAACCCAGAATTCAGCAACTTCGAAATCTATTCTCAAGCCTTTTTCAATCCATTTTTTTATCTCAATTCACCTTCCTTGATCTTCCCTGAAGCTAACCATATAATTACATTCAAGAATCGTGCCCTATACTGCTCCATAGAAGTCCAGTTTCAGAGTCCTGCAACTCAACTTCAATAGGTAGATTCCTTCATCAATTCTTCAAAACTCTGATATCATTGTGTTTCTCTCATTGCCCTGGTTCTAGTTGCAACACTTACACTTTACTGGAAACACATTTTGACCATGAATTTTCAAATCCCTTTTCAAAACTTTCCTTCCAAATTGCTTGAGCTACAGTTTATATAAATTTGGCGTGAGGGTGTGGTTGTTTTCGTCTTGAAGAGACGAAGCGATTGGCATAGGTCTGAGCTTCTAATTTTACAGTTTGAGAGACCTGCAAATCACGTTGGCTGGAGGTTGAAGATGACCTAGTGTCATCTTCCAACCATTTGTATTTTTCAAAAATCTGATTTATTATTGATTATGTACATTATTCACTAATGACCATGATATGCACAACGCGCTAGATCCCTTGGATTTGATTAATAATGTGTTTTTACTCTCATCCAATGGTCCACATCTTTTACTTTTATTTTCTTTTTCTGATTTTTATATTTTAATTGTTTTAAATTTCTAAAAAATCATAGAAAATTCATTTTTAATCCAAAAAATCTGAAAAAATTATGAAAAATATTTTTGATTATTCTCTTTCTGATTTTTATTTTTTCACAATTTAATTTTGTGTTTTGGTATTTTTTATGAATTTTACACTTATTTGATTTGTTTAAAATGTTTAAAAATACTTTTATACATTTTTAAATTTTGAAAAAATTATGGAATGATCCAATGGTATTGTGACAAATATTGGTGACCTTATTTTATTTTTGTTTCTGACTTTACTATTTTTTACTATTTTTGTTTATTTTACCCATTTATTTTATTTTTTAAAAATAGTTTCTGACTTTTAAAAATTACCAAAAAATTATAAAATTACTTGGCCTCTTTTCTGATTTTTCTATGGTCTTATTTTTCATTTCTTGATTAATTTGAATATAATTGACATTTTTCTCATTATTTTCCATTTTTTAAACATTTTTAAACCTTTTAATGTATATATTAATTATATTATTATTTTGTGATTATTTTCTGGCTGTCTTGGGTTGGTTTTTTTGATCATGACTTTATTAACATCATTGGATCCATGGTGTTGAGTTTAACTCCACAAAAAATGGATGAATGATTTTAATAATTGTTTGATTAAATATTAATTCAAATGTGGTTTCTCTTTTTATCCTAATTCCTCTTCATCTCATCCCCTTCTCATTGCACTAAATGTTGTTGGAACAAGATCTCTATATCATGTCTCAAAACAAATGGTGCATAGATTGCTATTGACTGGCCTCAAAATAGGTGCGAATTCTATATAAGTCCATTTACAATTGCTTAACATAACGCTAAATTTTGTCCCGATTCGAATAAATGATCATTCGTGGCCCAAACTTATGATTGCAAGCCCAAGTATGTTAATTTGATCTCTTTAATCCAATAACCTTGTGATTCATTGTGTGGAGGCTTTGGTTCTACCAATCCTCTAATGGATCTAAAACACTTTTGGTCAACACGGATCACTTAAACATCGTTGATCATTAAATGGTACTTATGAGAATTCCAAATGGATGATATACTTGACAAAAAGCAAATGCAACTTGTTGTGTGGAGGCTTTGGTTCTACCAATCCTCTAATGAGTTCCAAATGCAAGTTTCAAGATGGTCATCCAACTAACCACTAATTATTGACTTGTTTATTTTATGCCTTTATTCTTTTATGCTTTATATACTATTTATTTTTTTATCATTTTTCATTTCATGCCATTTTCATCTTTGCTCATTTGAGCATTTATCTTCTTGCCATTTTTATTTTTCTCACTTGAGCTTTTCTTTTTCTTTTCTTAAGATACTTAATAATCAACATAAACCCTAAAAAATATTTAATGAATCTTGGACTATTTGGTTACTATCCTTGGCATTATGGAGCATGGGACTTTTTCTTGGACTTAGGATTAGAAATATTGGCCTATCTTGGAGACCTTGTGATCTTATCTGATTATTTTGTCTGGAGCTCTTGAGGTTTACCTCAAGACATTGGGTTTCTTGTTTGTTTTTGTGTGCAGGTTTTTGTGATCACATCCTTTGTTTGTAATATGGAATTCACCCGTATACAGCCATTACTCTGTCCAATTTTTGTGAAGACTTAATACATTTGAAGAGGTCTAGTATCTTTGCTTGCTTGGTTTCAATCCAAAGAATGAGAATTCTATCTTGGCTCATAATGTCAAGTTTTGGCTTCTTGTTGGTTATATGGTTCTTATCCTTAGCTTTTACCTTATGCTTTAGGATAGTCTCTTATTCTCCTCCCATCTTCTTTAATTTAAAAAATCTTCTCCCTCCTTTTAAAAACCCTTCTTGTTTTAAAACTTAAACCACTTTCATAATAAACTTGGACTTAGGTCCATGCATTTTCAAAATATTTTCATAAATAAACTCCAATCAATTTAATAATACCTTGACATTTTTGTGAGAAGACTAAAAGTCAACTAATCTCATTTCAAAACCATTTTGCCACTTTGGCTTTTATCTTTAAATTTTTTCTCAAAAGGTTAGACTCTTGTCAATCCTTGTAGTGATGCAAATAACTATACTTCTAAAATATGTAGTGAAGAGAGATATTTTCCACTTGGGTGTTGAGTGAGGCATTATTGATTTTAAAATCCAAGCCATTATCCTCCACTTTGAGATGATGCAAATTCTCCTTTCTCATGATTGTGGGTAGTAAGTATGTTTTCTACACGGACAATGACGATGATGTCTTACTCTTAAAATTAACCAACACACTCGTGTTTTAAATTTTTAAAAGAGGAACTATGTGTACCCTCATCCCCTATTGCACGAAAGGTGGTATGTAGGCACTAAAGGTTCGCAACCGCGGCGGGTGCAAAAATCATAAAAAATATATTTCTTTTCTCACCTCCACCATCCATTTTACATACAACACATTTTATATAGCCAAAATATACAGATTTTTCAAAGAGGTTCCTATGGAGTACCGTAGATGTTTAGGGTGCTAATACCTTCCCTTTACATAACCAACCCCCTTACCTTGAATCTTTCCCCCTTTTTTGGGTTATTCGCTCTTTTCCCATTCCTTTGGAAACAATAAAGCGCGGTGGAGATTTTGATTTTGATTTGTATAAAGTCTAGTCAATCCAATGGCTTAGTCTTGAACATTTCTACCACTACAGAAAAATGGCGACTTCACTGGGGAGAGATTGACCTCTTGCTGGTCCATCCCTAAGTGGGTTAAGCCTATCTTTGTTTATATTTTTATATGTGCTATTGTTGTTTATGTGTTATAATTTGTATATATGTTTGTCTGGATTTTCCTGGTTTTCAGGGTGCTTGGTGATTACTCATAAGTCTTATACCCGGACTTGGGCAAACTTTAAGATAGGACCGGTGGTATAGTCATGTTAACTTTGAGGGAGTAATCCCAAAAAAGGAGGCATGAGATCCCCCACTCAGTGGAGGCCCCTTAGACTGTAGTGTCGTTTACCGAGTAATCGGGAAGACGTACTGCTTTCGACCTGGGAGCCTGCTGAAACTGAGGACCGTAGAATACCAAACCCATCTTGTCCTTTTAAGTGTAGTGCGGAAGCTATGACAGAGTAATCCGGAAATAGTTGTCACACGATACTACGCTCGAACGAGTCTTTCTTAAGAATATTACTAATTACCAAGTTAATCGGGAAGTTGGTAATATCCGAAGGAAGGATGTAGACTCTGGGAACATCTAGAACCTTGTTCGGCAGGTGATAACTTTTTAGACCAACACCTTATGGGTAGTACCTTCGACCTCATGCTCGTGACATTGAACCTATGAACCCTATATGTGTGATCTTGTGTGTGATTATTGCATCATGCATCCATGCAGTCATAAGCATATTTTGAAGAAAACAATATTTCAAGGGATTTAAAGGTTGACTATTTATGAATATCTCAGGTACTATTAACCATGGATTCTGGAAAGAGAAATACCGGGAAATACAATTTCAAGGATCCCAAGATAGATGAGTTGATCAATCTAATTCCAGAGATCGAGTGTTCTGCAGACTTTCGGAAGAAGTATGGATCCATTATTCCTCTCATGAAGCTGAAGATGAAGGAGGGTATTCTCTCGACCTTGGTCCAGTTCTATGATCCGGTGTATCACTGCTTTACTTTTCCCGATTATCAGTTGATGCCTACACTAGAGGAGTATTCCCATCTATTAGATTTACTTGTTACCGATCATGTTCCTTTTATTGGTTTGGAGGGTGAGCCAAAACCACATGAGATTGCTGCTTTGATTCATCTAGGGAAGTCTGAGGTGGAAGCCCATATGACTACCAAAGGAGGGATTAGAAGATTACCAGCTCAGTTCTTATTGGAGAAAGCTCGTTACTTTTCCAAAATGAAGAGCACGGTTGCGTTCGAGGCCATCTTTGCTTTACTTGCCTATGGATTATTCTTATTTCCTAATGTGGACAAGTTTGTTAACAGTAACGCCATCAGGATCCTCATGATTGGAAACCCGGTTCCTACATTGTTGGGTGATGCTTATTACTCTTCTCATCTTCGGAGTTCCTATCACGGGGGAATGATTATCTGTTGCACGCCTTTGTTGTACCGGTGGTTCATCTCTCGTATGCCTCAGTTTGATGCTTTTTGGGATGTCAAGAAGGAACCCCGTTGGGCTCCTAAGATCATGGAACTTACTCACTCGGATATTGATTGGTATCATCGAGCTTATCAGGATATAGAGATTATTGATAGTTGTGGTAGTTTCCCCAATGTACCTCTTCTTGGTACAAAAGGAGGAATAAACTATAACCCTGTTCTTGCACGGCGACAACTTGGTTATCCGATGAGGGATAAACCAAACAGTATTCATTTGAGTAGTTTCTTTCTGAAGGAAGGAGAAGACCACAGGGAAGCTAGGGAGCAGATTGCAAAGGCCTGGCGTCACATTCATAAGAAGAGTAGGAAGGATTTGGGACCTAGAAGTGTTGTTTCTTTGGAGCCATATCTTCAGTGGGTCCGATCGAGAGCCATCCAATTGAAGATGCCGTATACTCGGGAGACACCCATGCCTAATTTGTTTGTGAAGACCACTCCTCCCTTATTAGATGATCTAGAGGAGCTGCAGCTTGCTTTGGTTAGGATGCAACAGGAAAGGGATGCTTGGAAGAACAAGTTCCAGACTTTAGAGAGTTCCTACAGAGCAGACCTGAAGGAGAAAGATGATTTGATCGAGATCCTTGAGAGTCGAGCGGTAGAGTCTATGGAGAGGCAAAGGGATTTATTTTCCCCTAAGCCTCAAACAGGTACTGATTACTCACTTCTTGATCCAGATGATTGGAAAGAGATTGCCATCAGACATGTGGAACAAAACCAGAGGTTGAAGGCTCAGGTTTCCAGGCTCACAGGGAAGTGCCAGCGTACAGATTGATCTATATCAGTTCTTTTTCTCAGGATTTTTAGATTAAATTTTCATCTTGTACTTGGGATCATTGAAACTTGTAATCCATTTTGAAGTTATTATAATAAAAAATTTCAGTATTTCAAATGCGTTATTATTTTGATGTTTGCAATATATCTATAAATGTTAAATCCCTTAAAATATTAAATGATAAAGTAAAATGAATCATACGCATTACATATCATGCATCATATTGCACATATTTCTTGCATTTATTATGCATATCCAGGTGCCTTACCCAGCTTTTTACTTTGTTCAGCAAGCTGACTCATCACTACAACACTCGGGCTAACTTCAAAAAGAAGATGGACAACTTGGAACAGGATAATCGCGAGCTACGCGAAGAAGTTTCTGCTTTGAAGGCTGGCTTGGACAACTTGACTACTCTGATGGAAGCTATGGTGGTTGATCAGAATCAGCCACTGAGTGTTCAACCTCAACCAACAAGGGCAAATGCTAAAGTTCCTACTGTTCCTGTATCCGCTACTCCGGCTGTTGTTTAAAACCTTATGCCTCAGGGTTATCCATGGGGAATTCCAGAGAATTTTGCACCCGAAGGTTTCAATTTGGTCCCCCAAGATGCTCCAGTGGTTCAAACTGTTGTTACTCCAGCACCTCCTGTGGTGCATACTGTTTTTGTTGCACCTCCTTCGGTGAATTTGGTTCCATTTGTTAATGAAGATATGTGTCGTCCTTTCCCTCTGCCGAGTGAAGACTTGGGTCTTTGTGATAGAATGGATGATTTCCAAGAGCATTTTGATAGAATGCAAAGAGAGATGAAGGCTTTTAGGGGAAAAGAGCTATTTGGGCAGAATGTGAATGAGCTATGTTTGGTCCCGAATGTTAAAGTGCCTGCTAAGTTCAAGGTCTCGGAGTTTGAGAAGTACAAGGGCAACACTTGCCCTCGTGCTCACTTGGTGATGTACGTGAGGAGAATGTCTACCCACACCGATGATCAGCGTCTGCTGATTCACTTTTTCCAGGATAGTTTGACCGGCACAATGTTGAAATGGTACATGAGTTTAGACAGCGCCAACATCCATACTTTTAATGATTTGGGAGAAGCATTCATTAAATAATACAAATACAATGTGGACATGGCACCCGACCGTGACCAGCTTAGGGCCATCGTTCAGAAAGACAGAGAATCGTTCAAAGAGTATGCGCAGCGATGGCGCGAGGTGGCTGCACAAGTGATTCCTCCCATGGAGGAGAAGGAAATGACTAAAATTTTTCTGAAAACTCTAGGCGCTTTCTACTACGAAAGAATGGTAGCAAGTTCCCTAAGTGATTTTACAAATATGGTAGGAATGGGTGTCCGCCTAGAAGAGGCAGTAAGAGAAGGCCGTTTAACAAAGGGTGAAGTATCCGGAGGTGTGAAAAATCCAGCTTATGGGTTTACAAAGAAGAAAGAGGGGGATACAAATGTTGTCATACAAGAGAGGAGAGTGAACGCTCCTAGAAGGAATTATCAGCGTCACCAGCAAGTTGCCTCAGTTACTCCTGTTATGAATGCCACTCCGATTACCGTTGCTTATCAAAGACAGTCCCAGCAGGGGAACCAAGGGAATAATCAGCGAAGGGAGAACTACGACCCTATTCCCATGAGCTATGCAGAGCTATTACCAGCATTTATTCAGAAGAAGTTGGTCCAAACACGACCACCTCTATCCGTACCATCACCATCGCCTTGGTATTATAAAGCAGACCAGACGTGTGCCTTTCATTAGGGAGCACCAGGGCATAGTTTTGAGAATTTTTATCCTTTGAGGACTGAAGTGCAAAGGTTGGTGAAGTATGGAATTCTATATTTCAAAGACATGGGACCTAATGTGAAAGACAATCTTCTACCCAAGAACGGGGGAGTGAATGTTGTGAATATGGTGGCCAGTTGTCCAGGTGACTTCCGAACTGTTGACATTAATCTGGTTAGAGGGGATTTGGTGAAGATGCATGCAGACCTCTGTGAATTCAGTTATTATACGCATGACCATGCCGGTTGTGCTATTTGCAGTATAAACATACAGGGTTGCGAGAAGATAAAGGCTGATTTACATGAGATGATGGATGAAGGTTTAATCTATATAATCAGGCCTAGGGCAGAATATGAAGAGGAAGTGAATATGGTATCTGGATGTCCGGGTGAATTCAGAATTTTTGATGTGGAGCATTTGAATGAGGATCTCGTGCAGTTTCATGCTACCTTCTGCCGTACTGCTGGTCAGGTGGAACACCAATATGGATCTTGCATAGTTTGCTGTCGAGACCCCCGAGGATGTTCTATTGTGAGAGAGGGTGTTCAATTGCTATTAGACAATGGAACTATCAAGATCACAGGTCAGAGAGATGATTATCACGAGATTGATATGGTTGAAGTTTGTTTGATGAAAGAAGAGTGAGAGGAAGAGTATGCCTCCACGGATGAGTATTTCTCTTCAGACAAAGATTTGTTTACCAGAAATGATCTTTTGATGGCTGATTGTGTTGAGGAAGGGGTAAACATCATTGTATCTTGTTTTGGTGCACCCGCTCATCTTGAGGTGGAGTACCATAACAAACCAGCTGTTACCCCATTGGTAATTAGTCTACCAGGTCCTGTTCCATATAAATCAGATAAGGCTGTGCCTTACAAATACAACGCTACAATCTTAGAAGGTGGGGTGGAAATTCCCATCCAGCCAATGCCAGATGTTGGAAATATAGCTGATAATAGCAGGGTGACCCGTAGCGGTCGTGTGTTTGCACCGGTTATTCGAAGAGATGTTGTTGCTAGAAAGAAAGTTGCTGAGAACGATGAGCCTAAGAAGGCTGCAGGAGAGACTAGTGGAGCTACATTAGAGAAAAAAGTGGATGATATCTTGAAGATAATTAAGACGAGCGACTACAAAATTGTCGATCATCTATTGCAGACTCCTTCAAAGATATCCATCCTAGCTTTATTAATGAATTCCTCTGCTCATAGAGAATCATTGATGAGAGTACTAGACCAAGCTTTTATGGAGAATGACATGCCGTTAGATCAATTCAGCAGCGTAATTGGAAACATTACATCATGTAACAACTTGAGTTTCTGCGATAATGAGTTACCAGATGAAGGGAGGAATCACAACCTGGCCCTCCACATATCTATGAACTGCAAAAATGACTCGCTATCCAATGTGCTAATTTATAACGGATTTGCATTGAATGTTATACCGAGGAGTACCCTCATGAAGTTAAAGTATCAGGGAACACCTATGCGCCTGAGTGGCATCATTGTGAAGGCTTTTGATGGGTCGAGGAAATCTGTCATCATTGAAGTGGACTTAACCATCCATATAGGACCACATTTATTCCTGATAACCTTCCAGGTCATGGACATTATTCCTGCGTATAGTTGTTTGCTAGGACGGCCATGGATACACGAAGCAGGAGCTGTCACTTCAACTCTGCATCAGAAGTTAAAATTTGTGCATGAAGGGAAGGTAGTGATCATAAATGGGGAGCAGGCGTTGTTGATATCCCATCTATCCTCTTTCAGTATTGTAGAAGCGGATGAGGCTGATGTTGGAACCCAGTTCCAAGCTCTATCCATTGACAACATAAGGAGGAATGAGAATTTTATGGTTTCCCTGAAGGACGCGCAGCAGGTTGTGCGCAATGGTCATAATGCAGTTTGGGGACGACTTGTGGATCCACCCGTGAACAAAAACAGAGCTGGTTTGGGTTTCTCTTCGAGGAATGGAAAAGGTGAAAATTTGAAGTCAAAGTCTTCTGTGAACAGTTATCACGATGTTTTCCGCAGCGGAGGCTACCTCCATCCAATTGGTTATGGAATTAATGTTGTTGAAGAGGATGAAGCAGAGCAGGAAGTACCAATTATGTGACGCATGGAGTTCGAGTTCAGAACTGGGTCACCATTGGTGTTCCTTCTAGCATACATGTTTCAAAGTAATTTGTTTTGTTAATCTGTTTCTTTCTTTTGAAAAGCTTTCACTCTGCCCAAGGTGGAAGTATTAATGTTGTAGGGCTTATCTGTTTACTATAACTTTTAAGATCATTAATAAAAGTTGTCGTTGCTTCCAAAATTATGTCTTTTATTTTCTGCTTTTTTCTTGGGAAATGGTAATAAAAATAAAAAAACCTTTCAAAATAAACAATAACTGAAAATTAATCTGCATGATCACTTGTTATATGTGTCAGGTTCTAAAAACAATCATAAATCACATGTGCAGATTAATTAAAAAACCCGTTGAATACAATGACCCTGCACCCTCTCCCAACTTTGATTGTCTTGTGTTTGGGGCTGAAGAAGAAGATTATGATGAGATTCCAGAAGAGGTCTCACGGTTGCTTGAGCACGAGGAAAATACCATTCAGCCATATAAAGAGCCTTTAGAAGTGATTAATTTGGGTTCAGAAGAAGATCCGAAGGAAGTTAAGATTTGAGCATCGTTGCATCCTGATGTAAAGAGCGGGTTGATTGAGCTACTGAAAGAATATGTGGATATTTTTTCTTGGTCTTATCAAGATATGTCTGGTCTAGATACAGACATTGTCGAGGATCGTTTTCCGTTGAAGCCAGAGTGTCCTCCAGTTAAACAAAAGTTGAGAAGAACCCACCCGAATATGGCAGTAAAGATCAAAGAGGAGGTCCTAAAGCAGATTAATGCTGGTTTTCTTGTGACGTCAGTGTATCCTCAATGGATTTCCAATATTGTCCCAGTACCAAAAAAAGACGGAAAAGTTTGCATGTGCGTATATTACAGAGATCTAAATAAAGCTAGTCCAAAAGATGATTTTCCATTGCCTCACATTGACATGTTAGTGGATAGCACAACAAAATTCAAAGTATTCTTGTTCTTGGATGGATTTTACGGGTATAATCAAATAATAATGGCTCCAGAGGACATGGAAAAAACAACGTTTATCACACCCTGGGGAACATTCTGTTACAGATTGATGCCATTCGGGTTGAAGAATGCTGGTGCAACGTACCAGAGGGATATGACAACCATATTCCATGATCTGATGCACAAAGAAATCAAAGTATATGTTTATGATATGATTGCCAAATCCCAAACTGAAGAAGGGCATATAGAAGATTTGTTGAAGTTGTTTCAGCGTTTGAGGAAATATCGTCTCCACTTGAATCCAAATAAATGCATCTTCAGAGTTAGATCGGGGAAATTATTGGGTTTTATTGTTAGCTAGAAAGGAATTAAAGTTGACCCTGATAAAGTCAAAGAAATTCAAGAAATGCCAACACCAAGAACTGAAAAGCAAGTCAGGGGTTTCCTCGGGAGTTTGAATTATATCTCCAGATTTATTTCCCACATGACTGCAACGTGTGAACCGATCTTTAAGTTGTTAAAGAAAGATCAAGGTTGTGTGTGGATGGATGACTGCCAAAGGGCATTTGAGAGTATTAAATAGTATCTGCTTGAACCTCCTATCTTGCTCCCTCCCGTAGAAGGAAGACCATTGATTATGTATCTAACAGTGTTAGATAAATCCATGGGTTGTATTATGGGACAACAGGATGAAACGGGAAAGAAAGAGTTCGCCATTTATTATCTCAGCAAAAAGTTCACTGATTGTGAGTCGCAGTATTCCACGCTAGAAAAAACGTGTTGTGCTTTGGCCTGGGCGAAAAAGCGTTTGCGGCAGTATATGTTGAATCATAGCACTTGGTTGATCTCCAAAATGGATCCAATCAAGTATATTTTTTTGAGAAGCCTGCTCTTACTGGGAGAATTGCCCACTGGAAGATGTTGTTATCTGAATATGATATCGAGTACCACACTCAAAAGGCCATTAAAAGTAGTGTGTTAGCAGATTACCTTGCTCACTAGCCGGTGGAGGATCATCAGTCTGCAAAGTATGAATTCCCTGATGTGGATGTGATGTTCCTGAAAGTGAAAGATTGTGATGAACCATTGCCTGAGGAGGGCCCCGACCCTGAATCTCATTGAAGTATGATATTTGATGGAGCTGTGAATGCTTATGGTAAAGGAATTGGTGCTGTGATTGTTACTCCTCATGGATCACATATTCCTTTTTCCGCGAGGTTAACATTTGATTGCACTAATAATATGGCAGAATATGAGGCTTGCATCATGGGTCTTGAGGAAGCTATTGATCTCAGAATCAAAATTCTAGATGTGTATGGCGATTCAGCTTTAGTAATAAATCAGATTAAAGGAGAATGGGACACTCGTCACCCTGGCTTGATCCCTTACAAAGATTATGCTAGAACATTACTACCCTTCTTCAATAAAGTTGAATTCCATCACATTCCTAGAGATGAAAATCAAATGGCGGATGCTCTGGCAACTCTAGCTTCCATGTACCAAGTGAATACTTGGAATGATATACCCCGAATTACAGTTCGACGACTGGATAGGCCCGCTCATGTGTTTACGACATAGGAGGTAGAAGATGAAAAAACTTGGTATTATGATATCAAGCATTTTCTTCAGACTCAAGAATACCCGGTTGGTGCGTCGAAGAAAGATAGGAAGACACTGAGAAGATTGGCAGGCAATTTCTTCCTCAGTGAAAATTTGTTATACAAGAGAAATTATGACATGGTACTGCTCAGATTGATGGATAGACACGAAGCAGACATGTTGATGCATGAGATCCATGAAGGTTCATTTGGCACTCATGCTAATGGACATTCGATGGCTAAAAAGATGCTAAGGGCAGGTTATTATTGGTTGACAATGGAATCTTACTGTAACAAATTTGCAAAGAAGTGCCATAAATGCCAGATTTATGTAGATAAGATCCATGTGCCTCTGACACTTCTCAATGTGATTTCCTCCCTATGGCCTTTCTCTATGTGGGGTATTGACATGAGCGGGATGATAGAACCCAAAGCTTTGAATGAACACCATTTCATCTTGGTAGCAATTGACTACTTTACCAAATGGGTAGAGGCTGCTTCACATGCCAATGTTACCAAACAGGTGGTTGTGCGTTTCATCAAAAACAATCTTATATGCCAGTATGGTGTGCCGAGCAGAATCATCACTGACAATGGCTCGAATTTGAACAACAAGATGATGACAGAACTGTGCGAAGAATTCAAGATTGTCCATCACAATTCATCTCCATACATGCCAAAGATATATGGGGCTGTTAAAGCTTCCAATAAAAACATCAAGAAGATTATCCAAAAAATGGTTGTCACTTAAAAGTATTGGTATGAGATGCTCCCTTTTTCTTTGCATGGATATCGTACATCCATCCACACTTCAACAGGGGAAACCTCGTTCTCTCTTGTGTATGGTATGGAAGCAGTGCTCCCTATTGAGTTTGAGATTCCCTCTTTATGTGTGATAATGGAAACCAAGTTGTTAGAGGCTGAATGGGTCCAGAACAGGTTTGACCAGTTGAATTTGATTGAAGAGAAAAGAATGACGGTCTTGCGTCATGGTTAGTTATACCAGAAGAAAATGAAGAAAGATTTTGCTAAAAAGGTCAAGCCTCGTGAATTTAGAGAAGGCGACCTCGTGCTCAGGAAGATCATGTCTTTTAACGCTAATTCTAGGGGAAAATGGACTCCCAATTTTGATGGCCCATATGTTTTCAAGAAAGCCTTCTATGGCACTGCATTGATTCTTGAAACTATGGATGGCGAGGAGTTCCCACGTCCTATGAATGCTGATGCAGTCAAGAAATACTTTGCCTAAAAGAAATAAAAGAACAACTCGCTAAGTCGAAAACCTGAAAGGGCGGCTTAGGAAAAAAAGAGCATCTTGGTAGGATGAAAACCTGAAAGGGCGGTCTAGGCAAAAATAAGAGACACAAATAGAATAAATTCTCCCGCTAGGTTGAAAACCCGCAAGGGCAACCTAGGAAAAGTTATGGATTTCTTGGAAAGTAACTGCATCAGACAAGACTTGATCATTGAAGCAACAATCTTCTTAGACTCTCACCATACTTCAACAGAAGTCGCTGCTAAGGAGTTCAAAGTTGTTAGGGAGAATAGTGGTCATTATGTTTCAATGTATCTTTTCCAATGTATTACCATTTTCTAAACTTTGTAATCATCTAGGGGGTCTCGCCATTCACAGACTACCATTCTATTAATAAATTTTGAGCTTTTATCTAATTCTGCTTTCAAAGACTCCATTTATTATTCATTGTAATTTTCAAAAACAAAGAGATTTAATAATAAAATTATTTTTGAAAAGAATTTACAAATTACCTTTTACTTTAGATTTTGTGATTCAAGAAAAAACAAAAATAGTGATTCCGAGGATGGACAAACTCTAATTTTTTTTGGAAGTAGGTATTCCCTAGGAAAGTTCTTTCAGGTCACTTTCGCTGATATGCGTATGATCTTCTTGTTGTTTATCAAATAGTTGGAGATAATACCAATTGGTGTATGATGTGGTATCATCCTCCCCAATAAAGTCAACACGGGATCCCCAACTGATATCTCAACGACATGGTTTTCATCTTCCCTAATAAAGTCAGTATTGTAATCCCCAGTGGAAGTCTAGAAGTTGAAACATCATTTTCCCCATTGAAGTCTGTGTGATATTCCTCGGTGAATCCTGGAGGAGGATGTTATATCCCTGTATCTATACTTATTTATTGTTTTGACTTGATTATTTTCGAACCATTTTTATTCCCAGTGAAGTTAAGCCATGAAATAAGAATCTGTTTCCTCAGTTGGTGCTTACTTTCTTATGAAATTTTAATCCTGGACGTGATTTAGCCGAGTATTAACGTTACCCAAGCTTGTTTTATCTTGTTATTCCCAGTGTTGTGTGTCTGTGTTGTCAACATATATATGAAAACATTCATACATTCATACATTCATACATTCATACATACATCATGCATAACTGAATTTAAAATCCATTGCTCATTTGCATTCATTAATATTTTGTTGGCATATTACCCTATTTTGTAGAGTTATATTACCCTCTCTCCAATAGAGTGTCGACCTTAAGCAGAAAGTGTATATTCTTTCAATTTTCCCACTGAGTTATCCCTCGTGGAAGAATTTTTCTTTAACCTTCTTATTCGGCTCATTGTATGGTTAGCTCTGTGTTTCCCTTTTGAGTTTGTTTCTCATTAGATTCTATTTTGGTTGACTATTTTACTCCGGTTTATTTCTGGTTTGAATTTGTGGTCCCCAGCAACATTATTATTATGATTTTCATAGGCTCTGAACTCTAGATTAAGGGTGTGAATTTAATTTTGCCCAAGAAGATTTTATCTCCTCAGTATGAATATATTGAAATTTCCCCAGAGAAGTCATATCTCTTTTCCCGAAGGGTTTCTTATAACAACAAGTGGCAGGTCTCTTTATATGAGTAACCTGTAATTCCCCAATAAGTCTGTTAGTTCCCTAAGAAAATTCATTTGTTACTCTAATAGATGGTAGTCTCATAAGTATGGGAGATAGTTCATTGTTGAGATTTGTTACTCCAATGAATGGTAGTCTCTTAATTATGAGAGATAATTCCTTATTGAGATTTGTTACTCCAATGGATGGTAGTCTCTTCATTATGGGGGATAGTTTATCATTGAGATTTGTTACTCCAATGAATGGTAGTCTCGTCATTATTGGGAGATAGTTCGTTTTTGAGATTTGTTACTCCAATGGATGGTAGTCTCGTCATTATGGGGGATAGTTCGTTATTGAGATTTGTTACTCCAATGAATGATAGTCTCGTTATTATGGGAGATAGTTCGTTATTAAGATTTGTTACTCCAATGAATGGTAGTCTCATCATTATGGGAGATAGTTTGTTGTTGAGATTGGTTTACTCTGATGGATGGTAGTCTCGTCATTATGGGAGATAGTTCATTGTTGATATTTGTTACTCCAATGAATTCTAGTCTAATCATTATGGGAGATAGTTTGTTGTTGAGATTGGTTTACTCTGATGGATGATAGTCTCGTCATTATGGGAGATAGTTCGTTGTTGAGATTTGTTACTCCAAGGGATGGTAGTCTCATCATTATGGGGGATAGTTCATTGTTGAGATTTGTTACTCCAATGAATGGTAGTCTCGTCATTATTGGATATAGTTCATTGTTGAGATTGGTTTACTCCGATGGATGGTAGTCTCGTCATTATGGGAGATAGTTCGTTATTGAGATTTGTTACTCCAATGGATGGCAGTCTCGTCATTATGGGGGATAGTTTGTTGTTGAGATTTGTTACTCCAATAAATGGTATTATAGTCATTATGGGAGATAGTTTGTTGTTGAGATTGGTTTACTTCGATGGATGGTAGTCTCGTCATTATGGGAGATAGTTCATCGTTAAGACTTACTTTGCTCTGAAGAATTTGTTTATTTCCAGTCATAAGTACTAATGTTGGTTGTAATACGGTGGGAGAACTAACTTAGGTGTTTTACATTTGATCGCAAATGCTGCAGATAGAAAGAGTCGCCACCGACTTTTCTTTTATCCAATAAAGGAAAGGGTATAAAGAACAAGAAAGACCTTTTGAGATATTTTCTTGAGTTCAGGGGGTAGGTTATGAAAAGGGAAGGTGTTAGCACCCTTTTCATCCGTAGTTATCGACAGACTCTTAATTGCTAGCTCATTTTAAAATGCTTTTGTGAATGTGTAAGTTTGAAAATATTTTGAAAACGCCTAAGTTTGGCAAACTTTGTAATTATTATCGTATCGTTGTGAATGTATACAAAGTGTTGGTTTTGAAAATATTTGTTGAAAGGAGAGTGTTTGAAAAGATGTTTGTTTTTGAAAGCGTGAGGTGTGAAAATGGTTTTAGTTGTGAGCAAGCAATTACGAGAAATCTACCTACTCAAAAAGTCTTTGTTCTTTTCCTCCTCCTTTACATAGTGCTTGTCTACCATTAGTGGGTAGAGAGCCATATCATTGGATGTGAGGGACGGGCGTGGGTCGTAGTACAGTCATAGAAAGAAACTTGTAGGATACTTTAGCAATTTGTCGTAAGGGACTAAGATCATTTATCGAAGGCAACATCGAAGGGTCACCGACGGACTACGATCTTTTTATCGAGGGTCTTTGCTAAAATATCTCACGTTCGAGGGACATGACTGTTTTTTATCTGAGACAACAAGTGTGGGTTACCCTAGAGGTACATGTGTGGAAAGTGTGTTGGATTCAATTATTTTATCTTGAATTAGAGTTGTCTAATGTTGATTTTAAGGTCTTTCCATACAAACCCTAATTACTAACAATAATAAGGGAAGCGATAAATTACGGAATTTAAATGTCCTACATTATCATATCGCTTTGGGAATGGGGGTACAAATATACAAATGGGGATGACAAGTAAAGTAAACCCTAATTACTATTACAAGGCTTTGACATTTACATAAATTGTAAATGCAAAATAATAAAATGTATAAAAATGTAAAGATGAAGAAAAGAGAGAATAAATTCTTTTTTTGGGTTTTTTTTATGGAGAAAAAGTTTAATGCTTTAACCTAATTAGACTAATTAACTTTTATCACAAAAAAAATTAATTATATTAAATAAAATCTATAATCTAAGTTAATTAAATTAAGAAGAAAAAAATGAAACCTAAGTCTAAAATAATTATTTAGAAAATAATTTGAAGGTTAATTTAAAAATATATGAAGCATGAACAATAAATAAAACCTAGTTCTAAATATTAACAAAAATAAAGGAAGTATTTAAATTAAAATATTTAATTATTTAATTATTTGAGAAAATATATTTTGGTATTTTTTGATTAAATAAAATAAATAAATAAATAAAAATATAGAAAAAATATAAAGAATATAAAAAGTTTTGGGCTAGGTGTTAAAAGAAGTTAAATGGGGGTTAAGGGTAGTAAACATGCCCGAATTTGTTTATTCATTTGAAGTCAGAAAACAAAATAAAAGAATAAAAATAAATAAAATGGATCATTGGGCCTGCGCTGTTTTTTAGTAGAAAGGGGGTATGAGAAAGCAAAAACAAAAAATGATGAGGCCTAAATTGAAGGAGCCCAACGCCTGTTTTTGGATCACATAGGGCCAACTTTCTGAGGTACACCATACACTTGCCTTGTGGTGTGTTTGATTCAATCATACAATAATCCAATGGTTATGAGATGAGGGCACTTGATACACGCGCATGGCTTGTATGCATGAAACCTAAAATCAGAAAATGTGAAAAAATAAAAGGGTACCAAAGGGGCTCGAACCCAGGTCCCTGTAGGGTAATGCCTTACGCGCGCTCTCTCTGCCACTGGGGTGGCTGTTTCATCTGGTATTAGAACAACAACTAAAAAATATATTACAAGCTAATTTCTAAATGTAAGTTCATCCCTAACCTCGCGCCAACTTCCATTGACAAGATTTTTGAATTTCTGAACTCACTCATTTCTCAACCATTTGCAAAAGTATGAACATGAAACTTGCTCCATTTTTCAATACGAATTCAACCATATAAATTTCATGATCTATAAATCAAAGATGAATGAGAATTTTACTGGTACCAAATAAAAATCTAATTTTTCAGAAAGTTCATCTTCAAAATTCGCATCACTCAAGCAACATAAATGAAATCTAAGGGCACGGTTAGCTTCAGAGCTATGATGTCTACATTTTTTATTCACAAAGTAACCATTAATGATGCTTGAAGAGAGAGTTCAAAGTTGAGAAAACTTACCTCAAAATTAGAAATTGTGTGTGGAGATTGAGCACTTCTAGAGGTATGGTGATTATCTAGATAACTTCACTAGACTCCTAGGAAGTAATGCAAATATTACTTTATGCTAAGAGTGCTTGAATCTTCTTGTAAAAGTCAATGTGCAAATGACTGTTTTTGGAAATAGAGGATGGTGATGGACGTGTTACATTTGTGTAACAGGGTCTTGGATAGGTTCTAAATGATGTATGGAAGCTTTGTGATTAGTTTTGTGTGAGAACGCACGAGTGAAATGTGAGTTTGGGATTCAAGGTCAGAAATGCCACAAAAATGGAGTTTAAGAGCAATTCTGAGTTTGGGAGTGTTTGAATGAATTTCAAGGCTTGTGCATTCGTGTTTGGCTTTCAAAATAGTGCCTCTATTTATAGTTAAGAGGTTTGAGGTCTTGAAGTGATCAGATTCACAAGATCACATGTTATGGTTTTTTGACTTGTTTTTGAAGCAATCTTGACAAACATTGTCCCAAGGTGAAGTACAAAGAAATCTAGAGTAGTTAGAGGCTTTAAACATGCTTATCTGATATTGTATGTTGAGTGTCTTCAGAACAAACAAGTTATAGGCTCAAGACAAGTTGACTTTGTGATTAAAGCAACTTTACAAGAATGACAATGTTACTTTGTGCTAAAAATGGATGAATCTCTTGGACAATTGCTCAAATTGTTGGATCATAGCTCTAACAGTTGTGTAAAAAATTAATTATGGAGTGATTTGCTAGTTAGAAACCTATAAATTAAAATTTATGCAGCATGGCTTGAGATTTGATCAAGTGTTCATCATCAAAATGACCTATAATTCAAGAATGAAAGCTCAACTTCTTTTCTTCGATTATCCTAGCTCAAGCATGATCTCTTCAAGTTCTTGGACATTTTGGAAAGCTTGAAACATTTTCTACAACCTTCATGTTGACCACTTTGGCTAAATCATCTTGTAACTAGGTGAAAATTGGTCAAGAAGTTAGGTCAACAATCTGCCTAAACTAGTTGAAAATTTCACTGTGTTTTATGAAAAAGTCATGACTTCATGAGCCTATATCTTCAAATCTAAGCATTTTTGGACATCAATCCTCTAAAAAAAAGTTATAGAGTTCATCAAGATCTACAACTTTCATGTTGAAAGTTTTCCTTGAATCATCTTGCATCTTGGTGAAATATTGTCATGAAGTATTGAAATTATCAAGGTTAAAAAATACTTAGAAATTTTCTAAGTATTGAAAACTTTGACTTTTTATGGACTTTCTTGACTTTCTTGATTCTTTATGATCAAGTTTGATATTTTTTAGTATCTTGATGAATCTTGATCTTTGAAATCCAATGTTGATCAAAAAGTCAAAGTTTGACTTTTTGTGTAAGTTAACTTTTCATCAGTTGATCAAATTTCAACTATCAATTCATTGATCTTGAGAAATGATTTGAGCCATGAAGTTAGTTCAATATTTTGTGTTTGAGTCCTTAATACTATGCTCTAAGTCACTGAGTCATGTACTAGGTCAAAAGTCAATGATCAGTCATTCTCAGTCAAAACCCTAATTTTGACCATTTTGCCCTTTTTATGATTTGAGTGCTTTTCTTGAAGAATTGTGATTAACACTTGATCAATTGATGAATATGACTTCAAAATGTTGATGTTGGCAAAAAATCATGAATTTTGACTGTATATTGACGATAGTTGACTTTTTACCCAACACAATTGATTTTTAGTCATCTGAGCAATTGATTGAGCAAATTTGTGATGCAAGACCTGAAACTTGGTATGGAAAATCTTGGAGACCTATAATGAACCATGAAAGTCATTTTAGGCATCAAAAGTCCAATTGTCTTTGAGAAAACCAAAACCCTAATTTGCAGGCTCAGTGCTTAGGAGGTGAGCTTGTCTGATCAAACCCTTGAGAACTCTTGAGCAATTGAGATCTTTGGTGAGAAATGTTTTGAGAAAAGAGAGGGAAAATTTTAGGGTACAACAGATTCCCCTATTCAATCTTCTTAAACTCGAAGAGTCAGATTGTCTTGTCCGCCATTTGTGACTTGAAGGTGGAAGATGATTGAACACTTAAGTGCCTTAAAATTTGCACTCGTTTGTGCATGAAGTAAAACTGTTTGTTTATTATACCAGGAATGGACTTAAAGATGCCATTTGGGGAGATGACAAAAAACGTTAGAGATGGGCTTATAGTTGCCATCTAGAGGTAATTGTTGATGGAAGTTTTAGAACGAGTCTTCACTCGACTGTATCTGAAGAAGTATTAGAATAAATCTATGCTCGACTGTATTTAAGTGGAAAAGAATTAGAATAAATTGTTAGTCGATTTAAACTGAACTAGAAAAAGTTTCTAGTGGAAAAGTATCAGAATAAATCTTTGGTCCATTTAAACTGAACCAACAGATGTCTTGTGTCGTCTTTAACTGGAAAAGAATCAAAATAAATCTTTAGTCGATTTAAGCTGAACCAAAAAAGTGTCTATTGGAAAAGAATCAGAATAAATCTTTGGACGATTTATACTGAAACAACAAAAGTGTCTTGTGTCGTCTTTAACTGGAAAAGAATAAGAATAAATATTTGGTCGATTTAAATTGAACCAGAAAAAGTGTCTACTAGAAAAGCATCAGAATAAATCTTTGGTCGATTTAAACTGAACCAACAGATGTGTGTGTTTGTCTTTGACTGGATAAGAATCAGAATAAATCTGAACTAGAAAATGTGTCCACCGGAAAAGAATCAGAATAATTTTTTAGGAGATTTAAGCTGAACCAACAGATGTCTTCTATTTGCCTCTAATCGGATAAGAATCAAAATAAATATGAACCAGAAAAAGTGTCCACAGGAAATGAATCAGAATAAATCTTTAGGCGATTTAATCTGAACCAGCAGATGTCTTGTATTTTCCTTTAACTGGAAACGAATCTGAATAAATCTGAACCAGAAAAAGTATCTACCAAAAAAGAATCAAAATAAATCTTTAGGAGATTTAAGTTGAACCAGTAAATGTCTTGTTTTGGAACAACCTTCTGAGGAAATTGCTTAAATATCCCTTTGTCTGATGAAGCCTTTGAGAAGACTGTTGGGTAATACGAGTAGTTGGTGACGTCTGTCTGTTGATTGATCTTTTCCTGAAAAGGTAAAGAGTTAGATGTATGCAATGTTGTGATGTATGAAATGCATTGTGTAATGATGTTCTCAAAATAAATGAGATTGTGCTATATGTGTTTCGTATGCATATGCCATGATATTCGTAAATGATGTGAGATCTATTGAAGTGTATCCGTGTAGAGGAAAATGAATCCCTAACTTATTGTTGGGGGATGAAGAGTGTGTATCTTAAATCTTGTCTAGAATGCTTCCGCTGGGGATTCCTGCGAACTTGTTTGAGGAAACTCCGCTGGGGATGTTGATCTCTGTTTGGGGAATAGATTTCAGGAACATCGGCTTTTCACTGTTCTACTAGGGAATTCAATTCTTATATATCCTGAATGGAGATAAACGGGATGGTTAAATTGATGACTTGTCTGGGGAGAAAAGTTAACTGGTATCTGGTCAGATTCCAGGTTTTGCAGCAACTTGCTAGGGATAGTGGCAATTTTACCGGGGAGAGGAATTTTGCTAGTGATTTATAGTAGTATGAGGAATAGGCTCAAGCTGGGGAAGAGTGTTTCCATGAATTATACTGATCCTTTTATTTTATCTACTAAAGCGATCTGCTAGGGAAATGGTGGTGTATGTGTCTTTATTGAGGATAAATTTGTGAAGATTATCTGTTGGGATAAGCTCATAGCTCTGTGGGGATTCATGGGCAGCTTGAGTGTAATCCCAACTCCTAGAATCTTGAGTAAATGCTTATTCTTGTTCTTATGCGTATATTTGGTAACAGTTAATCATGTTCATATGCATATGTTCATTCAATTTAGTCATTGGACATTTTTACAAACAAAACAGAAAAACAAAAAGTTTGAACTTTAATATGTATTTGTATTGATATTTTGCCTATAAACAGGCGATTTTGTAAAGAGAGACGGAACATAGTAGTACGCTTTTAATAAAGCTTGCATGTAAGTGATCCAACGGGACATAGTAGTACGCTTTTAATCCCTAATTTTTTCCTGAACCATTTTTGGTTCAGCTAGATGCCCTTACTTTTTCCTAAGTATGTCAACCTAGCGGGTCATTCTTATGCATAGTATTTTTTGACTATGTCCGTGTTCACAGGGTTCGAGATATCATTGCTGTCCATAGTGGTTAGCATCATAGCACCGCCCGAGAATACTTTCTTAACAACAAATGGCCCCTCGTAGGTGGGAGTCCATTTTCCCCTAGGATCGCCTTATGGTAGAATGATGCGTTTTATTACCAAGCCACCAGCCTGGTATATCCGATGCTTGATCTTCTTATTGAAAGTTTTGATCATGTGTCTCTGATACATCTGACCATGACAAACAATAGGCAACCTATTTTCGTCAAGAAAATTTAACTGATCCAACCTTGTTTGAATCCATTCATCTTCATCTAATTCTACTTCTTTCATAATCCTCAGAGAAGGAATCTGAACTTCGACAAGCAGGATAACTTCCATGCCGTAGACCAAAGAGAAAGGGGTTTCCCCAGTTGATGTTTATGCCGAAGTACGGTAGCCATGAAGAGAAAATGGTAGCATTTCATGCCAGTCTTTATAGGTCCAACCATATTTTGCACAATCTTCTTTATATTCTTGTTGGCAGCTTCCACTGCGCCATTTATCTTAGATCAGTATGGATAAGAGTTGTGATGCTTGATTCTGAATTGCATGCAGAGTTCAGTGATCATGGCATTTTTAAGGTTGGTGCCATTGTCGGTGATGATCCGCTTAGGGATACCATACCGGAATATGAGGTTATGCTTAATAAAACAGGCTATGACGTTCTTGGTAACTGAGTCAAATGAAACTGCTTCAACCCTCTTGGTAAAGTAGTCAATAGCGACAAGAATGAAACGGTGTCCATTAGAGGTAGTAGGTTTGATTTCTCCAATCATATTGATTCCCCACATTGCAAATGGCCAAAGGGCAGTCATGACATTCAAAGGTATTGGAGGCACGTGAACCTTATCAGAATAAATTTCGCACTTATGGCAACTCCTCGAGTGGTGATGACAATCGGTTTCCATGGTCGACCAATAGTAACCAGCTCTCAGAATCTTCTTGGCCATAGTATGTCCGCTTGAATGAGTACCAAAGATACCTTCATGCATATCCTCCAAGATCTTCTCTACTTCCTTCTTGTCCATACAACGGAGCAGAATGGAATCGTGGTTGCGCTTGTATAAGATCCCATTGCTCAGGAAGACCTTGGTTGAGAATCTCTGTAGGAATTTCTTGTTGTTGACTAACGCCCCTTAGGATACTCTTGAGCTTCGGGATATCTTTTCAGCTTGTGGAACCAAGGCTTCTCCTCTACACATTCTGTGTCAATCTCATAGCAGTACGCTGGTTCGTCAAATCTTTTGACAGTAATTAGGGGAGCTTCGTTGTCCCATCTGACATTGAACATAGAAGACATGGTAGCCAAAGCATCTACCAACTGATTCTTTTCCCTCAGAATGTGCTCAAAGGTAACCTCTTCAAAGTATGGGATCAAGGTTAGCACAAGCTCTTTTTAAGGGATAAGGTTTGGATGTTTTGTATCCCACTCTCCTTTAAATTAACTGATGACCAAAGCTAAATCTTCATATACACTTAAAAATTTGATTCTTAAGTCAATAGCAGCTTTAAGACCCAGGATGCACGCTTCATATTCATCCATATTGTTGGTACAGTCAAAGCAGAGTCTGGCAGTGAAAGGAGTATGGAAACCTTCAGAAGAAATGATCACAACCCCAATTCCGTTACCCAGTGTGTTAGAAGCTCCATCAAAAACCATAGTCCATTGGGATCCTTGTTCAGGTCCTTCAAATGGTCCATGCTTTTCACAAACTGTAATCAGCATTATATTCTCATTCGGGAATTCAAAGTTCATAGATTGGTAGTCATCCACAGCTTGATGTGCCAAATGATCCACCAACGCACTTCCTTTGATTTCTTTTTGTGTAGTGTACTGGATATCGTATTCAGTTAGGATCATTTGCCATCGGGCTATCCTTCCGGAGAGAGATGGGTTCTCAAAGATGTACTTGATGGGATCCATCTTAGAGATCAGTAGAGTTGTATGAGTCAACATATACTGTCTTAGTTGGCGAGAAGCCCATGCCAAATTGCTGCAAGTTTTCTCAAGCAACGAATATCTTGTTTCACAGTCGGTAAACTTTTTTCTAAGGTAGTATATTGCATGCTCTTTTTGACCATACTCGTCATGCTGCCCCAACACACACCCCGTTGAATTCTCTAACACAGTGAAGTATATGATCAGTGGTCTTCCTTCAACTGGTGGCATCCGAATTAGAGGTTCTTGAAGGTACTCTTTAATATTGTCAAAAGCTATTTGACAATATTCATTCCATTTTACTACTTGATCTTTCTTCAGCAGCTTGAAGAGTGGCTCACAAGTAGCAGTCAAGTGAGAAATGAATTGGGAAATGTAGTTGAGTCGCCCCAAGAAACCTCTGACCTCCTTCTCAGTATGTGGAGCTTTCATTTCTTGGATAGCTTTGACTTTTTTAGGATCAACTTCAATTCCTTTTCCACTAACAACGAATCCTAGTAGCTTTCCAGATCTTACCCCAAAGGTGCATTTGTTTGGATTCAGTCTCAGCTTGTATTTCTTCAGCCTATCAAACAATTTCTGCAAATGAACAAGGTGCTATTCCTCAGTTTGTGATCTCTCTATCATGTCATCCACATAGACTTCTATCTCATGATGAATCATGTCATGAAATAAAGCCACCATAGCCTGTTGATAAGTTGCGCCTGCGTTCTTCAGCCTAAAAGGCATGACCTTATAATAGAAGGTGCCCTATTGTGTGGAAAATATAGTTTTCTCCATGTCTTCAGGTGCCATTTTGATTTGGTTATAACCTGAGAAGCCATACATGAAGGAGAACACCTTGTGTTAAACTGTGTTGTCAACTAAGACATCAATATATGGTAGTGGGAAGTCGTCTTTGGGGCTTTCCCTATTTAAATCCCTGTAGTCTACACACATACAAACCTTACCGTCTTTCTTTGGCACTGGAACAACATTTGCAACCCATTGGGGATAAGACGTTACTACCAAGAAACCTGCATTGAACTGTTTCATTACCTCAGCCTTGATCTTCTCGGACATATCAGGGTGCATGTGACAAACCTTTTGTTTGATCGGAGAACAACCTTCTTTCATTGGAAGACAATGAACCATGACATCAGTATTGAGTCCTGGCATGTCTTCGTATGACCAAGCAAAGACATCAACCTATTCGTGCAACATTTGAACCAATCTTCTCTTGACACTGTCTTCCAGGTTGGCGTCAGTCTTGATTTCTTTCTTATCTGCCTCAGTACCCAAATTTATCACTTCGATCGATTCTTCATGCTGTTAGATGTTTTTTCCCTCTTGTATCAGGAGTCTAGAGAGTTCTCCAGGTATCTCACAATTTTATTCACCTTCGTCTTCGGATTGATAGATTGGATTTTTGAAGTCATAAACAGCAATAGTAGAATTGTTGTCAATGAGATTCAGAGTGGATGTGAATCTGCAAATGTGTGTGTGCATGTAAGGTCACATGGTTATTTTTGAAAATGCAGTAAAATAAAGGAAAGACAAAGAGCACAAAATTTGAATGCAAAATCGTCCAATGGTTTTATTAAATGAGCATATGATATATGAAATGATAAACCCTAAACAAACGGACCATTGTGCTCCGGGAAAGGCACATGGTTTAAAGTCATTATTTTAAAGGAAATTATACAGACAAAGTTCTTAAAACAATAAAAACAGGAAATAGCAATTACTCCTGGTTGAAGGAGATTGAGATGAAGTCTTTGGCCTTCTAGTTGTTAAGTCCATCGTCAACAGTTGGGAATATCCAGTCGTCAAAGTCACCATTACTATCAGTGTCTTCCAGAGCATAGACTTCATTGTTGCTAATACGGAGAGGTGGTCCACCAACATGAGCACGTCGAACCTCTTTCTGAGCCTTTGAAGTAAAACCCAATCCAAATTTGTCAGATTTGTAGGGGATGTCAGGAAGTTGTCCCCAGATAGTGCATCCTCCATTATCTACAACAGCCCTAATATCCTTCAGAGAGGCTATTCTTGGTGTACCTTTAGAGATTTCAGGAGTAGCAGGAGTAGAAACATCAACAATTGGAGGGATTACCTCAAATGCTTGACATGGGGTTTCAATTAATTCGCCATCCATTTCAATGTATTTGAAAGAATTCAAATGATTGACCAAATATTCTTCCTCTCCACAGACTGTGACAACCTTCCGTTTCACTGGGTATTTCAACATTTGATGTAATGTAGAGGTAACTTCTCCTGCCCCATGAATCCATGGGCGTCCGAGTAAACATGAATAGGCTGGGCGAATATCAATTACATAGAAAGTTGAATTGAAAACTTGAGGTCCTACCTTGATCGGGAGATTAACCTCTCCATGGACCATCCTCTTTAACCCACTGAAGGCTCTTACCACAATATCTCTAGGTTTCAGCACCAACCCATCACAATCCAGTCTATCCAAAGAACCTTTAGGTAAAACATTAAGGGAGGACCCAGTATCTACCAACACATGTTCCAGAGTGGTTCCTTTGCATTCAATAGAGATGTGAAGAGCCTTGTTGTGATTCTTCCCCGTCGGAGTTAAATCTACATCAGAAAATCCCAATCCATTATCAACAGTCAGGCTTTCAACATGATTTTTAAATTGATCAGAAGTGGTCTCTTGAGGTACATGGGCATTCTTCAAGAATTTCAGCAGAGCCTGGTCATGTGCTTCAGAGCATAACAACAAGGACAACATGGATATTTTTGAGGGTGTCTTCCTCAGTTATTCAACTATGTTGTAGTCACTTTTTCTAATGAACTTCAGAATTTCTTCCATCTCTTATCTAGATGGGTCTTCAATTGTCACTTCTTTTGAGGGTGCCTCTGTCAGGGCATGCTTAGTAACTTTCTCTTTACCTCGGGTATCAGTAGTTGGTCTAGCAGCAGGAATACAAACAAGTGTTGTTGTAGTTGTTGGAGGAGAGATCTCTGGAGAGAAGAACCTTCATGTCCTAGTGACCTTACTAGTTCCAGCAATGTTTGTAATTTCAGGCTCTTCATTTTCGATAATCCATGGCTCTTGTTTGACTCCATGATAATAAACTTCTGCCCCATAGTTCCAAGGCACTGCTTTGTCAGATGAATAGGGGACTGGCCCCGGTGTAGTGATGATTAAGGGAGCCACTCTTGGCTCAGCAGGGATCCTTATAGGGCCTTTAGAGGTGATTCTAATAGGAGTGTTAGAGATTATGATTATGAAAACATATTGAGGTAAAATTTTTACGGATGGAGTTTTCTCGAATAAAATTTCATGGCTATAAATGAGACGTTGGATACCTTTCTTCAGCCATATACAACCATTATTTTGGGAAGCACAATGGTAACAATTTTCAAGGCAACCAGGAAATAAACCGGTTCTCAGGAGATTCTTTTTAACAGTCAATAATGGAGTAGTCAAATCATCAACGGTGGATACAAAGGAGGAATTATCAATAGCATTGACACCTTTACCATGACTAGGCATATGAGCAGTAATGACATTAGGGGTTTGTGGAGGGTCAAACTCGATCACCTTGTTATCTATCAAATCTTGTATCTTGTTCTTCAACGCCCAAAAATTGTTGGTGTCATGGCCGAGACTATTTGAATGATGGGTATATTTCATATTCGGGTTATATTTGGGAGAGGCAGTATTGGGATTTGGAGGAGGGTCTCACAGTGTTACCTAATACGCTTTCAACATATGTTGTAAATCTTAATATAGTGGCATGTTAATTCTAGTGAATATCCTCATTGGGACATCAGGCCTTTGTTGATTGTTTGATTGTTGTTGTCATTGAACTAAGGTTGGATTTGAAATTAATACAGCTCCTATAAATTGGTGGTGATTGTTCTTGATACGACTCCTTTGTCCATAAATAGCATTAGTTTCCTTCTTACCAACAAATGGTTTCTTTACAGCAGTAGAGGTTGAGGCCAAAGGGATCTTTCTGCTTTTGATTCCACTTTCAACTTGTTCACCCGTCATAATCAACTCAGTAAACCCTAACGAGGAACTCCCAATCAGCAAATTAAAGAATGAACCAGTCCAGGTACCCATAAACATGTCCACTAATTCTCTGTCAGTCAATGGGGGTTGCACCCTTCCATCCAGGTCCCTCTATTTTTGAGCAAACTCCTTAAAGCCTTCATATGAACCCATTGTCATGTTTTGTAATTGCACGTGAGTTGGTGCAAGATCATCATTGTATTGGTATTGTGTGTAGAAGGCAGTAGCCATATCCTCCCATGTGTGGATATTTGTCCTCTCAAGTTGTAGAACCACTCAACCTGTGTCCATGATAAGCTTTCTTGGACGAAGTGTACCTATAACTTCCTATCGGCGGTGTGTGGTTGAATATTGCGGACATAAGACCTCATATTTATATTTGAACAGGAGACCCTATCGTATTTGGCAAAGAAATGAACTTTAAATTTGGGGGGAATGACCACCCCAGGGACCAGACCTAAGTCTCCAAAGTCCAAACCAGGCACTGTTTGGATTTCTACAACTTTAATTCGGTCTTCCAGATGCTTGTATTTCTCATCTTCCAGTGGATACTGCTCTTCGGAGTAGTCTTCATCCTCAGTAATCTGGTTATTCCACCCCCAACTCTAGTGCTTCTAACCTCCTCTTCTTGATTGATTTCATCCCCAGAAGAAGCCTCTTCTATTTGAGCCAGTCGGGCGGGGCCCTTGAACCTTCTTTCCATGTTGAAGATAATAAGCCTCTTCTTGGTTTTCTTCTTGGTGGTAAGGAGTGCCGTCATTTCTTGCAAACCTTTATCTAGGTTGAAGAGAGTCTCTTGGAATTATGTGTGTTGAGTTTTCAGATCTTTGACAGTTTGCTCTAGAGCCATCTTATACTGAAATAAACAGTAGAAAGATGAGGAAACTTGTATCATAAAACTTGCTTATGATATGATACATGCTATGTCGATGCAATGTTTCCAAGGACCTTAAGGAATTTAAATTTGCTAGCCAAAAAGGAAAAAAACACAACAATTGTATTAATAAATTCAAGATTACAACTGCCCCTTGGGCTTACAATGAAAAAGCAAAAAGGGTGTCAAAAGACAACAAAATAGACTTCTAAAACAAAAGACTCAAATCTCCCACATACGCTTCCTCTTTGGTGCAATGTATGCATTCAGGCTTTGCTCCTCGTGAAGTTGCCTTGTGAGCTCCAACACTTTCTTATTGCTTGCTTAGAATCAAGATTCAAAGGTGTCTCGTTCCCACTTGAGTTGAATCCACGATCTCTGCAATTCCTCGAAGTCAGTAGGCATATTTGGATATATAATGGTGTAAGGAATATCTCCCTCAGCAACGAGCTCCATAACTATTGGTAAGATAGATAAATATGGCATCATGAGACTTTAGGCACGAGCTCGTACCCATTTGAGATAAGGCTCAAGAGGGATGGAATTCTTATGCCCCAAAGTCTTTCTATTAACCTTATTCACCATGGCCCAAGCATGCACAAACCTTCAATAATAACCTGAACATTCTTCTCATAGTCGAATACAAAACCTTGAATGAGTGCGTCATGGGGACCATCTCTTGGAGCATAGCCAAATTGTCATAGAGATAAAGAAGGGTTATAAGTAATACCTCCCCTAATGCCCAAGAGTGGAACACTAGGGAACTCCCCACAATGGTAAATGATAGTAATGTCTTCTTGAGAACGAGAGCACTAATGGATATCTGCATGAGAAAGCGACATTATCCTTTGCGACCACCTCAAACCTTGCTCATTTTTTAATACTGATCGGGGAAGGTGCGAAATAAACCACATAGACAACAACAAAATGAAACACATAAGAGGCTCTCTATTCCTCATGGTGCAAGTGTGAAGACAATGTAGAATGTCTCCAAGCAAAGTAGGCACAAGATATTGAGTAAGGAAAATTTTGACAGCATTCACATCTATGAGTTGATCAGGGTTAGGAAAAAGCACCAACCCATAAATTAGAAGAGCCAAGATCTCCTCAAAAGCTTGTAAATCCATAGCATCCCAATATAGTTGAGGCTTCTCCATTAGAAATTTAGCCAAAAAGCCTTTGACCCCGCTTCTTGTCTCCTAATTAGCTATAATGTCAGAACTCTTCAAATGTAAGGCCTTGGAAATAGCTTCAGGTCTTGGAGTTTCCTCTAATCCAGTGAATGGAATTTGATCAAGGACTAGTACCCCCCAATAGTTGAGAGAATTATTCCATTGTGGGCACTAGTTGATAGTCGGGAAAGGTGAAACAATGATGTACAGAGTCAAGGAACTAAAAGAGCACCCTCATCATGTCTTCTTCAAAGCTTGAGGTAACCAGATTGAGAAGTAGACCATATCTTTTGGTGAACGAAGAATTTTCCAGAACCCTTGACGCTAACTCTTTGAGTTGAGGAGGCGGCTTTACGAAGTTGATTCAGATGATATTTCTGCGAGTGGAAGCGATATTCTACAAAACATAACAAAGATAAATTCCTAGGTCCTTGAAATGGTTAGTGAAAATGCTATTGCATGATGTCATGATGTTTATGAACAAATAATCAGACACACATAAAGCATACAATGCCTTAGGTTTAGGCTTGCATGGGGTTTATAGGTAAGTACCCTCTTAAAGTTTAGTTAGTTTAAACTGTCCTAACAAAAGTAACTTGGTTCTAAGGAATCTCAATACCACTAATATTTCTTCATTGGGTATTGTTTTAGCTCAAGCATCCAAACTGCGGCCAAAATATCCCAAAAGTCTGATCTTAATGAGTGTAGTATCAAGTATCAACAAACTTTAGTCTTGCACCAAAGCCAGCTATCTCACTACTTTCTAATGGCTAAGTTGTTCAAATAAGGTTCTAAGGCTAGTTAGTGCTTAATGACACCACACAACGGTCGCGTATTCTCCTTGACTGGACTCAAGGGACACCGGTACCAACAAATGTGTCACACTAACATAGCCATCGCTTTAACCATGTCGTTATTACGCTGCATAGTCCCCACGATTTATTGCTACTTACCTAATATGCCCCAAATCCGGGTATAAGATTTTTACAAGTAATAAAACCCAAGCATAACCCACAAATGTAAAGCAAACAAAGCAAACAATTAAAGCAAATAAAGGTGATCTATCTCTTAAGGTAACCCCACTTCAAATTCAAATTCCCCAGCAGAGTCGCCAGTTCTGTAATGCGGTGGGAGAACTGTTTTGGGTGTTTTGCGTTTGATTGCAAGTGTTGTAGATAGAAAGAGTCGCCACCGACTTTTATTTTATCCAATAAAGGAAAGGGTGAAAATAACAATAAAGACCCTTTGAGATATTTTCGTGAGTTCGGGGGTTAGGTTATGAAAAGGGAAAGTGTTAGCACCCTTTTCATCCATAGTTATCTACGAGCTCTTATTTTCTAGCTCACTTTAAAATGCTTTTGTGAATGTGTAAGTTTGAAAATATTTTGAAAGCGCCTAAGTTTGGAAAACTCTGCAATGATTCATGTATCGTTGAAAATGTATACAAAGTGTCGTTTTTGAAAATATTTATTGAAAGGAGAGTATTTGAAAAGATGTTTGTTTTTGAAAGTGTGAGGTGTGAAAATGGTTTTAGTTGTGAGAAAGCAATTACGAGCAATCTACCTACTCAAAAAGTCTTTGTTCTTTTCCTCCTCCTTTAGATAGTGCTTGTCTACCATTAATGGGTAGAGAGCCATATCATTGGATGTGAGGGACGAGCGTGGGTCGTCGTACAGTCATAGAAGGCAACTTGTAGGATACTTTAGCAATTTGTCATAAGGGACTAAGATCGTTTATTGAAGGCAACGTCGAAGGGTCACCGAGTTACTACGATCTTTTTATCGAGGGTCTTTGCTAAAATATCTCACGTTCGAGGGATATGACTGTTTTTTATTTGAGGCAACAAGTGTGGGTTACCCTAGAGGTACATGTGTGCAAAGTGTGTTGGATTCAATTATTTTATCTTGAATTAGGGTTGTCTAATGTTGATTTTAAGGTCTTGCCATACAAACCCTAATTACTAACAATATTAAGGAAAGCGATAAATTGCGAAATTTAAATGTCCTACACTATTACATCGCTTTGGGAATGGGGGGGGGGGTACTGTAGCGGTAGAAATATTGATACAAAGCCATTGGATTGCCTTGACTCGCACAGATCAAAAAAAAAAAAATTACCACCATGCTTTATTGTTTCCAAAGGAATGGAAAAAGAGCGGATAACCTAAAAGAGGGGGAGAGAATCTAAGTTCATGGGTTGGTTATGTAAAGGGAAGTTATTAGCACCCTAAACATCTACGGTACTCCACAGGAACCTCTTTAAAAATATGTGTATTTTGGCTATAAATGTTATATATAAATATAGATTGTGGGGATGAGAAAAGAAGTATTTTTTACAATTTTTGCATCAGCCCTGCGGTTGCGAATCTTTAGTGCCTACGTACCACCTTTCGTGCAATAGGGGATCATGGTACTCATAGTTCACCTTTAAATAATTTAAAACACAAGTGTGTTGGTTAATTTTAAGAGACAAGATGTTATCGTCTTATCCGAGTGGAAAACATACTTACTACCCACGATTATGAGAAAGGAGAATTGACATTATCTCAAAGTGGAGGATATGGCTTGGACTTTAAAATCAACAAAGCCTCGCTTAACACCTAAGTGGAAAATGTCTCACTTCACTACATATTGTAGAAGTATAGTAGCTTGCATCACTACAAGGATTGACAAGAGTCTAATCTTTTGAGAAAGTTTTAAAATAAAAAAGCCTAAGTGGAAAAATGGTTTGAATGAGATTAATTGACTTTTAGCCTTCTCACAAAAATGTTAAAGTATTATTAAATTGATTAAGGTTTGATTAAGAAAATGTTCTGAAAATGCTTGGACCTAAGTCCAAGTTTATTACGAAAGCAGTTCAAGTTTAGAAACAAGAATATTTTTCAAAAGGAGGGAGAAGATTTTTGAAATTAAATAAGGTGGGAGGAGATGAAGGGACTATCCTAAAGCATAAGGTAAAAGCTAGGGAAAAGAAGTCCACAATCTCCATAATATCAAGGATAGTAACCAAGTAGTCCAAGTAACATTAAAGCCTTTTATTGTTCAAGTTGGTTATTAAAGCCTTCCATCAAATACCATACCCCACCAGGATTCAGGATCAGGACCTTCCCTAGGAAAAGGTTCATCACAATATTTTTCTTTTAGAAACATAACGTCCTCATAAGGGAAATCATACTTAACATATCGGTAATCATCTACCGGTTGGTGAGCAAGATAATCTGCCAGCACACTGCTTTTTATAGACTTCTGAGTGTGATATTCAATATCATATTCAGATAATAACATCCGCCAACGGGAAATTCTCCCAGTAAGAGCAGGCTTTTATACTTAATTGGATCCATTTTGGAAATCAACCAAATAGTATGATTCAACATATATTGCCGCAATCACTTTTCCACCCAGGCCAGAGCACAACATGTCTTTTCCAGCATAGAATACAACGACTCACAGTCAGTAAACTTCTTGCTGAGATAATAAATGGCATATTCTTTATTTCTGGTTTCGTCTTGTTGTCCCAAAATACAACCCATAGAACTATCTAACACTGTCAGATACATGATTAACGATCTTCCTTCAATAGGCGAGAGCAAGATAGGAGGTTCAAGCAGATACTCTTTAATACTTTTAAATGCCCTTTAGAAATCATCTGTCCACACACAACCTTGATCTTTCTTTAACAACTTAAATATCGATTCATACATTGCAGTCATATGGGAAATGAATCTGGAAATGTGATTCAGACGTCCAAGGAAGCCTCTAACTTGCTTTGTAGTTCTTGGCGCAGGCATTTCTTGAATTTCTTTAACTATATCAGGGTCAACTTCAATTCCTTTTGGCTGACAATGAAACCTAGTAATTTCCCTGATTAGACACCGAAGGTACATTTATTTGGATTCAAGCAAAGACGATACTTCCTCAAACGTCGAAACACCTTCAATAAATCTTCTACATTCCCTTATTTAGTATGTGATTTGGAAATCATATCATCAAGATACACCTCAATTTCCTTGTGGATCAAATCATGGAATAGGGTTGTCATAACCCTCTGGTATGTTGCACCAGCGTTCTTCAACCCGAAGGGCATCACTCTGTAACAGAATGTTCCCTAGGGTGTGATAAACGTTGTGTTTTCCATGTCCTCAAGAGCCATTCTAATTTGATTATATCTAGAAAATCCATCCATGAACGAGAATACTTTGAATTTTACTGTACTATCAACCAACATATCAATATGTGGCAATGGAAAATCATCTTTTGGACTAGCTTTATTTAGATCTCTAATCAACGCAGATGCGAACTTTTCCGTCTTTATTTGGTACAGGGATAATATTGGCAATCTATTGAGGATACACTGATGTCACAAGAAAACCAACATTAATCTACTTTAGAACTTCTTCTTTAATCTTTATTGCCATATCAGGGTGAGTTCTTTGTAATTTCTACTTAACAGGTGGGCACTCTGGCTTCAGCGGAAAATGATGCTCCACAATATCAGTATCTAAACCAGGCATATCTTGATATGACCAAGCAAAGATGTCCACATACTATTTCAACAAATAAGTCAATCTTCTCTTCACGTCGGGATGCAACAATGCTCCAATCTTGATTTCCTTTGGCTTTTCCTCTGAACCCAAACTGATTATCTCCAACGACTCTTTATACGACTAAATGGAACTTCCCTTGCGCTCGAGCAACCGTGAAACCTCTTCTAGAATCTCATCATATTCTTCTTCTTCGGCCACATACACAGGATATTCAAAGTTGGAAGAGGGTGCAGGGTCATTGTATTCAACATGTTTTTTAATTAATCTGCACATACGATTTATAATTGCTTTTAGAAACTGACACATATATCAAGTGATCATGCAGATTTATTTTTAGTTATTATTGATTCCAAAAGAGTTTTTTTTCTGATTACCATTTTTCCAAGAAAAATAGAAAATAAAAACACAATTTGAGAAACAAAGATAACTTTTATTAATGATTTTAATGATCAAAGAAAACAGATAAGCCAATACAATATCAACTTTTACCTTGGGCAGGGTACAAGATTTTTGAAAAGATTAACAAAAACAAATTACTTTGAGACATGGATACAAGAGGGAACATCAATAGTGACCCAGTTTTGGACTCTGACTCCAGGCGTCACATAATTCGACATTTTCTGCTCTTCTTCATCCTCCACAATAGCATTGATCCTAGAAATAGTTGGATGGAGGTAACCTCCATTGTGGAAAATATCTTGATAGCTGCCCAAAGTAGACTTCGGCTTCAAATTCTCGCCTTTACCGTTCTTCGTAGAGAATCCCAAACCAGCGTTGTTCTTGTTCACTGGCAGGTCAACAATCTGCCCTCATACTTTACTAGGCCCATTATGCACAACCTGCTGAGCATCTTTGAATGAAGCCATAGAATTTTCATTCTCCCTTATGTTATCCATAAATAAAGCTTGGAAATGAGTTTCAACAGCAACTTCATCTGCTTCTATAATACTGAAAGAGGATAAATGATAAATTAACAATGCTTGCTCTCAATTTATGATAACCACTTTTCCTTCATGCACAAACTTCAGCTTTTGGTGTAAATTTAAAGTGACAGCCTCTGCCTCATGTATCCATGGCCTCCCCAGTAAGAAACTGTATGCGAGCATAATATCCATGACTTGGAAAGTAATTTGGAACAAGTGTGGGCCTATGTGAATAGGCATACCTACTTCCCCAATAACAGACTTCCTTGATCCATCAAAAGCCTTTACAATAATGCCACTTGGGCGCATGGGAGATCCTTGATACTTCAGTTTCATCAGTGTGCTACTTGGTATAACATTTAAGGCGGACCCATTATCAATCAACACATTTGACAATAAATCATTCTTATAGTTCATGGATATATGGAGAGCCCGATTGTGATTTCTTCCTTCTCTAGGAAATTCGTCATCACAGAAGCTTAGGTTATTACAAGATGTAAGATTACCTACAACATTGCTGAATTGGTCTAACATCATATCACTTTCCATGAAGGCTTGATCCAACACTCTCATTAGAGATTCTCTATGAGCAAAAGAATTCATCAGTAAGGCCATAATTGAAATCTTTGAAGGAGTCTTCAATAATTGATCTATAATTCTGTAGTCGCTAATTTTGATAATATTCAATATATAATCCACCTCCTTCTCTAGAGTAGCACCGCTGGACTCCCCTACTGGTTTCCTAGTTTCAACACTTTCAACAACCTTCTTATCGGAACTAACATTCCCTCAAATAACAGGCGCGAACAACGACCACTACGGATCACTCTACTGGCCTCAACAATATTCTCGACATTAGACAAAGGTTAGATGGGAACTTCCACACCATCCTCTAAAATTGAAGCAATGTACTTGTATGGTACGGCTTTGTCTAATTTGTAAGGAACATGACCCGACAAGAAAATCACTACTAGAGAAACAACGGACTTGCTATAGTATTCAATCTCAACAGGGGAAGAATCATTGAAACAAGGCACAATTACATTCACCCCTTCTTCGAAATATTTGGTCATCACATAATCATCACGGGAGAACATATCTTAATATGAGGAAAATAATTCATCTGCAGAAGCATATTCATCATCCGAATCAATCTCAACCAAGCAATATTCAATCACATTAACCTCATGGTAATCATATCTTTGGCCTGAAACCTTGATAGTACCATTATCCAATAACAACTAAATACCTCTTTTCACAATCGAACAACCTCTAGAATGTCTACAACAAACCTGACAAAATCCATAGTGGTGTTCTACCTGGCCTTCCATGTGGCAGAAGGTAGCGTGAAATTGCACCAAGTCATCATTCATATGGTTCACATAAAATATCCTGAACTCTCCAGGACACCCAAAGACCATGTTCACTTCTTCCTTGTATTTTGCCCTAGGCCTGATTATATGGATGAGGCCTTCATCCATAATTTCTTGAAAATCATCCTTTATCTTATTACACCCTTGTATATCAGTACTGCAGATACCACAACCAGCATGGTCATACGTATAGTAACTGAACTCATAGAGGTCAACGTGCATCTTTACCAAGTCTCCTCTGACCAAGTTGATATCATAAATTCGGAAGTCTCTTGGACAACCAACAACCATGTGGACATCATATTTTCCTCCATGCTTTGGCAAAGGATTATCTTTTACATTAAGGCTGGAATCCTTAAAGGACAAAAGGCCAGATCTTACCATTTTTTGTACCTCAAATTTCAGAGGATAACAATTTTTCACATTGTGCCCTGGTGCTCCCTGATGAAAAGCACATGTCTGATCTGCCTTATAATACCAAGACAAAGGTGATGGTATATCGGGGTTGGCCTGGTCTGGACCAACTTTTTCTGAATCAATGTTGGGAGTAATTATGCATAACTCATGGGGATAGAGTCACAAGCCTCTCTCCTCTGATTCTACCCTTGATTTCCTTGAGGGGATGGTCTTTGATAAGCGACTGTGGTTGGAGCTGTATTAACAACTGGAGTTACCGAAGTAACCTGTTGATGGCGTTGATGATATCTTCTCGGAGGATTAACCCTTCTATCTTGAATAATAGCATTTGTCTCTCCTTTTTTATTTTTAGCAAACCCGTATGATGGTTTCTTTGCACTGCCGGAAATTTCACTTCTTATCAAGCGACCTTCTCTTACAGCTTCTTCTAAACGAACGCCTATTCCCACCATCTCAATAAAATCACTTGGCTCACTCGCCACCATTCTTTCGTAATAGAATTCACCTAAAGTCTTCAGAAAAATCATTGTCATTTATTTTTCTTCCATTGGAGGAATCACCTGGGCGGTTACTTCACGCCATCTCTGCGCATATTCCTTAAATGACTCTTTGTCCTTTTGGACCATGACCCTGAGTTAATCACGGTTAGGCGCCATGTCCACATTTTATTTGTACTTTCTAATAAACGCTTCACCCAAGTTATTGGAATTATGAATGTTATCACTATCCAGGCTCATGTACCATTTCAATGTTGCACCAGTCAAACTGTCTTGAAATAACTGAATCAACAGGCATTGATCATCAGTATGAGTAGACATTCTCCTCACATACATCACTATGTGAGAACGAGGGCAAGTATTTCCATTTTACTTCTCGAGTTCTGGTACTTTGAATTTCCAGGTATTTTCACATTTGGAATTAAACACAAATCATTCACATTCTTCCCAAACAATTCTTTTCTTCTAAGGGCCTTCAACTCTTTTTGTATCTTATCAAACTGATCCTGAAAATCATCTATTCGGTCATAGAAACCTAAGATTGCACTTGGTGGAGGAATAAGGCGATAAACTTTATCATTAGCAAATGATACAATATTGACCGAAGGAGGTGTAACATAGTGAATCTCATTTCTAGTAGCAGGGGTAACATGCACCACGAAAGGTGCAGGAGCAGAATCAACTTGAGAAAGTGGAGAAACTTGAGCATCTTTATTATAACCTTCTGGGATAAAGTTCTTCGGCATTCCCCATGGATAATCTCGAGGCATACGATTTTGAACAACAATGACGGGAGTAGCAGAAGCATGAACTGTCGGAGCTTCAGAAGTAACCATTGTCTGATGAAGCTGAGCAAGTGGTGGCTGATTCTGAGCAGCCACCAACGATTCCATCAAAGCAGTGAGATTGGCAATACCGGCCTTCAGAGCAGAAACTTCTCCGTGCAACTCGCGATTCTCTTGTTCTAGATTATCCATCTTCCTTCTGAAATTGGCCCGAGTATGGTACTAATGAGACAACTTGCTGAATGAAGTAAATAAGCTCAGTAAGACACCTGGATATGAACAAAAATGCAAGAAGTATGTATAATATGATGTATGATATGAAATGCACATGATTTACTTTATTATTAATATTTCAAGGAACTCAAATATTTATAGACAGTTTGCAAATATCAAAGTACTAACACATTTGAAATACTGAAAATCTCATTATAATAACTTCAAAACGGATTTCAACTTTTTAGTACAAGTTTCAATAATCCAAAATACAAGATAAGATAAGAATCTAAGATCCTAAGAAAGCAAAGTTGATGAATATCATTCCATACATTGGCGCTTCTTTGTGAGTTTTGCAATCTGAGCCTTCAGCCGCTTGTTCTCTTCGGTGTACCAGTTGGTGACCTCTTTCCAATCACCGGAGCCGGGAAGTGAACAACTAGGTCCTAACTGAGCTCTAGAGGAAAAATAAATCCACTTGCCTCTCCATCGTCTCTATAGCACGATTCTCGATAATCTCAATCAGATGATCTTTCTCCTTCAAGGTGGCTAGGTAGGACACTTCTAGAGTCTGACACTTATTCTTCCAAGCCACCTTTTCCTGCTACATCCTGACTAGGGAAAGCTGAAGCTCTTCCACATCATCTAATTAGGGATGAGTGGTCTTCATAAACATATCAGCAATGGGTGCTTGACGGGAATACATAATCTTCAACTGGATGGCTCTTGCTTGTACCCACTGAAGATAAGGCTCCAAAGAAACAACCCCTTTAGGCACCAAGTCCTTCCCACCCTTCCAGTGAATATGATGTCGAGCCTTCGCAATCTCCTCTTTAGCTTCCTTATAAACTTCTCCCTCTTTAAGGAAGAATCCACTAAGATGAATACTATTTGGCTTATCCCTCATCGGATATCTAAGTAGTCGTCGAGCAAGAACATGATTGTAGTTAATTCCTCCCTTCGTATCAAGAAGAGGTACATTGGGGAAACTACCACAATTATTGGCAATCTCTACATCATGGTAAGCCTGATGGTACCAAACAATATCTGAATGAGTGAAGACTATAATCTTCGGAGCCCAACGAGTTTCCTTCCTTACATCCCAGAAAGCATGAGACTAAGGCAAGTGAGAAATAAACCACTGATACAACAAAAGCATGCAACAAATGATCATCCCTCCATGATAAGAATCCCAAAGATGAATAGAGTAATAAGAATCAACCAACAATGTAGAGACTAGGTTCCCAATCATAAAAACACTGATGGCATTAATATCCACAAATTTGTCGACATTGGGAAATAAGAACAATCCATAAGTAAGTAGAGCAAAGATGGCTTCAAAAGCAACCGTACTCTTCATCCTAGCAAAGTAGAGAGCTTTCTCTAATAAGAAATGTGAAGGCAATCCTCTAACCCATCCTTTGGTATTCATGTGGGCTTCAACCTTAGACTTTCCCAAATGGATGAAAACAACAATCTCATGGGGTTTTGGCTCCCCCTCCAAACCAGTAAAAGGAACATGATCAGTAATAGGTAAGCTCAGTAGATAAGAATACTCTTCCAATGTAGGCATCAACTGATAATCAGGGAAACTGAAGCATTGATACATCAGATCATAGAACTGGGCCAAAGTCGAGAGAATACCCTTCTTCATCCTGAGCTTCATAAGAGAAATAATAGACCCATAATTCTTCAGAAAATCTGTAGAACCCTCAATCTCGGGAATCAGACCCATCAACTCATCTATCTTGGGATTTTGAAACTGTAATTCCCGATCTTTCTTTTTCCAGAATCCACGGTCAAAAAATACCTGAGATATTCACAAAGAGTCAACTTTTAAGTCCCTTGAAATATAATTTTTTTAAGAATATGCTCATGGGTGCATGAATGCATGATGCAATAATCACACACAAAATCACAAACATAGGGTTCACAGGTTCAACTTCACGAGCATGAGGTCAAAGTTACTACCCATAAGGTATGGTCTAAAAGTTTATCACCCGACGAACAAGGTTCTATAGGTTCCTAGAGTCTACATCCTTCTTTTGGATATTACCAACTTCTCAATTGACTCGGTAATTAGCAATGTTCTCAAGAAAAACTCGTTTGAGCGTAGTATCGTGTGATAATTATTTCCGAATTACTCCGTCATAGCTTCTGCACTACACCTAAAATGCCAAGATAGGTTAAAGGTTCTATGGTCCTCATTTTCAATAGGCTCCCAGATCGAAAGCAGTACGTCTTCTCAATTACTCGGTAAACAATACTACAGTCAAAGGGGCCTCCACTGAGTGGGGAATCTCATGCCTCCTTTTTTGGGATTACTCCCTCAAAGTTAACATGACTATACCGCTTGTCCTATCTTAAGTTTTCCCAAGTCCGGGTATAAAACTTATGAGAAATCACCAAGCACCCTAAAAACCAGGAAAATCCAGACAAACAAATATACAACATATAACATATAAACAACAATAACACATACATAGATAAACAAAGGTAGACTCAACCCACTTAGGAATGGACCAGCAATAGGTCGATCTGGCCCCAGTGAAGTCGCCATATTTTCTGTAGGGGTAGAAATGTTGAGACAAAGCCATTGGATTGACTTGACTCACACATATCAAAAATAAAAAATCACCACCGTGCTTTGTTGTTTCCAAAGGAATGGGAAAAGCGCGAATAACCCAAAATAGGGGGAGAGAATCTAAGTTCAGGGGTTGGTTATGAAAAGGGAAGGTATTAGTACCCTAAACATCTACGGTACTCTGCAGGAACCTCTTTGAAAATCTGTGTATTTTGGCTATAAATGTTGTATATAAAGAAGTATTTTTTTTACAATTTTTGCACCCGCCGCAGTTGCGAACCTTTAGTGCCTATGTACCACCTTCCATGCAATAGGGGATCAGGGTACTCGTAGTTCACCTTTAAAAATTTTAAAACACAAGTGTATTGGTTAATTTTAAGAGACAAGACGTCATCGTCTTATCCGAGTGGAAAACATACTTACTACCCACGATTATGAGAAAGCAGAATTTGCCTCATCCCAAAGTGGAGGATATGGCTTGGACTTTAAAATCAACAAAGCCTCGCTCAACACCCAAGTGTAAAATGTCTCACTTCACTACATATCGTAGAAGTATAGTAGCTCACATCACTACAAGGATCGACAAGAGTCTAATATTTTGAGAAAATGTTAAAATAAAAAAGCCAAAGTGGCAAAATAGTTTGAATGAGATTAATTGAGTTTTAGTCTTCTCACAAAAATGTCAAAGTATTATTAAATTTATTAAGGTTTGATTAAGAAAATGTTTTGAAAATGCATGGACCTAAGTCCAAGTTTATTACGAAAGAGGTTCAAGTTTAGAAACAAGAATAGTTTTCAAAAGGAGGGAGAAGATTTTTGAAATTAAAGAAGGTGAGAGGAGATGAAAGGGCTATCCTAAAGCTTAAGGTAAAAGCTAGGGAAAAGAACCATCTAACCAACAAGAAACTAACACTTGACACAATGAGTCAATGTAGAAATCCCATACTTCGGATTTGAAACCAAATAAGAAAAGATAATAAACTTCTTAAGAAAACCAAGATTCAATTGCATTAAGTCTTCACAAAAATTGGGCAGAGTAACGGCTGTATACAGATGAATTCCAGATCACAGACAAAGCATGTAATCACAATAACATGCACATAAAGCAAACAAATAACCCAATGTCTTGAGGTAAACCCCAAGAGCTCCAGAAAAAATAACAGTTGAGGTCACAAGGTCTCAAGGTATGTCAAGGTCTCTAATACTAAGTCTAAGAAGTCCACAATCTCCATAATGCCAAAGATAGTAACCAAGCAGTCCAAGTAATATTAAAGCCTTTTATTGTTCGAGTTGGTTATTAAGTGTCTTCAAAAAGAAAATGAAAAGCTCAAGGGAGAAAAATAAAAATGACATAAAAGTAAATGCTCAAATGAGCAAAGATGAAAATAGCATGAAATGTAAATGCTAAAATAAACGTGCTTAAAGTAAAAGCATAAAGTAAAAGCACATAATAAAGTCAATTGTTAGAAATTAGAGGTTAGTTGAATGACCATCTTGAGACTTTTATTTGAAACCCATTATAGAATTGATAAAACCAAATCCTTTCAACAACAAGTTTCATTTGCTTTTTGTCAAGTATATCATCCATTTAATATTCTCAAGGAAACAATAAATGATCAATGATGTTTAAGTGATTCACTTTGACCAAGGCTTATGAAGATTCATTAAAGGATTGACAAGACCAAAGCCTCATAACAATAAATCTCAAGGTTATTGGATCAAAGGATTCAAATTAACATACTTAAGCTTACAAGCATGGGTTTGGGCCATTAATGATCATTTCTCGAATCAGGACAAAATTTAGTGCTATGTTAAGCAATCGTAAGTGGACTTACATAGAAGTCGCACCTATTTTAAGGTCGGTCAATAGCAATTTATGTACTATTTGTTTTGAGAAATGATATGTAAATCATTCTCCAATAACATTTAGTATAATAAGAAGGGGATATGATGAAGAGGGATGGGGTAAGAATTAAACCACATTTGAACCAAAAATTTAATCAAGCTATTATTAAAATCATTTATCCATTTTTTGTGGAGTTAAACTCAACACCATGGATCCAATAATGTTAATAAAGCTCATGATCAAAATCTCTTAGTCCAAGATCAGCCAGAATATATAGAAGATAAAATATATTTAAAAAAAATTAAGAAAACTATTTTTAAAAATGGTTTAAAAATGGAAATAAAAGTAGAAAATAGCAACTATCTTCAAAACATCCAAGAAAAATTAAATAAGACCATAGAAAAATCAGAAATGAGATCAAATATTCATATAAAATTTTTGGTATTTTTTAAAGTCAGAAAATATTTTTAAAATAAAAAGAAATAGACAAAATAAAACAAAAATTATGAAAAATAGCAAAGTCATAAATAAAAATAAATTGATGTCACCAATATTTGTCAAGAGGTCATTGGATCCTTCCATATTTTTTTTCGGAATTTAAAAATTAAGAAAAGTATTTTTAAACATTTAAAACAATTCAAATGAAGTGAAAAATTATAAAAAAATATAAAAACATAAAATAAAATTGTTAAAAAATAATAATCAGAAAGAGAAAAATCAAAAGTATATTTCATAATTTTTCAGATTTTTTGAAGTTAAAATGAATTTTTTATGAATTTTTGAAGTTTAAAACAAATAAAATATAATAATCAGAAAATAAAATAAAATAAAAAAATATGGACCTATGGATGAGAGTCAAAACGCATTAGTAAGCTAATCCAATGGATCAGACACGCTGTGCATATCACGGTATTTAGTGAATAAAATACATAATCATTAATTAAATCAGATTTGGAAAAAAAGCGTGGCACGCTATCATTGTTTGAGAGATGACACATTGATCATCTTCAACCTCCATCCACGAGATTTGTAGGTCCCTGAAACGGTAAAATTAGAGCTCGAGACCGGTACCATTCACTTCGTCTCTTCAAGACGATTCCAATGGTACCCTCGCGAAAAATTTATGTAAGGTGTAGCTCAGTCATTTTGGAAGGGAAGATTTGAAAAGGGATTTGAAATTTCATGGAAAAAATACACTTGCATTTGAAAACAAATGTTGAAACTAAAATCAGAATGATGAGAGCTTCATAACAGTATTTAAGTTTGAGAGAATTGGTGAAGGAATCTACTTATTGAAGTTCAAATGCAGAGCTCTGAAAATTGACTTGGCTAGCATGACTTAGGAAGTCTTAGAGCTTGGTTCTTCTTCTGTTAGCTTCAGAGGTTCAAGGATGGTGTATTGACAAATAAAATGGATTGAGGAAAGCTGTAAAAGCAAATTCAAAGTTGCAGAAATTGGGTTCAAGAAGAAGTTTGGCAGGATGATTCTTGCTCTCTAAGCTTGAGAAAATGAATGATGTATGATTCTATATTTATAGGGAAGCTGATTGAATGCTCAAGCGTGTGAAATTATAAGATTTGGAGGGAATTCATGTGAACCTGATACACGAGTAAGGTGTGACATGTTTAGCACCAAAACTCATCTAGTCCTTGCGTTTCAAGGTTCTAATCCACTTTGGCAAGTTGGTTAAACATGTTTAGACAAAAAACACGTGCTAATTTGATGTTTAGAAGCCACAACATGAATTTCAAATTCTGACATGAAGTGAAACTTCAGTTTCAAGTTACCATTTTTGAATCAATGCCATTCTCAACTCAAGGAGTCTTAGGACATGATTCTTGAAACTCTAGAAAGATGAGATCACAAGCTTTATAATGTGCAAAGAATGGAATCAAATGGATGATTAAGATGAAAATTTTGATGAGTTAAAGTTGAGAAAAAGAGGTTGACTTTTGTACTTAGAAAAATTCTAAGTTTTTCTTCAAAAAATGACTTATAATGTCTTGCATCCAAACATGGACTTACATTTGAAATTTGCTCTTGAACAAAAAATATGGCATGAAGTAGATCTCTTGAATGACATTTTGAGACCTGAACCATTTAAAATCTACAAAAAATGAGAATGTTATGACTTGTTGAAGTTGGCAAAAATTCATAAGACGACCTATAACCTTTTGCATCCTTAGGGCATCTTCCACCCATTTTAAAACTTTGTACATAAAAGAAGAGTTGAAGTTCACATCATCAATATCATTTTAGAAAAATAATGGGATCAAGGAGATTAAAATTGACCAAGTTATGATCTTTTGAAGTCACCTAAGGGAATTTGATTGCTTATCAAGGAGACTTGTAATCTTTCTTCATCATTAGGTATCTTCCACACAAAATTTTCTTGAAAATTTTGAAGTTATTTGTTTATAACACTTTAAGGAGAAGAATGTTTTTGGAATCACTCAAAAATACCAAAATATGAGCAAGATATAACCTTTAGAAGTTCAATACCCTAGCCCCCATAGAGCAAAAAATTCCTTGGAAACCCTTTTCAATTTTGACAAGCTTCCTTGCACAAATAATTTTGTCATATAAATAAAACGTTATTGAGGATGATAATGAGGAACCATAGTAACCATAAACACTTCTAAATATTTATAATTGAGGGAAATATGCACTTTTGACTAAGAAATCAAAAACTTATCCAATTAGGTCAAACTACTTCAATAAACCCTTGTGTCTTTAAACTATCTTTGACAACTTGAGGCTTGATGATTCATAATAGACTTTTCCATGATACTACCTCAAAGCATGTTAAATGATGAAGCTTGAATCTCAATGAACTTTTGTCGAAGAAGGCATGATAATAGAATCATGAACCTGTAGATCAAATTGATGGAATGCATTGTGCTTTCACCTATAACATCATCAATTAGGGCAAACATTTATTATATTTATTATTTAAAAGGTTAATCAATACAAAACTTAGATGATCATAAAATTACAAGTCAAGGTTCTTAGTGATTCCCCATGAGCAAAGCTAAAGATAAGGAGAAGAGTCAAACCCTAGTGTGTGATCTTGTTATATTGTGATTGTATGAGATGATAGAGGAATCTTAGGGGGGAAAATTGGGGTACAACGGGTACAAATTTACAAATGGGGATGACAAGTAAAGTAAACCCTAGTTATTATTACAAGGCTTTAACAATTACATAAATTGTAAATGCGGAATAATAAAATGTATAAAAATGTAAAGATGAAGAAAAGAGAGAAGAAATTGTTTTTTTGGGTTTTTTAATGTAGAAAAAGTTTAATGCTTTAACCTAATTGGACTAATCAATTTTTATCACAAAAGAAATTAATTAATCATCTTAAATAAAACCTATAATCTAAGTTAATTAAATTAAGAAGAAAAAAATGAAACCTAAGTCCATAATTATTTAGAAAATAATTTGAAGGTTAATTTAAAAATATTTGAAGCATGGATAATAAATAAAACCTAGTTCTAAATATTAACAAAAATAAAGGAAGTATTTAAATTAAAATATTTAATAATTTAATTATTTAAGAAAATGTATTTTGGTATTTTTTGGTTAAATAAAATAAATAAATAAATAAAAATATAGAAAAAATATAAAGAATATAAAAAGTTTTGGGATGGGTGTTAAAAGACGTGAAATGGGGGTTAAGGGTAGTAAACATGCCCAAATTTGTTTCTTTATTTGAATTCAGAAAACAAAATAAAAGAATAAAAATAAAAAAATGGATCATTGGGCCTGCGCTTTTTTTAGTAGAAAGGGGGTATGAGAAAGCAAAAACAAAAAATGATGAGGCCCAAATTGGAGGAGCCCAGCGCCTATTTTTGGATCACATATGGCCTGCTTTCTGAGGTACACCATACACTTGCCAATGGTGATGAGATGAGGGCACTTGATACACGCGCATGACTTGTATGCATGGAACCTGAAATCATAAAATGTGAAAAAACAAAAGGGTGTCACTGAGGCTCGAACCCAGGTCCATATAAGGTAATGTCTTATGTGCACTCTCTCTGCCACTAGGGTGTCTGTTTCATCCGGTATTAGAAAAACAACTAACAAATATATTACAAACTCATTTCTAAATGTAACTTCATCCCTAACCTCGCGCCAACTTTCGTTGACAAGATTTTTGAATTTCTGAACTCACTCATTTCTCAACCATTTGCAAAAGTATGAACATGAAACTTGCTACATTTTTCAATACGAATTCAACCATATAAATTTCATGAGCTACAAATAAAAGATGAATGAGAATTTTACTGGTACCAATAAAAACCTATTTTTTTTCCAGAAAGTTCATCTTCAAAATTCGCATCACTCAAGCAACATAAATGAAATATAAGGGCATGGTTAGCTTCAGGGCTATGATGTCTACATTTTTTATTCATAAACTAACCATTAATGATGCTTGTAGAAAGAGTTTCAAAATTGAGAAAACTTACCTCAAAACTGGAAATCGTGTATGGAGTTTGAGCACTTCTGGAGGTGTGGTGATGATCTGGATAGTTTCACTAGACTTCTAGGAAGGTAATGCAAACTTACTTTATGCTAAGAGTGCTTGAATATTCTTGTAGAAGTCAATGTGAAGATGACTGTTTTTGGAAATGGAGGATGGTGAGGGAGGTGTTACAGTTGTTTAATAGGGTCTTGGATAGGTTCTAAATGATGTATGGAAGCTTTGTGATTGATTTTAAGTGAGAACGCACGAGTGAAATGTGAGTTTGGGATTCAAGGTCAGAAATGCCACAAAAATGTAGTTTGAGAGTAATTATGAGTTTGGGAGTGTTTGAGGGAGTTTTAAGTCTTGTGCATTTGTGTTTGGATGGTAAAATAGTGCCTCTATTTACAGGTAAGAGGTTTGAGGGCTTGAAGTAATCAGATTCACAAGATCACATGTTATGGTTTTTTGACTTGTTTTTGAAGCAATCTTAACAAACACTGCCCCAAGGTGAAATACAAAGCAATCTAGAGTATTTAGAGGCTTTAAACATGCTTATTTGATCTTGTATGTTGAGTGTGTTCAGAACAAACAAGTTAGAGGCTCAAGACAAGCTGACTTTGTGATTAAAGCAACTTTATAAGAATGACAATGTTACTCTGTGCCAAAAATGGATGAATCTCTTGGACAATGGCTCAAATGCTTGGATTATAGCTCTAAATGTTGTGTAAACAATTAATTATTGAGTGATTTGCAAGTTAGAAACCTGCAAAGCAAGATTTATGCAGCATGACTTGAGATTTGATCAAGTGTTCATCATCAAAATGACTTATAATTCAAGAATGAAAGCTCAACTTTTTCTCTTTGATTATCCTAGCTAAATCATGATCTCTTCAAGTTATTGGACATTTTGAAAATCGTGAAACATTTTATACAACCTTTATGTTTACCACTTTGGCTAAATCATCTTGGAACTAGGTGAAAATTGGTCAAGAAGTCACGTCAAAAATCTGCCTAAACTAGTCAAAAATTTCACTAAGTGTTTTATGAAAAATGTCATGACTTCATGAGCCTATATATTCAAATATAAGAATTTATTGGACATAAAACCTCTAATACAAAGTTTTAGAGTTCATCAAGATCTGCAACTTTCACTTTGAAAGTTTTCCTTGAATCATCTTGCATCTTGGTGAAATTTCTCATGAAGTATTAAAATTATCTTGGTGAAAACTTTAAATTTTTGTGGAATTTATTGACTTTATTCATTCTTGATGATCAAGTTTGATATTTTTGAGTATCTTGATGAATCTTGATCTTTGAAATTCAATGTTGATCAAAAAGTCAAAGTTTGACTTTTTGTGTATCAGTTAACTTTTCATCAGTTGATCAAATTTCAAATATCAATTCATTGATCTTAATAAATTATTTGAGACATTAAGTTTGGTCAATATGTTGTGTTTTATTCCTTAAGGCTATGCTATAATTCACTGAGTCATGTACTAGGTCAAAAGTCAATGATCAGTCATTCTCAGTCAAAACCCTACTTTTGACCATTTTGCCTTTTTTATGATTTGAGTGCTTTTATTGAAGAATTGTGACCAAAACTTGATCAATTGATGAATATGATTTCAAAATGTTGATGTTGGCCAAAAAATCATGAAGTTTTACTATATATTGATCATAGTTGACTTTTTACCCAATATAGCTGATTTTCAGTCATCTGAGCAATTGACTGAGCAAATTTGTGATGCAAGACCTGAAACTTGGTATGGGAAATATTTGATACCTATAATTAACCATGAAATTCGTTTTAGGCATCAAAAGTCAAATTGTCTTTGAGAAAACCAAAACCCTAATTTGGAGGCTCAATGCTTAGGAGGTGAGCTTGTCTGATCAAACCCTTGAGAACCCTTGAGCAATTGAAATCTTTGGTGAGAAATATTTTGAGAAAAGAGAGGGAAACTTTTGGGGTACAACACTAGTCATTTGTGACCTACCCTAATATTGGTGTTTTTTGGTATTATCCTACCATTTCTATTCCCTAGGAGTCGACGTTACCTTTTTTTGCTATCTTCTCAGTGAGTCGGATAGTTTACAGTTATTTGTTGACTACTGTTATCCTTTATTTTCTCTCCTCAATATTTGAGTTGATGTTACTTTGTCTCCTCCTTGGGATTTACCCCAATAGAGTTGAGTCTTCTGTTCACTAGTGATTTATTTTCCTAGTCTAATTTTCTTTTGTACTTTTATTTTTTGTTTCTCCAGCAGTGTCCTGTGCCCCTTTGGATCTGTTTATTTACATGCACAATTATAAGCATCGCGTGGCATCTTAGGGCCAAAAATAGGGCTTGTTTTATATTTAAGTATCTTCAATTGCGTCGACACGAAGATTTTAACCTTTGTATCTCTGAATAGAGGACACTTAAATAAGAGTAGCTGTTGTACCCCAATTTTTGTCCATAAGATTCATCTATCATCTCATATCAAATCAATCACAACAAGATCACACTAGAGTTTGGTTCTTCTCCATATCTTTAGGTTTGCTCATGTGGAATCACCAAGCACTTTGAATTGTATATTATGATCATATATGTTTTGTATTGATTAACTTTTAACTAAGAAATACAATGAATGTTTGCTCTAATTTATGATACTATAGGTGAGGGCACAACATATTTCATCAGGTTGATTCATAAGTTCATGAGTTTATTTCCATGCCTTCTTCAACAAAGACTCATTGATATTCAAGCTTCATCATTGAAGATTCTTTAAAGTAATATCATGACAAAGTCTACTATGATTCATCATGTCTTAATTTGTCAAAGGAAGTCAAAAGATGAAAGAATTGATTGAAGAAGCTTGACCTAATTTGACAAGTCCTTGATTCCTTGATCACAAGTGCATAAATCTCTCAATTCTTAATATTTGGAGGTGTTTATTGTTCTATGGGTTCTTATTATCATCCAAAAAAAACCTCTATTCACATGGCAAAAGTTATTGTGCAAGAAATATTGTCAAAATTGAAAAGGGTTTCCAAGTCATTTTGGTGCTTGAAGAGCTAGGGTTTTGAACTTCTAAGGGATATATCTTGCTCATATTTTGATATTTTTGAGTAATTCCAAAGACATGGTTCTCTTTAAAGGGTTATAAATTAATCACTTCAAGAGTTTCAATCAAATTTAGTATGGAAGATGCCTAATGATGAAGAAAGATTACAAGTCTTCTAGATAGGCCATCAAATTTCCTTATGTGATTTCTAAAGATCATAACTTGTTCAATTCTTATCTCCTTGAGCCCATTATTTTTTTGCAATGATCTTAAGAAAGTGAACTTCAACTCTTATTTTATGTTAAAAGCTTGAAAATTGGTGGAAGATTCCCTAAGAACTCAAAAGATTATAGGTCACCTCATGAATTTTCACCAATTTTACAAGGCCATAACTTTTTCAATACTTGGTATTTTTGAGTGATTCATATTTCACAATGCTCTTTGAGAAGTATACTTCAAGATAACATCATTGATCAAAGCAAATTTTTTGGAGAAGGCCTTGTTTGAACTTAAAACATTATAGGTCACTTTTGAAGAAAAACATAGAATTTTTCTAAGTACAAAAAGTCATCATCTTTTTCTCAACTTTGACTCATCACAACTTTTAGCTGAAACATCCATCTGATCTCATACTTGTAACATTGCAAAGATGGTGACCTTATCTTTCAAATGCTTCAAAAATCATGCCATAAGACCCCTTGAGCTGTAAACACCGTGGATTCAAAGATGGTACCTTGAAACTGGAGTTTTCTCCAAAGTCAGAATTCGAAATTCATAATGTGGCTTCTAAACACCAAATTAGCACGCGTTTTTGATTTAAACATGTTTAACAAAGTTCCCAAAGTTGAATGAAGGATCAAAACGCATGAATTAACTGAGTTTTAATGCACACGGGGTGACACTTTTTCACTTTCGAGCTTGATCCAATTTCCCTCCAAACTTCAAATTTCCTCTTAATTCTTTACACCATTCACTTCCCTATAAATAAAGGACCCCACTCCTCTCATTTTCTTAAGCTTAAATAGCCAAAATCACTCTGTCAAACTCCCTCCATAACTCACTTTTCTGAGATTTCAAATTCCTCTTTTCTCCACTTTTTAATCCAATTTCTTCATTGATCCTTCATCCTTGAACTTCACTGAAGCAAACAGAAGAAGAATCAAGCCTTGACGTGCCCTGAGTCGTTCTAGCCAAGTCCATTTACAGAGCAAGTTCATCTGACTTTGTTCAGGTAGTTCAAGGAACCAAATCCTCTAACTCAAATTACTGGAATGGTTTATGATGTTCACTAATGCTTGCTATTAACTCAATTTTGGTGAATCGATGCGTTTGATACTTGTGTTTTCGTTTTCAAAATTTTCAAAACATCTCTGGTTTTTTCCAAATCGAGTAAGATGTGTTTTACATAAATTTGGTGTGAGGATATGATTGTGATCATCTTGAAGAGACGCATCTGATGATACCACTATGAGCGTCTAAGTTTATAGATTTAAGAATCATGGGTTCGCCCTAGTTGTAGAGTAGCTGGAGGTTGAAGATGAGCTATGCGGCTTCTTCAACCAATGAGAGCAAGACAATTGAAATGTTGTGATTGATCTGACTTTCATGACTTCAGTGCGCGCTTGTTGACCGTGGATCACCATACATCACCACTTTAGAGCCATCAGATGCGCCAACGTGTTTTAATGAACTGGATCCAATGCCTCACATTATTTCTAATTTATTTATTTTTTACAAAATTTGTTTTAAATTTGTTTTAATTTCAAAAATTCATAACTCTCTTACTTTTATCCAAAAATTATGAAAAAAATATAAAAAAATACTTTGAATTATTTTTGATTTTGTGAATATTTGTTCATTTTTTTATTTTAATGTTTGATATTTTTTATAATTTTTGTTTTGTTTGCCTTATTTTAATTATTTTAAAAATACTTGACATTTTTAAATTCTAAAAAAAATTTATCAAGATCATTTTCTCTATTTCTGACTTTTCTGAAATTTTTCTAGAATTTTATCTTGACTTCTACTATTTCTGATCTTTTTTCACTTATTTGAGTGATCTTAATTAGTTTAAAAATACTTTTCTATTTTAAAAAATTACCAAAACTTTTATAAAAATATTTGAGATCATTTCTGACTTTTCTATGGCCTCTTTTAATTTTTCTTTGAAACTTCGAATATAGTTTGCCATTTTGCTTTTATTTTCATTAAAAAAAAACAATTTAAAAAACATTTTTCCTTTCTATTTTATTCATTAAATGCAATTTATTTTTTTAATATATTCTGGCTATGTGATTGTTGATCATGAACTTCATTAACATCATTGGATCTTGGGTGTTGAGTTTAACTCCACAAAAAATGGATGGATGATTTTAATGATAGTTTGATTAAATTTTTTGATTCAAATATTTTCCCTCCCTCTTCATCTTATCTCTTTCTTACTTGTACTACATGTTGTTAGAGAATTATCTACATATCATTCCTCTAAACATATGGTACACAAATTGCTATTGACCGACCTCAAAATAGGGGTGACTTCTATATAAGTCCACTTACGATTGCTTAACATAGCGCTAAATTTTGTCCCGATTCGAGAAATGATCATTCGTGGCCAAAATCTATGTTTGCAAACCCAACTATGTTTAACTTGAAACGTTTGATCCAATAACCTCGAGGTTCATTTTTAGGAGGCTTTGGTCTTATCAATCCTCTAATGGACTTTCATAAAATTTGGTCTAAGTGAATCATTTAAACACCGTTGATCATTTATTATTGTCTTGAGAATTTTAAATGAAAGATTTACTTGTCAAAAAGAAAATGAAACTTGTTGTTGAGAGGCTTTGATTTTATCAATCTTCTAATGAGTTTTCAAATGCAAGATTCAAGATGGTCATTCAACTAACCTCTAATTTCTAACTCATTAACAATTGACTTTTATTTCTATGATTTTACTTTAAGCACCATTTATCTTAGCATTTACATTTCATGCTATTTTCATCTTTGCTCACTTGAGCATTTATCTTTATGTCATTTTTATTTTGCTCACTCGAGCTTTTCATTTTCTTTTTGAAGATACCTAATAACCAACATGAACAATAAAAAACTTTAAGTTTGCTTGAACTATTTTGTTACTATCCCTGGCATAATGGAGTTGTGGACATCTTGAACTTAAGATTAGAGACCTTGACCTACCTTGAGACCTTCTGATTGTTATTGCTGTTTTGTCTGGAGTTCTTGGGGTTTACCCTGAGACATTGGGTTATTTGTTTTCTTTGTGTGCAGGTTATTCTGATTATATGCTTTGTCTGTGATCGGGAACTCATCTGTATAAAGCTGTTACTCTGCCCAATTTTTGTGAAGACTTAATGCATTCGAAGTTTGGTTTTCTCAAGAGGTTTATTATCTTTGTTTGTTTCGTTTCAAATCGAAAAGACGGGAATTCTACATTGACTCATTGTGTCAAGTGTTGGATTCTTGTTGGTTAGATGGTTCTTTTCCCTAGCTTTTACCTTATGCTTTAGGATAGTCCCTTCATCTCCTCTCATCTTCTTTAATTTCAAAAATCTTCTCCCTCATTTTAAAACTATTCTTGTTTTCTAAACTTGAACCACTTTCTCAATAAACTTGGACTTAGGTCCATTTATTTTTAAAAATATTTTCTTAATTAAACTTTAAACAACTTAATAATGCTTTGACATTTTTGTGAGAAGACTAAAAGTCAATCAATCTCATTCAAACCATTTTTCCACTTTGGCTTTTTACCTTAAAATTTTTTCTCAAAAGATTAGACTCTTGCCAATCCTTGTAGTGATGCAAACTACTATACTTCTATGATATATAATGAAGCGAGATATTTTCCACTTGGGTGTTGAGCGAGGCTTTGTTGATTTTAAAATCCAAGCCATATCCTCCACTTTTAGATGACACAAATTCTCCTTTCTCATAATTTTGGGTAGCAAGTATGTTCTTCCACTCGAATAAGACGATGATGTCTCGTCTCTTAAAATTAACCAACACATTATGTTTTAAAATTTTTAAAGGTGAACTACAAGTACCCTTATCCCCTATTACACGGAAGGTGGTACGTAGGCACTAAAGGTTCGCAACTGCAGCGGGTGCAAAATTGTAAAAAATACTTCTTTTCTCATCTCCACCGCCTATTTTCGTATACAACACTTATAGCAAAAATACACAAATTTTCAAAGAGGTTCCAGTGGAGTACCGTAGATGTTTAGGATACTAATACCTTCCCTTTGCATAACCAACCCCCAAACTTAGATATTCTCCCTTTTTTGGGTTATTCACTCTTTTCTCATTCATTTGGAAACAATAATGCGCGATGGCGATTTTTATTTGATTTGTGCGAGTTAAGTCAATCCAATGGCTTAGTCTCAACATTTCTACGGCTAAAGGGACAGATCGACCAAATGTTGGTCCATTTCTAAGTGGGTTGAGCCTATCTTTGTTTATTTGTGGATGTGCTTTTATTTGTTGTATATTATGTGTTGTATATATGTTTGTCTGGATATTCTTGGTTTTTAGGGTGCTTGGTGATTTCTCATAAGCCCTCTACCTGGATTTGGAAAAACTTAAGATAGGTCGGGCAGTATAGTCATGTTAACGTTGAGGAAGGAATCCCAAAAAAGGAGACATGAGATCCCCCACTTAGTGGAGGCCCCTTTGACTTTAGTATCCGTTTATTGAGAAATTGGGAAGACGAGCTTCTTTAGACCTAGAAGCTTGCTGAATCTGAGGATCATAGAACCCGTAACCCATCTTTAACTTTTAGGTGTAGTGCGGAGACAATGACGGAGAAATTCGGAACCTTAGAAATATCCGAAGGAAGGATGTAGACTCTGGGAACCTTTTAGGACCTTTTTCCTCAGGTGAAAAACTTTTAGTTCGTACCTTGTGGGTATTACCTTTGACTTCATGCTCATGATGTCAAACCTATGAACCCCCATGTTTGTGATCTTGTATGTGATTGTTGCATCATGCATTCATGCACCCGTGAGAATTCTTTAAAACAGATGTTTCAAGGAACTTAAAGTTTACTTTTGAAAATATCTCAGGTACTTTTTGACCATAGATTTTTGAGAAAGAAAGACTCAGAAGTATAATTTCAAAGATCCTAAGATAGAGGAACTGATGAGTTTGATTCCTGAGATTGAGAGTTCTACAAATTTTTGGAAGAAGTATGGATATGTCGTGCCTCTTGTGAAGCTCAAGATAAAGGAGGGTATTCTTTCTACATTGGTCTAGTTCTATGATCCGTTGTGCCAGTGTTTTAATTTCCCTGATTATCAGCTGATGCCCATATTGGAGGAGTATTCTTATTTACTTAGTTTACCTATTATTGATCGTGTTCCTTTCACCAGTTTAGAAGGAGATCACAAGTATCATGAGATTGCCACCGTGACTCATTTGAAGAAGTCTGATATTGAGGCTAACATGACTACCAAAGGAGGAATCGGGGGTTTACCCGCTCAACTTTTATTGGAGAAAGCTTGTTATTTCTCCAAAATAAAGAGTACATCTGCTTTCAAGGCTATCTTTGCGTTGCTCGCTTATGGGTTATTCTTGTTTCCTAACATCGACAAATTTGTGAATGTTAATTCCGTTAGGATCTTTCTGATTGGAAATCCAGTCCCTACATTGCTAGGAGATATTATTATTCCATATTTCATCGGAACTTTTATCAGGGAAGGATGATAATTTATTGCACATCATTGTTATATCAGTGGTTTATTTCTCACTTACATCAGACTATTGTTTTTTGGGAATCAAGAAGGAACCTTGTTGGGCCCCAAAGAATATGGATCTCACTTATTCTGACATTGATTGGTATCATCAAGCTTAGTATGATGTGTATATTATTGATATATGTGGTAGTTTCCCCAATGTGCCCCATCTTGGTACAAATGGAGGAATTAACTACAATCTTGTTCTTGCATGTCGTCAACTTGGATATCTAATGAGAGACAAGAAAAAATAGCATTCATCTGAGTGGTTTCTTTATTAAATAAGGATAATATCACAAGGAATATAAGAAAGGGATTGATAAGGGTTGGCGCCATAATCATGGAAAAGGTAGAAAGGATTTGGGACCAAGAAGAGCTATTTCCTTAGAACCTCATCCTCGTCGGGTACAAGCAATGGCATTTCAGTTGAAGATGCCTTATTCTAGTGAAGAACCCATACCTGATATGTTTATGAGGACTACTTCTTCTCTCTTAGATGATATGGAAAAGCACCAGCTTTCCCTTGTTAGAATGTAGCAAGAGAAGGAAGAAGGGAAGAATAAGTACCAGACTTTAGAGGTATCCTACTTAATAGAATTAAAAGAGAAGGATGACTTGATCGAGATTCTTGAGAATCGTGTTGTGGATATGATAGAGAAGCAAGAGGATTTATTTTCCTCTAGAGCTCAGCCAGGTCCCGATCACTCATTTTTGGTTTCCGATTATTGGAAAGAAGTCGCTAACAGGTATGTAGAAGAAAACAAGCAGTTAAAGGCTTAGATAGCAAGACTCGGGGGAAAGCGTCATTGTATGGAGAGATCTTCATCAGCTTTGGATCCTTAGGGTTTTTAGATTCTATCTGTATTCTCTTGTACTTAGGATTATTGAAACTTGTACTAAAAGTTGTAATCCATTATGAAGTTATTACTAAAATGAAACTTTTAGTATTTCCAAATGTGTTAGTGCTATAATATTTGCTATTTTCTATAATTCTTTGAGTTCCTTGAAATAATAATAATAAATAGATCATATTAATTGCATATCATGAATCATTTTGCACATATTTTTTGCATTCCTGTTCATACCCAAGTGTCTTACTGTGTTTATTTACTTTGTTCAGTCGGCAAGCTATCTCAACACTATAATACTCAGGCTAATAAGATGGAAAATCTTGAACAAGAGAATCGTGAGCTGCGCGAAGAAGTTACTGCTTTAAGAGCTGGTATGGTCGATCTGACTTCTTTGGTGGAATCGTTAGTGGTTGCTCAGAATTATCCACCACCTCATCTTCTGTCTCCTCATGCTACTCAGCCACAACAAATGACTATTATTTCCGAAGTTTCGTCAGTTCCCATTTCCGTTACTCTAGTTACTGCTGCTCAATATCGTATGTTTCACGGTTATCCATGGGGAATGCCTGAGAACTTCATGCCAGAAGGCTACAAACCTGCTGCTCAAGTTGCTCCATTTGCTTAAACTATTGTTGCTTCTGGACCTCTTGTGGTGCATGCTACTCCTATTTCTAATAATGAGATTCGTTATGCTGCGCCTCCTACGATGAATATTATGCCTGCTGTTAATGATGAAGTTTATCATCCTGCTCCTCCACCAAGTGAAAGTTTAAGATTCTATGGCCGATTGGATGATTTTCAGGATCAATTCAATGAAATGCAGAAAGAAGTGAAGGCTCTCCGAGGGAAAGAGTTATTCAGATAGAATGGCAGTGATCTCTGCTTAGTTCCTAATGTGAAAGTGCCAACAAAGTTTAAGGTGCCATAATTTGAGAAGTACAGGGGAAACTCTTTCCCCCGTGACCACCTGCTGATGTATATCAGAAGGATGTCCACTCATAATGATGACCAACACTTGCTTATTCATTTCTTCCAGGATAGTTTAACCGGTGCTGCTTTGAAATGGTATATGGGATTTGACAGTAGAAACATCCACACCTTCAATGACTTGGGTGAATCTTTTGTGAAAAGTATAAGTACACATGGTGTCAGAGTCCAGAATTGGGTCACTATTGATGTTACTTCTTGCATTCACATTTCAAAGTAATTTGGTTTTTGTTGGTCTTTTCAAAAGTCTTTCACTCTGCCCAAGGTGGAAGTAATGATTGTATGGGCATGTCTGTTGTTTTGATCTTTAAAATCATTAATAAAATTTATTTTTTGATTTCTAAATTATGTCTTTATATTATACTGTTTCTTGGAAAATGGTAATAAAGAAACCTTTCAAAATAAATAATATCTGTAAATAAATCCACATAGTCACTTGTTACACGTGTCAGTTTCTAAAATCAATCATAAATTATATGTGCAGATTAATTAAAAAACCTGTTGAGTGCAATGACCCTGCACCCTCTCCTAACTTTGAATATCCTGTGTTTGTGGCTAAATAAGAGGAATATGATGAAACCCCAGAAGAGGTTTCATGGTTTCTTGTGCACGAGGAAAATACTATTTAGCCGTATAAAGAGTTGTTGGAGACAATTAACTTGGGTTCAGAGAAAGATCTGAAAGAAGTCAAGATTGGGGCACTACTTCATCCCAAGATGAAGAGCAAGATGGTTGAGTTACTAAAATAGTATGTGGATATCTTTTCTCAGTCTTATCAATACATGTCTGTTTGGATACCAATTTTGTGGAACATTACTTTCCACTTAAGCTAGAATGTCCATCGATCAAGCTGAAGCTGGAAAGAACTTATCCTGACATGGCAACAATAATAAAGAAGAGGTTTTGAAACAGATTGATGATGGTTTTCTTGTAACATTAGTGTACCCTCAGTGGATTGCCAATATTGTTCCAGTACCAAAGAAAGATGGAAAACTACGCATGTGCGTTGATTATAGAGATTTAAACAAAGCCCGTCCAAAAAATGACTTTCCATTGCCGCATATTGATATTTTGGTGGATAGTACAGAAAAATTCAAAGTTTTCTCGTTCATGGATGGATTTTCCAGATATAATCAAATTAGGATGGCTCCTAAGGACATAGAAAAAACAATGTTTATCATACCGTTGGGAACATTTTGTTATAAAGTGATGTCATTCGGGTTGAAGAACGCTGGTGAAACATACACGAGGGCTATGACAACCCTATTCCATGATCTAATGCATAAGGAAATTAAGGTATATGTTGATGTTATGATCGCCAAATCTCAGACTGAGGTAGGGCATATAGAAGACTTGTTAAAATTGTTTCAACGATTGAGGATGTATCGTCTTTGCTTGAATCCAAATAAGTGTACTTTGTGTGTTCGTTCAGGAAAATTGCTAGGTTTCATTATCAACCAAAAAGGAATTGAAGTTGATCCTGATAAAGTTAAGGAAATTCAAGAAATTCCTGCACCAAGAACTGAAAAGCAATTTAGAGGCTTCCTTGGACGTTTGAATTACATTTCCAAATTTATTTCCCATATGACTGCGACATGTGAGCCAATCTTCAAGCTATTGAAGAAGGATCAAGTTTGTGTGTAGACAGATGGTTGCTAAAGGGCATTTTAAAGTATTAAAGAGTATCTACTTAAGCCTCCTATATTTCTCCCCCTTTTTGAAGGAAGACCATTGATTATGTATCTGACAGTGTTGGGTAATTCCTTGGGCTGTGTTTTGGGACAACAAGATGAAACAGGAAGAAAATAATATGCCATTTATTATCTCAAGGAGAAGTTTACTGATTGTGAGTTACAGTATTATATGCTAGAAAAAACATGTTGTTCTTTGGCCTGGGCGGAAAAGCGATTACGACAATATATGTTGAATCACACTACTTGGTTGATTTCCAAAATGGACCCGATTAAGTATATTTTTGAAAATCCTTCTCTTACTGGAAGAATTTCCTGTTGGCAGATGTTGTTGTCTGAATATGATATTGAATACCATACTCAGAAGGCTATAAAAGGTAGTGTGTTGACAGAGTACCTTGATCACCAACCAGTTCATGATTATGAGTTTGTTAAATATGATTTCCTTGATGAGGATGTGATGTATTTGAAAGTAAAATATTGTGATAAACTTTTGCCTGAAGAAGGTCCTGATCCTGAATCCTGATGGGGTATGGTGTTTGATGGAGCTGTAAATGCTTATGGAAAAGGAGTTGGTGCCGTGATTATCACTCCCCATGGGTATCATATCCCTTTTACTGCAAGGTTGACATTTGATTGTACCAATAATATGGCGGAGTATGAAGCTTGTATTATGGGTCTTGAAGAGGCCATAGATCTCATAATCAAACTTCTTGATGTATATGGTAATTCGGCTTTAGTAATAAATCATATCAAAGGAAAATGGCAGACTTGTCACATTGGCTTGATTCCCTACAAATATTATGAAAGAAGATTATTACCTTTCTTCAATAAAGTTGAATTCCATCATATTCCTAGAGATGAGAATCAAATGACAGATGCTTTAGCCATTTTGGCTTCCATGTACCAAGTAAATGCTTGGAACGATGTACCTCAGATTACAATTTGACGTCTTGATAGACCAACTCATATGTTTGCTACAGAGGGGGTGTTAAGTGAAAAACCTTGGTATTATAATATCAAATCACTTTCTCTAGACTCAAGAATACCTGGTTGGTACGTCGAATAAAGATAGAAAGACATTGAGAAGGTTAGAAGGTAGCTTTTTCCTCAATGAAAATGTGCTATATAAGAGAAATTATGACATGGTCTTTCTCAGATGTGTAGATTGACATGAAGCAGACATGTTGATGCATGAGATCCATGAAGGTTCCTTTGGTACCCATGCCAATGGACATTCGATGGCAAAGAAGATACTTATGACAGGTTACTACTGGTTGACAATGGAATTTGACTGTTATAAATTTGCAAAGAAGTGCCACAAATGTCAGATTTATGTTGACAAGATTCATGTGCCTCCAACGCTTCTCAATGTTATTTCATCCGCGTGGCCTTTTTCTATGTGGGGTATTGATATGATTGGAATGATTGAACCCAAGGTGTCGAATGGACATCATTTCATCTTAGTGGCAATTGACTACTTCACCAAGTGGGTGGAAGCAACTTCTTATGATAATGTCACCAAGCAGGTGGTAGTGCGCTTTATCAAGAACAATCTTATATGTTAGTATTGTGTACCAAGCAGGATTGTCACTGACAACGACTCAAATTTAAATAACAATGTGATGACATAATTGTGTGAAGAATTCAAGATTGTCTACCACAACTCGTCTCCTTACAGGCCTAAGATGAATGGGGTTGTTAAAATTTCTAATAAAAACATTAAGAAGATTATCCAGAAGATGGTTGTTACCTATAACGATTGGCATGAGATGCTCCCTTTTGCTTTGCATGGGTATCGTACATCCGTCCATACTTCAACAGGCACAACCCCGTTCTCTCTTGTGTATGGTATGGAAGAAGTGCTCCACATTGAGGTTGAGATTCCCTCTTTGCACGTAATAATGGAAACCAAATTGTCAGAGGCTGAATGGGTCTAGAACAAGTTTGACCGGTTGAATTTAATTGAAGAAAATGGAATGATGGCTTTGTCCCATGGTCAGTTATATCAGAGAAGAATGAAGAAAGATTTTGATAAGAAGGTTAAGCCTCATGAATTAAGATAAGGTGACCTCCTTCTCATAAAGATCATGTCTTTTAACACTGATTCTAGGGGCAAGTGGATTCCCAATTATGAAGGCCCATATGTTGTCAAGAAAGCCTTCTCTGGCGATGCATTGATTCTTGAAACTATGGATGGTGAGGAGTTCCCACGTCCTATGAATGTTGAAGAAGTCAAGAAATACTTTTCCTAAATAAATAAAAGAATAGCTCGCTAAGTTGAAAACCTGAAAGAGCGGCTTAAGCACAAAAGAGCATCTCGGTAGGCTGAAAACCCGAAAGTGCGGTCTAGGAAAAAATTAGAGACACAAACAAAATAAAATCTTCCCGATAAGTTGAAAACCTGTGAGGGAAACCTAAGAAACATGTAGGTATTGTACCCCAAAATTTTCCCTGTCATTTCACAAAGGATCACCCTGGACCCCAGGTTTTCTTCCATCAATTTCCAAGCCTTGAATTATCAATTTTCCAAGAAAGTCATTCACAAGGGCAAAATGGTCATTTGCACACTGAAAAGTAAAACCTTGACTTTTGGATCAAAATCAAGTCTCAAGAATCATATTTCATCAAGACATGTTGGAATGTGAGATTTGTTTCATCAAGATACTCAAAAGTCAAAATTACTTTGGGAAAGCCAAAATTCTAAAATACTTAGAATTTTTTCTAAGTGTTTAAGAAACATGATAAGCTCAGAACTTCTGATCAGATTTTCACTCTGGTGGAAGTTGACTCTAGAGGAACTTCTGACACAAGAGTTATAGACTCCCACAAGATCTGAAACATTGCAGAACAAAACATCACCTAGGAATGTTGGGATTTAAAATTATAACCCATCAAAGACATGTCCTTGAAACGGAGACACTCAGAAAATTCTGGATGGTTCCAAGACGGAGTTTGGTTATAACTTCTGGGCCAATTTTCACATAGATTCAGTCAGAGTTTGCAAGAGCAGTTCAAAGAAGGTTTACAAAGTGTGTTACAAGCTTCCTAGAAAGTCTGGAAGCTCCTTCAGAACATGTTGGAGCAAAAAGATACAAAGATCAGAAGATTGGATGTCTATTCTAAGCCACACTGAAGCTGAACTTCTGATCCAGAATTAAGCAATGATGCAGAATCTCACATTGCAGGATTTCTGGTTTGATAAATCTCATCATCATTTAATGCTCACAACCACTTTTGAGTCTTTATCCAAAGGATTTCCCCCACGTGTACCTCTATTGTCTTGGAAAAGCAAACTTTTGTGCAAAAGTGTGCTAGGACCATGTGTTGCTTTTTCTTTTCCTTAATTCCTGCTGACAAATCCAGCTTAGGCGCTGCTAAACCTGCTAACCATCCTACTTTGTGCCTTGAACCCTACTTACTTCAAGAACAAGTCAGCGCCTAGCGTATGATGTGGGTGCCACTTAACCTCTCCAAACTACTAAACCTTTGCCTATAAATTGAACTTCATTGGCCACTGTAAAGGGGTAGAAAATTTGAGAAAGAAAAGCCTTGAACCCCAGCAAAAAATTCCAAGAGTCTAAAAAACTGTAAACACAAAAATCGAAATCTGTTAGTTTTTTATTCTTGCACTCAAACTTCATTTTTCCTCAAGTGTTTCTTGACCAAAACCACCCATACAGTTTCTGATATACATTCAAAAGCCATCCTAACTTCTGTAGTCAAACTGTAACACGCTCTCCATCAATGTCCACCTCAAAAAAATCTGAACTTTATCCCTTGGTTGTTCCAGAATTTTCTAATCATTCATAACCCAAGTTGAAAGTTTCCAGTCTGCTGAACACGTGAGGAAGCTGTTCAGAACATCACAAGCGGTCAGAACCAGGTTCCAGCTCATAGAGTATTTTCCAGCTGCAAAGTAATCTTCTGCTGACTCTCATCATATTACTTAGGCATTGTCAGATTTGCATGTTTAAAAATACAATGTAGACATCCTGATTCTGATGATGTACATATTCTGAGATTCCGTGCATCTGCCTGCCTAAGTAGAGAGAATTCCAGTTCAGAACTTCTTAAAGAAATTAGAACTCGGAATTAGGTTTAGAAAATTCATGCTTGCTTCTGATTTATAGTTTTGATATCTCTTGTTTATGAAACATTATGAAACCTGCCATAAACTGTTATATGCGTATCTTCTATTTTGTTGAGAAATGACTAAGTTGCAGATGTTCTGACTAGCATAGAGAGGGAGATGAAGTTCTGTCATTAGCATCAGAACTTATGAAATCTTTTTTGTTCCCAGTGGATCAAGAACTTCTAGTTTTACCTATTTCTGCTAATTTGATTTCTGTTTTTGCAGCATGCCAGAGTCAGAACTTCTGATTTCTTTAGTTCAGCAATGCGCTGATTCTATTTTTATTTTCCTTACCATTTTGCCATCACTTCTATTTTCAGTAATCAAAAACACCAAAAACATTTTTACATTTTTTATGCTTTATTTTATTTCTTAAAACAAAAACATCAAAATATTTCCTTAAACCAAACTTATTTCTCTTCTTATACGAAACAAGTCCATTTTACATTTCTTGTACATTCTTATCCATTCAATATGGTTGTAATAAGTAACTTAGGATTTAATTTGTAATCCCCATTTGTAAATTTGTACACCCCATCCCCCTAATGACTGTAATAGCGTAGGACTTTACTTTTCCGCATTTTCATTGCTTTCATATATTGTTAGTAATTAGGGTGTGTATGATATGATAAAAACAACAAATAGACAACCCATAATCAAGACAAAAACAAAGCATGAAATCAACGCACTTGCACACAAGCACCCCTAGGGTAAATCCCCTTGGTTGCCTTACAAAAATTACCATATTATGCATGTGAGGTATCTTAGCAAAAACAAACGAAATATAAGATCATAGTCCCTCGATGACGCTATCAAAAGTTTCCTTCCAAAATGATCTTAGTCCCTAAAAAAGAATTCTAAGATACCTTGCAACATTTCTAATCATGGTTATACGATGACCTACGCCCGTCCCGTTTTCATCCAAAGATAAGGTTACTTACCAAATCAATGGTAAGATAAGAATTTCAAAGGAAAAGAAAATGAACAAGAAAGACTTTTTAGTAGGTGGAATGCTCCTAATTACTTGCTCAATTTCAAAAACAAACCTCCTTGCTATTTTTTAAAAAGACAAACACCAACACTTTCCAAACATCTTTCAAACTTGAAAACATTTTCAAAAGATCAACATCTTTGTATACATTCTTTCGAACGAGAATCATTACAAAGATTGCCTAAACAATGGCCTCTTTACAAAATACTTTCAAAAACCACACCAAGCACATTTTCAAACAAAAGCAAGTGATCTAGCAAGTAACTAAGAGCCCATGGAAAACCATGGATGAAAAGGGTGCTAACACCTTCCCTTTTCATAATCTACCCCCCAAACTCAATAAATAATCTCAAAAGGTCTTTCCTATACTTTTTCACCTTTCCTTTTGGATAAAAGAAAAGTCAGTGGCGAATCTTGCTAACCGCAACATTTGCAATCAAAAGCAAAACCTTCAAGTCAGTTCTCCCACCGTATCACAGAACTAGCGACTCTGCTGGGGACAAGTTTTAAAAGCGGGGTTACCTTAGGGTTAGATCATATTTACTTGCTTTCTTTGTTTGACTTGTGTGCTTTACATTTTGGTTCTTTGTTTGGGTTTGAATCCTCTACCCGGATTTGGGATACCTTATAGGTAAGTAGCAATACATTGTGGAAACTGTGTTGGGTATACCAACATGGTCTAAGAAATAGCTACGTTAGTGTGACATATTTGTGGGTACCGGTAGCCCTTGAGTAGTCAAGGAGAATACGGGGCCGCTGAGTGATGTCATGAAGCACTAATGAACTTTTAGAACATTTACTTGACCAACTTGGCCTTTAGGACGTAGTGAGATGACCGGCTTTGGTGCAATTCGAAGTTGGTAGATACTCGATACTACACTCATTGACGTTTGGTTTTTTGGAATATTTTGGTCGCCATTAAAGAGGCTTGTGCTGAAATAATGATCAAAGAAACAAACCAATGATATTGAGCTCCTTAGAACCCAGTTACTATTATTAGGACAGGTTTGAGCCAACTAAACTTCAAGAGGGTACTTACCTACGAGACTCCATGCAAGCCTAAACCTAAGGACTTGTTTTCTTTGTTTGTGTATATTTACTTGTACATAACATCATAACATCATAACATCATAACATCATAACATCATATACATTCACTAACCATTTCAAGGATCTTGGGATTTATCTTTGTTCTGTTTTGTAGGACATGGATTCTATTCGCAGGAAAGCTATTCAAGTCAATCTTGTAAGGATCCCTCCACAACTTAAAGAGCTAGCTTCAAGGATTCCTGAAAATTCTCCATTTACCGAAAGGCATGGTCGCCTCCTAAACTTGGTTACCTCCAAAAATGATGAGGATATGATGAAGGTGCTCTTCCAGTTCTTTGATCCCTTACACCATTGCTTCACATTTCCCGATTATCAACTTGTGCCAACTTTGGAAGAATTCTCCCGACTCTTGAGGATTCCCATTCTCAATCAACTACCTTTCACCGGTACATAAAGAGATCCAAAGACGGAGGATATTGCTTAAGTTCTACACTTGCAATCATATGATGTCACAACCAATTGGGAAATAAAGAGTGGTCTCAAAGGTTTCCTAGTAAAGTTATTGTTTGAGAAAGCCAAAAACTGTTGGAACTCCTTGGACTTGCAAGCCTTTGAAGAAATTGTAGCTCTCCTCATCTATGGGATGGTTTTGTTTCCAAATCCTGACCAAATCATAGATGTGAACGCTGTCAAAATCTTCATGTCTCATAACCTGATGCCTACTTTGCTAGGGGACATCCTACATTCCTTTCACACTCGCACTATGAGGAAAAGAGGCATCCTCATGTGTTGTACTCCTCTCTTGGCAAGATGGTTTATTTCGCAAGTTCCCCAATCTGTATTGAAGAATGAGTAAGGTTCAAGGTGGTCACATAGGTTGATGGCGCTCAGACGTTCAGATATTCATTGGTGTTCCCGCTCTTTGGAGAATGTTACTATCATCGACCATTGTGGAGAGTTCCCTAATGCCCCTTTGCTTGGCATCAGAGGGGGTATCACTTATAACCCTTGCTTAGCCCTATGACTGTTTGGTCACGCTCTGAGGGATGGTCCCCATGAGATGCTCATCCAAGGAGTGGTATTTGACTACGAGAATGACGATAAAGGTTACCGCCAGAGGTTTGCCCGAGCTTGGAGGATGTTAAACAAGTTAAATAGAAAGACACTAGGACACAAGAATTCCATTCCCCTCGAGCCTTACCTTAAATGGGTACAGGCTCGTGCTCAGACACTAGTGACGCCTTATCCCTCCATCTTTCCAGTCATCGTGGAGCCAGTGGTCGAAGGAGATGTTCCCTACACTATCCTCTATCCCGACATGCCTACCTCTCTCGAAGACTTACAAAAGGGTTATATCCAACTGAAGGAAGAACGAGATACTTTCGAGGCTCAGTTCTATGCTAGTGAGAAAAGGGTCTTGGAGCTTACAAAGCAACTACAAGAAGAGCAAAGTGTGAACGCTTATCTCGCGCCGAAGAGGATGCGTTCAGTCTTTTTATCATAGCGGGCTATTTTGTAAACCCAAGAGGCATGATGTAATATTTCTTGTTTTGGATAATGAAAATTAATGCTTGTTCTTTATTTTGTCTATACAAATTTAAATTCCATTAATCCTTGAAATCATTTGCATGTACATATTCCATGCATCATAACATGACAGATTTTCGCATAACAGGTTTCCTTATCTCTCTGCTATTTATTTCAGCAAAATGGATCTAGAGAAAACTGTGACGGAACTCCAAGCCCAAAATTCTCAGTTTCAAGAAGCTTTAATCGCCCTAGCTAAGGGGTAGCAAGATATGATGGCTTTGTTGGCCGTTAAGAAGAAGCCAAAGAAGAAGGCTCTACTCAACATGGGTAGAAGGTTCAAGGAGACAATCCGTCAAATCCGAGTAGGAGGAGACTCATCTAAAGAGGACGAGAACCAAGTTGGCGAGTTCAAGAGTACTCAGGCTGAGTATGCCAATGATCAAGAATCTGACAATGATTATTTCAACGAACAGTATCCACCCGCTAATATCAAATACAAGCAGTTAGAAGACAGGTTGAAAGCTGTTGAAATCTAAGTCGTCCCCGGTTTAGATTTTGACGATTTGGGCTTAATCTATGGGATAGTCATTCCCCATAAATTCAAAGTTCCAATCTTTGCCAAGTACGATGGGGTTTCTTGTCTAAAATTCCATTTGAAGTCTTATGTGCGTAAGATGCAACCGTACACTACCAATAAAAAGTTATGGGTTCACTTTTTCCAAGAGAGACTGGCTGGAACACAACTTGAATGGTTTTATCAGTTAGATGGTTCTCGTATCAATATTTGGGAGGATCTAGCTACTGCCTTCTATCATCAGTATCAATACAACACCGACTTGGCGCCAACGAGGGTTCAATTGCAAGATATGACCATGGGAAAGAATGAAGGATTTAAGGAATATGCGCAAAAGTGGAGAGACCTTTCTAGTAGGGTCCAACGTCCCTTGACTAATAGGGAACACATAGACATGTTCATGGGCACGTTATCAGGTCCTTTATTTAATCTGTTAGTGGGTTGCTATTCTTCTGGTTTCACTGAATTAATCCTAACCGATGAAAGAGTTGAGAGTGGCATCAAAAGTGGGAAGATCTCTGTGGCATCTACCTCCACTCCCAATCCTATCAAAAAACCTTTTGCTACGAAGAAAGAAGTTAATGCTGTGTATGGGGCAAGGGCCCATATCAAGAAGAATGATCATCCGTCTGTCAATGCTGTCCGAATCTCCAATCCAACTCCTACTCCAAGACCATCTGCAAATCATCAATGTTTTGAAACTCCAAGAAGACAGTTTACAAGGTTAGTCATGTCACTATCTCAAGCCCTTCAGCATTTGCTAAAGGCTAATTTAGTGACATTGCGCGATCCTCCCGCCAACCCTGACACCTTGTCACCAAAATATGATCCGAATGCAAAGTGTGCTTACCATTCGAACAACCTCAGGCACGAGACTGACCAGCACTGGGCCTTGAAGAACAAAATCCAGGATTTAATTAACAACAAAACTATTGAATTTGATCCTCCTCCAACACCAAATGTAATTACCGCTCCAATGTCGAAGCATGACAAAGGTGTTAATGCTGTCGAAGATACAATTTTTATTGCCTCTGTTGAAGAATTGACTACTCCGCTGAATGTAATCAAGAACAATCTGTTTAAAGTTGGGATCTACCCTGGCTGTGAAGAAGATTGCGTGTGTTGTACAGGACAACCCAATGGATGTGAAGGGATGAAGAAAGGTATACAACGCTTGATGGATAGCCACGAAATTCTGTTTGAAAAGACTCCGCCTGCCAAGAGTTTGGTTAACAAATGTAAAGTCCTCTCCATTATTACCATCTCCAACAAGCCTTTTAGGGTCACCTCCAAAGGTCCTATTAGGATTTCAAATGAACCCACTATTGCTCCCTTAATAATTACCAATCCCGAACCAATTCCTTACTCTTTAAATAAAGCGGTACCATGGAATTATGGTGCTGAAGTGTTCTATCATGGGATTAAACAAGATGCCTGGATTGAAGAAGGAAAAGATGACAATATTGGTAACATAGCTGGCTCAAGCAAAGTAACTAGAACTGGGAGAATATTCTCACCCAATATCTCACCTCCAGTAGTTATAAAAACGCCCATCCACATTAATACTGCCAAGCCAAATACCGATACCAGAGGGAAGGGGAAGGTTGTTGAGCCTGATGAGATTGAGGTACCCTCCAAAAATATAGATGATGATGAATCCTCCGCCCGCGAGATGGATGAGATCTTGAAGATCATAAAGAGAAGCGACTTCAAAATTGTAGAACAGTTGGGGCAAACCCCTTATAAGATTTCAATGCTGTCATTGCTGCTTTGCTCTGATGCCCATGCCCGGACATTAATCAAGTTCCTAAAAAAGGCTCATGTCCCCCATGAGACAACAACAGACCAATTTGAGAATTGCTTGGCTAGCCTGACAACTGATAATGGTTTAGGGTTTCCAGATGCTGACTTAACACCTCTCGGGAAGAATCACAATAAAGCATTACATGTGTCAATCGAGTGGAAAGGGACCACCTTAGCACATGTGCTAGTCTACAGTGGTTCTTCTCTGAATGTATTACCCAAGGGGGAGTTAGACCGTCTCGACTGTGAGGATTTAGTATTAAAGCCAAGTGATATCATCATAAGGGCGTTTGATGGATCAAAGAGGATTGTTCATGGGGAAGTAGATCTTCCAATCAAAGTGGGTTCCCAAACCTTCAACTCCACCTTCTATATTATGGATATTCTCCATGCTTATTCTTGTCTGTTAGGTCGCCCGTGGATTCATAAGGATGGGGCAGTGACCTCAACCCTCCATCAAAAATTCAAATACCCAGTCAAAGGCAGGATAGTCTTCGTCTGTGGGGAAGAAGAGTTTATGGCGAGCCAACTTAACTCTTTCAAGTATGTAGAGATGGACGGAGAATTCATTGAAACCTCATGTCAAGCCTTTGAGTTTGTACCGTCGATGATTGCTGCTACTAAATGTTCTTCTGATGAGTCTAAAGCTGTTAAGGCCACGCGAAAGATGGTTTTAGTCAAGGATGCCCATGTGGCAATTGAAGAAGGAAACTGTGATACTTGGGGGAAACTCCTCGATATCCCTTTTAAAGCAGACAAATTTGGTTTGGGCTTCACCGTTAAAGCTTCGAAGGAAGTGAGGCGTGCTCGTGATGGAAAGCCACCTCTTCGCATGGGAAGCCATGAAGTCAACGTCGTGGGTGATTCTGAAGAAGAAGCTGCATTTGAGGAGTGGGTGTACCCAACTACAACGGAGCTAAAGAATTGGCATACAAAGGACTTTGTGCCCATCTCCTTCATTGAGGATTAATCTACTTGTTATTGCTTTTCCATCAATTCAAGAACTTGTTGTCTGTAATATTTTAGTAATGACTTTTAAGCCATGTGCCTAGCTCGGGGCACTTTGGTCCATTTGTCAAGGGTTTTATTTATGTTCATCTAATCATATGATCATTCAGTACATTGGACTCTTTTGCATTCAAATATTTGTGTTCATTGTCTTTCCTTTCTTTCAAATACATTTTCAAAAATAGCCATGTATCATACATGCATACACACACACACACACTCTTGCAGGTCTACATCCACTCTGGATCCTATTGCCAATGACTCTACTATTGCTGACTATGACTTTGAATATCCTATCAACTAAGCCAAAGACGAAGGCGAGGAAGATTGTGACATACCAGGAGAACTAGCCAGACTTCTGTTACAAGAGGAAAAAGCTAATCAACCACATGAAGAGTCAGTTGAGGTTATCAACTTGGGTACTTAGTAAGATAAGAAGGAAATCAGGATCGACGCTAATTTGGGAAGCAGTGTTAAGAGCAGTTTGGTTCATATGTTGCGTGATTATGTTGAAGTATTTGCTTGGTCTTATGAAGATATGCCTGGGTTGGATACCGACATCGTAGTTCACCATCTACCGAAAAAAGAGGATTGCCCTCCTGTTAAACAAAAGGTTCATCGCATGAGGCCTGATATGTCTGAAAAGGTCAAAGCTGAAGTAATGAAACAGTTTGATGCAGGGTTCCTGGCCGTGACATCCTATCCTCAATGGGTGGCCAATGTGGTGCCAATACCAAAGAAAGACGGGAAAGTTAGCATGTGCATAGACTATAGGGATCTGAATAGGGCAAGCCCCAAAGATGACTTCCCTCTACCACACATTGACGTCTTAGTTGATAATACTGCTCAACATAAAGTGTTCTCTTTCATGGATGGCTTCTCAAGCTATAATCAAATAAGGATGGCTCCTGAAGATATGGAAAAGTCTACTTTCGTTATGCAATGGGGCACCTTCTGCTACAAGGTCATGCCGTTCGAATTAAAGAATGCAGGGGAAACATATCAAAGGGCTATGGTTGCCTTATTTCATGACATGATTCATCATGAGATAGAGGTATATGTGGATGATATGATTTCCAGATCACAAACCAAATAAGAACATCTCGATCACCTACACAAACTATTCGAAAGGCTGAAAAAGTACAAGCTGAGGTTAAACCCTAACAAGTGCACATTTGGAGTACGCTCTGGAAAGCTTCTAGGTTTTGTTGTCAGCAATAAAGGCATTCAAGTTGATCCTGCGAAGGTAAAGGCCATCCAAGAAATTCCAATCCATCATTCTGAAAAAGAAGTTAGAGGATTCTTGGGTCGTCTCAATTACATTGCCCGTTTCATATCACACTTAACTGTTACTTGTGAACCACTCTTCAAACTCTTGAAGAAAGATCAGGTAGTCAGGTGGAACGATGAATTCTAGATTTTCTTTGACAAAATCAAAGAATACCTACAAGAACCTCCTATTCTCATGCCTCCAGTTGAAGGAAGACCCTTGATCATGTACTTGACATTACAAGAGAATTCTATGGGGTGCGTTTTGGGCCAAAATGACGAGTCTGGCCGAAAAAAGCATACTATTTATTACCTAAGCAGAAAGTTCACCGACTGTGAAACCAGATATTCACTACTCAAGAAAACTTGATGCGCTCTGGCATAGGCTGCTCACCGGCTAAGACAGTATATGTTGACTCATACCACTTTGTTGATTTCTAAGATGGACCCAATCAAGTACATCTTCGAGAAACCTGCCCTCTCCGGATGAATAGCCAGATGGTAAATGATCTTGACTGAGTACGACATTCAATACACGAATCAAAAATCCATTAAAGGAAGTGTACTAGCGGATCATTTGGCCCATCAAGCTGTGGATGATTATCAGTCATTGAACTTCGACTTCCGTGATGAAAACATCATGCTGGTAACCGACTGTGCGAAATATGGACCGTACGACGGACCTGAACAAGGATCCCGATGGACTATGGTATTCTATGGGGCTTCCAATGCCTTAGGTAACGAAATTGGTGTTGTGATCATCTCTCCTGAAGGTTGCCACACTCCTTTCACTTCCAGATTATGTTTTGATTGCACAAACAATATGGTTGAATATGACGCTTGCATCTTAGGTCTAAAAGTTGCTATTAACTTAAGGATCAAGCATTTGAATGTGTTTGGGGATTCCTCCCTAGTGATCAGCCAAGTAAAAGGAGATTGGGACACTAAACATCCTAATCTTATCCCTTACAAGGAACTTGTGATATCCCTGATTCCTCACTTCGAAGAGATCACTTTTGAACACTCCCCTAGGGAGGAAAACCAGTTGGATGATGCTTTGGCAACCATGGCTTCAATGTTCAAGGTCATATGGGACAATGAAGCCCCTGTGATAACAATTGAAAGATTTGATGAACATGCACATTTCTATGAGCTTGACACCGATGCGGAAAAACCATGGTACCATGAGGTGATGAGATACCTTGAAGCACAAAAGTATCCAGAGGGGGCATCTATCAATGACAGAAAGTTCTTGCGAAGATTTGCAGCCAAATTCTTCCTAAGTAACGGGATATTGTACAAGCGCAACCATGATTCAACTCTACTCCGATGTGTGGATAAGAAGGAGGCAGAGGAGATTATGGAAGACATGCACGATGGTCTTTGAGGTACTCACTCAAGTGGATATACGATGGCTAAGAAAATCTTAAGAGCAGGTTACTATTGGTCAACGATGGAGACTGATTTCCATCAACATTCAAGAACCTATCACAAATGCCAAATCTACGCGGACAAGGTCCACATGCCTCCTATCCCTTTGAATGTCATGACCTCTCCATGGCCGCTTGCAATGTAGGGCATTGACGTGATTGGAGAGATCAAGCCCAGAGCTTCCAACGAACATCGCTTCATTCTTGTTGCCATCGACTATTTTACCAAATGGGTCGAAGCCGCCTCGTTTGCCTTAGTCACCAAGAACGTGGTATCCAGATTCATCAGACACAACCTCATCTGCCGTTATGGTATCCCCGAAAGGATCATCACCGACAATGGGACTAACCTCAACAATGCTATGATCACTGAGCTTTGCACTCAGTTTAAGATCAAGCATCAAAATTCTTCTCCGTATAGACCGAAAATGAACGGCGCAGTCGAAGCGGCCAACAAAAATATCAAGAAGATTATGCAGAAGATGGTAGTAACCTATAAGGATTGGCATGAGATGTTTCCGTTTTCTCTACATGGCTACCGTACTTCAGGTAGAACATCAACTGGGGCAACTCCCTTCTCTCTAGTCTATGGCATGGAAGTTGTTTTGCCAGTGGAAGTTCAAATTCCCTCGCTGAGGATTATGATTGAGGCAGGCCCAGGAAAAGATGAGTGGATTCAAACGAGATTGGATCAGTTGAACTTGATTGATGAAAAATGATTAGCTGTTGTTTGCCATGGTCAGACGTATCAAAAATGGATGATCAAGGCTTTCAACAAAAGGGTCAAGCCTCAAGTATATCAAGTTGGTGACTTGGCGATAAAACACATCATTTTACCACAAGGCGACCCCAGAGGCAAATGGACTCCCACCTATAAAGGGCCATTTGTTGTCAAGAGGGTTTTCTCTGGTGGTGCCATGATGCTGAATACCATGGACAGTGAAGATTTCCCTCATCCTATAAACACATACATAGTTAAAAAATACTATGCATAAGAGACCCGCTAGGTTGGCACACCTAGGCAAAATAAGGGCATCCCGGAAAACCAAAAGGTTTGGGCAAAAATTAGGGATATATGCAAAAGATTGTACACCCGGCAAGTTGAAAACCCGAAAGGGCGACTTGGGCAAAAAAGGGTATCCTGGTGGGCCGAAAACCCGAAAGGGCGGTCCAGGAAAAAAGTAAGGATTAAAAGCGTATGACTATGTCCCGTGGAATCAACACAATCAATTCTATCACCGAGGTCCAAGTTCAAATGGTCCAAGATCAATCCAATCAACTTCGATCAACAGCAAGGGGCGTTCGAAGACATTGGGGAAATAATAGAGTTGGAAAGCAATGAGATCATTTCACATGGCTATTTGTTTTCATTCTCATTCTTGTTTTCCTTTCGACGATTTCCTATTACTAGGATCTCCGTCTCTCTGTATAAAAACGCCTATTCATGGGAAAAATATCAATACAAATACACTTTGAAGTGCAAAATTTTTGTCTTTGTTTTGAATGCAAATTTGTCCAATGACTAAAATTGAATGAACATATGCATATGAACATAATTAAAACTATTTGGCACATGTGTCCTACTAAGCGGTAGCAAACATCTCTTTAATTTACATGAAATATCTCCACAAAATGATCATCATCATTATCCCCACAAGGACGACTACGATAACCCTTTCCCCAACGCAGTTGCCCACAAAGTCCCTTCACATAGGATAGTCCCCGACCAGAGTCTCAATCTCTTGGCAGATTTCTCTCCAGCTAAGTCAATTTTTACAAGTTGAAGCCTCCGGGATCTCTTCCTAAAGGAAATTCATCTTCTAAACAGGGTTTATTTCCCCAACAGGGTTATTTCCCTAGCCGAGTTCAAATTTCCTCAACATACAACAATCAAGACACCACAAATTTCCAGTTGAGCCTGTCTTCCCCAGCTGAGTGTATTTTCCCAGCTGAGTATATCTTCCCCAGCCAAGGCTATTATCCCCAAACAAAGTCTATCATCCTCAGTTGAGCGCATCCTCGCCAAGCTGAGTCTGTCCTACCCGATTGAGGCTATACTCACCACTTTGAATTTTCTTTCGAATTATTGCAAATCATAGAGCCACAACCCCTGATCCCCAGTAAAGTCATCAGCAAAACCTTTACTATTTCCAAAAAAAAAAGATGCTATGAAGCCTGGATCCGACCAGCTATTAGAATAATTTTCAAGTTATTACTGAAGCCTGGACCCGACCAGATAATAGTTTAACTTCTTCAATTACTGAAACCTGGGCCCGACCAGATAATAGTTTGAGAATCTGAAACCTAGATCCGACCAGATAATAGTTGATCTCAATTTCAAGATGATATTAAACCTGGACCCGACCAGATAATAGTCTAACTCTTCAAATATATAGAAGAACCTGAACTCAATCCGACCAAGGATTAATTTCTTTTCCCCAGTAGAGTTTGCCTCTACCCCAACAAGTTGTTGTGAAGCCTGGATCCGACCAGATAGCAATTACCCTCAAAGATTCATTGTGAAACCTGGACCCAAGCATATAATAATTGACCTCATCAACCTCAGAAATCTGAAAAGCCTGGACCCGACCAAATAACAGTTTTCCAAACGGTTTATGGTGAAACCTGGAGCCCTGCTAGATAACAATTAAATTTGATCCCCAGAGAGACACTATGAAGCATGAACCTGACCAGATAATAGTATAACTTTCCAAATAACCATGAAACCTGGACCGACCAAATAGTAGTTACCACTTCAAGTTTATTGTGAAGCCTAGATCCGACCAGATAATAGTTAATTTCCGTATCCCTAGCAAGTTATTGTGAAGCCTGGATCCGACCAGATGACTATTCAATTTCAAGGAATTTTTTACAAAGCCTGGAATCCGACCAGATAACAGTTAATTTGTCTTTTCCTCTAGTAAGTTGCTGCAAAGCCTGGATCCGACCAGATAGCAGTCGACTACTTCATCCTCAGCAACTGTGAAGCCTGGATCCGACCAGATAACAACTGACATTCGAGCGATATTCCCCAACAAAAGCATCCTTTCAACAAAATTTGAAGATATGCATATTCTTCATCTCCAACGGCAATCAGGGATTCAACCTCCCAGACTTTCCTCAGTAGTAGTCAGGGATTTATTTTCCCAGAAAAAAAAACATACACCTCACATTCATACATCATAGCATGTACATACCATATGCATTTATCATAATACCAAATCTCATTGACATCATACAGGCATTGGCATTTTACTAACTCTTGTCTCCCGTAGGTAAAACATCAAGTTTTAGTATAAATCAACAGGAGATTTATGCTGATACTTCTTCCAGTGTCTACTAACATTCCTCCAAATGGAATCCTTAAGCCATTCCCTACATAATCAACTAACACATCTTCGAGTGCAAATTTCTGGGCACTCTAGTGTTCAATCATCTTCCACCTTCAAGTCACGAATGGCAGATTTACCAATCTAACTCTTCAGGTGTAAGAAGATTGAACAGGGGCAGCTGTCGTACCCCAAATTTGCCCTCTCATTTCACAAAGGATCACCCTGGACCCCAGGTTTGCTTCCATCTATTTACAAGCCTTGGATTATCAATTTTCCAAGAAAGTCATTCACAAGGACAAAATGGTCATTTGCATACTGAAAAGTCAAACCTTGACTTTTGGATCAAAATCAAGTCTCAAGAATCATATTTCATCAAGACATGTTGGAATGTGAGATTTGGTTCATCAAGATACTCAAAAGTCAAAATTACTTTGGGAAAGCCAAAATTCTAAAATACTTAGAATTTTTTCTAAGAGTTTAAGAAACATGACAAGCTCAGAACTTCTGATCAGATTTTCACTCTGGTGGAAGTTGACTCTAGAGGAACTTCTGACATAAGAGTTATAGACTCCCACAAGATCTGAAACATTGCAGAACAGAACATCACCTAGGAATGTTGGGATTTCAAATTATAACCCCTCAAAGACATGTCCTTGAAACGGAGACACTCAGCAAATTCTGGATGGTTCCAAGATGGAGTTTGGTTATAACTTCTGGGCCAGTTTTCACCAAGATTAAGTGAGAGTTTGCAAGAGCAGTTCAAAGAAGGTTTACAAAACGTGTTACAAGCTTCCTGGAAAGTATGGAAGCTCCTTCAGAACATGCTGGAGCAAAAAGATACAAAGATCAGAAGATTGGATGTCTATTCTAAGCCACGTTAAAGCTGAACTTCTGTTCCAGAATTAAGCAATGATGTAGAATCTCACATTGCAGGATTTCTGGTTTGATAAATCTCATCATCATTTAATGCTCACAACCACTTTTGAGTCTTTATCCAAAGGATTTCCCCCACGTGTACCTCTACTGTCTTGGAAAAGCAAACTTTTGTGCAAAAGTGTGCTAGGGCCATGTGTTGCTTTTGCTTTTCCTTAATTCCTGCTGACAAATCCAGCTTAGGCGATGCTAAACCTGCTAACCATCCTACTTTGTGCCTTGAACCATACTTACTTCAAGAACAAGTCAGCGCCTAGCGTATGATGTGGGTGCCACTTGACCTCTCCAAACTACTAAACCTTTGCTTATAAATTGAACATCATTGGCCACTGTAAAGGGGTAGAAAATTTGAGAAAGAAAAGCCTTGAACCCCTGCAAAAAACTCCAAGAGTCTAAAAAACTGTAAACACAAAAATACGAAATCTGTTAGTTTTTTATTCTTGCATTAAAACTCCATTTTTCCTCAAGTGTTTCTTGACCAAAACCACCCATACAGTTTCTGATATACATTCAAAAGCCATCCTAACTTCTGTAGTCAAACTGTAACACGCACTCCATCAATGTCCACCTCAAAAAGTCTGAACTTTATCCCTTGGTTGTTCCAGAATTTTCTAATCATTCACAACCCAAGTTGAAAGTTTCCAGTCTGCTGAACACGTGAGGAAGCTGTTCAGAACATCACAAGCGGTCAGAACCAGGTTCCAGCTCATAGAGTATTTTCCAGCTGCAAAGTAATCTTCTGCTGACTCTCATCATATTACTTAGGCATTGTCAGATTTGCATGTTTAAAAATACAATGTAGACATCCTGATTCTGATGATGTACATATTATGAGATTTCGTCCATCTGCCTGCCTAAGTAGAGAGAATTCCAGTTCAGAACTTCTTAAAGAAATTAGAACTCGGAATTAGGTTTAGCAAATTCATGCTTGCTTCTGATTTATAGTTCTGATATCTCTTGTTTATGAAACATTATGAAACCTGCCATAAACTGTTATATGCGTATCTTCTGTTTTGTTGAGAAATGACTACGTTGCAGATGTTCTGACTAGCATAGAGAGGGAGATGAAGTTCTGTCATTAGCATCAGAACTTATGAAATCTTTTTTGTTCCCAGTGGATCAAGAACTTCTGGTTTTACCTATTTCTGCTAATATGATTTCTTTTTTTGCAGCATGCCAGAGTCAGAACTTCTGATTTCTTTAGTTTAGCAATGCGCTGATTCTATTTTTATTTTCCTTACCATTTTTGCCACACTTCTATTTTTAGTAATCAAAAACACCAAAAACTTTTTTACATTTTTTATGCTTTATTTTATTTCTTAAAACAAAAACATCAAAATATTTCCTTAAACCAAACTTATTTCTCTTCTTAAACGAAACAAGTCCATTTTACATTTCTTGTACATTCTTATCCATTCAATATGGTTGTAATAAGTAACTTAGGATTTAATTTGTAATCCCCATTTGTAAATTTGTACACCCCATCCCCCTAATGATTGTAATAGCGTAGGACTTTACTTTTCCGCATTTTCATTGCTTTCATATATTGTTAGTAATTAGGGTGTGTATGATATGATAAAAATAACAAATAGACAACCCATAATCAAGACAAAAACAAAGCATGAAATCAACGCACTTGCACACAAGCACCCCTAGGTTAAATCCCCTTGGTTTCCTTACAAAAATTACCATATTATGCATGTGAGGTATCTTAGCAAAAACAAACGAAATACAAGATCATAGTCCCTCGATGACGCTATCAAAAGTTTCCTTCCAAAATGATCTTAGTCCCTAAAAAAGAATTCTAAGATACCTTGCAACATTGCTAATCATGGTTATACGATGACCTACGTCTTTCCCGTTTACATCCAAAGATAAGGTTACTTACCAAATCAATGGTAAGATAAAAATTTCAAAGGAAAAGAAAATGAACAAGAAAGACTTTTTAGTAGGTGGAATGCTCGTAATTACTTGCTCAATTTCAAAATCAAACCTCCTTGCTATTTTTTAAAAAGACAAACACCAACACTTTCCAAACATCTTTCAAACTTGAAAACATTTTCAAAAGATCAACATCTTTGTATACATTCTTACGAACGAGAATCATTACAAAGATTGCCTAAACAATAGCCTCTTTACAAAATACTTTCAAAAACCACACCAAGCACATTTTCAAACAAAAGAAAGTGATCTAGCAAGTAACTAAGAGCACATGGAAAACCATGGATGAAAAGGGTGCTAACACCTTCCCTTTTTATAATCTACCCCCCGAACTCAAGAAATAATCTCAAAAGGTCTTTCCTGTGCTTTTTCACCTTTCCTTTTGGATAAAAGAAAAGCCGGTGGCGACTCTTGCTAACTGCAACATTTGCGATCAAACACAAAACCTTCAAGTCAGTTCTCCCACCGTATCACAATAGGGATTTCTTGGCAAGTAACTGCGTCTGACAAGATTTGATCATTGAAGCAACAATCTTCTTAGATTCTCATCACACTTCAACTGAAGCCTCTGCTCGTGAGTTCAAAGTTGTTAGGGAAAATAGTGGTCATCGTATTTCAATATATCTTTTCCATATATTTACCATTTTCCAAACTTTGTAATCATCCATGGAGTCTCGCCATTCACGGACTACCATTCTATTAATAATGTTTGAGCCTTTATCTAATTCTTTGTGGTTCTTATTTTATTTTGTTTACAAAAAATTCATTTATTATTGATGGTAATTTTCTAAACAAAAAGACTTAATAATAAAAATGTTTTTGAAAAAAAAATAGCAAATTAATTTTAACTTCAGATTTTTTGATTCAAGTGGAACAAAAGTAGTGATTCCAAGGATGGATGAACTTTGAAGTTTTAAAAAGATTCCCCAAGAAGGTATCCCGAGATTACTCTTACTGTTATGCGCATGATCCACTTGTATTTCATTCTTTGGATAGTTGGATTTCATACCAATCGATATATGGTGCAATGTTGGGCTTGTAACCCCATTTTTCCAATTAAGTCTTGGTTCATATTTTTTTCTCCAGGTTGATTATTTGGTTTTGGGTTTGCATGCTTTGATGCCTTTATCCCAGATTCTCCAGTTAGGACTTGACACATATTTTTCCAGTAGAGTAACAAGATAAGGGCAGTATCTTTTCTAAGAAGTGTTGAGACAACTATCAAATTTTTGGGTTTTCCCTCACCAAGTGCTAAGTTTAATTTAAAATCCCCATAATTTTGACTTCCTGCTATGTTGTTAACTTCTTAGATCCCCAAATGAAGCAAAGGTGGAACTTCTCTCTAAAAGTTGTTATCCCCATGAAGTTTCATAATTTCTCCCCAGAGAAGTACATACAACCATTACTCTTGATATCGAAGATTGTATTTCGGCTCCCCTCGATGATGTGGTGTTGTTTTTTTAAAGTGAAGTCAGTTTGGAATCCTCAGTCGAAGTCTAGATGGTATGACATTGTCTTCCTTAGCAAAGTATGTATGATATTCCCCTGTGAAACCCGGAGGGAGGGGTTATACCCTTGCAATTGTATTGGTTTATTGCTACTAGATTATGTTATGATTATTTTCAAGCCATGTTTCTTCCTAGTGGAGTTAAGTCGTGAAGTAGGAATTTTTTTCCTCAATTGGTGCTTACTCTCTTATGGAATATTCATCCTGGATGTGATTTAGCCGAGTGTTGTCCTTATTCAGGTTGGTGTTATCTGGTTATCCCTAGTGCAGTGTGTTTGTTTGGTCAGCATATACATGATAACATTCATACATTCATACAAACATCATGCATAACTGAAGTAAAATTCATAGCTCATTTGCATTCATTGATATTTTTGTGGAAATATTTTCCTCTTTGCAGAGTTGTTTTACCCTCTCTCCAATAGATTGTCAATCTTAAGCAGAAAGTGTATATCCTTTCAATTTCTCCAGTGAGTTATCCATCAAGGAAGCATTTTTCTTTAGCCTTCCTATTCATCTTCATTATATGGATGGAATCTGATCCCCATTTGAGCTTATTCATCATCGGGTGGTGTCTTGGTTGACTGTTTCACTTCGGTCTGTTCCTGGTTTGAATCTGTGGTCCCCGACAACAATATTATTTTGACCCCTCTAGGTTGTGATCCCTGGATTGAGAATATGCATTTATTTTGCACTTGAAGACTATCACCTCAACAGGAATGTATTTGTACTTCCCCAGAAAGTCAATATTCATTTCCCAACAGCATTATCGCAATCCTCTTCTTGAACAACAAGTGGCAGGTCTCTTTATTTGAGAAACTTGTTCTTCCCCAGTAAGTCTATTAATTCCAGAGAATATGTTTTTACTCCAATGAATGGTAGTCTCTTATTTAAGGGAGATATTTTGTTGTTGAGATTTAAACTCCGATGGATGTTAGTCTCTTCATTAAGGGAGATAATTCATTGTTGAAATTTGTACTCCGGTGGATGTTAGTCTCTTCATTAAGGTAGATAGTTCGTTGTTGAGATTTATACTCCGATGGATGGTAGTCTCTTTGTAATACGGTGGCAGAATCAACTTTTATATACTAGTTTTGTGTTTTTTGTTCGCAAATGTCGCGGTAAGCAAGAGTCCCCACCGTCTTTTCTTTTATCCAACAAAGGAAAGGGTAAAAAGAACAAAAAAAGACCTTTTTGAGATTATTTCTGAGTAAGGGGGGTAGATTATGGAAAGGTAAGGTGTTAGCACCCTTTCCATCCGTGGTTTTCCACGGGCTCTTAGAGGTTTGCTCATCTTTCAAGATGCTTTTGTGCTTTGTGTGTTTGAAAATGTTTTGAAAAACTCCTTAGTACAACAAACTTTCTAATGTTTCTCGAGATAGTAGAGAAAGTATATAAAGTGTTTTGAAATTGTTTTTTGAAAAGTCGTTTTCTGTGTAAGTGAAAAATGTTTGAGCAAACTTCTAACAGCTATCTACTTTATTACTAAAAAAGGGTCGTTCTTTTCCTCTTTTACTTTAGTCGGTGCTATCCTACTATTAGTGAGTAGGTAGCCTTGTCATTGGATGTTGAGGGACTATCGAAGGGACGTTACAGTCACGAAGGCAATTACGGAGATACTTTAGCAATTCTATTTTAGGGACTAGATCATTTACCGAGAAGGAAACTGTAGGGTCATCGAGGGACTATGATCTTTTGATTTTACGGGTCTTTGCTAAAGCATTCTTGCCTCATGACTGTTTTTTAAAGGCACCCAAAGTGGGCGTACCTTAGAGGTGCTTGTGTGCAAGTGTGTTGTGTTTTAGTTATTTTTGTCTTTTTATTAAGTTTGCTAGCGTTTGATTTCATTCTTTGTCACACATGTCTAGTTACTAGCAGTTAATATGTAAAGTAGTAAAAAGAAAATGCGGAAAATAGAGGTCCTACACTATTACAATGCTTCGGGGAGGGGATTTACATTATACAAGGATAATAGGAAATAAAGCAGTAAATATCCTAATTTATCTATTACACCCAATAAACAGATACAATAACAGTAAAATATGGAATTAAATAAACGCGCGTGAAAATAGAAAAGACATCTAAAAATCCTAAAGAAAAGAAGTCTTTTTGTTGTTTTTGGTATAAAAGAAAATAAGGCCTAAGTCTATTTAATTTTAATTTTAATAAAAAAAAAGTTAAAATGATTAATTAATTTATTTACAAAATTAATTTAATTGGAAAAACAAATATCCTAAATATTTTTGTGATTTTGATTTTAATGTAAAAAATAAAAGAAGGTAATGAAAACAAAAAAAATGAAATGCAAGGGACACCCTTCGATCCAGGGAGAAAATGGGACTTTTGATCCAAGGAGAATTAAGGCCTTTTCGATTCAGAGGAGATGCCTTCTTTAGATTGGGCTAAGGAGTGGGCGTGAATAGCCTTCGATCCAGGGAAGGGGATGTCTTCTTCGATCCAGAAGGTCATGGCTTTCGATCCAGGAAGGAGATGCCTCTTTCGATTGAGTAGGCTAATGGGCAGCTTCGATCCAGAAAAGATGTCCCATTCGATCTGGGATGCTATACCTGCAAAAGTATATTAGCGAAATAAAATGCAGGACCTGGGTATCGAAACCCAGGTCCTTTGATCCTACCCCTGCTGGGTCTTTTTAGGCTATGTCTGCAGCAAATGTTAGCAAACGAAGAACATGACCTGGGTGCCAAACCCAGGCCCTTTGATCCTGTCTAGGATGGGAAATCGAAGGTAACAACAAGTATGGATGTGTTATGCAAATACAAGGTAGGATAACTTACCCTTTCTTACCAATAGATTAAAAATTCGATTTGGGTACTTCCTGGATGTAGGCACCTTCAATCTGGGGCTTCTGGGCTTGGCTACTTTTGTTGAAGGGTGACTTTGGCTTGGAAAATTCAGACAACCTTTGATGGATTTTGGGGCAGCGTCTCTCCAATCTTTCATTTTTTTTTCTCTCAACACTTGTGATCTCTTTATATAGAGGGGGTAGAGGGGACAAGAAAGCAAAGGTTTAAACAACCTTGATTGTGTTTGAAAGCCATGAATGGGAATTTGTAATATTGGCCAAACACATGGGATCTTGTCCCTTTTTTTGAATTTTTAATGATATGTAACTATCCTTTGAGTGCTCCCTTTTGAAGGGACTGATGTCTTCTTCGAGTGGACCCTTTGAATGCTCTTCAAATGGACCCTTTGAATGCTCTTCGAATGGACCCTTTGGAATGCCAATCGAAGGGCCTTTGTTGATATGCCAATAGAAGGACATTTTTACCATGTCTGTAGAAGCTGCCTTGACACAATGCCAAATCGAAGGATCCCTTGCCATGCCAATCAAAAGGCCTAGCCCAGGATCAAACGAAAGATTCTTTCAGAATGCCAATCGAAGGCCTTGACACATGCCAATCGAAAGGCTTGTCATGAGGCCAATCAAAAAGCCTTGTATCCATGCCAATCTAAGGGCTGTGTCACCATGCCAATCGAAGCATTTGGAATATCAATCGAAAGGTTTGGCTATAATGCTAATCGAAAAGCATTGTCCATGCCAATCGAAAGGCTCCTTCAGAATACCAATCGAAGGGTCTTTCAGAATGCCAATCTAAAGGTATTAAAAACACCACTTAAAATCTTCATTTTTTTCTTAGGCAAGGGTTTATGGTCAATCATGTAGGGGGAGACCTTGGAAAACATGAGAGGGAAAATTTTGGGTACAACAGTTGCCCCTATTCAATCTTATTAAACCTAAGGATTTAGATTCGCTTGCCTACCTTTCGTGATCTGAAGGTGGAAGATGATTGAACACTAGAGTGCCCAGAAATTTGCACTCGTCTGAAGTGATATTGCTGGTGAATAATATTGGCAACGGGCTTACATATGCCATTTGGAAAAGGTGACAGGAAACCGTCGGAGATAGGCTTAAAGATGCCATCCACAAAACATGATGGAGAGTCGTCGGAGATGGGCTTAAAGATGCCATCCAGAAGACTATTGATTTCATGAGATACTCCTTTGTGGGGAATCATGTTGCTGTTGTCTGAGGAAGAGTCCGCTGGGGAATGTTTTTTAGGGGAATAGAGTCTTAGAGCTTTGGTTGTCCATTACTCTACTGGGGAGTCATATCTTGACTGAAGAGACGGAAGTGAACTGCTATCTGGTTAGGATCAAGGCTTCACAATGACTTCATGAGGATAATAATGCTAATTGTTATTTAGTCGTGCTCCAGGCTTCACAGTGACTTACTGGGGAAATGAGATTAAACTGTTATCTTGTCGTACCCAGGCTTTGCAGTTTGAAGAAATTAAGCTGTTATCTGGTTGGGTCCAGGATTGAACTTGAATCTGAGGTGTACCATTATCTGGTCGTATCCAGGCTTCGGTGTGATACGGTGGCAGAACCGACTATTTGTCGCTGGTTTGCATTTTGCGTTTTCTGTTTGCAAAATGTCACGGTAAGAAAGAGTCGCCACTGACTTTTATTTCATCCAACCGGAAAGGAAAAAAGTAAAGAAAAAATCCTTTTTCGAGATATTCTGAGTATGGGGGGTAGATTATAGAAAGGGAAGGTGTTAGCACCCTTTCTATCCATGGTTTTCCATGGGCTCTTAGGTACTTGCTCATCTTTTTAAAATTGCTTGTGTATGTGCTTTGTTTTGAAAAGTTTGACTTTGCGATAACCCTTGTATCAGTCCTCAAAGGTGTGACGAAGTTGTTTTGAAAATTGTTTTGAAATGTGTAAGCGTGAAAAGCTTTGATTTGAGCAAGTACCTACTAGCATCTAGCTACTCGAAAAAATATTGTTTCTATTCTTATTTCCTTTAGACAACGCTATCATACTATTGAGAAATAGGTAGCACCGTCGTTGGAGTTTGTAAGGGTTAATTCGAAAGGGACGTACGATCATTAAAGCAATGTTAGGACACCTTGGTAATAACCCGAGAGTCTTAAGCTCATATTCGAGGCAACATTTCTGAGGCAAAATTTGAATGGAACATTTAGATCTTTTTAGACAGGAGGGTAACCACTAAAACATCCTATACTTAATGATCGTATATCGAAGGCAACCGAAGTGAGAGTATACCCTAAGAGTGATATGTGTGAGTGATCTGTTTTCAGTTATTTATCTTTGTACATTAGGGTTTTCTAACCGTATTAATTTGTCATGCATTCTTGTCATACAATCCTATTAGCATACATCTACACAGTCAAATATTTGCGTGAATTAAAAATGCGAGAAAGTAAATCTACGCTATTACAAGGCTTCGGGGAGGGGGATTAATTACATAGCCAAAAAACCAGGGAAAAGCGATAAGTAAAAATCCTAAATTAAACTATTACAAACCATGAATAGTTACAAAAAATATTGGCAAAAATAATTAACACGCGCGCAATGAATCATGTACGAGACAACTAGGGTTTTGACTCTTGACTAGACCTATTCGCGATTGATTAAAAAAAGTTTTTGTTATGTTTTAAGAAAATAATGAAATAGTTAGATAAAAATAAGACCTAATCACTAATTAATTTTAATTAATAAAAATCAATTAATTCAATCTAAAAAGCTATAATTTTGTATTTTTATTTATTTGAGAAAAAAGAGAAAATTAAATTAAATTTCCCTAAGTTTCACTAAATTAAATTAATTTTGATAATAATAAAAAAACTAATCCTAATTATTTTATGAAGTCTTGATTTATGATTTTATGGAAAATAGTTAATTTGTGAATTAAAATGATTAAAAGAAAATTAAAAGAATTAAAGAAAATAAAAATAAATAAGAAAAAGAGTGATGGGCTTGTGCTAGCAATTATGGGGGTATATTATGGAAATTCTGACCCCAAATGATCCAAGCCCGTTTGACTTCGCTGGATTTGATGCACATGTTGACTTGAGGTGCATCATAGTCCTTCAGGCTGGAACGCGTACGCCTGGCTGATTGTTGTATCCACTGGTTGATTATTGAAGGTGCATGGTAGTCGTGTGAAAGGGATTTGCACTGAATTTATGGAAGGAAAAGAAAATAAAGAAAGTTGTCTGGACCTGGGATCAAACCCAGGTTCTTATGCCTTATGCCTTCTGCCAATGCCATGTTGCCAGCTGCGCTGCAATTGTTATTTGTCTATACAATAAAAGCAAAACATAATATAATGAAAACAAAAATGTTGAAACCCAAACGCGCGAAATTTGAATGGGCGAGTGGTTGGCTGACACGCATCTTCTTCTCCAAGGAACCGTCTTCTTATGTTTATGGACTTTTACCTAGAGACGTTTGCTGTAACTACAGCCCTGTGTCACTCAAAAATTCCATACAGGCATGATAAATCAATTGTGATGGTACCAATAAACTCGTCTTGGTCTCACGAGTATCATGGTACCTCATTCATGGCCCAATTTAACCTGTATCAGGAATCCCCAAATTGTGACCTCTAACCCTAGCCATGGCAATTGTCAGTATACACATCAAAAACTCAATTGAGCATAACCAACACGTTACAAACACGATGACAAACATATATATGCTATTAAAATACGCTCATAATGCATGAATCATGATAATCAAATTTCAAAAACATGGCAAACCGTGACACCCTTACAAGGCGTTTCTGTGTGTGTTATGACCTACCAACGCTTGGGACAGCTTCCTAAAACTTCCAGCAATTGATTGGGATAGTTGGGATGGCTTGAGATGGCCTGTAGAGCAAGATTGGATCTACATTTTTCTTTGAAAAATTGGAATTTTGTTCTACCTTTTTACGCCTGTAAACCTTCTCCTTCTGATTTGGAATTGTTCAATACATATATAAGAACGAATTAGGTCAATAAAATTGCATCATATCTTGAGAAATAATGAAAATGTGATTTAATTTGATTCATGTATGATATCTTTCCAAAACTTGCTTCAATCTAATCTTTTTCAACCCAAATCAATCTTGCACGAATTGGTCATCCTGCTAGCTGTACATAGACTCAAAAGATGCACAAAAATCCATGATTTGATTTGATTTTATTATTTTACCATTTAATTTGATTTATTTTGATTTAAATGAATAAAAAATCAAAATAAATGATAAAAATAATAAAATAATATGTGGAAAAGCTCAGGGGTCGTGGGTCCTATTAGAAACATGTTTCAAATAAGAAAACATGGGCCCCTTTGGAAAAAATGCAAATTTTATCAATGTTGACTTTTGACAATTTTCCAAAAATTGCCAACTTTGACAATGCATATCTCTCTCAATTTTGACCCTAGGAGGGTGTTCTTGGACTTTTTATAAAGCTTAGGATGTCCCTTAAGCAACCATTTTGGTCTCATCTCAATTGAGACTTCCATGTTCATGTATGAAGCTTTAACCCACAAGGTGTTTTCGTTGAAATTTTAAAATGACCTATAATGTCAAAATTCATATCTTTTTGTGAGTACATATTTTTAACTTGGGAGATGATTATGAATTGTAGGGAATTGCATCCTATTCAAAATGATATTTGGATGGGTCATTTCTGATAAAGTATGAGAAACTTATGCTTGGTCAAAGTTGAGTTAACTTTTCCTACAAAACCCTAATTTAGCAACTTTTGGGTTTTGATGAATTGTGAGAAATCCTTGAGAAATCATGATCAACCCTTGATCAAATGATAAATAATACTTAAAAATTAGGATGTTGACCAAAAATCTTGAAGTTTGACTGTATGTGGGCCACAATTGACTTTTGACCTAGCACAGTCAGTTTTCAAACATTTGAGCAATTGACTGAGCAAACTTCTTTTGCAAGGCTTGAAACTTGACATGGACGGTCTTGAGAACATATTAGGACAATGGTGAGCATTTGGGATCCTTTGGACTCAAATATCTTGATGAAAAATGAAACCCTAATTTGAGGTTGACTGCCTTAGGAGAGAGTTTGTCTAGTCAACTCTTGGACTTCCTTGAGCAATTTGAGGACCTCACTTGACATGTATTGAGAAATATGGAAGGGCAAATTTTGGGGTACAACAGCTGCCCCTGTTCAATCTTTTTACACCTGAGGATGTAGATTGTCTTGTCTGCCTTTCGTGATCTGAAGGTGGGAGATGATTGAACACTAGAGTGCCCAGAAATTTGCACTCGCATGAAGTGATACTTGACTTGCGATATCAGGAATCAGCTTATAGATTCCATTTGGAAGTTGATGACGGAAGATGGGCTTAAAGATGCCATCTGAAGAGGTGTCGATCGCATAAGAGATTCCTTTGCGAGAACCCGTATACCTGTTATTTAGGAGGACTACGTTGAGGAATGTTGGTATCTGTCTTGGGAGAAATAAAGTTTTAGTAGCTTCAGTTGTCCGTTATTCTACTGGGGAGTAACTCTGGTTTGGGGAGCGGAAGTGAACTGCGCGTCCGGTCAGGGTATATGCTGCATCGTGACTTTTTGGGGGAATGCGAAAGCAATTGTGTTTGATCGGGTCCCGGTCTTACAGTGTTACGGACTATTGTCTGAGGATCAAAGAAGCAGAACCCGGATAGTAAGGTTTTGAGAAAGAACCTGGATAGTAGGGTTACTTAGATATGCAAGCCTGGATAGTAGGGTTGTGGGAAGGAACCTGGATGGTAGGGTTACTTCGATATGTAAGCCTGGATAGTAGGGCTGTGAGAAGGAACCTGGATGGTATGGTTACTTCGATATGAAAGCCTGGATAGTAGGGTTGCGAGAAGGAACCTGGATGGTAGGGTTACTTTGATATGAAAGCCTGGATAGTAGGGCTGCGAGAAGGAACCTGGATGGTAGGGTTACTTCGACATGAAAGCCTGGATAGTAGGGCTGTGAGAAGGAACCTGGATGGTAGGGTTACTTCAACATGAAAGCATGGATAGTAGGGCTGTGAGAAGGAACCTGGACAGTAGGGTTACTTCGACATGAAAGCCTGGATAGTAGGGCTGTGAGAAGGAACCTGGATGGTAGGGTTACTTCAATATGAAAGCCTGGATAGTAGGGCTGTGAGAAGGAACATGGATGGTAGGGTTACTTCGATATGAAAGCCTGGATAGTAGGGCTGTGAGAAGGAACCTGGATAGTAGGGTTACTTCGATATGAAATCCTGGATAGTATGGCTGTGAGAAGGAACCTGGATAGTAGGGTTACTTCGATATGAAAGCCTGGATAGTAGGGCCGTGAGAAGGAACCTGGATAGTAGGGTTACTTTGATATGAAAGCCTGGATAGTAGGGCTGTGAGAAGGATCCTGGATAGTAGGTTTACTTCGATATGAAAGCCTGGATAGTAGGGCCATGAGAAGGAACCTGGATAGTAGGGTTACTTCGATATGAAAGCCTAGATAGTAGGGCTGTGAGAAGGAACCTGGATAGTAGGGTTACTTTGATATGAAAGCCTAGATAATAGGGCTGTGAGAAGGAACCTGGATAGTAGGGTTACTTCGATATGAAATCCTGGATAGTAGGGCTGTGAGAAGGAATCTGGATAATAGGGTTGCTTCGATATGAAATCCTGGATGGTAGGGCTGTGAGAAGGAACCTGGATAGTAGGGTTTCTTCGATATGAAAGCCTGTATGGTAGGGCTGTGAGAAGGAACCTGGATAGTAGGGTTTCTTCGATATGAAAGCCTGGATGGTAGGGCTGCTTCAGAACGAGTTTGGGTAAAACTGCAGAGGGAACCTGGGTAAGGTTGTTCTTGTCACGCCGATGATTACTCTGTTTAGCTTCGAGTGTTGATCATGGACCTGTTGGAAATTGTGTATAATAAATGTCTTTCCTGAAAGAAATACAGGGTTAGTTATGTGCAATGCATGAGATGCCTTGTGATGAGGTTCTCAAAATAAATGAGACTACTCATATGTAATGTATGCACATGTCATGATGTATGAACATGAAATGCTGACATAATAATCTTAGTCCGGGAAAATAAATCCCTGACTGCTATTTGGAGAGTATGAGAAATGGTATTCTTGACTGCTGTAAAAACCATAGCTCCTCTACTTCTGTTGGGGATGGTGAACAGAGATGACTATGTTAGGGATTTTCCCCTTGGCTGGTAAATATTTCGCCAGACGAGACTCTATCTGGGGATAACTCTGCGGGGAAATAGCTTTGTTGGAGAGGAGATACTTTGCTGATAAATCGCTCATTTGGAGAAATAAACTCAGCTGGGGATGAATTTCCGTTGCTTGTGATAATGAATTCTATTGAAGATTGAATTTCTTACTGTGAGAGAAATAAACTCTGCTAGGGGAAAAATTTACTGACTCACTCGCGATTGTGAACCTCAGCTAGGGAGAGTCATGTCCTGCTCGGGGAAGCTGACATCACCGTCTTTGGATATTTTTTACTCTGTGGGGAGTGTATGTACCACTGCTCATGTTCTCAAGCTGGCTCTATCCCGGTACCTGATGGTCAAAGTAACTGTAGGGTTTGGGCACTTCTTGTTTTCCCTGTTCCTGGAGTTACGAGTAATTGTATTTTTTTTTCATGTAAATATTTATGAGCAGCAATTATTTTCAAATGCATATATAAAAAATGAACCATTGGATGTTCTAGCAAAACAAAATAGGAAAAAGAAAATAAATCAAAGCTTTGTGAAAATGACTTGTATTGATTTTGAAGTTGGCCTGTAATGCGTTTTGTACAAGGAGGATGACGCTCTAGTAAGAGAATGCCGCCGAAAGATAGAAATTACAATTTGTGTTAAAGAAAGAAAAACAGTTATGTGGAACGATCCCATCGGGTTTCAACTCTTCTATTGCCTTTATATCTTTAAGCGTCTCATCACTTTGCTGCTTGGTCGAAGGTGGGTCAGATTGATTGGCGCCGTCCGAGCTTGATAGTCGATACCAAAGTCTAGTTACGAGATGATCCAGTGAGACATAGTGTTACGCTTCGATCCCTAACTTTTTCCTAGACTTCCCTTTTGGGTTTTCAGTCCACCGGGATACCCATTTTTGCCCAAGTCGCCTTTTCAGGTTTTGGACTTGCCGGGTGTACAATTTTTTTTGTTTTCATCCCTTAATTTTTCCCGAACCCTTTTAGTTCGCCGGGAAGCCCTTATTTTTTCCTAGGCCAGTCAACCTATCGGGTCTCTGGTTATGCGTAGTATAACTTCACTATGTCTGCATTGACGGGGTGAGGAAGGTCGTCACCATCCATAGTGGTTAGAATCATAGCTCCTCCTGAGAAAATGTTCTTAACCACAAATAGCCCTTCGTATGTGGGGGTCCATTTTCCCCTGGGATCACCTTGCGGTAGTATGATGCGTTTGATCACTAAATCCCCGACTTGATATTCTTGACGTTTGACTTTCTTGTTAAAAGCCTTGATCATTCTCTTTTGATACGTCTGACCATGACAAATAGCAGTAAGTCTATTTTCATCGATTAAATTCAGATGATCAAGTCGGGTTTGGATCCAGTCGTCTTTGTTCAAACCCGCATCCTTCATAATTCTGAGAGAGGGTATCTAGACTTCGATGGGTAGAACTGCCTCCATGCCATATACCAGAGAATAGGGTGTTACCCCTGTCGACGTCCGTGCTGAGGTACGATACCCATGAAGAGCGAATGGTAACATCTCATGCCAGTCTTTATATTTCACTGTCATCTTCTGCACAATCTTCTTGATGTTCTTTTTAGCTGCTTCAACAACCCCATTCATCCTCGGCCGGTAGGGAGAAGAGTTATGATGCTGAATCTTGAACTGTTTGGAGATCTTGGTGATCATTGTGTTATTGAGATTTGTACCATTGTCAGTAATAATTATCTCTGGGACACCATATCGACAGATCAGATTGTGTCGGATGAATCGCGCCACAACGTTCTTAGTTACTGTAGCAAAGGAAGTCGCCTCAACCCACTTCGTAAAGTAATCAATTGCTACCAGAATGAAATGATGCCCGTTAGACGCAGTAGGTCTGATCTCGCCGATCATGTCAATGCCCCACATTGAAAAGGGCCAAGGAGATGTCAATACATTCAGAGGGACTGGAGGTACATGCACCTTATCAACATAGACTTGGCACTTATGACAGGTTCGAGAGTGCTGATAACAATCGGCTTCCATAGTGGACCAGTAATATCCTGCCTGTAGGATTTTCTTCACCATGGTGTGTCCACTGGAATGAGTTCCGAAAGTACCTTCATGTAACTCTATCATGATCCTTTCTGCCTCGCTCTTGTCTATGCACCACAGTAAGGTTGAATCATGGTTACGCTTATAGAGGATTCCATTACTGATGAAGAACTTCGCAGCGAACCTTCTCAGAAACTTCTTATCATTAACAGATGCCCCCTCGGGGTATTCTTGAGCCTCAAGATACCTCTTTACTTCATGGAACCAGGGTTTATCTGCTACCTCTTCAGTCTCAATATCACAGCAATACGTGGGTTCATCCAACCTCTCAATGGTAATCTGGAGAGCTTCATTGTCCCACCTGACTTTGAACATAGAAGACATGGTAGCTAGAGCATCCGCCAACTGGTTCTCTTATCGTGGGAAATGTCCAAAGGTTATTTCCTCAAAGTGTGGGAGCAATGTCAGTACATACTCTTTGTAAGGAATAAGACTCGGGTGCTTCATATCCCACTCTCCCTTGATCTGACTTATTACCAGAGCGGAATCTCCGAATACACTCAAGAACTTAATCCTCAGGTCAATAGCAGCTCGAAGACCCATGATACACGCTTCATACTCTGCCATATTGTTGGTGCAGTTAAAACATAATCGGGCGGTGAACGAAGTATGACAGCCCTCAGGAGATATAATTACAGCGCCAATGTCATTACCCAAAGCGTTTAAGGCTCCTTCAAAATACATAGACCATCGGGATCCTTCCTCAGGTCCTTCATCCGGTCCAGGTTCTTCACAGTTGGTTACCAACATGATATTCTCATCTGGGAACTCGAAATTCATGGACTGGTAGTCATCCACGGCCTGATGCGCCAAATGATCCGCCAATACACTCCCCTTGATTGCTTTTTGGATTGTGTATTGGATGTCGTACTCGGTTAAGATCATTTTCCATCTTGTTATTCTTCCGGATAAGGCGGGCTTCTCGAAAATATACTTGATTGGGTCCATCTTTGATATCAACAAAGTGGTGTGAGTCAGCATATACTGTCTCACTCGGCGAGTAGCCCATCCCAAAGCGTAACAAGTTTTCTCGAGCAATGAGTATCAGGTCTCACAGTCGGTAAACTTTTTGCTAAGGTAATAAATGGCGTGCTCTTTTCAACCAGACTTGTCATGCTTCCCCAACACACACCCCATTAAGTTATCTAGCACTGTCAACTATAATATCAAAGGTCTTCCTTCAACTGGAGGCATCAGGATTGGTTGTTCTTGAAGGTATTCCTTGATTCTCTTGAAAGCTGTCTGTCATTCATCATTCCACTTTACCACTTGATCTTTCTTCAGCAGCTTGAAGATTGGCTCGCAAGTAGTAGTCAGATGTGAAATGATCCTAGCGATGTAATTCAGACGTCCCAAGAAACATCTAACTTCTTTTTTTGTGCGGGGAGCCGGCATCTCTTATATGGATTTTACCTTTGCAGGATCCACCTGAATACCTTGGTCACTGACAACAAAGCCCAAAAGCTTACCAGACCTTACCCCGAAGGTACACTTGTTCGGATTCAACCTCAGCTTGTACGTCTTCAACCTGTCAAACAGTTTTTGGAGATGATCAAGGTGCTCTTCCTCAGTCTGGGACCTAGCGATCATGTCATCAACATAAACCTCAATCTCATGGTGAATCATATCGTGGAACAAAGCGACCATGGCGCGCGGATAAGTTTCCCCAACATTCTTCAACCCAAAAGGCATTACCTTGTAACAGAAGGTGCCCCACTGTGTAACGAAGGTTGTCTTCTCCATGTCCTCTGGAGCCATTTTGATCTGGTTGTAGCCAGAAAAACCATCCATGAAGGAAAAGATCTTGTGCTGCACGATGTTGTCGACTAGAACATCAATGTGAGGAAGTGGGAATTCGTCCTTGGGGCTTGCCCTGTTCAGATCTCTATAATCCATGCACATCTGTACCTTACCGTCCTTCTTAGGTATCAGAACGACGTTGGCAACCCACTGCAGATAAGAAGTGACAGCTAAGAATCCGACATCGAATTGTTTCATGACCTCTTCCTTGATTTTCTTTGACATTTCAGGACGCATACGACAGACCTTTTGTTTTACCGGAGGGCAGTCTTCTTTAGTCGGCAGGCGGTGTACCACAATATCAGTGTCCAGACCAGGCATGTCTTCATAGAACCAGGTGAATATCTCAACATAGTCGTGTATCATTTGTATTAACCGTTGTTTGACACTAGGATCCAGGTTCGCACCTATTTTGACCTCTTTCCTGTCTTCCTCTGTACCCAAATTCACTGACTCAACTGGCTCTTCATGAGGCTGTATGGATCTTTCTTCCTGCTGTAATAGTTTAGCAAGTTCTCCAGGTACCTCACAATCATCCTCACCTTCGTCCTCGGCTTGGTTGATCGGATTTTTGAAGTCATAACTGGAATTAGCAGAGTTGTTATCAATGGGATCCAGAGTGGACATAGATCTGCAGTATGATACGTGAGTGTGTGTAAGAGCATAGTTGTTTTAATAAAGTAAGAGACAGAAAAGAAGAAAACAGAGAGCGCAAAATTTGTAATTCAAGAAACGTCCAATGCTTTATTAATGATATATGAAATGACAGATAATAAACCCTCGCAAGCAGGGCCAAGGTGCCTCGGGAAAGGCACCGGGCCATAAAGCTTCAAACTGTTTATTACAAATATTAAAACAAAAGTCAATCACTGTGAAATAAAAGAAACAGGTATGAAGTCCTTCGCCGTACAGTTATTTGGTCCACCGTTGGTTGTTGGGTAGATCCAACTGTCAACATCCGGGTTCTCATCATCAGCATCTTCTATGGCGGAGACAACCTCAATAGCATTGATTCCCGAGCCATGCTTAGGCATGGGTGCAATTATGACGTTGTGCTTCTCCAGAGCGTCAAACTCAATCTCTTTGGCTTCGATCAGGTCCTGCACCTTATTTTTCGGGGCCCAACTATCATGACCTGGACTTTCGGAGTGATAAGCGCAACGGGAATTCAGGTTATAGCGGGGAGATGTGGTGTTGGGGTTCTTCGCGGCTTCCCTCAGAGTTACCAGATTGGTCTTCAACAATTGTGGTAAAATTTGAGATAGAGTCATATTGAGCCGGGTGAACTGCCTCTGTTGTCTTTCCGCTCTTTGTTAATTGTTGCATTGTGGAGTAACTGCGGGTCCTGGTATCACTACAGCATTTACCGTTGGACGGTGTTCAGATCTGTTTTGGCCCCTCGAGCTAAAAATTGCACTGGCTTCCTTCTTACCAGTAAAAGGTTTCCTTACCGAACTCGAAGAGGCATCCTTCTTTATTTTACCACTTCGAATTCCAACCTCCACTCTTTCTCCAGTTAAAATCAACTCAGTGAAACCAGACGACGAGTTTCCGATTAATTGGTTGAAAAATGGACCTGACAGCGTCCCCAGAAACATATCAACTAACTCCCTATCAAACAAAGGGGGTTGAACTCTGCCAGCCAAATCTCTCCATTTTTTAGCGTAGTATTTGAAACCTTCACCTGCACCCATGGACATACTCTGGAGTTGAGTACGAGTGGGAGCAAGGTCGGCATTGTACTGATACTGCTTGTAGAAAGCAGCAGCAAGATCTTCCCAGTTTCGGACACTGGCTCCTTCCAACTGGTAGAACCATTCAAGTTGAGTCCCTGATAGACTATCTTGAAAGAAGTGCACCACAAATTTCTATCAGTAGTGTGGGGTTTAATTTTCCTGACATAAGAGCGGAGATGGAGTTTTGGGCAGGACACTCCATCATACTTAGCAAAAACCGGAGCTTTGAACTTCTGAGGGATGACCACTCTTGATACCAGTCCCAATTCTGCAAAATCCAAACCAGGTATCTTCTGAACTTCCATAGCACTCAGATGGTCTTATAGCTGCTTGTACATATCCTCGGCAGGAGGATATTGCTCCTCATCATAATCAGTATCATTATCAGAGACTACAAGACTAGGGTCCTTTTCCTCTTCTTGGTTCTCCCCGTCTTTGGATGAGGAGATCAGATCAGCTTGATGCTTCAACATTTCTCCAAACCTTCTGCCCATATTCAGAATACCGACCTTCTTATTCTTCTCTTTCAGAATGAGGGTCTTCAGATCCTCTTGCCCCTTTTCCAGACTAATGAACATCTGTTGGAACTGGGCGTTCTGTACCTGAAGATCTTTGGTGACTTGATCGGAAGACATTTCTGCTGAAATAAACAGCGAAGAAGATGAGAAACCTGTAATGGTACCTGTAATGATGTGTATGATAATGGGATGCGCATGTAATGATTTCAAAGACTTTAGGAGATTTAAATTTGCAAACAAAAATAAACAAAACTTTATTAGCTTAAATTAGAAAGGTTCAACATACCTTTAAGGCGTTACAAAGAAGTAAATCAAACAAATCTAAAACTAGAAAAGAAAAATCAAAAGTCCCATGGCCGCTTTCTCTTTGTGCTGATGTAATCATTAAGCACTCTTTCTTCTTCGAGCTTCCTGGTGAGCTTTAAAACCTTCCTCTCTTGCTCGTGAAACTGCTCCCTGTAAGTATCTCGCTCATTCATTAGTTGAATCCAAGACCTCTGTAACTCTCCAAGATCAGTGGGCATGTAAGGATAGAAAACCGTGTAAGGAATGCCATCTTCAGTAGTGGGCTCCACAATCACTGTAACACTGCCGCATAAGGCATCATGAGCTTCTGGGCACGAACTCAGACCCATTGGAGGTAAGGCTGCATAGGAAGGGAAGTATTTGGTCCCAACTCATGGGGGTCATATCTATTTACCATGCCCCAAGCTCGTATGAACCTCCGGCGATTCCCCTTAACATCATCCTCATAGTCGAATGCAATATCCTCGAGAAGTAACCTATAGGGACCATCTCTTCGAGCACGACCAAATTTTCGCAAAGCTAGACAAGAATTGTAAGTTATACCTCCTATGAAACCAAGTAATGGGATATTAGGGTACCCCCCATAGTGGTCGATAACAACAACGTCTTCCATAGCTCGGGAACACCAAAGATTATCCGTATGAGCGAGTGACATTATTATGTGCGACCAACCCAAACCTTCTTCGTTCTTCAATATGGACCTAGGGAGGTGAGAAATAAACCACCTCGACAACAACGGAATGCAACACATAAGAGTCCCTCTTCTCCTCGTGGTACGAGTATAGAGAGAATGCAAGATATCTCCAAGCAAGGTAGGCACAGGGTTGTGAGAAAGGAAAATCTTGATAGCATTCACATCTACGAAAGAGTCCGGATTAGGGAAGAGAACTAAGTCGTAGATAAGAAGAGCCAAGACATCCTCAAAAGCCTGAAAATCCATATCATCCCAAAATAGTTGAGCCTGGTCTATCAAAAATTTGGCTAGAAAACCCCGACTCCGCTTCGAGTTTCCCAATTGGATACCACGTCGACCCGTTTCAAATGAAAAGCTGAGGCAATGAATTTTGGCTTAGGAACTTCTTCCATACCTGTGAAGGGTACCTGTTCAAGAATGGATATGCCCAATAGATGAGAGAATTCCTCCAAGGTGGGTACCAACTGATAATCTGGAAAGGTGAAGCAGTGATGCTCAGGATCGAAGAACTAAAAAAGTACGCTCATCATCTGTTCATCAGGGTTTGAAGTAACCAGGCTGAGAAGTTGACCATGTCTCTTAATGAACATAGAAGTTTCAGAAATTCTTGACACTAGCTCTTTGAGTTGGGATGGTATCTCCACAAAGTTGATTCAGATAGTCTTTCTATGCACGGAAGCCATGATCTGCAAAACAGAACAAAGATAAATTCCCTTGGTCTTTGAAATGGTTAGTGTAATGAAGCATGAATGCTATGCTATGATGCATGATGTCATGATAAAACACAGGTATAGCAAACAACAGGTATTGTAAACACAGTCAAATCACACAAAGCTCTTGGGCTTAAGGCTTGCATGAGGCTAAAGGTAATACCCTCATGAAGTTAAGTTGGTTTCAAACCTATCCTAGAAAAGTAATTGGGTTCTAGAGGATCTAAATATCACTGACCATCCTCCATCGGTCATGGTTTCAGCTCACACAATCTTTTCTTGCGGCTGAAATTATTTCGAGAGTATGGTCTCAGTGAGTGTAGCATCGAGTATCAACCAGTTCTCAGATTTACACCGAGGCCGGTTATCTCACTACTTTCTAATGGCCAAGTTGGGAGATTAAAGGTTATAAGGTCAGTTGGTGCTTAATGACACCACGCGGCGGCCCCGTATTCTCCTCGTTTCTCCATAAGGGATACCGATACTAACTAAAATGCCACACCAACGTAGCTACTACTTCAACCGTATCGGTCTACATCGTACAGTTCCCTGACAGTCTATTGCTACTTTCCTAAAAGGAATTCCTCATATCCGGGTTCGGATCTATAGTAACCCCAAACAAAACCCTTAAAAGTAAAGAAAACAAAACAATCAAGAGAAGAAATTATGATGAACTAGATCCTAAGGTATACCCCACTTAAATATCCCCAGCAGAGTCGCCAGTTCTGTGATACAGTGGCAGAACCGAATGTTTGTCGCTGGTTTGAGTTTTGCATTTTGTGTTTCCAGAATGTCGCGGTAAGCAAGAGTCGCCACCGACTTTTATTTCATCCAACCGGAAAGGAAAAAAGTACAGAAAAAATCCTTTTTCGAGATATTCTGAGTACGGGGGGTAGATTATAGAAAGGGAAGGTGTTAGCACCCTTTCTATCCATGGTTTTCCACGGGCTCTTAGGTACTTGCTCATCTTTTTAAAATAGCTTGTGTATATGCTTTGTTTTGAAAAGTTTGACTTCGCGATAACCCTTGTATCAGTCCTCAAAGGTGTGACAAAGTTGTTTTGAAAATTGTTTTGAAATGTGTAAGCGTGAAAAGCTTTGATTTGAGAAAGTACCTACTAGCATCTACCTACTCGGAAAAAGATCGTTTCTATTCTCGTTTCCTTTAGACAGCGCTATCCTACTATTGAGAAATAAGTAGCACCATCGTTGGAGTTTGTAAGGGTCAATTCGAAAGGGACGTACGATCACTAAAGCAATGTTACGACACCTTGGTAATAACCCTAGAGTCTTAAGATCATATTCGAGGCAACATTCGAACGAGACATTTAGATGTTTTTAGACAGGAGGGTAACCACTAAAACATCCTATACTTAATGATCGTTTACCGAAGGCAACCGAACTAAGAGTATACCCTAAGAGTGATATGTGCGAGTGATCTGTTTCCAGTTATTTATCTTTGCACATTAGGGTTTTCTAACCGTATTAATTCGTCATGCATTCTTGTCATACAATCCTATTAGCATACATCTAAACAGTAAAATATTTGCGGGAATTAAAAATGCGAGAAAGTAAATCTATGCTATTATAAGGCTTCGAGGAGGGGGATTAATTACATATCCAAAAAACCGGGGAAAAGCGATAAGTAAAAACCCTAAGTTAAACTATTACAAACCATGAACAGTTACAAAAAATATTGGCAAAAGTAATTAACACGCGCGCGATGAATCAAGTACGAGACAACTAGGGTTTTGACCCTTGACTAGACCTATTCGCGATTGATTAAAAAAAGTTTTTGTTATGTTTTAAGAAAATAATGAAATAGTTACATGAAAAGAAGACCTAATCACTAATTAATTTTAATTAAGAAAAATAAATTAATTCAATCTAAAAAGCTATTTTTTGTATTTTTATTTATTTGAGAAAAAAGAGAAAATAAAATTAAATCAAGAGTTTTAACCTAATTTCTATTTGATTTTATTTATGAAAATAATTTACAATTTCCCTAAGTTAAACTAAATTAAATTAATTTTGATAATAATAAAAAAAACTAATCTTAATTATTTTATGAAGTCTTGATTTTATGATTTTATGGAAAATAGTTAATTTGTGAATTAAAATGATTAAAAGAAAATTAAAAGATTTAAAGAAAATAAAAAGAAATAAGAAAAAGAGTGATGAGCCTGTGCTAGCAATTATGGGGATATATTATGGAAATTCTGAGCCAAAATGATCCAAGCCCATTTGACTTTGCTGGATCTGATGCACATGTTGACTTGAGGTGCATCATAGTCCTTCAGGCTAGAACGCGTACATCTGGCTGACTGCTGTATCCACTGGTTGATTATTGAAGGTGCATGGTAGTCGTGTGAAATGGATTTGCATTGAATCTGTGGAAGGAAAAGAAAATAAAGAAAGTTGTCTGGACCTGGGATCGAACCCAGGTTCTTATGCCTTCTGACAATGCCATGTTGCTAGCTGCACTAGAATTGTTATTTGTCTATACAATAAAAGCAAAATATAATATAATGAAAACAAAAATGCTGAAACCCAAACGCGCGGAATTTAAATGGGGGAGTGGTTGGCTGACACGCATCTTCTTCTCCAAGGAACCGTCGTCTTATGTTTATGGACTTTTACCTACAGACGTTTGTTGTAACTACAGCCCTGTGTCACTTAAAAATTCCATACAGGCATGATAAATCAATTGTGGTGGTACCAATCAACTCGTCTTGGTCTCACGAGTATAATGGTACCTCATTCATGGCCCAATTTAACCTGTATCAGGAATCCCCAAATCGTGACCTCAAACCCTTGCCATGGAAATTGTCAGTATACGCATAAAAAACTCAATTGAACATAACCAACACGTTACAAACACGATGACAAACATATATATGCTATTAAAACATGCTCATAATGCACGAATCATGATAATCAAATTTCAAAAACATGGCAAATCGTGACACCCTTACAAGGTGTTTCTGTGCGTGTTATGACCTGTCAACGCTTGGGACAGCTTCCTGAATGTAGGTGTTTAGGTATTGGCTTGCATTTTTGGTAAATTCCAAGTGTATGTGTGAATGTCATGACTGATGTTATAACATTCTAGTTCAGGTTGTACTAACTCTTTAGGTACATATGCAGAAAAATATTGTAACTCAAATACTGATGCTTATAAGTGTGTATCTGAGCATGTTTGCAAAATGATCACATTTAGCTAATCAGTAGACAGGTTTTCTCAGATGTCATAACAGATGTTATGACATCCTGTTCTGAACTAGCAGGATTACAGGATTGGATAAGTCTGAGTTTTTTCAGGAAATAACTCAGTCCTTCCTAAACAGAATCCTGCGTTTTCTGAGGAGTAACCTCGCTCAATCCTAACCTGATCAACAAAGTACTGTGACCTGGTCTTTAGGTCAAAAGGAATCAACCCTAGGTTTTTGGAAACCCTAACTGAAGTTGCAGCTGCTATATATTCAACAGAGCTGCGGTTTTTGAAGCTATCCCTGCTGATTGATTAGAAGATCAAGTTTGTAATCTGTATAGATTTGTTTATTGTACTCCAAGCAATTATCATTGTGATAAGTGTCTTGGAATAGGTTTCAATTGTAAGGGTTGTGTAGCACTCAAAGCTTTGAAGCAAGAGTGTTTGAATGTTACTTGACTAAAGCTGTGAAGCAGAGTCAAGTTAGTTGTGTACATCACTCAAAGCTGTGAAGCACGAGTGATTGTGTTACTTGATTAAAAAGCTGTGAAGCTTAATCAAGTGTGTGTTTTGAAGAGTGTCTTCATCAATTCTCAAGTCAAATTGGTTTATGTATCACTGCTGTGATTGAGGGGGAGTGAGTAGGAACTCAGGTTTAAGTTGTACTTAGATTAGAATTGCATTGGGTAGATCTTAAGTGAAGGAGATAAACTGGTTGGTTTATTCCTGAATTAACATCTCTTATAGTGGATTCTCTCCCTGGCTTGGTAGCCCCCAGAGTAGGTGTTGTTGCACACTGAACTGGGTAAACAATTGACTGTGTTATTTACTGCTTTTGTATTTACTGTCATATAGTAAGTCAGATACGGTGTCATAACATTGGACGTGACATTGAGTATCTGTAGCCAGAATTTTCAATTGGTATCAGAGCAGGCACCCTGCCTGTATTACTGGGTGAGATCTAGGGATATCACTTTCTGGCACTATGGACAAAGAAGGAGTTTTTGGAAACAGACCACCCATTCTGGATGGAACTAATTATGACTACTGGAAACCTCGTATGATTGCCTTCCTAAAATCTCTGGACAAAAAGGCTTGGAGAGCTGCTGACAAAGGATGGATTCATCCCACCATAACTGAAAGAGATGGGACAATCAGTCTGAAGCCTGAGGAAGATTGGAGTAAAGAAGAAGATGAGTTAGCTCTGGGAAATTCAAAAGCCTTAAATGCCTTGTTCAATGGAATTGATAGAAACATCTTCAGATTAGTACATCAATATGAACTGGCCAAGGAAGTTTGGGACACCCTCAAAACTACTCATGAGGGCACTTCCAAAGTAAAGATGTCAAGGCTTCAGATGTTGACCACTAAGTTTGAGAATCTAAAAATGATGGAAGATGAAACCATCCATGAATTTCACATGAACATCTTGGAGATTGCCAACACCTCAGGAGCACTGGGAGAAAAAATGTCAGAAGAAAAACTGGTGAGGAAGATTCTCAGATCCTTGCCTAAAAGATTTGCAATGAAGGTAACTGCCATAGAGGAAGCCCAGGACATTAGCAAGTTAAAAGTGGATGAACTTATTGGGTCTCTTCAGACTTTTGAGATGGGGATCACTGATAATGGTGACAAGAAGAACAAAAGCATAGCACTTGTAACCAACACTGATGTTGAACACAAGGAGGATGAAGAAGAAAACATATCAGAAGCCATTGCCATGCTTGGAAGACAGTTCAACAGGCTCATCAAAAGAATGGACCCAAAGTCAAGGTCAAATGTTCATAACATTCCTTCTGACATTGACAGTTCCAACAGAAGACCAAGATCAGAAGATAAGGAAAACCAAGGCAGAGGAATTCAATGCCATGGATGTGAAGGATATGGACATATTCGAGCTGAATGTCCTACCTTTCTTAAGAAGCAAAAGAAAGGAATGACTGTTACTTGGTCTGACTATGATTCAGAAAGCAATTCTGAAGAAGAATCTGCCAAACTAGTTACTGCCCTAACTAGTGTTTGTACTTCTGAAAGTGACACCAGTGATGAAGAAGTAACATTTGAAGAACTGGCTGATACCTACAAGAAATTGTGTATCAGAAGTGGTGAAGTCTGTGTGCAAAATGAGAAACAATCAAAACTCATTGTAAAGCTGGAGGCTGAAAAGAAAGCAAATCTTGAAACTATAAGTCATTTAGAAGGAGAAGTTCAACTGCTGAACTCACAACTGAATCAAATGACCAAATCAGTCAAGATGTTGACAAATGGAACAGACAAATTGGAAGAGATTCTTCAGACTGGACAAAATATGGGAAATAAATCTGGGCTAGGATTTGTGGAAACAAAGAAAGTTGTTACCAGGAAGCAAATGTCAAACCAGATGTCTCAACATTACTCTCAACATCAGGGACAGAGACACATGAAGAAGAGGTACCAAAGATGGAGATGTCATCATTGTGGGAAATATGGTCACATAAAGCCCTTCTGCTACAGACTACATGGATATCCTAATCAGAAATCAGATGTCAAACCTAAGTCTAAAAAGGTACCACACGCTCCTCAATGGAAGAAAAAGGCTATTGCACTGATAGCACACACTTCCCTAAAGATCTCAGCAAAGGAAGATTGGTACTTTGACAGTGGATGTTCCAGACACATGACTGGATTCAAAAATCTCCTCAATAATGTTATGCCTCACACCACCAGTTTTGTGACCTTTGGAGATGGTGCTAAAGGAGAAATCAAAGGAGTTGGTAATTTGGACTACCCTGGAGTTCCAAGTCTGAATAAGGTACTGCTGGTAAAAGGGTTGACTACTAATCTCATCAGCATCAGTCAATTATGTGATCTAGGATTCATGGTCAACTTCTCAAGATCTGAATGTCTAGTGTTTAATGAAAAACTAGATATTGTAATGAGAGGAATATAATCCAAAAATAACTGTTATGTGTGGCAGCCTGAGAACACTGATATCCACACTTGGAGTCAAATCATCAAAGAAGAAAAAGATATGAAACAGTGGCAGCATAAACTTGAAGGAATGAAAAGAGCTATTCCTATGGAAGATGTCAGAAGAACTCCTAAACTACAGGCTGATAATATATGTGATGTGGCAAAGAACAAGTCTCATAAATCCTGTTCTCAAAAATTCTGGTCAACACAGATGCTACCTGAAGACAATGTTACACAAGATGTTGTGACATTGTGGTGTGATAATCTGAAAACATTCAACATTTCCTTAAACCCTATTGACTTTGGAGAGAAGAAATCATTTGAACTGAAACATAGGTTCTCTGAGCTTCAGCTAACTGATTCTTCTATCAAGGCGCTTGTTGGAAATCAACTTGAAAATTTGAAGGGCAAATTGGGTATTCACCTACATGAGAAATTATAGCAATTAGTTTTGCTGAAAACAAGGGTTGAAGGGATTAATTCTATTAAGTCTATATTTAGTGGGTTGATCATATTCATTCACAATTCCTTCAAAAGCCTTCAGAAGTTGAAAAGACTCCCTTGTACTCCCTATCTCTCTCATCCTTGCAACCTGTTTTCTCCTCCCAATCAAAGAGCTTTCTCAAATTGCTACTGCTACTCAACGTTAAACACAATGTCTCAGACATCATCTTCCACTATGGCGGCTTCGTCTCACTCATCATCATCGTCATCTGATCAAGATTCTAGGACAATCACGACATGCATAGAATCTGAAGTACTTGAGGTCACTCCTCTCAGGGAGATGGCAACTAACCCAGCCAAAATCAAGAAGCTCAGGACCAGACATGCAGGAAGAGCTCAAGCTGCAGTCTCTGGTAATTCCTCTCTTCCTTCATCTACTATACCTAATAAAGAAGGAACAGTTCAAGTACACCAAGCTATTGCTAGATTGGTTACTAGCATTCTGAGTGGCAACCAATCTGTACCGGGGATTTCTATTCCTTTGAATCAATCTGAAAGTCCAAATGTGGAAGGTTCTGAAAATATAGATGTCACTGAGGATGTTGTGACACCAAAAGACAACATTCAGAATCCCTCTGAAAAGGCTGCTGATCCACCTATCATTGATGTGGATGAAGAGTACTCAGATAATGAACTGATTGCAAATGTGAACCCTAGCATTGCTAGGAGATTGATGAAAAGAAAAAGTAGTGAGACTGTTAAACCTAAGAAGTCCAAGGCTGAAGGGATGGCTGAAAAAATTCAGACTAAAGGGAAGAAGGCACAGGTGCTGACTGCTAGACAACCAATCTCCAAGAAAAGAAAAGAACCTGAAACTACTGACTCTGATGATGAATCAGAATTTGAGATTGACATTGACAATGCTCCCATCAGAAGGAAGCTCCCTTCCAGCAAGATTGCTAGAGTGCCTGAAGTGCCAACTGACAACATCTCCTTTCATCATCCTGATAATGCAAACAGGTGGAAGTATGTTTGCTTGAAGAGAATAGCCTTGGAGAGAGAACTCAACAATGATGCTTTGGAGTGCAAAGACATCATGGAGCTGATCAGGAATGCTGGGCTAATAAAGACTGTGATGAAGTTTGGCAAATGTTATGAAAATCTGGTTAAAGAGTTTGTAGTGAACTTATCCAATGATTGTGCTGATGGGAGGTCAGCTGACTTTGAGAGTGTGTTTGTTAGAGGAAGAAGGGTCAAGTTCTCTCCATCAGAAATCAACAAGTTTCTTGGAAGAACAAATAAGGACTGTCCTGACCTAGAGGCAACTGACAATGAAGTATGCTTGACCATCACTGCCAGGCAAGTAAAGTGCTGGCCATTGAAAGGGAAGTTGAATGCTAGTAAACTCAGCATGAAATTTGCCATCTTGCATAAAATAGGTGCAGCAAACTGGGTGCCTACAAATCACAAATCAACCATCTCCACAGGATTGGGGAGATTCATCTATGCTGTAGGAACCAAGACTACCTTTGACTATGGAAGGTACATTTTTGAACAAACCTTGAAGCATGCTGGCAGTTATGCTGTCAAAGGACCAATTGCCTTTCCCTCCCTCATTTGTGGAATCATCCTTGCACAATATCCTGACATACTTGTAGCAAGAGATACAGTCTGCAAAAGAGCCCCTGCCCTTGGCCTGCACTACAAACTGTTTCAGGGATCCCATGCTCCAGACATTGTCATAACATCAGCTGAGACATCGTCTGCAAAGAGCCAGTCCAAAACATCAGATGTCATAGTTGTCTTAAAAGAAACTTGCAAAGATCTGGATGCTAGAAAAAGGACCCTGGAAGCACTAATTGCCAAGCTAGAAAAGGAAGAAGCTGAAGCAAGCATGAGGGAAGAAGATGAAGGACAACTCAACATTGAAGAAAGTGCCTCCTCTGAGTCTGATGACAGTACTTGAAGGATGATTGCTGCTTGGTGGTGTTGCTGGTGGAGTTTGGAAGTATGTTCTGCTGTTGTCTGCTGCTGATCTCATTATTTTGTCTTGGGTAACTGTATTACTTTATAAACATGTAATCTTTGGCCCATTTGTGGCTAAAGTGGGGGAGAATATTTTTGGTACTGCTTAATTAGTACTTAACACTATATTTTTCTGCTGTCACTTATTTCTGCTGCTATCTATCTATCTCTGATTGTTTAGGGACTTTAGCCAAAAATCTGCCAAAGGGGGAGTTTGTAGGTGTTTAGGTATTGGCTTGCATTTTTGGTAAATTCCAAGTGTATGTGTGAATGTCATGACTGATGTCATAACATTCTAGTTCAGGTTGTACTAACTCTTTAGGTACATATGCAGAAAAATATTGTAACTCAAATACTGATGCTTATAAGTGTGTATCTGAGCATGTTTGCAAAATGATCACATTTAGCTAATCAGTAGACAGGTTTTCTCAGATGTCATAACAGATGTTATGACATCCTGTTCTGAACTAGCAGGATTACAGGATTGGATAAGTCTGAGTTTTTTCAGGAAATAACTCAGTCCTTCCTAAACAGAATCCTGCGTTTTCTGAGGAGTAACCTCGCTCAATCCTAACCTGATCAACAAAGTACTGTGACCTGGTCTTTAGGTCAAAAGGAATCAACCCTAGGTTTTTGGAAACCCTAACTGAAGTTGCAGCTGCTATATATTCAACAGAGCTGCGGTTTTTGAAGCTATCCCTGCTGATTGATTAGAAGATCAAGTTTGTAATCTGTATAGATTTGTTTATTGTACTCCAAGCAATTATCATTGTGATAAGTGTCTTGGAATAGGTTTCAATTGTAAGGGTTGTGTAGCACTCAAAGCTTTGAAGCAAGAGTGTTTGAATGTTACTTGACTAAAGCTGTGAAGCAGAGTCAAGTTAGTTGTGTACATCACTCAAAGCTGTGAAGCACGAGTGATTGTGTTACTTGATTAAAAAGCTGTGAAGCTTAATCAAGTGTGTGTTTTGAAGAGTGTCTTCATCAATTCTCAAGTCAAATTGGTTTATGTATCACTGCTGTGATTGAGGGGGAGTGAGTAGGAACTCAGGTTTAAGTTGTACTTAGATTAGAATTGCATTGGGTAGATCTTAAGTGAAGGAGATAAACTGGTTGGTTTATTCCTGAATTAACATCTCTTATAGTGGATTCTCTCCCTGGCTTGGTAGCCCCCAGAGTAGGTGTTGTTGCACACTGAACTGGGTAAACAATTGACTGTGTTATTTACTGCTTTTGTATTTACTGTCATATAGTAAGTCAGATACGGTGTCATAACATTGGACGTGACATTGAGTATCTGTAGCCAGAATTTTCACTGAAACTTCCAGCAATTGATTGGGATAGCTGGGATGGCTTGAGATGGCCTGTAGAGAAAGATTGGATCTACACTTTTCTTTAATAAATTTGAATTTTGTTCTGCCTTTTTACGCCTGCAAACCCTCTCCTTCTGATTTGGAATTGTTTAATACATATATAAGAACGAATTAGGTCAATAAAATTGCATCATATCTTGAGAAATAATGAAAATGTGATTTGATTTAATTCATGTATGATATCTTTCCAAAACTTGCTTCAATCCAATCTTTTTCAACCCAAATCAATCTTGCACGAATTGGTCATCCTGCTAGCTGTACATGGACTCAAAAGATGCACAAAAAATCCATGATTGATTTGATTTTATTATTTTACCATTTAATTTGATTTATTTTGATTTAAATGAATAAAAAATCAAAATAAATGATAAAAATAATAAAATAATAGGTGGAAAAGCTCAGGGCTCGTGGGTCCTATTAGAAACATGTTTCAAACAAGAAAATATGGGCCCCTTTGGAAAAAATGCAGATTTGATCAATGTTGACTTTTGACAATTTTCTAAAAATTGCCAACTTTGACAATGCATATCTCTATCAATTTTTACCCTAGGAGTGTGTTCTTGGAATTTTTAAAAAACTTAGGGTGTCCCCTAAGCAACCCTTTTGGTCTCATCTCAATTGAGTATTCCATGTTCATGTATGAAGCTTTAACCCACAAGGTCTTTTTGTTAACCTTTCAAAATGACCTATAATGTCAAAATTCATATCTTCTCGTGAGTGCATATTTTGAACTTTGGAGATGATGATAAATTGTAGGGAATTGCATCCTCTTCAAAATGAGCTTTGGATGGGTCATTTATGATAAAGTATGAGAAAGTTATGCTTGGTCAAAGTTGAGTTGACTTTTCCTACAAAACCCTAATTTAGCAACTTTTGGGTTTTGATGAATTGTGAGCAATCCTTGAAGAATCATGATAAACCCTCGATAAAAGGATGAATAATACTTCAAAATGAGGATGTTGACTAAAAATCTTGAAGTTTGACTGTATGTGGGCCACAGTTGACTTTTGACCTAGCACAGTCGATTTTTAAACATTTGAGCAATTGACTGAGCAAACTTCTTCTGCAAGGCTTGAAACTTGACATGGATGGTCTTGAGAACATATTAGGACAATGGTGAGCATTTGGGATCCTTTGGACTCAAACATATTGATGAAAAATGAAACCCTAATTTGAGGTAGACTGCCTTAGGAGAGAGTTTGTCTGGTCAACTCTTGGACTTCCTTGAGCAATTTGAGGACCTCACTTGACATGTATTGAGAAATATGGGAGGGAAAATTTTGGGGTACAACATTCGGTAATTTGAATAAATTAAGTTGTTATCTAGTCGGATCCAAGCTTTAACTTGAATTTGAGGTATACTACTATCCGGTCGAATTCAGGCTTCATAGTAACTGACTAAGTAAACTGCTATCTGGTCGGATTCCAAGCTTCGCAGCACATTATGTTGTTATCTGGTCGAAATCCAGGCTTCACAGTGTCTTAAATTGTTGATTGACTATTATCTGGTCGGGTTCCGGGCTTCATAGTAACTGACTGGGTAAACTGCTATTTTGTTAGATTCCAGGCTTAACAGTGCTTTATACTGCTATCTGGTCGAAATCTAGGCTTCACGGTGTCTTTGAAGAAGTGAACTACTATCTGGTCGGATTCCAAGCTACTCAGCACCTTATACTTTTATCTGGTCGAAATCCAGGCTTCACAGTGTCTTAAATTGTTTGTTGACTATTATCTGGTCGGGTTCCAGGCTTTATAGTAACTGACAGGGTAAACTACTATCTGGTCGATTCCAGGCTTCGTAGTGTATGAAAAAGTTAACTGTTATTTGGTCGAAACCCAGGCTTCATAGTGTCTTTGAAGAAGTGAGCTACTATCTGGTCAGATTCCAGGCTTCGCAGCACCTTATGTTCTTATCTGGTAGAAATCCAGGCTTCATACTTTCTTCAATTGGAATGGAAATCAAAGAGATCTTAGTGTCGATCTGACTAAACCAGAGAAGGTATTTAATTAACTTTGACTGGAATGGAAATCAGAAGAATCTTAGCATCGATTCAACTGGACCAGACAAAAGTCTTGGAATATCTTCAATTGGAATAGAAATCAGAGAGATCTTAGTGTTGATCTGTCTGAACTAGAGAAAATCTTGGGAGGACATATTTTTGAGGAAATTGCTGAAATAGCCCTTCATCAGACGTAGCTTTTGAGAAGACTACCAAGTCACATAGTAGCGATGCTTGTTGATTTGATCTTTCTCTGAAAAAGGTAAAGAATTAGTCATATGCAATCGTGATGTATGAAATGCATCATGATGATGTTCTCAAAATAAATGAGATTATGTTATATGCGATGTATATGCATATGCCATGATGTATGAATATGGGATGTTATTGAGATGTTTCCTAGTCTAGGAAAATAAATCCTAGATTACTGTTGGAGAGTATTGGGAAGTTGAATCTTCCATTTCTGCTGGGGATGATGAATGGAGATGATTCGCTGGGGATTTCCTCTTTCTGTTTGAGGATAACCTACTAGGGATTGACTCTGCTTGAGGATTGATTCTGCTCGAGGATAACTTTGCAGAGGGAGATTTTTCCGCTATAGAGAGATAAACTCTATTGGTGAATGAACTTCCGTAGTTGGAGAAATAAACCCTATCTGGGAGGAGGTTTTATAACTGTTTAAAATTATAAAACTCGGCTGGGGAAAACAGACTTCAGTTGGAGAAGGTAATTTCTGCTTGGGGAAGAAGAGGGAAAAACTCTGGTTGTTTATTCTTTGTGGGGAAAATAGATATCATTGACGTATGTTGAGGATACGATGATGACTTTGCACCAGAACGTTTCTTCCCCTATGCTTGTTGGAGATTTTGTGTATGGATCTATCTCGTGATTATACTTAAACATGTATTGAATGAGTGTCAGAATGACATCCGTCTTTGGATCGTTTCTGAACTGTATTTGAAACATGTGTTGAATGAGTGTCAGAATGACATTCGTCTTTGAATAAAATTTGAACTGTACTTGAATGAGTGTCAGAATGACATCCGTCTTTGGATCATATCTGCATTGTACTTGAAGCATGTGTTGTATGAGTGTCAGAATGACATTCGTCTTTAGATTGTATCTGCACTGTACTTGAAACATGTGTTGGATGAGTGTCAGAATGACATCCGTCTCTGGATCGTATCTGAACTGTACTTGAAACATGTGTTAAATGAGTGTCAGAATGACATTCGTCTCTGGGTCGTATCTGAACTGTACTTGAAACATGTGTTAGATGAGTGTCAGAATGACATCCGTCTTTGGATCGTATCTGCATTGTACTTGAAACATGTGTTGGATGAGTGTCAGAATGACATCCTTCTCTGGATCGTATCTGAACTGTACTTGAAACATGTGTTGAATGAGTTTCATAATGACATTCTTCTTTGGATCATATCTAAATTGTACTTGAAACATGTGTTGAATGAGCATCAAAATGACATCTGTCTCGGGATCATATCTGCATTGTATTTGAATGAGTGTCATAATGATATTTGTCTCTGGATCGTATCTGCATTGTACTTGAAACATGTGTTAGATGAGTGTCAGAATGACATCCGTCTTTAGATGGTATCTGCACCGTACTTGAAACATGTGTTGGATGAGTGTCAGAATGACATCCGTCTCTAGATCGTATCTGAACTTCACTTGAAACATGTGTTGAATGAGTGTCAGAATGACATCTGTCTCTGGATCGTATCTGAACTGTACTTGAAAAATGTGTTAGATGAGTGTCAGAATGACATCCGTCTATGGATCGTATCTTCACTGTACTTAAAACATGTGTTGAATGAGTGTCAGAATGACATCTGTCTTTGGATAGTATCTGAACTATACTTGAAACATGTGTTGAATGAGTGTCAGAATGACATCCGTATTTGGATCGTATCTGCATTGTACTTTAAGCATGTGTTGAATGAGTGTCAAAATGACATCTGTCTCTGGATCGTATTTGAATTGTGTTTGAAGCATGTGTTGAATGAGTGTCAGAATGACATCCGTCTTTGGATAAAATTTGAACTGTATCTGAATGAGCGTCAGAATGACATCCGTCTCTGGATCGTATCTGCATTGTATTTGAAACATGTGTTGGATGAGTGTTAGAATAACATCCGTCTTTGGATCATATCTGCACTGTACTTGAAACATGTGTTGGATGAGTGTCAGAATGACATCCGTCTCTATATCGTATCTGAATTGTACTTGAAACATATGTTGTATGAGTGTCAGAATGACATCCGTCTCTGGATCGTATCTGAACTGTACTTGAAACATGTGTTAGATGAGTGTCAGACTGACATCCGTCTTTGGATCGTATCTGCACTGTACTTAAAACATGTGTTGAATGAGTGTCAGAATGACATCCGTCTCTGGATCATATCAAAAATATACTTGAAACATGTGTTGAATGAGTGTCAGAATGACATCCGTCTTTGGATCGTATCTGCACTGTACTTGAAACATGTGTTGAATGAGTTCCAGAATGACATTAGTCTCTGGATCGTATCTTAACTGTACTTGAAACATGTGTTGAATGAGCGTCAGAATGACATCCGTCTCTGGATCGTATCTGCATTGTATTTGAAACATGTGTTAGATGAGTGTCAAAATGACATCCGTCTCTGGATCATATCTTCACTGTATTTGAATGAGTTTCAGAATGACATCCGTCTCTGGATCGTATCTGAACCGTTTCTAGATGATAATCTACTTTATTCAGAATGTTTTTGTTGGGAATTCTTGTTTTGTTGTTTTGAGAAGAAATCCATTGAGGAACATTGATTTTTCTTGATTGTACGTGATTTATTGTTTGAATTCATGTCTAATGCCCCAAGTGATTCAGATGGAGATCTGCCTCTAGTTGTTTGGCATTTTTGAGAGATTCCTTGAATCTTGACTTGACTGCCCCATATGATGGACAATGATCATGCCGTGCCCCTTGGTTGGAAGTGTTTTTCTACTTGGGGTGAACCTTTTCATTGAGAAATTCATTATTCACTAGATATTCGTCATGTGAATTTCTATGTTGTTGAAAAAATAGTTATATGCAAACAATGGTATTTTAAGAATGCAAAGCTTATGTCTGTCTTGAAGTTTGAAAACTTATTTTTTAGTAAAACAAATTTTGCAAGAGAGTGATATCAACTCAGGATTTATAGCAAGTCCTACAGGAGTCAGGATACCTTTTGTAACAGTATGCTTCTGAACTAACCTATGCTTCAGTTAGGACTTTTAAGGGTTGTAGCGTGGCTTGTTTCATGGTTTAAGAAACAAAGGATAAAGGCTCAAATTTAATTGTACCCACCCGTTCTTCGTGATGTTCTTCAGTCCTATGCTCAGTTAATTACGCTTTCAGATTCCAATTGAGTTTTGGAATGTTGGCCCCGATATTCCGGTGATGGTTCATAAAATGAACGTTTGTTTGAGAAGGCAATCATTTTTGTAACCTTCTTTTTATTGAGGATTTGTAGCGACCTATTTTTTTATTGGTTTTTGTTATCCCTTCTTTTGTCTGAACTGTTTATTTTTGTGATTACAGTCAGCGGGATGCCCCGGTTTTTTTCTTAAGTCTCCTTCATAGGTTTTTACTAAATGGGATTTTATTTTGAGAGATAATAACTGCATGTTCTTAATGATTATGCAGAACCATTACCGTCTTTTGATTTGGAAGGACGTCTTCGATGCCATTCATTGTGTACGAAGCGGAAGATTGCGACTAAATGCGCGTCTGGATTAACTGAGAAAGCTACCCTGTCCCAGGTTATGATTAAGGGTTTTAATTTGTGTGAAAATAAAAACTCCTACTTCTTTGGCTCAAAGGGGTTGACTAGGGATTATCTTCCTTATAACTCCACTGTTTGGGATTTGAAACAACGCCTGTACATCGTCAGCAAGGTCTGTTCAAAAGCACACTGTACGGATTGTGGTATCGTTTTTGTCATCCTCCCTCTAAAGGCTTAGAGCTTTTGATCGAGAGTTGAATATCACGTAAAGGAAGCAAGAAAACAATTTAAATAAAATTACCATGAAATCATTCAAGACAAACATATGCAATGCATTAATGGAAAAACCAAAGTTCGGCATAACAGTAATTGTTTGAACAACAAATGAAATTACAAATGAAAAACAAAAAATGAACTGGATGTTCTCAATGATTTGGCCTAGGAGCAGTGATCACATTGTGAGTCTCTGAAGGGTCGAACTCAATCTCTTTGGTGTCAATCATATCCTGAATTTTGTTCTTCAGAGACCAGCAACCATTTGTATCATGTCCCGGACTATCAGAATGGTATGCACACCATTCGTCGAAGTGGTAACTAGGAGCAAAAGTATTGGGATTTCGCAGAGGAGCCTTTAACGTAATCAACCCTGCTTTCAACATGTGTTGTAGCACTTGAGCTAGTGACATGTTGATTCTGGTGAATTGTCTCTTAGGCGTGACCTCTTTATGCTGGTTCCCCTGTTGTTGTTGTTGCATAGGTGTAGAGTTAGAGACCAATATTTCCCCCACAGATTGATTGTGGTCATCGGCCTTATTGCGACCATTATGGCCATACACAACATTGGATTCCCTCTTACCATCAAATGGCTTCTTCTCAACATTAGAAGATGTAGCCATTGGGATCTTCCCACTCTTGATACCATTTTCGATCATTTCTCCAGTTAGAACCATTTCTGTGAACCCAGATGAGGAACTCCCAATCAGCAAATTGAAGAATGGGCCTGTCATAGTGCCCATGAATATATCTACCATTTCACGATTATTCAGAGGAGGTTGTACCCTGCCAGCTAGATCCCTACATTTTTGCGCATATTCCTTGAACCCTTCTCTTGAGCTTATGGATATATTCTGCAGTTCCACTCGAGTTGGTGCCAGGTTAGCATTGTATTGGTACTGCTTGTAGAAAGCAGCTACCAAGTCTTCCCAGGTATGGATGTCAGTTTCTTCTAGTTGATAGAACAAATCCAGTTGAGTTCCAACTAAACTTTCTTGGAAGAAATGGACCCATAACTTCTGGTCAGCAGTGTGAGGCTGGACCTTCCTGACATAGGACCTCAAGTGAAGTTTGGGACAGGAGACCCCGTCATATGTTACAAAGATAGGGACCTTGAACTTAGGTGGTATGACCACCCCAGGAATCAAACCTAATTCTTTGAAGTCCAGAATGGGCACCCTTTGAATCTCCATGGCATTGAGTCGATCCTCCAGTCGTTTGTATTTATCGTCAGCAGGAGGATATTGCTCCTCAGAGTAGTCAATTTCATCTTCTTTAGAGGTTGTATTTTTGTCTCCTTCATCTGATTCCTCATCTTCTTCCTCTTGATTATCCACTCCCTTTGATGGGGTGGCAATGTCTAGAGCTCAGTTAGTTGGTCTTTTTCTTCTGACACTCAAAACACGAACTAATTTCTTTGCCTTCTTAGCCTTCTTCTTGATGATCAGAGCTTTCAGGTCTTCTTGCCCCTGGGTCAGATTCAGGAACATTTGTTGGAACTGAGCATTTTGAGCCTGAAGGTCTTTGACTTTTTATTCAAGAGCCATTTCTTTGCTTTTTGAAATAAACAACGAATAAGATGAGGACACTGCTTTGAAACCTGTTTATGCAATAACATGCATGATATACGTATGCAATGTTTTCAAGGACTCGCAGGGTAAACAAGAAGATGTCAGTAGTTAAAATTTGTAGTTTTGAAGAAGAACATTGTATCGTTGAAGGTCCTTCTACAAAAGTCAAGCTCACCATATCAATTGGGTTATAGCCCCTGACTCAAGTTATTGAGTTTTGATCTTCTGATGACATTTGCTAGGGGAAAATAAATCCCCTTTTCCCCTTGCTAGACGTATGATTTTACCATAACCTGCATCACAAACCCTTGAGATTCTTGAAATGGTTAAGGAAATGTTGAAGTATGATGTTATGATGTGTATGCTATGTGTTAAGCAAAAATGCAGGGTAAGAAACCAATTTAAACCAGGTCCTACAAAGAAAGCAAACAAGTCACACAAGCAGCCTTAGGTTTAGGCTTGCATGGGGTTTGTATGTAAGTACCCTCTTGAATGTTCAGTTGGCTCAACCTGTCCTAATAATAGTAACCAGGTTCTAAGGAGCCTCAATATCACTGACCTTCCCTTCAGAAATTGTTTCAGCTCCGCACTGAAGTATTACGGCCAAAAATCCTGAAAGTCCAGCCTCAATGAGTGTAGTATCGAGTATCAACCAATCTTTGGTCGGAACTAAAGTCGGTTATCTCACTACTTCCTAATGACTAGGATAGGTTAATTAAAGGTTCTAAAGGTCATTTAGCGCTTAGTGACACTATGAGGAAGCCTAATGTTATCCTTAACTTACTCAAGGAACATTAGTACAATCCAAAGAAACGTGCTACCATAGCCACCACTTCGTTTGTGTTGGTCTACATTGTACAACCTCCATAGTTTATTGCTACTTACCTAATAAGGTGCCCCAGATCTAGGTGTAGGATCTTTTAGTAACAACCCAAGCAAACCCTTAAAGATAAAGCAAGCAAACACACAATAAAGCAATTTAATAATGAACTAACTCTAAGGTAAACCCCACTTTTTATATTCCCCAGCAGAGTCACAAGTTCTGTGATACAGTGGCAGAACCGACTGTTATAGACTGGTTTTGCATTTTTTGTTCGCAAATGTCGCGGTAAGCAAGAGTCACCACCGTCTTTTCTTTTATCTAATAAAGGAAAGGGTAAAAAGAACAGAAAAAGACCTTTTCAAGATTATTGCTGAGTAAGGGGGTAGGTTATGGAAAGGGAAGGTGTTAGCACCCTTTCCATCCGTGGTTTTCCATGGGCTCTTACAGGTTTTCTCATTTTTCAAGATGCTTTTGTGTTTTGTATGTTTGAAAATGTTTTGAAAAACTCCTTAGTACGACGAACTTTGTAATGTTTCTCGGGATAGTAGAGAAAGTATACAAAGTGTTTTGAAATTGTTTTTTGAAAAGTAGTTTTCTGTGTAAGTGCAAATGTTTGAGCAAACTTCTAATAACTATCTACTTTATTACTCGAAAAGGGTCATTCTTTTCCTCTTTTCCTTTAGACGGTGCTATCCTACTATTAGTGAGTAGGTAGTCTTGTCGTTGGATGTTGAGGGACTATCGAAGGGACGTTACAGTCACGAAGGAAATTACGGAGATGCTTTAGCAATTCTATTTTAAGGACTAGATCATTTACCGAGAAGGCAACTGTAGTGTCATTGAGGGACTATAATCTTTTGATTTTATGGGTCTTTGCTAAAGCATTCCTGCCTCATGACTGTTTTTTAAAGGCAACCAAAGTGGTCGTACCTTAGAGGTGCTTGTGTGCAAGTGTGTTGTGTTTCAGTTATTTTTGTCTTTTTATTAAGTTTGCTAGCGTTTGATTTTAGTCTTTGTCATACATGTCTAGTTACTAGCAGTTAATATGAAAAGCAGTAAAAAGAAAATGCAGAAAATAAAGGTCCTACACTATTACAATGCTTTGGGGAGGGGATTTACATTATACAAGGATAATGGGAAATAAAGCAGTAAATATCCTAATTTATCTATTACACCCAGTAAACAGATACAATAATAGTAAAATATGGTATTAAATAAATGCGCGTGAAAATAGAAAAGACGTCTAAAAATCCTAAAGAAAAGAAGTCTTTTTGTTGTTTCTGGTATAAAAGAAAATAAGGCCTAAGTCTATTTAATTTTAATTTTAAGGAAAAAAATGTTAAAATGATTAATAAATTTATTTACAAAATTAATTTAATTAGAAAAACAACTAGCCTAATTATTTTGTTGATTTTGATTTTAATGTAAAAAATAAAAGAAGGTAATGAAAACAAAAAAAAAAAGAAATGCAAGGGACACCCTTCGATCCAGGGAGCAAAGGGGGGCTTCGATCAAAGGAGAATTAAGGCCTTTTCGATTCAGAGGAGATGCCTTCTTTTGATTGGGCTAAGGAGTGCGCATGAATAGACTTCGATCCAGAGAAGAAGATGTCTTCTTAGATCCAGAAGGTCATGGCTTCGATCCAGGAAGGAGATGCCTCCTTCGATCCAGCAGGCTAATGGGCAACTTCGATGCAGAGAAGATGTCCCATTCGATCTGGGATGCCATACCTGCAAAGTATATTAGTGGATTACAATTCAGGACTTGGGTATCGAAACCCAGGTCCTTCGATCCTGCGCTTGCTAGGTATTTTCAGGCTATGTCTGCAACAAATGTTAGCAAACGAAGAACAAGACCTGCGTGCCAAACCCAGGCCCTTTGATCCTATCTAGGATGGCAAATCTAAGGTAACAACAAGTATGAATGTGTTATGCAAATACAAGGTTGGATAATTTACCCTTTCTTACCAATAGATTGAAACTTCGATTTGGGCACTTCCTAGATGTAGGCACCTTCGATCTGGGGCTTCTAGGCTTGGCTACTTTTGTTGAAGGGTGACTTTGGCTTGGAAAATTTAGACAACCTTTGCTGGATTTTGGGGCAGCGTCTCTCCAATCTTTCATTTTTTTCTTCTCTCAACACTTGTGATCTCTTTATATAGAGGGGGTAGAGGGGACAAGAAAGCATAGGTTTAAACAACCTTGATTGTGTTTGAAAGCCATGAATGGGAATTTGTAACATTGGCCAAACACATGGGATCTTGTCCCTTTTTTTGAATTTTGAATGATATGTAACTGTCCTTCGAGTTCTACCTTTCGAAGGGACTGATGTCTTCTTCGAATGGACCCTTTGAATCCTCTTTGAATGGACCCTTTGAATTCTCTTCGAATGGACCCTTTGGAATGCCAATCTAAGGGCCTTTGTTGACATTTAAATCGAAGGACACTATTACCATGCTTGTCAAAGCTGCCTTGACACAATGCCAAATTGAAGGATCCCTTGCCATGCCAATCTAAAGGCCTGGCCCAGGGTCAAACTAAAGATTCTTTCAGAATTCCAATCAAAGGCCTTGACACAATGCCAATCGAAAGGCTTGTCATGAGGCCAATCGAAAGGCCTTGTATCCATGCCAATCAAAGGGATTGGCCATCATGCCAATCGGAGTATTTGGAATATCAATCGAAAGGTTTGGCTACAATTCTAATCGAAGAGCATTGTCCATGTCAATAGAAATTCTCCTTTAGAATACCAATCGAAGGGTCTTTCAGAATGCCAATCGAAAGGTATTAAAAACACCACTTAAAAATTTTCCTTTTTTTCTTAGGCAAGGGTTTATGGTCAATCATGTAAGGGAAGACCTTGGAAAACATGAGAGGGCAAATTTTGTGGTACAACACTCTTCATTAAGGGAGGTGTTTCACCCAAAAATTTGCCCTCTCATATTTCTTAAAACGTTGCAAGAAAAATCTCCAAGTTGTTCAAGATTGCTCAAGAGTTGGCCATTCAAGCTATATCCTAAGGCAATCAACCCCAAATTAGGGTTTTGTGTTGCATCAAGGTACTTTCATCAAAATGACATCAAGTGATCCCCAATGTCCTAATATGTTCTCAAGGTCATCCATGTCAAATTTCAAGTCTTGCAGAGGAAGTTTGCTCAGTCAGTTGCTCAAAGGGTCCAAAAATCGACCGTGCTAGGGCAAAAGTCAACTATGACCCAAATACAGTCAAACTTCAATATTTTTTGTCAAAATTCTCATTTTGAAGGATGTTTCATCATTTTATCAAGGGTTGATCATGATTCATCAAGGATTGCTCAAAATTCATCAAGACTCAAAAGTTGCTAAATTAGGGTTTTATAGGAAAAGTCAACTCAACTTTGACCAAGCATAACTTTCTCATTATTTATGATAAATGACCCATAAAAAGCTCATTTGGAATAGGATGCAATTTCCTACAATCCATCTTCATACCCCAAGATCAAGAAATGCACTCACAAAAAGTTACAAATTTGGACATTATAGGTCATTTTTGAAAGTCAACAAAAACACCTTTTTTGCCAAAGCTTATAACTTGATCATGGAATATCAAAATGGGATGAGACCAAAAGGGTTGTTTAGAGGACATCTCAAGATTTCTAAAGAGTCTAGGAATACTTCCAAAAGTTCAAAATTGAAGAAGTTATGCATTGTTGAAGTTGAGAATTTTTGCAAAATTGCCCAAAGTCAACTATCCCCAAAACTTCAAATTTTGTCAAATGGGACCATTCTTTTCCACTTGATTTGATCTTGTCACACTACACACGTGTCCTAGCTCCAGCCTTGGGACCATTTATCAAATTTATTATTTAATTTGATTTTTAATGAATTATTTCATTTTTAATCAATTTAAATTGAAATTCTGGCTGCAGATACTCAATGTCACGTTCAATGTTATGACACCGTATCTGACTTACTATATGACAGTAAATACAAAAGCAATAAAGAACACAGTCAATTGTTTACCCAGTTCAGTGTGCAACAACACCTACTCTGGGGGCTACCAAGCCAGGGAGGAAATCCACTATAAGAGATTTTAATTCAGGAATAAACCAACCAGTTTATCTCCTTCACTTAAGACCTACCCAATGCAATTCCAATCTAAGTACAACTTAAACCTGAGTTCCTACTCACTCCCCCTCAATCACATCAGTGATACATAAACCAATTTGACTTAAGAATTGATGAAGACACTCTTCAAAGACAAACACTTGATTAAGCTTCACAGCTTTTTAATCAAGCAACACAATCACTCTTGCTTCACAACTTTGAGTGATGTACACAACTAACTTGACTCTGCTTCACAGCTTTAGTCAAGGAACATTCAAACACTCTTGCTTCAAAGCTTAGAGTGCTACACAACCCTTACAATTTGAAACCTATTCCAAGGCACTTATCACAATGATAATTGCTTGGAGTACAATAAACAAATCTATACAGATTACAAATGATCTTCTAAATCAATAAAATCCATCCTTGAAAAACAGCAGCTCTGTTGAATATATAGCAGCTGCAACTTCAGTTAGGGTTTCCAAAAACCTAGGGTTAATTCCGTTTTGACCTAAAGATCAGGTCACAGGACTTTATTAACCAGGTTAGGGTTGAGCTAGGTTACCCCTCAGAAAACCCAGGATTCTGTTCAGAAAGGACTGAGTTATTTCCTGAAAAAACTCAGACTTATCCAATCCTGCAATCCTGTTAGTTCAGAACAGGATGTCATAACATCTGTTATGACATCTGAGAAAACCTGTCTACTGATTTAGCAAAATGTGATCATTTTGCAAAAATGCTCAGATACACACTTATAAACATCAGTATTTGAATTACAATATTTTTCTGCAAAGGTACCTAATGAGTCAGTACAAACTGAACTAGAATGTTATGACATCAGTCATGACATTCACACATACACTTGGGATTTACCAAAAATGCAAGCCAATACCTAAACACCTACATAAATCAAATAAAATCCCAACATTGATTATTTGATCTTTTTTTGGCTATTTCAGGACCTAATCATCATCATCATCAGGTGTATCAAATTCGTATCATACATTCCATGTGCAAAAAGATTGGATTTTTTACAAAATTGGAAAGTTATCAATGGTGAATCAAATCAAATCTCCAAGCATTGATGTACAAGGATTCAGCTCACAATTGTTGACCTAATACATTGCAGCATACATATACAATGCAAAGGACACGAATTCAAGGGTTGGAGGCTGCAGAATCATCAAAAGCAAACTTGAAAAAATTGCCAAAAAGTGTGAAACTGAAATCGTGCATAGAGGCAAATTTAGAAGCAAATCTCCACACTAGTCCATTGTTGGGCAATCATTGAAGCGAAACCAATCCCTAACAATCCCTCGTACGTGCCCTAAAGCTCTGTAAGTGTCTCAAAAATATGCTTTTCAGTTGAATTCGTATATCATTGTTCTTGAACTTTTCTTGCAAAATCTTTGCATATTCATGATTATCGTCCAATTTGCAAGCATCCTGCATTAGCCAATTGCATTTATCTGGCCTATAACCCCTAGCCGAATCTAGGGTTCGTGGTTTGTGTTTTTGGGCATTTTTTCTACAGGTAAAATCAGCGCCATTGATGGACTTGGATGTAACCAGGGGAGGTAGACGAGCATGAGCATGTGCTTGGAATCAATTTCCATGGCCTAGAACTAATTTTAGGATGGATATACGGATTTAGCTGCGGATATAAATCCGCAGGTAAATATCCACGGGTGAACGAAGAAGATGAAGACGCACCCCCCTCCCATTGGTTGATTCAAATACTTCGTGCTTTATTTTTTATATATCTGGCATTTAATTGTTTTCCCATATTATTATTAGTTTCCAGTATAATAACAGATGAAGCGCGTTGGTTGAGTGGTAGTGAAGTGTATGCTGTGACTTACAGGACCTGGGTTCGAATCCCAGGTCCCCCATGCATTTGTTAATATTTTTCTTCAGGTTATTCAGTACAAAACCAAGCGTGTGGTTCACCAAACACCATCACCCAATCATCTGCCAGATGGCCCCAGGCCAGATCTGGTGGTCCATAATGAAGGCCTATGGTGGGATCAAGTCAAAGGGCGCGTGGAGAATCAGAAAAGTCGGAACAGGCCAACACAAATGGGCCTTGGAAATTGCAATTCTCACCCCCTAATTAGGCCCAAACCTCCTAAACTCTCTCTTTTCTTTTATTATTTTCTTTTATTTATCTATTATTTTATTATTTAATCACTAACCAATTAAAACTTTTTCTTAATAAAATTAAAACCAAAAAATATTTTGTTTATAAAATTAATTTTCAGTATTTTATTTTTGTTAATAAATATTACTTTAATTGATTTAGTTTTAATTAGAAATAACTTTGATATCTTTTGCAATAATTAAAATTAACTTAGATAATTTGGTTTTATTAACTTTGATTAATTTATTTTTATTTCTTTAAATACTCAAAAATCCAAAAATATCATTTTTATTAATTAATTAATTTATTTATTAATTTAATGTTTAACTTAATTTAATTTCTTCCATAAATTCAAAATAACAAAAAAATATTTTCTTTAATAAACAAAGGGTCAAAACCCTAAAACTTGAGCCCGATTTAATTTCTCGCACGCGATCCATTTTTATTTCAATATAGTATCTGTTTCCCAGAATGTAATAGTTTAATAGGACTTTAAATTATTTTATCGCTTTATTTATTTTCCGCATTTTAATTTCAAGGGTTGCTTTTGGCGATGTAAATACCCGACGCCTTGTAATAGTTAGTTTTAATTTCCGCAATTTAATTTCCGCAACTTATAAACTGTTAGATGATTGATAATAGGGAATGCATGACAAGAATGAATGCCTAAATCTTAAAATGGTTAGATCACCTTAAACATGTACAAAGATAAATTTAACTGAAAATGACACACTCGCACATGCGCACTCTTAGGGTACACCTCACTTGGTTGCCTTCGAACGTGGTCATTAAGTATATGAAGTTTTAGAGGCCGCCCTCTTGTCCAAAGATCATAGTTTCCTCGAAACGGTTGCCTCGGAAAAATGATCTAAGACATTAGGGTTACCGCTAAGGCGTCCTAACATTGCTTTAGTGACCGCACGTCCCTTAATCGAATTGACACTTAAAACTCCAACGACGATGCTACCTACTCATCAATAGTGGGATAGCATTGTCTAAAGGACATTAGCACATATTGATTACTTTTTCGAGTAAGTAGATGGTTCTTAAGTACTTGCTCTTTCCAAAGATAAAACTTTTCGCACTTACACCTTTCAAACAAAAACTTCTTTCAAACCCACAAACATAAAGAAAAGCAATTTTTGAAAACACTTTGAGCAAGTACCTAAGAGCCCGTGGATAACCACAGATAGAAAGGATGCTAACACCTTCCCTTTCTATAATCTACCCCCCGAACCCGAGAAATATCTCAAAAAGGAATATTTCTGTGCTTTTTAACTTTCCTTGTTGGATAAAATAAAAGTCGGTGGCGACTCTTGCTTACCGCAACATTTTGAGAAAACTAACGCAAAACGCGAACCAGCATTCCAAAAAACAGTCAGTTCTCTCCCTCTGCATCACAGAACTGGCGACTCTGCTGGGGACATCTTAATAAGTGTGGTGTACCTTAGTATTAGATCATTGTGTTTTCAATTGTTTGCTTTGTATGCTTTATATTTGTGGGCTTGTATCGGAGTTACTATAGATCCTAACCTGGATCTGGGGATACCCTTTAGGTAAGTAGCAATAAACTATGAGGGAACTGTACGACGTAGACCGATACCGTTGAAGAAGTAGCTACGTTGGTGTGACACTTTAGATTGTACCGATATCCCTTGTGTTGGAACGAGGAGAATATGGGTCATCTAAGTGGTCATTAAGCACCAACTGACTTTAGAACCTTTAAATTGACCAACTTGGCCATAGAACAGTAGCAGTATGCTACACTCATTGAGACTAAACTCTCGCGATGAATCCGGCCACAAGAAAAGGTTGCTAAATTGGAATTATGACTGATCGAGGGTAGTCAGTGATATTGAGATCCTCTAGAACCCGATTACTATTTTTAGGACAGGTTTAAACCAACTGAACTGAAAGAGGGTAGTACCTAAGCTCCTTGCCAGCCTGAAATCTAAGGGCTCTCTGTGTGACTTGTGTGCCTTTACCACGTTTGCTGTTTGTGGATACTTTTGTGTGCTTTCTATCATGACATCATGACATCATAACATTGCATACATCTTGCATTGGATTAACCTATTTCAAAGACATGAGGGATTCATCTTTGTTCTGTTTTGTAGGTCATGATGCCCATGCGTAGGAATACCATCCGGATCAACTTTGTCCAGGTTCCCACTGTACTTAAAGAATTGATTTCAAAGATGCCATATACTACCTCCTTCATCAGAAGACATGGGTATCTTCTCAGTTTGGTCACCTCCAAATTGGATGAACAGATGATGAGTGTTTTGGTCCAGTTCTATGATCCGCTATACCATTGCTTTACTTTCCAGGACTACCAGTTGGTTCCCACCGTAGAAGAGTTCTCTGATCTGCTCGGTATCTCTATTCTGGAGTAGACCCCGTTTACTGGTTGGGAGAAGATTCTTAGGCCAGAAGAGATTGCTTCAGCCCTTCATATGACAAAGGATGAGGTAATGGCTAATTGGGAGACTAGAAGTGGAGCAAAGGGATTTCTGAATAAGTTCTTGGTTGGTAAGGCTAATTGTTTCTGGGATAGTCTAGACTTCAATGCATTCAATGATATTCTGGCTCTTTTGATATACGGCTTGGTATTGTTTCCGAATCCTGACTCCTTTGTTGATATGAATGCGGTGAATATCTTCATCTCTCATAATCCTGTACCCACTCTCTTGGGTGACATTCTTCATCAGCTTTATGCTCGTACTGCCCGAAAGCGGGGAACCTTGCTGTGCTGTGCTCCATTATTGGCGAGGTGGTTTATTTCACACCTCCCTAAATCAGTGCTGAAGAACAAAGAAGGCATGGGCTGGGCCTATAGGGTCATGTCTCTCTCTCATAATGACATCATCTGGACTATCAAGGGTATGGATGAGGTGACTATCATTGATCGCTGTGGGGAATACCCCAATGTTCCACTGATAGGAACCCATGGAGGAATATCTTATAATCCATGCTTGGCCTTACGTCAGTTTGGGCGTTCCAGAAGAGAAGGACCTCATGAGATGCTAATGCCTAGTATCATCTTTGATTTTCAAGGAGATAGCGACGAGCAACGCCGCAGATTCATAAGGGCTTGGGATAGAGTTCACAGATCTGATCCACATGAGCTGGGTCCAAAGACTTCTCTTCCAATGGAGCCATACCTCAGATGGGTCCATATCCGTGCCCAAAAGCTAGGTATGCCGTATGAAGCCGTCCTGCTTATCATTGTTGAAGTTGCTAATGAAGAGGGGGTTCTTCCTACCATCCTCCATCCTTAGATGCCCACTGACATTGAGGCACTGAAAAGGTCTTGGATGCAGCTGAGAGAAGAACGACATGCTTACCGAGAGAAGTTTAACGAGCAAGAGCAAAAGATCCAGAAGTTGACTAGGCAGCTGGAGAACGAGCGGATCCTCAATGACTATGTACGCACCGACAAGAAGCGACCATGGGAGCATTGATTGTCCTTTGATTATTTCCTTTCCAGTTTTTATTTCCTTTTCAATATTTCCTTTCTTGTAACGCCTTAAGGGAAATTTGTTGAACAATTTGAATTTCAAGTTTACCTAATAAAAGTGTGTTTCCTTTTTGGTTTACAAATTTGAATCTCTCGATGTCTTTGAAATCATATCATACACATTTCATCCCATGCACTTCATAACAGGTACCCATTACAGGTCTCTTATCTTCTTAGCTGTTTATTTCAGCACTCATCATGTCTGCTGAACCATCAACTGAGCAAGCAATCAAGGCCCTACAGGCTCAAAACGCCCAATTCCAAGAGCTGTTCATGAATCTAGCTAAGGGTCAGCAAGATCTGAAGACCCTGATTCTGAAAGAGAAGAAGAAGAAGAAGAGGACAGTTTTGTTTAACACAGGTCACAGGTTTGGAAACAGGCTACAGGATGAAGTTGATTTGACCACCTCATCTGGAGGGAAAGATAGTCAGGAAGAAAGGAAGGCTCCTAGCCCTGTGGTCTCAGACAACGAGACGGACTTCGACAAAGACCAGTATCCTCTGGCCGAGGATAGATACAAACAACTGGAAGACCGGTTGAGTGCGATGGAGGTTCATAAAGTGCCTGGTCTGGACTTTGGTGATCTGGGTCTATCATCAGGGGTGGTAATTACCCATAAATTTAAAGCACCATCCTTTGCTAAGTATGATGGAGTTTCTTGTCCGAAGCTACACCTCTGGTCATATGTAAGGAAGGTTCAGCCGTACACCGCTGATAAGAACCTATGGATCCACTTCTTTTAAGACAGTCTCTCAGGGACTCAGCTTGAATGGTTTTACCAGTTGGACGGAGCCAGTATCCGCAGTTGGGAAGATTTGGCTACTGCTTTCTACAGGAAGTACCAGAACAATTTCGACCTCGCTCCCACGCGTACCCAACTCCAGTGTATGTCAATGGGAACGGGTGAAGGTTTCAAAGATTATGCTCAGAAGTGGAGGGACCTCGCCGGAAGAGTGCAACCACCCTTGGCTGATCGGGAGCTTGTGGATATGTTTCTGGGGACCTTGTCTGGTCCATTTTTCAACCATCTGATTGGAAGCTCTTCGTCTAGGTTTACAGAGCTGATTATGACCGGTGAGAGGATTGAGGCTGGTATTAAGGCTGGTAAGATACAAAAGGGTGCTTCATCAAGCACCGAGAAGAAGCCTTTTAAGAAAGAGTCCAATGCTGTCTACAGTTCGAAAAGCCATAATAGACCAGAACACCGCCAAGCTGTTAATGCGGTTGTTATTTCAAGACCTGCTGGTGCTGCTCAACACAACAATCAACAAAAGGACGAAAGACCTCGAAGGAAATTCACCCGTCTCAGCATGACTTTGTCTCATATTTTGTCGCAGTTATTGAAAACCAATCTGGTGATTCCAAGGGAATCTCCGAAGAATCCAAATACCACATCACCGAAGTACAACCCTAATGCCCGCTGTGCATTTTACTCTGATAGACCGGGGCATAATACAGATGATTATTGGTCGATGAAGAATAAGATACAAGACTTAATTGATGCTAAGGAGATTGAGTTTGAGGCGCCCGAAAGACCTAATGTTGTGACTGCTCCTATGCCCAAACATGGAGTGAATGCTATAGATGAAGTCTCATTTGTGGTTTCTGTGAATGATATTGTTACCCCTTTGATGACTGTGAAGAAGAACCTTTTGCTAGCCGGTTTATTTTCGGGATGTGACAAAGGTTGCCGTATGTGTTCTGTTCTACCTACCGGTTGCCATCTTTTGAAGTCAGGTGTCCAAAGCCTGATGGATAGTAAAGAAATTTTGTTTGAGAAGACTGTTGTTCCTTTAGTTCATACTGAAGAGGTTGCCATTATCATCATTTTCGACAATTCTTCGAAGGCTCCCTCGAGGAAGCCTGTTAGAATTACATTTGTCCAAGGATTGCACCATTGATCATTACTGTTCCTGGGCCTATCCCCTACACCTCTGATAAAGTTGTCCCTTGGCACTACGAGGCCGATGTTTATTTTCATGGAGTTAAACAAGATTTGGATGCTGATACTGACGTCAACAATATTGTTGGACCTGCTAAATTCACCCGCAGCGGAAGACTTTTCTCACCTGATATCTCTCCGCCAACTGCCCGAAAACCTGTTGTATTACACCTACCAGTGTACCTGCTGCTATTCCTGTTCAAGTTCCCGTTCTTACCCCTGTCGCCGAGTCGTCCGATACTCAGGGAAAAGGGATCACCACTGATGTGCCTGCCCAGACGGAGACACCAAAGACGATTACTGTTGAAGCTTCTAAACAAGAGATGAAAGAGATTCTGAAAATCATCAAAAAGAGTGACTACAATGTAGTTGAACAACTGGGGCAAACCCCGTCCAAGATTTCTATGTTGTCACTATTTCTATGCACAGAGGCCCATGCCAAGGCTCTAATTACATTTTTGAAAACTGCACACGTACCACAAGAGACATCAGCTGATCAGTTTAAAGATTGTCTGGCCAATCTGACTGCTGATAATGGGTTGGGTTTCTCTGACGCCGACTTGACTGCTAAGGGGAAGAATCACAACGATGCCCTGCATGTCTCCATTGAATGCAGCAGCACTACTCTTGCACATGTATTGGTGGATACTTGTTCCTCATTGAACGTTTTGCCTAAGAAGGCTCTAGACCTGTTGGATTGTGAAGGGTTGGAGTTGAAACCAAGCAACATTATTATTAGGGCCTTTGATGGGTCTAAAAGATTGGTGCATAGAGAAGTGGATATTCCGATTAAGTTTGGTTCTCAGGTTTTCAACTCTACATTCTATGTGATGGACATTCGTCCATCTTATTCTTGTTTGTTGGGTCGCCCATGGATCCACAAAGATGGGGCCATAACCTCAACACTCCACCAGAAGCTGAAGTACCCAGTAAAAGGGAAGATTGTGACAGTACAAGGAGAGGAAGTGTACATGGTGAGCCACCTCAACTCTTTCCGATATGTAGAGATGGATGGGGAATTCATTGAGACCCCATTTCAGCATTTTAAAGAGGTTCCCCAGACGCTGGCGTCAACTGATACTGTTGTTGAAGATTCTCCTATGAAGATGGCTTCCTTTAAGGATGCCCGGGCTGTTGTTGAGAAAGGTAGGTGTGCAAATTGGGGCCAGCTCCCTGATTTTACACAGAAGACTAACAAGTTTGGTTTGGGTTTCACTGCAGAAGCTCAAAAGGTTGGTCGGAATGAACGGATTGGAAGACCTCCCATGTTCATCAGTAACTCGGGAGTGAATGCCATTGAAGACGATGTGGAAGAATCTGAGTTCGACAGCTGGATCTATCCCACGACCGACGGTGGACCAAGAAACTGGACAGCAAAAGACTTCATCCCTATTTCTTTTGTTACCCAGTAATGAAACTTTTTGTTTTTAATAAGTAACAGACAATGTTTTAAACTTTAGGGCTCGATGTCTTACCCAGGGCACTGTGGCTTCATTTGTGAGGGCTTTATGTGTGTCATTTTCATATATCATTAATAAAAGCATTGGACATTTCTTGCATTTCAAATATTGCGCTCCTTGTCTTTCTTTTATTATATATATTGCAAAACAGCTATTTTACATACACTCACATATACAGGTCTACATCCACTCTGGATCTCACTGGTAACGACTCTGCTACTTCCAGTTATGACTTCGAAAATCCGATCAACTTGGCCAAAGACGAAGGTGAAGATGATTGCGAAGTTCCTGGTGAACTTGCAAGACTGTTACTCCAAGAGGAGAGGGCTATTCAACCGCACGAAGAGCCGGTGGAATCAGTGAATCTGGGTACAGATATAGACAAGAAAGAGGACAAGATCGATGCAAACCTGGAGCTTAGTGTGAAACAACAGTCAATACAGATTCTACGTGACTATGTTGAGATCTTCGCTTGGTCTTATGAAGATATGCCTGGCTTAGACACTGACATTGTGGTACACCGCTTGCCAACTAAAGAAGACTATCCTCCGGTAAAGCAGAAGGTTTGTCATATGCGCCCTGAGATATCTGAGAAAATCAAAGCTGAGGTCATGAAACAGTTTGACGCCGGGTTTCTAGCTATTACTTCTTATCCACAATGGGTTGCCAACGTTGTTCCGGTGCCGAAAAAGGATGGTAAGGTACGGATGTGTGTGGACTATAGGGATCTGAATAAGGCGAGCCCCAAAGATGATTTTCCGCTTTCTCACATCGATGTGTTGGTTGACAACACCGCTCAGCACAAGGTATTATCCTTTATGGATGGTTTTTATGGTTACAATCAGGTTATGATGGCTCCCGAAGACATGGAGAAGTCAAATTTTGTTACACAATGGGTACCTTCTGTTACAAGGTAATGCCTTTCAGGTTGAAGAATGATGGGGCAACTTATCAGCGCGCCATGGTCGCTTTTTTCCAGGACATGATTCACCATGAGATTGAGGTTTATGTTGATGACATGATCGCACGGTCCCAGACTGAAGAAGAACACCTTGACCATCTCCAAAAACTGTTCGACAGGTTGAAGTTGTACAAGCTGAGGTTAAACCCGAACAAGTGCACCTTCGAGGTGAGATCTAGTAAACTGCTGGGTTTCGTCGTAAGCGACAAAGGTATTCAAGTGGATCCTGCAAAAGTGAAGGCCATACAGGAGATTCCAGCTCCCAGAACAGAGAAAGAAGTCAGAGGCATTCTGGGACGCCTGAACTACATTGCCCAATTCATCTGGCACCTGACTGCTACTTGTGAGCCAATCTTCAAGCTGCTGAAGAAAGATCAAGTGGTACGTTGGAACGATGAATACCAGGCCGCTTTAGAAAGGATTAAAGAGTATCTCCAAGAGCCACCCATTTTTATGCCTCCAGTTGAAGGGAGACCTCTGATCTTATACTTGACAGTACTCGACAACTCAATGGGGTGTGTGCTGGGTCAGCATGAAGAGTCTGGCCGAAAAGAGCATGCTATTTATTACCTTAGCAAAAAGTTTACCGACTGCGAGACCCGATACTCGTTGCTCGAGAAAACTTGCTGCGCTTTGGCATGGGCTGCTCGCCGGCTGAGACAATATATGTTGACTCACACTACTCTATTAATTTCAAAAATCGATCCAATCAAGTATATCTTCGAGAAGCCTGCCTTGTCCGGAAGAATAGCAAGATGGCAGATGATCTTGACTGAGTATGACATACAATACACGACCCAAATGACAATCAAGGGAAGTTTGTTGGCAGACCACTTGGCACATCAGGCACTGGATGATTACCAGTATATCAACTTTGAATTCCTGGACGAGAATATCATGTTGGTAACTGATTGTGAGACACCTGAATCGGATGAAGGACTTGAGGAAGGATCCTGATGGTCTATGTACTTTGATGGAGCTTCAAACGCTTTGGGTAACAGCATTAGCGCCATGATCATATCTCCTAAAGGCTCTCATACTCCGTTTACCGCCCGACTATGTTTCAACTGCACCAACAACATGGCGGAGTATAAAGCGTGCATCATGGGTCTTCGAGCAGCAATTGACCTAAGGATTAAGTTTCTAAGTGTTTTCGGAGATTCCGCTCTTGTGATCAGTCAGATCAAAGGCGAGTGGGATACGAAACACCCAAATCTTATTCCTTATAAGGAGTATGTATTGACATTGCTTCCCCATTTCGAGGAAATAACCTTTGAACACTTCCCTAGAGAGGAGAATCAGTTGGCGGACGCGCTGGCTACGATGTCTTCTATGTTCAAAGTCAATTGGGACAACGAGGCTCCCCGGATTATCATTGAAAGATTGGACGAACCGCACATTGCTGTGATATTGAGACTGAAGAGGTAACATATATAACCTGGTTTCATGAAGTAAAGAGGTACCTTGAGGCTCAGGAATACCCCGAGGGTGCATCTGTTAATAACAATAAGTTTTTGAGGAGGTTTGCAACAAAGTTCTTCATCAGCAATGGCATCCTCTACAAGCGTAACCATGATTCGACTTTACTGCGTTGTGTGGATAAGAATGAAGCATAAAGGATCATGACAGAGTTACATGAAGGTGCTTTCAGAACTCATTCCAGTGGACACACCATGACAAAGAAAATCCTTCGGGAAGGATATTATTGGTCCACAATGGAAGTTGACTGTTATCAACATTCTCAGACATGTCACAAGTGTCAGGTCTATGCTGATAAGGTGCACATAACCCTAGTTCCTCTAAACGTCTTGACGGATCCGTGGCCTTTTGCAATGTGGGGCATTGATATGATCGGCGAGATCATACCTATAGTGTCCAACGGGCATCGTTTCATCTTGGTAGAAATTGATTACTTTACAAAGTGGGTTAAAGCAGCTTCCTTTGCTACCGTAACCAAGAACGTCGTGGCACAGTTCATTCGGCACAATCTGATCTATCGATACGGTGTACCTGAGAGGATCATTACGGACAATGGTACTAACCTCAACAACAAGATGATCACCGAGCTCTGCGAGCAATTCAAGATACAACATCATAACTCTTCTCCCTACCGGCCGAAGATGAATGGGGATGTCGAAGCGGCTAATAAGAACATTAAGAAGATTGTGCAGAAGATGACGGTGACATACAAAGACTGGCACGAGATGTTACCATTTGCTCTTCATGGGTACCGTACCTCAGCATAGACGTCAACAGGGGCAACACCCTACTCCTTGGTATATGGTATGGAGGTTGTCTTGCCCATCGAAGTTCAGATACCCTCTCTCCGAATCATGAAGGATGCAGGTTTGAGTGAAGATGATTGGATTCAGACCCGACTTGATCAGCTGAACCTAATCGACGAAAAGAGACTTACTGCTATTTGTCATGGTCATACGTATCAAAAACGGATGATCAAGGCATTTAACAAGAAGGTTAGACGACAAGAGTATCAAGTTGGGGATCTGGTAATCAAGCGCATTATCTTACCTCAAGGTGATCCCAGGGGCAAATGGACCCCTACTTACGAAGGGCCATTTGTGGTTAAGAACATTTTCTCAGGAGGAGCTATGATTCTAACCACCATGGATGGTGACGACCTTCCTCACCCCGTCAATGCAGACATAGTGAAAAGATACTACGCATAATCAAAGACCCGCTAGGTTGACTGGCCTAGGCAAAAATAAGGGCTTCTCGGTGAACCAAAAGGGTTCTGGAAAAATAAGGGATGAAAATGAAAAAATATGTACACCCGAAAAGTCGAAAACCTAAAAAGCTGGCTTGGGAAAAAAACGGTATCCCGGTGGACTGAAAACCCGAAAGGGAGGTCCAGGTAAAAATTAGGGATCAAAGCGTAACACTATGTCTCATTGGATCACCTTGCATCCAAACTTCAGTATCAACTATTAAGCTCGGACGACACTAATCAATCTGATTAATCTTCAAACAAGCAGCAAAGTGATGAGATGCTTGAGGACATAAGGGCAATAGCAGAGTTGGAACCCAATGGGATTATACACATAGCTATTTTGTTTTCTTTTCACAAATTGTGTAAATTCTATTATTCGACGGCGTTCTCTTACCAGGACGTCAACCCCTTGTACAAAAACGCCTATTTACAGGCCAAACTTCAAAATCAATACAATTCATTTTCAAATAAATTTCAAACTGTTTTTCCTTTATCTGTTTTGTTTTGCAAAGAACGTCCAATGTTCATTTTTGATATATGCATTTGACATTAATTGCTGCTCATGAATATTTACATGCGAAACAAAAGATGATTACTGGTAATATCAGAAACAGGGGCAAATGAGAATTGTCCGAACTGTATAGTTTCTTTGTCCACCAGGTACCGGGTAAATTCATCTGAAGAATATGGCTAAGATACCTTCACTCCCCGCAGAGTAAGAAAGTAATGATAACTCTCCCAGCCGAAACTTGCAACTATGAACGAATCAACAATGCTTTCCCCAAGCAGAGTTTATCTACCATCAGCACTAAAAAGGCCTGATATCCCCGGCAGTCTTAATATTCCCAAATGGAGTATAAGAATATTCCCCAGCAGAATACAAGATACCCCTGGTGGAGTTAAAATTTTCCCAGTGCAGTCTGAAAAAGCTTCCCCAACAGAGTTGAAGCATTATCCCCAATAGACTCTGGAAGTCTATCCCCAGCGGTGTACAAAAATAAATCTCCCCAGCCAAGTTCAATAGATCATCCCCAGCGAAGTTCTTTCCTTTCACAAACGGGAATTCAATCCCCCAACAGATTCAGTATCACAAGCAACGATAATCCATCCCGACGGAATTTATCAGTGGAATCCTCCGCAGAGCATCTCTTCCCCACAGAGTAATCTCCTCATCAGTTTATTCCTCCCAACAGAGTTATCTTCTCCCGTAGGTTTATTCTCACAATCATCTTTGTTCGTCATCCCCAGTGGAAACGAAGAGTCCAACTCTATTCTCCAGCAGCTATCCGGGATTTATTTTCCACACCTAAAACATTACATTTCCATACATCATGATACATGCATATACGCATCATATAACACAATCTCACTTATTTTGAGAACATCATTGCTTGATCCATATCATGCATTGCATATAACTGACCTTTACCTTTCAGGAAAGATGCAGTTAAATTCTCAGTTAATCCAAAACCTCCTCTGGTTCAGTTAGATCGCCGCGAAGATCTCCCTGATTCGTATTCCAGTTGATGTTATTCCATGACTTTTGTCTGGTCCAGTTAAATCGATTCGAAGATTTTTCTGATGCCGATCCAGTCAAAGTTAATCCAAGACCTCCTCTGGTTCAGTTAGATCGCTGATAAGATCTCCCTGATTCGTGTTCCAGTTGAAGTTATTCCAAGACTTTTGTCTGGTCCAGTTTAATCGATTCAAAGATTTTTCTGTTGCCGATCCAGTCAAAGTTAATCCAAGACCTCCTCTGGTTCAGTTAGATCGCCATGAAGATCTCCATGATTCGTATTCCAGTTGAAGTTATTCCAAGACTTTTGCCTGGTCCAATTAAATCGATTCGAAGATTTTTCTGATGTCGATCCAGTCAAAGTTAATCCAAGACCTCCTCTAGTTCAGTTAGATCGCCGATAAGATCTCCCTGATTCGTATTCCAGTTGAAGTTATTCCAAGACTCTTGTCTGGTCCAGTTAAATCGATTCGAAGATTTTTCTGATGCTGATCCAGTCAAAGTTAATCCAAGACCTCCTCTGGTTCTATCAAATCGACACGAAGATCTCCCTGATTCGTATTCCAGTTGAAGTTATTCCAAGACTTTCGTCCAGTTCAGTTAAATCGATTCGAAGATTTTTTTGATTCTTATCCAGTCAAAGTTAATTCAAGACCTTCTCTGGTTTAGTCAGATCGGCGATAAGATCTCCCTGATTCGTTTTCCAGTCGAAGTTCAGACCACCTATCAACAGTCTCCAAATGGCATCTGTAAGCCCATTCCTGACATCACTAGGCTGATACTACTTCATGCGAGTGCAAATTTCCGGGCACTCTAGTGTTCAATCATCTTCCACTTTCGGATCACGAAAGGCCCGAAAGCCAATCTATATCCTCAGATTTAAGAAGATTGAACAGGGGCAGCTGTTGCACCCCAAAATTTGCCCTCTCATATTTCTCAAAACATTGCAAGAAAAATCTCCAAGTTGCTCAAGATTACTCAAGAGTTGGACAGTCAAGCTATCTCCTAAGGCAGTCAACCCCAAATTAGGGTTTTGTGTTGCATCAAGGTCCTTGCATACAAATGACCTAAAGTTATCTCCAATGTCCTAAAATGTTCTCAAGGTCATCCATGTCAAATTTCAAGCCTTGTAGAGGAAGTTTGCTTAGTCAGTTGCTCAAAGGGTCCAAAAATCGACTGTGCTAGGGCAAAAGTCAACTGTGACCCAAATACAGTCAAACTTCAAGATTTTTTGTAAACATTCTCATTTTGAAGGATGTTTCATCATTTGATCAAGGGTTGATCATGATTCATCAAGGATTTCTCAAAATTCATCAAGACTCAAAAGTTGCTAAATTAGGGTTTTGTAGGAAAAGTCAACTCAACTTTGACCAAGCATAACTTTCTCATGCTTTATGAGAAATGAACCATCCAAAGCTAATTTTGAAGAGGATGAAATTTCGTACAATCCATCTTCATACCCCAAGATCAAGAAATGAACTCACAAAAAGTTACAAATTTGGACATTATAGGTCATTTTTGAAAGTCAACAAAAACACCTTTTTTGCGAAAGCTTATAACTTGATCAAGGAACATCAAAATGCGATGAAACAAATAGGGTTGGTTAGAGGTCATCTCAAGCTTTCTAAAAAGTCTAAGAACACTTCCAAAAGTTCAAAATTGAAGAAGTTATGCATTGTTGAATTTGGGAATTTTTGCAAAATTGCCAAAAGTCAACTATACCCAAAACTTCAAATTTTGTCAAATGGGCCCTTTCTTTTCCACTTGATTTGATCTTGTCACACTACACACGTGTCCTAGCTCCAGCCTTGGGACCATTTATCAAATTTATTATTTAATTTGTTTTTTTAATGAATTATTTCATTTTTAATCAATTTAAATCAAATAAAATCCCAACATTGATTATTTGATCTCATTTGGGCTATTTCAGGACCTAATCATCATCATCATCAAGTGTATCAAATTCGTATCATACATTCCATGTGAAAAAAGATTGGATTTTTGGCAAAATTGGAAAGTTATCAATGGTGAATCAAATCAAATCTCCAAGCATTGATGTACAAGGATTCAACTCACAATTGTTGACCTAATACATTGCAGCATACATATACAATGCAAAGGACACGAATTCAAGGGTTGGAGGCTGCAGAATCATCAAAAGCAAACTTGAAAAAATTGCCAAAAAGTGTGAAACTGAAATCGTGCATAGAGGTAGATTCAGAAGCAAATCTCCACACTAGTCCATCGCTGGGCAATCATTGAAGCGAAACCAATCCCTAACAAGCCCTCATACGCTCCCTAAAGCTCTGTAAGTGTCTCAAAAATATGCTTTTCAGTTGAATTCGTATATCATTGTTCTTGCACTTTTCTTGCAAAATCTTTGCATATTCATGATTATCGTCCAATTTGCAAGCATCCTGCATTAGCCAATTGCATTTATCTGGCCTATAACCCCCTAGCTGAATCTAGGGTTCGTGGTTTGTGTTTTTGGGCATTTCTTCTACAGGTAAAATACGCGCTATTGATGGACATTGATGTAACCAGGGGAGGTAGACGAGCATGACCATGTGCTTGGAATTAATTTCCATGGCCTAGAACTAATTTTAGGATGGATATACGGATTTAGCTGCGGATATAAATCCGCAGGTAAATATCCAGGGGTGAACGAAGAAGATGAAGACGTGCCCCCCTCCCTCCCATTGGTTGATTCAAATACTTCGCGCTTTATTTTTTATATTTTCTAGCATTTAATTGTTTTCCCATATTATTATTAGTTTCCAGTATAATAACAGATGAAGCGCGTTGGTTGAGTGGTAGTGGAGTGTATGTTGTGACTTACAGGACCTGGGTTCGAATCCCAGGTCCCCCATGCATTTGTTAATATTTTTATTCAGGTTATTCAATACAAAACCAAGCGTGTGGTTCACCATACACCATCACCCAATCATCTGCCAGATGGCCCCAGGCCAGATCTGGTGGTCCATAATGAAGGCCTATGGTGGGATCAAGTCAAAGGGCGCGTGGAGAATCAGAAAAGTCAACACAGGCCAACACAAATGGGCCTTGGAAATTACAATTCTCATCCCCTAATCAGGCCCAAACCTCATAAATTCTCTCTTTTCTTTTATTATTTTCTTTTATTTATCTATTATTTTATTGTTTAATCACTAACCAATTAAAACTTTTTCTTAATAAAATTAAAACCAAAAAATATTTTGTTTATTAAATTAATTTTCAGTATTTTATTTTTGTTAATAAATATTACTTTAATTGATTTAGTTTTAATTAGAAATAACTTTGATATCTTTTGCAATAATTAAAATTAACTTAGATAATTAGGTTTTATTTACTTTGATTAATTTATTTTTATTTCTTTAAATACTCAAAAATCCAAAAATATCATTTTTATTAATTAATTTATTAATTTAATGCTTAACTTAATTTAATTTCTTCCCTAAATTCAAAATAACAAAAAAATATTTTCTTTAATAAACAAAGGGTCAAAACCCTAAAACTTGAGCCCGATTTAATTTCTCGCACGCGATCCATTTTTATTTCAATATTGTATCTGTTTCCCGAAATGTAATAGTTTAATAGGACTTTAAATTATTTTATCGCTTTATTTATTTTCCGCATTTTAATTTCAAGGGTTGCTTTTGGCGATGTAAATACCCGACGCCTTGTAATAGTTAGTTTTAATTTCCGCAATTTAATTTTCACAACTTATAAACTATTAGATGATTAATAATAGGGAATGCATGACAAGAATGAATGCCTAAATCTTAAAATGGTTAGATCACCTTAAACATGTACAAAGATAAAATTAACTGAAAATGACACACTCGAACATGCGCACTCTTAGAGTACACCTCACTTGGTTGCCTTCGAACGTGGTCATTAAGTATAGGAAGTTTTAGAGGTCTCCCTCTTGTCCAAAGATCATAGTTGCCTCGAAACGGTTGCCTCGGAAAAATGATCTAAGACATTAGGGTTACCGCTAAGGCGTTCTAACATTGCTTTAGTGACCACGTCCCTTAATCGAATTGACCCTTAAAACTCCAACGATGATGCTACCTACTCATAAATAGTGGGATAGCATTGTCTAAAGGACATTAGCACAAATTGATTCCTTTTTCGAGTAAGTAGATGGTTCTTAAGTACTTGCTCTTTCCAAATATAAAACTTTTCGCACTTACACCTTTCAAACAAAAACTTCTTTCAAACCCACAAACACAAAGAAAAGCAATCTTTGAAAACACTTTGAGCAAGTACCTAAGAGCCCGTGGATAACCACGGATAGAAAGGGTGCTAACACCTTCCCTTTCTATAATCTACCCCCCAAACACGAGAAATATCTCAAAAAGGAATTTTTCTGTGCTTTTTTCCTTTCCTTGTTGGATAAAATAAAATTCGATGGCGACTCTTGCTTACCGCGACATTTTGCAAAAACAAACGCAAAACGCGAACCAGCATTCCAAAAAACAGTAAGTTCTCTCCCACCGTATCATAGGAGGTAATTTATTATTGAGGTTTGGCTCTGATGGATGGTAGTCTATTTATTAAGGGAGATAGGTCATTGTTAAAATTTATACTCCAACGGATGGTAGTCTCTTCATTAAGGGAGATAGTTCGTTGTTGAGATTTGTACTCCGATGGATGGTAGTCTCTTCATTAAGGGAGATAGTTTATTATTGAGATTTGTACTATGATGGATGGTAGTCTTCATTAAGGGAGATAGTCTGTTGTTGAGATTTGTACTCTGATAGATGGTAGTTTCTTCATTAAGGGATATAGTTCATTATTGATAATTGTACTCCGATGGATGGTAGTCTCTTCATTTAGGGAAATAATTCGTTGTTAAGATTTGTACTCCGATGGATGGTAGTCTCTTCATTAAGGGAGATAGTTCGTTTTTGAGATTTTTAATCCGATGGATGGTAGTCTCTTCTTTAAGGGAGATAGTTCGTTGTTGAGATTTGAGCTCCGATGTATTGTAGTCTCTTCTTTAAGGGAGATAGTTTTTTATTGATATTTGTACTTTGATGGATGGTAGTCTCTTCTTTAAGGGAGATAGTTCGTTGTTGAGATTTGTACTCCGATGGATGGTAGTCTCTTCTTTAAGGGAGATAGTTCGTTGTTGAGATTTGTACTCCGATGGATGGTAGTCTCTTCATTAAGAGATATAGTTCGTTGTTGAGATTTTTACTTCAATGGATGGTAGTCTCGTCATTAAGAGAGATAATTAGTTGTTGAGATTTGTACTCGGATGGATGGTAATCTCTTCATTAAGGGATATAGTTCGTTGTTGAGATTTGTACTCCGATGGATGGTAGTCTCTTCATTAAGGGAGATAGTTCATTGTTGAGATTTGTACTCCAATGAATGGCAGTCTCTTCTTAAAAGGGAGATAGTTCGTTGTTGAGACTTGCACTCCGATGGATTGTAGTCTCTTTACTAAGGGAGATAGTGTATTGTTGAGATTCACTATGCTCTAAAAGAGTTGATATTTTTCCAGCCTTAAGTATTAATGTCAATCATTCATCACCTACCCTAAGATTGATGTTTATCTTCATATTTGAGCCGTTATTATCTTACCATTTCTATTTGTATATTTCAAGTTGGTAGCATTTGATCCCATGTGAGTCGATGTTATTCTCTTTTTGTTATCTCCTCTCTGAGTGGATAGTTCACAGTTATCTATTGATTGTTGTCAGCCATTGCTTTTTCCTCATTATTTGAGTTAGTAATGCCTTATCTCCTCTTTGGTATTTACCCTAATAGAGTTGAGTCTTCTGTTTCCCAGTGATTTATTTTTCTAGTTGGACTCTCATTTTGATCTATTGTTTTGTCTTCTGCTTACCCAGTGGTGTTTTGTGTCACCTTTGGAGTTGTTTGTTTGCATTCATGATCATAAGCATTTCATGGCATCTTAGGGCCAAAAATAGGGTTTGTTTTGTATTTAAGTATCTTCAATCATGTTGAGATGAAGATTTCAACCTTTGTATCTCTGGATAGAAGACACTTAAATAAGGGCAACTGTTATACCCCAATTTCCCCCTAAGATCTCTCATCATTTGATATCATCACAATGCATCAAGAGTTGTGTATCTTGTACATGTGTTCTTTCACCAAACATCTTGAATTGTGTATTTTTTACATATGTTCTTTCAGCTAACATTAATATGTGTATATATGTTATTTTTAATGTTCATATTGTAGGTTATCATAATTTAATTCATCTCACCATCTAATCTAGGGTTCGGGGGGTGATTCTCAATCAAATGGTTCTATAATGGATTGTAAGAGCTCAATCTTCAAGGTCATATCTATGGCATCAAATATTTATGGTTCAAGAAGCTCTCTCACTCTATTTAGGCCAATACCTCCTCAAAGTTGGTGATGAAATCCATCAAGAAGATTCATAGGTTCATGTGTTTATTTACATGCCTTCTTTAAAAAGCTTCATTGATACTTAAGCTCCATGTTTGAGTGTGCTTCAAGACAACATCATTTCAAGGCCTCTTATGATTCATCATGCCTTATTTTTCCAATAAAGATCAAAAGATTCAAGGTTGGCTCAACAAGTTTGACCTAATTGAGAAAATACTAGATTCAGTGACCACAAGTGCACAACTCTCTTAATTTTCAACATTTTTAGTTGGTTATTTTTTCTATGGATTCTTATAAACATCTATAACAACCTATATTCACATGACATGATCCAAATGTGCAATAATTATCATCAAAAGTTGAAGGGGTTTCAAGTCATTTTGACACTCTCCCAGCTAGGGTTTGTTGGCTTCCAAGGACCATATCTTGCTCATTTTTTGAGATTTTTCATTGGTTCCAAAGCCATGATTATATTTAAGTGGTCATTAACAAGCTCTCTTCAGAAGTCTAAGGCTAATTTTGAATGGAAGATCAATAATAGTTGAGAAAGATTACAAGTCTTCTTGAAAGGCCTTTGGATTATAGGGTTTGACTTCAAATTATCATAACTTGGTCAACTTTTATCACCTTGAGCCCATTCTTTTTCCATAATAATATTTGGGATGTATACTACAACTTTGTTTTTATGTGCAAGACTTGAAGATGCTTGGAAAGTTGTTGAAATATTAAAAAGACTATAGGTATTTTGTGAAGTTCCCCAAATTTGTTCGTCATCTCCCAAAGACCATAACGTTTTCAATTTTTATGATTTTTGAGTGATCTCAATTCCACACTTCAATTCAATAATTCTACTTCATGTCATCTTCAGATATCAAGATCAAATTTTGAGTAAAAGGTCATGCAATTTTGAAGAATATTATAGGTCATTTTGAAGTTCAACACTTGGAATTTTTCTAAGTACAACACATCCGTGTGTTTTTCACAAATTCAAATGGACATAAATTTTTGCTCAAGCTTCCAAATGATGACTTTCTTGGCACATTGTAAAGATTGTAACCTTGTATTTCAAATTCTTCAAGAATCATCCCATAAAGGTCCCTGAGTAGTGAGTTATACATTATTGAAGTTGACTCCATGGAATCTATTTTTTCTTCAAGTCATAATTTTTTACCATGATTAAAATTGGATTACTGGTCAAATTACTCAAGGTTTTGTTGCTAAACATGTTTAACTAATTGTCCATATGCATTTTGACAAGAATTGCACTTGATATGAGGTGGTTTTGAGGCATTTCAAGTCACATGTTTAGAATGATCACAACTGGCTTGGTTTGCACGATTTTCCCATAATTACTCTCGTTTATCATCATCATTCACTCCCCTGTAAATAGAGGATGTTATCCCACTCATTTGAAAAGCTTTAGAAAGCCAAAAAACCTCTATTGAACTTCCTCCATAACTCAAAACTCTGTAACTTCAAATTTAATTCTAAAGCATCTTTTAATCCAATTTCTTTGCTAATTCTTCATCCTTGAACTTCAATGAAGCTAACAGAATAAGAACCAAGCCTTGAGGTTCCTTGAATCATGCTAGCCAAGTCGAGTTTCAGCGTTGAGTTCAAACTTTAACAGGTAGATTCCTCCCTCAATTCTCTCCAAACTTGTTGCTACAATGTAGTTCTAATCACTCTAATAATGATCACATCATTAGTTTTTAACTGGAAGAGATTTTTGCTCATGAATTTTCAAATCCCTTTCAAACAATTTTCTTCTGGTTTTCTTCAAATCGACCGAGATTCAGTTTATATAAATTTTTCACGAGGGTATCATTGAAATCGTCTTGAAGAAACGAAGCGAATGACACTGGTCTGAGCTTCTAATTTTACATTTTATGGAACCTATAATTCACATGTGGTTGGAGGTTGAAGACGATGACATGTCTTCCCTTCAGACAATCATATCACGCCACACATTTTTTCAAAATATGTTTTAAATAAATGATCTGGTGGTTTATTCACTAATGACGATATCATGCACAACGTGCCAGATCCCTTGGATTTTATTACTAACGCTTTTTGATATTGATCCAATGGTCTACATCTTTTTGGTTTCATTTTTATTTTCTGATTTTATATTTTATTTGTTTTAAACTTCAAAAATTCATAAAAAATTCATTTCAACTTTTAAAAATCTAAAAAATTCTCAAAAATACTTTTAATTTTTCTCTTTCTAATTCTTATTTTTTCACTATTTTATTTTATGATTTGGTATTTTTTATGATTTTTCACTTTATTTTAAATGTTTTAATTGCTTAAAGATACTTTTCTTAATTTTTAAATTCTGGAAAAAATATGGAAGGATCCAATGACCTCTTGACAAATATTGGTGACCTCGTTTTATTTTTATTTCTGATTTTATTATTTTTTTTAAATTCTTGGTTTATTTTGCTTGTTTCTTTAAACTTTAAAAATAGATTATGACTTAAAAAAATTCTGAAAATTTTTGTCAACACTTATTTACTCACTGGATCTTGGGTGTTGGATCTTGGGTGTTGATAGTGTTTTAATATACTTTGTGTATTTTACCAATTATTTCCCTTTTATTAATCATTTAAATATTATTTTATTGAATTTTATTTTATTCTTTTTGATTGGTCCTGATTTGGGTGTTATTTTGGGACAAGTTCCTCAATCTCATTGGATCTTGAGTGTTGATAGGTTAAAAAACCAAATCCACCAAAATGGATGAATGATGTTGATGATATTTGAAACCCTAATTTCATCTGATGCATCCCCACCCTCTTCATCTTATCCCTTTCTTGCATGGGCTGCATGTTTTTGGAGAATAATCTACATATCATTTCTCTAACATGTGGTACATATATTTCTATTGACTGGCCTCAAAATAGGCGTGACTTCTACATAAGTCCACTTACGATTGCTTAACATAGTGCTAAAGTTGTCCCAATTCGAAAAATGATCATTCGTGGCCCAAACTTATGTTTGCAAGCCCAGGTATGTTTAATTTGAAACCTTTGATCCAATAACCTCGAGGTTTATTGTTAGGAGGTTTTGATCTTATCAATCCTCTAATGAACTTTCATGAATTTTGGTCTAAGTGAATCACTTAAATATCATTCATCGTATATGCTTTCCTTGAGTACTTGAAATGAATGATATACTTGACAAAAAGCAAATGAAACATGTTGTTGAGAAGCTTTGATTTTATCAATCTTATAATGAGTTTTCAAATGCAAGTTTCAAGATGGTCATTCAACTAACCTCTAACTTCTAATTCATTAACAATTGACTTTACTTTGTGTTTTTACTTTATGCATTTATTTTATGCCTTTACTTTCACACACCATTTACTTGAGCATTTATTTTATGCCTTTTATCTTTGCTCACTTGAGCATTTATCGTTATGTCTTTTTTATTTTGCTCACTTGAGCTTTCATTTTATTTTTGAAGACACTTAATAACCAACTTGAACATTAAAAACCCTTAAGATTTCTTGTACTATTTGGTTACTATCCTTGGCATAATGGAGTTATGGACTTTTTGGACTTAGGATTAGAAACTTTGATTACCCTTGGGACCTTGTAACTCTGTTGTTATTTTGTCTAGAGTTCTTGGTATTTACCCCAGGATATTGGGTTGCTATTCTTTGTGTGAAGGTTATTTTGATTATGTGTTTTGTCTGTGATTGGGAACTCCTCTACAATTGTTACTCTGCCTAATTTTTGTGAAGACTTAATTCATCTGAATATTGGTATTCCTAAGAGGTTTAGTATTTTTGCTTTCTTGGTTTCAATTCAAAGGATGATAATTCTACATTGACTCTTTATGTCAAGTGTTGACTTCTTGTTGGTTAGATATTTATTTTCCTTAGCTTTTACCTTATGCTTTAGGATATTACCTTCATCTCCTCCCATCTTCTTTAATTTAAAAAATCTTCTCCCTCTATTTCAAAACTCTTCTTGTTTTCTAACTCAAACCACTTTCATAATAAACTTGGACTTAGGTCCATGCATTTTCAAAATATTTTCTTAATAAAACTTTAACCAACTTAATCATACTTTGACATTTTTTTGTGAGAAGACTAAAAGTCATTAACCTTATTCAAACCATTTTTCGACTTTGGCTTTTTACTTTAAACTTTTTTTCAAACGATTAGACTCTTGTCGATTCTTGTAGTGACGCGAGCTGCTATACTTCTATGATATGTAGTGAAGTGAGATATTTTCCACTTGGGTGTTGAGTGAGGTTTTGTTGATTATAAAATCCAAGCCATATCCTCCATTTTAAGATGATGCAAATTCTCCTTTCTCATAATCATGGATAATAAGTATGTTTTCCACTCGGATATGACGATGATGTCTCTTCTTTTAAAATTAAACAACACACATGTGTTATTTTTTAATTTTTATGATGAACTACAAGTACCATAATCCACTATTTCACGGAAGGTGGTACGTAGGCACTAAAGATTCGTAACTGCAGCGGGTGCAAAAGTTATAAAAATACTTCTTTTCTCATCTCCACCATCTATTTTTGTATACAACATTTATAGCCAAAATACACAAATTTTCAAAGAGGTTCCTGCGGAGTACCATAGATGTTTAGGGTTCTCATACCTTCCCTTTGCATAACCAACCCCCGTACCTCGATTCTCTACCCTCTTTTTTGGGTTTATTCGCTCTTTTCCCATTCCTCTAGAAACAATAAAGCGTGGTGAGAATGTTTAGTTAATCTGTGTGAGTTAAGTCAATCCAATGGATTAGTCTAAACATTTCTACCACCACAATGACAATGGTGTAACTAGAAAGGGTGTTCCTTCCAAGATTTTATGGTACCTACTGATAATTCAAAGGTTTAAGAGACAGTTTGCTAATGTAAATGATGCAAAGAATACTATATGGCATGCATATGAAAGAGTATGTGATGGAAAAATTGACCATGTAGATGATTCAATGCAATGGAAGAAAATTGATTTGTTATTTCTAGATTTTTCCCTTGAGCCAAGGGACCCTAGGCTTGACTTTCCACCGACGAAATGAACATGTTAGGTAATTTGGATACTAACCATACTTCATGGCTCGTTCTTCTCATAATTTACAATCTATCTCCATGGTTGTGCATGAAGCGCAAATATATGATGTTATCAATGATGATTTTGGATCCAAAATAAAGGTAGATAAAAACACAAGAAAGAGGGATTTGAATTTGGTTTTAAGATAAATATTCCCCTTTAGAAAATTATTTGGTTGGACTATGAAATAATTTATATTGCAATAAATATAAAGAGACGCGTTAAGTTATCCAGGTTCGCCGTTAGCTAGGCTACTCATGTCCACCCTCCTCAGGTGATTTTGCATTCAACAAGGACTTAATCTACTATAACCAAGCGTATTAGAGATGCACGGGCTACCCGCTGGTGACTAACAATCAAACAATGATAAGAAACAATTGACCCCTTAAGAAATATGACCTACCTAGTCTTTCTTAACATGATTTCTCAATGATCTGCAAACATTGTAATCTTGAGTCTTTTGACTAACAATAGTCACTCAAGGAACAACACAATGATACGTTCAGTGATCTCTACAAGATATAACAATTATTGACCCTATCTAAATTCTGATCTACTTGATCTTTCTATGATGGATTTCTCACAATGACCGTTAGTCAGTGATCTCTTAAGAATTTGGACATTCTTGGTCCCCTAAGAGATATAGCGATCATTGACCCCATAAGGTTTCTGACCAAACGGGTCCCTTAGAATAGGATTTCATCTACAAAGGCCGTAACCAACGTCTTCTGAAGTCTTATGATCTTCACTTGATCACTTGAGGAATAAAGCAATTCTAAACATAATAGTTTTTCTAGAGATTACGGGTATACCCTAATTTTCCCCCTAAGATCCTCTGTCGTCTATAGGCATCATAGATATTTTTCTTGGCAAAACTCCATGTCTACCTTGAGCTTCTCTCCTTCAATATTGTAGGCCCGAGTCTCATCTAAGGTGGATTAGGTTTTTGCGTTCATGCTTGTTGATTACCTCTTTCTCATCTTTACTCGAGCTACAAGGTTATCTCAATATGTTTTCGGAGCATAGGGATTATGGTTTCCTTATCCGTGGGGGTTTGAGTTTGGTAATGACCAATATTTGAAGATCAAGTGGAATATGGCTTCATTACAATGTATTTCTTGCGCATAATTTTGGTCCTAGTTTTGTATTCATCTTCAAGGTTTCCTTCAAGGAATTTGTTCAAAGATCATTGGTCATCCAACTAAAATGTCTTGTGGGTCAAACTACAAGGCATTAGGTCATGTCATCAAAGATGAAGTTGTAAGTTTGTTGAGTACAAGACATCATCATTTCTTAAAATACTTGTTACTTCAATTGCAAGATATCTGGGGTTTTAAGAAGAAATGATAATTGATTTGGATTCATAGAAACTCCTAATCATACTCAAGATTAATATTAATTCAAGGTGTTAAATGGTGGATTCAAGTAAGGTTGGAAATTCCATTCATGGATAATTTCTTGAATTGAAATTCAAGTACTACAAGGAATCCAAAAGTTAGGTATAAATATCATCTCATTATTACTTTCAAAATGGGAAACTATGTGAAATTATAATCAAGTTGGAAAAACAAATAAACTTGGAAGGTCTCAGAGCAATTTGAAGGAAGTGGTATTTTTAAAAATGTGTCCTTTAAGGCCAAAATTCAAACACCATCCATTATTCAGTCAAGACCTCATTCAAAATTACAGAATTCTATTCATCCTCATGACATGTTTACAATAAAGATTGGTTCCTAAAATATCAATGTCGTTCATGTTCAAGGTTACAACACTCTAAAACTAATAGAAGAAAAAAACAAGTTTCATTCACCGCCAGCAAGTTTCATAACCTTTCCAAATGACGTTTATGTTACTTTTCAAGATTACAAAAAGTACAAGACATTTCCAAAGGAAGGAATGGAAAGTTACAAATGGAATTACAAGTTCTTTAATTGTTAACCATTGATAAGAATTCGAACTTTGGCTCAAAGTTCCGACAACCTATTCCACTTCAGCGCAAATCTGACCTTCATCATTTCAAATTTCCTCATGTCGTGTTAAATGTCATGTTGCAAAAACACCATGCTCAAATTCTCAAGCTTGATCCCTCATATTTCTATGCTTCATGTTTCCCTAACATTTCGCAAGTTTGGCCTTCTGAAGACCTTCATTCAACCAAATAAATAGTTCATGATCCGTTCAAATAAGCTAGCTCTGTATTTGTGAGTTAACATCACCAATATTTTGCACCAATTGACGGTTATCAGAGGAGTCTCGCGTTGGTTGTGACATTCTAAATCATGCCCTACTATAATGTTTTCAAACCATGTGAAGCTCTGTATTAGTGTAGAGACAGTTCAGGAAATTCAAAGAAATAACAATTCAGAATCAAACTCAAATGGAAAACCAGTTTAGCAGAAAATAGAAAACCCCAATCTCATTTCAATTCTGACTAGCAACTAATCGAAAAAGAAGTTACAACAAAATTTGATAGATCATCTTAACTACCTTAAACCATCTCAACTAACTTTCAACTACATATAATAACCCTCTAACTGATTCATAATAAGGGATCCAATGACCAGCTTCTAAACTCCATATTTTCCAAACTAACTCCTATCAGTTTCAATCTCCTCCATCAATCTATAACCGAAATTTAGAAGACAAGGGTTGAGATCTCCTTGCCTCTAACAAACTTGACGCAAGTATATAACGAAATCTCTCTCTCAGGTGCAAGGATCATAATTCATTCTGAAAAAAATCACCAGAAAATTTCACTCTTCTCTCTCTGAACCTTGATCACCATAACCTTTCTTCTTCAATCTTCTTCAACCTTCAATCACCAATCTCTTCTCCTTTAAAACTCCTTCTGCGACCTCTCTCTCACCTTCATTCTGCAGAAATAATACACCATCATCACCACAACGAACCTTCAATCCTCATCTTTCTTTTCAACATCACAACACATACACAGCAAGAACTCTGAGTTTATTTCTCAGTTGCATTCATTAAGAATTTTGCAACAAAGACGTAACCACGACATTATCACTTTCTACATCGCAAACGCAACATCAGTGCACGCTGTAGAAATGCAAGATCGCAGAAGAAAAATAGAAAAGAAGAAGAAGAATTAAATTTATGAACGCATAACGTCACCTGTGAATTCAAGTTTCTTTTGGAAGCTTCGACATGATGAAGGGGCATCGGACTTGTCAGCGATAGGTAAGTACATTGCACTCGCTCATTCTGTGATTTCTTTATCTTTTCGGATCGATTGCATTAAAATTTGTCATCATTATACAATCTAAGTTGATAAAGTGATAGGAATCGCGAGCGGAAGACACAAGAGATGAGGCTGAGGCGAGGTGTTTTAGAGTGGTGTGAGGTGTTGGTGTCATCTGCAACAGTGTTGGAAATCTATTAGAGTCGCGATAACGAACCCGGACGAAGAAGGACAACAAATCAAAGAAGGTTGAGGTTTGGTCGTCTCGAATTGAGTCAGAGTGTGGCGGAGAGATGAACGGGGAAGAGGAGGTTGTTCTTCGCGGAAGAGAGAAGGAGAAGACGATGCATCTTTGTTAAAAAGGAATTACGATCGTCACAACAAATTAACCCTATCCCCTTCTTATCAAAATGCCCCGTTTCACAATTTCTTATTTTGTTATTAATTTTCCATATTATTTTAATTGAAAATTCTGAACAAAAATGTGTTGAAGGTTGGGTTATTTGATTGGGACGAACTCCATGCTCTCCTTAGGCCCGTTATCACTTGTTTTTTTCATCCTGGAGATTATTTAGTAAAAAGGGATTTTCATGGATGTTTCTTGTTGGGCCTTGGGCAAATTGCTGAACCACACCCCCTTGTTTCAGTTGTCACCCCCTTCTGATTAGAATTCTAATTTCCCTTTCTCATTAATTTTGTTTTCATAATTTTTCTCTAATCAAATTTAATAATAAAAACAATAAAAAAATTTAATTGTTTTTTAGAAATATAATATAATTTTTTCTAGGATTTATTTTTTTAGAATTTTGGTTAGAATTTTCTATTATTGTTTATGTTTGGTAATCATTTTGTTGCTAAGATTTTGTGATTCACTTTTGCTTGTCAAGATTTGTGTCTTATGCAGGTTTATTGTGTGATATGCCGATATGCTTGAGTTTTTTATTGTGGTTTATTTTCACATTGATGATGTCTCGACACTTATTTCGAGCATTCGATCTCTGACTGTTTGTTTGTTGATGCTAGCTCGTGTGAAGTATTATGGGTTTCTTTGCTTTGGTTGCGCTTTCTGCGGACATTATTGTTTGTTTGGTATTATATTGCTTCCAGTTTATCTTTCAGCATTTTATTGCTTTCTAGATATAATGAGAAGTAGGATATTAAAGAGCATGCACTCGAATTCGCAGTTTAAAGACCTATAGCAGGCATTCCGCACTTATTCTCTAATTGAGCTTATTGATTTCTTGTTTGCTTTCCATCCTTGTATATGCCATTTTCCCTCAGGATTGCTCGATTAGGGACAACTTTTGAGCTAGACATTAGGATAGTTATCCATGTACTCCAACTCATGTAGATGTTCCCCTTGAATCCTTGACATAGGGCCATCATTACATGAGAACACTAGGTTAGTCTCCCTTAGTTGTTTTTTTTATTTCCTCTTGGCATCCTTGCATTAAAATTAAAACTCTTTTCTTTGACAAACTCATAAAACACTTTAATTTCCCTAAACCCTTTTTCAAGGTAAAAAATACTAACCAGTGCAAATCAATTTTGTCTTCAGACTTTTTCTTTTAAAACATTTTCGATAAAGGGTGTGTTGTTTCAAATTCGAGCAACCTGGAAATGCTAAGTGTGCAAGTGGTCGAGTATGAGTCTCTTTATGAGCTGCAACACCAAGAACGAGTTGCAAACCTAACCGCAAGGATATGAATAGAGAATTATCCATAAAAAACATTGTAACCCATCAAAACTATTGATCCGAACTATGACACTCTGATTCCTTAAAAGGGATACATAGGCATCTGCTCACGGGGCTCAGTCGAGTGAATATTTGTAAATATTTCCTTCTTTTCCCTATGTTTTTTTGCATGTATTCCATGTTTTCATTTTTCTTTTAGCTTTGAGCATTAGATAGAACACACCCTTTGATTAGAACAACTAGAGTGGATCTCGTAGAGTACTACGGATGTGAGGGGTGCTAATACCTTCCCCTTGCATAATCGACTTCCATACCCGATCTCTCGGTCGCAAGACCTTGATTTCTCCCTTCAGGTTTTTCTTTGATGATTTTCCTTTCTCTTTATGAGGGATAAATAAATACTCGGTGGAGACTTCATTGATTTTCCCTCTACAGAAAACTGGCGACTTCACTGGGGACAAATTGACCAATTGTTGGTCCGTCCCGAAGTCGATCCTAGCTTTTGTTTGTTTACTTCTTTGGGTGTTTATTTACTTCCAGTTATTTCCAGTTTTATATATATACTGCTTGCATATGTTTGTGCATGAATTTTATCAGTTTCCATATACTTTAGGATATTTTGTTGTTTCTCTGCGGGTGGGTGTTACAAGAGGTAAAATGCCCAATACACAACCCAAGTGACAACCATAGGACACCATAGGATAGAGTAGAGAGTCATGACGATGGGTAGGATATATGATCCATCACATCGTTCATGAGAGCCACAGTCAATATAGGATTCAAATGAGGGTGTTATCATCATCACGTATGTTGTAGGATGATAGCATTTTCAAGATAACCTACGAACCTGACTAACCATTGTCTTACCTTGACCTTAGATTTACCTGTGAGTGACGAGGGATTATAATTACAAGTACAAATGATGAATTTGTTCAAATGGTGACCATATTGTTCTATTGGTGACTTTGGTTCTTTGGTATTCTGAATTGGTCTGGACCTTTGATCTTATTACATGTGACCGTGGTTCTGTTATCAACTTAGCAACTATCCAATATTGTGGCATCTTTGATCCCATATGTTTGCATACACAACATGTAATTATTAGCATACATGTTACTTTGTTTCCGTATCATTTCTTTGATCCCATTTGTTAAGCTGCAAAAAGATGAATATTGTAAAAAAAAAACCATGGCTTAATAATAGAATTAAAAAACATAAGCTCTTGGAAACAAGAACATGACATTTTCATTGCATGTCATGCATCATTTTGCATTTATTTTGCATTTCATGAGTTTCCGGAAGTCTTACTCAAGGTCCTTTGGCCTTCAGAAACAATTTGTCTCAACAATACAACACTGGTGCTAAGAAAAGATGGAAAACATTAAGCAAGAGATCTTTGAACTCCACAAAGAGGTAACTACTTTAAAGGTTGGTATGGGGTATCTAACTACTTTGGTTAAAACTTTGGTTGTCGCCCAAGTAAATAATTCTAAGAAGGAAGAAGAGATTGCAAAAGTCTTCACAGAAACTCTGAAATCATTCTCAAACAGAATCTCTCCCCGACATAAGTACAATCGCTTCCATTCATCATCCCCATCGGAAATAGAAGAGCCATATTTCTCTACAACGGTCAGGAATGCTATTTTTCTCCAGCAGCGGTCAGGGATTTATTTTCCCAGACTCTGATATGTCATAACTAACATCTCATGCTCACACACCAGGACATGCACATACACATCGCATACAGCATAATCTCATTTATTTTGAGAACATCATCTCAAAACGAATTTCATGCATCGCATATAACTAACCCTGTTATCTTTTCAGGAAAGACAATTATCACCAACAATTCCAGCAGTTATACATGTCATATCTACAGGAAACCAAGGGAAAATAAGTTTCTGAAACCTAACGGGTCAACTAATCTACATGATCAAACGAAGTAAACCTACTATCCAGGTTCCTTCCCAAAAGCCCTACTACCCAGGCTTTCATTTCAAAGTAACCTTACTATCCAGGTTCCTTCCCACAAGCCCTACTATGCAGGCTTTCATTTCAAAGTAACCTTACTATCCAGGTTCCTTCCTACAAGCCCTACTGCCCAGGCTTTCATTTCAAAGTAACCTTACTATCCAGGTTCCTTCCCACAAGCCCTACTACCCTGGCTTTCATTTCAAAGTAACCTTACTATCCAGGTTCCTTCCCACAAGCCCTACTACCCATGCTTTCATTTCAAAGTAACCTTACTATCCAGGTTCCTTCCCACAAGCCCTACTACCCGAGCTTTCATTTCAAAGTAACCTTACTATCCAGGTTCCTTCCCACAAGCCCTAATACCCAGTATTTCATTTCAAAGTAACCTTACTATCCAGGTTCCTTCCCACAAGCCCTACTATCCAGGCTTTCATTTCGAAGTAACTCTACTACCCAGGTTCCTTCCCGCAGGCCCTACTATTCAGGCTTTCATTTCTAAGTAACCCTACTATTCAGGTTCCTTCTCCCTTATCTCCAGACAACATTTGATAACACTGTAAGGCCTAGACCCGACCAGACACGGTCGATTTCACATTTCCCCAGTGAGTCGCTGTACAGCCTGGACCCTGACCAGGTATACGTTCTACTTTCACCTCCTGAGTTAGGAGATAATTCCCCAGTAGAGTAATGGACAAACAAAGCTCCTAGACTTTACTTCCCAGTGCATAAATAAACATTCCCCGGCAAAGTCCCCCTCAAACAGCAGGTACAAGAATTCTCGCCAAGGAATCTCTTACACAATTGATCTTTTCCGGATGGCATCTTTAAGCCCATCTCTGACGATTCCTCGTCGCCTTCCAAATGGAATCTGTAAGCTCATTTCGAATATCACCAATCAATTACTTCATGCGAGTCCAAATTTCTGGGCACTCTAGTGTTCAATCATCTTCCACCTTCAGATCACGAAAGGCAGATCATCCAATCTACATCCTCAGGCTTAAGAAGATTGAATAGGGGCAACTATTGCACCCCAAAATTTGCCCTCTCATTTCTCAAAGGATCATCCTGGACTCTCAGGTTTGCTTCTATTAAGTTCCAAATCTTGAATTATCACTTTTCAAGGAAATCATCCATAAGGGCAAAATGGTCAAAAGCACACTAGAAAGTCAAACTTTGACTTTCAGATAAAATCAAGTTTCAATAATTTTATTTCATCAAGACATGAGATTGGTTCATCAAAAATCAAGAGTCAGAAGTTACTTTGAAAAAAAATCAAATCAAACTTTCTAAACATTTAGAAAATTTTCTAAGTGCTAAGAGTATATGATACTTCAGAACTTCTGAGTCATCCTCAATGCAAGTGCAATCAGAAGTTGCAAACATGGTTCAGAAATAGTCTTCAATCAGAACATGACTCTTCAAGCGTAGTCAGAAGTTTCAAATATGGTTCAGAACATAGCCTTCAATCAGAACATGACTCTTCAGCGCATGGAGGTTACGTTTCTGATCTTCTGCGATCAGAACATCACCAAATCCCAAAACCTCGTTTAAGTAACCTGCTGCCCTACTACATCACAGTCCTGCAGTCACTGCTGACCCGGTCCACGCCTGCACTTTCTCAAACCCCATATTTGCATCAAATTAGCATACGAAAACTATGATTAAAAAGCAATGGAACAGTATACCAAAAAGGTTTGAATCTCATTTTTTCCCCCAAAACCACAGCAAACCCATCTATAAATAATATGCTCCATCACACGTTCAAGGGGCTGGATTTTGAGGAGAGGGAATCATCAAAAAGAGAGAAATTAAATCTGTGGAACCCCTCCATAAAAATCCAGAAATCCCAAACAGAAAACCAAACCTTTGTTCTTCCTTTTGAATCAAAGAGATTGGCAGTTCCTCTTCCGTTGCTCCTGCTGACACAGAACATCTAAAGGCAGCAATCCAAATTCCAAACACACGCTTCAGGTTCAAGGTAAGTCTTTCTGATTCTGCATCTTTTCATTCAGAACATCATTAAACATGTAAATATCATAATATTGATGTTGTTTATATCATTGCATGAATGGAAAAACTATGGATCAATACTTATTGATTAAGGATAGGCTTAAGAGTAGGATTAGAACTTCTATAACTGTTGTGCTCTTACCCCTCTGATTTGTGGTTTAATTAAAAACGAAATAAGCTGCTGATGGTAAATTAATATTAGAAAAGAGTTGAAATATGACACAGAATTTCTGATGTTTCCACTCACTTATTTAACACATAGAACTTCTAAGGCTCACTCACTGTTTAGCATAACTCAGAACTTCTGAGTTCTCCATATTGTTAAGCACACTGAACCTTTGATACCTCCACTCGCTGTTTTAAACACTCAGAGTTTCTAATTTTCACATGCTGATAATACGCTGAATTTCTGATGCTTACTCACTGTTTTAGCGTAACGCAGAGCTTCTGTCTTTTGGCCCATTGTCTGAATACCACCCAGAACTTTTGTGTTTTCCCTCTAATGTTACTTGTAGGACCTCAGAGTTTACCAATCAGAACTTCTGATGTCCACTGACGTTTCTTTCTGAGTCACCATGTGTCTGGCTTCAGAACTTCTGATCCTTGTTGTTTTGCTTGCAGCCACATGCTGTTTCTATCTTTCATTTATTTTCCTTTTTATCACTTTTAATATTAATACTTTTTTTACCAACATAAAAAAGGACATAAAAATATTTTCCTTTTACTAATTAATTCATTTTTTAAGACAAAAACCTTTTTTAAACAAGTCATTTTTCTTTCTTACTTTATCATTTCAATATGGTTGTAATAAGCAATTAGGATTTATTTTCTTGCAAACCCCCATTCGTAAAATTGTAAACCCCACCCCCCTAATGATTGTTATAACGTAGAATCTTTATTTTCCTCACTTTCATTGCTTTCATATATTATCAGTAACTAGGGTATGTATGGCGAGATATGAAATCCACAAATAGATCACCCTAACCAAGACTAAAATGCATACAATCAAACATACTTGCACATTGGCACCCTTAGGGTAATCCCACTTGTGGCCTATCGAAAAATAGTCATGTCCCTCGAACATGGACGTTTTAGCAAAGACCCTCAATAAAAGATCGTAGTCCCTCGATGACCCTCAATGTTGCCTTCGGTAAACGATCTAGTCCCTAAAAACGACATTGCTAAAACGTCCCATAAGTAGCCTTCTATGACTATACAAACGTCCCAAAGCCTGTCCCTTCACATCCAACGATGGGGCTTCTTACCAAATCAATGGTAAGATAGCAACATCTAAAAGAGGAGGAAAAGAACATCTAAGACCTTTTGAGTAGGTAGATTCACTCATAGTTACTCGCTTGCTCACAACAAAAAATATTGTTATACACCCACACTCTCATTTTGAAAATATTTTCGAAAGACAACACTTTGTACGCGTTCTTATAGAGACGAGAACCATTACAAAGAGACCTTTTCAAAATCACTTTCAAAAAACACGTTTCACAAACACATCTTTGAACTATTTTACAAACAAACACTTTGTACGCGTTCTTAGAGACGAGAGCCATTACAAAGACGTTTTCAAAATGCTTTCAAAACCACACCACAAGCACATTCAAACAAAAGCAAGTGATCTAGTGAGTAACTAAGAGCCCATGGAAAGCTATGGATGAAAAGGGTTCTAACACCTTCCCTTTTCATAATCTACCCCCCGAACTCAAGAAAACATCTCTAAAGGTCTTTCCTGTGCTTTTTCGCCTTTCCTTTTGGATAAAATAAAAGACTGTGGCGACTCTTGCTAAACCGCAACATTTGCGAATACAAACGCAAAACAAAAAGTTAGTTCTCCCACCATATCACAGGGATGTTTATCTGAAGATGGTGGCTCAGCTAGAGGTGTGAAAAAGTTTGATAATAACTTTTCTAAGAAGATAACCAGAGGAAGGAATAATCATTTTGAGAATCAACATGTTTCTCCTGTCATCCTTGTGTTTAACTTACCTCTTATTGCTCAAACTTGTGAACAGAATTAGCAAGTTTCTGATTATAGGAAAACTCAGTTTGATCCAATTCCAATGACCTATACAGAGTTGTTTCCTGTCCTGATGCAGAGGAATTTGGTTCAGACCTGACCTCCACCGAAGATTCTTGAGAAGATGCCTTAGTACTACAAAGATAATTTGACTTGTGCCTTCATCAGGGAGCCTCTGGGAATAGTATCTAACATTTTTATCCATTGAAATCTGAAGTCCAGAAATTGGTCAAAATTAGTATCTTTCCATTTAAGGATATTTGTATTGAGGCTCAAGTCAAGTATTTGTCGAAGAATAAACATGATTAAAGGATACCCTGGAGTTTAAGGATGATTAGCCTTCTATGTTTACTTGCAATTTTACTGATTTCTCATTTGTAATTTTTCTTGTTTATCATTGCACTATTTGCATGTCAGAACTTGTTTGCATTTGAATGATTATCTTAATACAATGAATATGTTTGTCTTGGAGAATCTCATTTGTTTCACTCGTATTTGTTTGCAATTTTAAATTGCATTTTGCATTATGATACCAACTTGTTACCCATTCTCTTTCCTAGGCAGAGATTGGAGGGAGGATGATAAATTTAAAATGCAAATTTTCTTGTTGTATGCTTTTTAATAAAACCCTGTTGATGATGTACATGCATTGTTTCAAACCCCCAAACATTGGAGATATAAGGGAGTGAAACCCTCGTTAACCCCTTTGAGACTTGAAGTATGCATTTCTTTTCTATTCAGAAAAAACCCTCATTTTTAACCCGGGACAGGGTAGTGTTCAGTTAATTTAATCGAGCGTTTAGAACTTATCATGAGTGAGTATCTAAGGATACAATAATGGTTATCCATCAAAAGGCTGAAGAAAGTCAAAACCGCAATGGCTAACCTTCACTTATAAGGAGTGTGTGTGAATTGACGATATCCCAATTGGTATCTCTCACACATCAGGAGGTTGTGTACAAACAATTTACATGAAGATCTTAAGAAATAACACAATCTTAGCAATAACTCTTGTGTTTTACATATTTCTACAAAGATGAATATAATCTAAGTTAAGTGCAACATATTTTAGTCTTCTTATCTTCATCTTCTTTGTTAAGCAAGCTATGAGCAACAACTCCTTGCTTCTTCATAATTCTTCCAAGATGTATATGATTGGTAGTTTGAATGACATCTTTTAGAACTCTTTATCTTCATCTTCTTTCTTCATTAAGCAAGATATGAGCAACAACTCCTTGCTTTTTCATAATTCTTCCAAGATGTATATGATTGTTAATTTGAATAACACCTTGTAGAATTCTTCATCTTCATCATATTTGGTTAGCTTTAGCATGTTCACTGTAACAGGTCCAACAACGTCTGCATCCATGGCTTTCCAACAACTTTTCTTCATTTCATATTTTCCTTTTATAACCTTCAGATAAAAGAGTCATTGTAAGGATAGAGAAGTATTTTCTCATTTCAATGGTTGATTCTCAATGGATATATTCAAGAGAGATTTGGATTAGTATGAAACATCACGTTCCTATGCATGTTTCTTGTAGTAGATAGCGTACGTCAGTGGGAGAACAAATTCTTTGAATAATACTATCATTGTAATATTTTCTTCTTGACTAAATTTCTTGATCTTTATCTCCTGATGATGTACTTCTAATTCTAAAGTATTAAGGTTGGAAAGAGATCAATCAATTATCTTCATTCTTCTGATGACTGACTGATGAGTAGTTAAGAAACTACTTTGTTGTGGTAGCACATGAACACCAGACTGGTCAGAACCAAATCTTGTCTTCAGAATTATTGGTAACAAACTATCTGAAACACAAACCTTTTCTACTAATTTAGAACTAATTTTGAAGGCATATTTCTTTCTGATCTGAGAGATGAATATTATGTTGAGAAGATGTTTCTTTTCAGATATTTTTAATAGTGGATTCTTGTTTTCAGAATGATCGGCAATAGCCTATCTGAGAAATAAGTCTTGTCACTTTACGTGAAAGCTCTTATGATGAAGATATCACAAGCTTTTCTAATGGTGGACTTTGATATCGGATATTATGACAACAACCTATCTGATTCTCAAGTCTTTGAATTCTTGAGCTTTGATTCTTTTCTTCTTGCTGGATTGATTCTGATTGAGGAGTGATAGTGATCTAGAAGATTCTTCTTGTTATAGAGTATTGGTCTTTCAGATGTTTGAACATTGTCTTCAGATATACAAGCAACAATTTATCTGATGAACAACATCTTTGAGTGAAAGCTCTTCTGATCTACCTTGTTTTGATATCTTGATAATCAACTTTTCTAAGTTGCATATCTGATGTCTGATTTCTGAACCAACATCTTATATCAGTGCATTTGATTTTGACGTTGAATTCCTTCTTTCTGATCTTTGGATTGAGCTGAAAGCAATAACTTACGTCAGCTACATTTTATTGTCTGATCATGATCTCTTAATCTTTGGATTTATTCCCTTTCTAATGAACATTCAGCATTCCTTAGAACTGCTAATGTTTCTGTAGAAATGGTCATAATATTTATTCTGTTTAACCCAATGGTCTGTCTGGTGATATTTATCTTCTTACAAATATTACTTCTGTTGAGTAGATTGGCTTGAGAAGTTATCATTCTTTGATCTTGTCTTCTGATGGACTTTGAGATGTTGATTAGATATGAGTCCACAAGATATTTCTTTATTTGCACCCTTTCTTCTGATGGAATACTTATGATGTTCATTGAAGTCGTGTATTCCATGAAATCTCAGAGTCTTTAGAATCTTGACTTTGTCTTCAAAAATCTGAGCAAAAACTCTTATGATGAAAAAATATTTACTTCTGATCTTGGAGTAGAATCTTTCTCTTTATGTGTTAGGAATCTTGACTGCGTCTTTAGAATTCAAGCATCAACTCTTCTAATGAATTAATATTGACTTCTGATGTTCTGCGTTGCAAGCTTGTTTCTTGTGAAATCTTGATTTCTGATCTTGAAGCAACAGCTTATCAGAAACTCTTTCTTCTTAGAAACTAATTGAGATTCTTTTCTTGTCGAATATTCAACATTACATAGAACTAATGAAGTCACATTAAAAATAGAACTCAATGATTCTTCTTCTGAGTGATAATGTGATTTTTATGATATCTTGATTAAGACTATCTATAATTCTAATAATGTATCTGCAGACTCAATGAAACCATTAGAACTAAAATTGTTCTTCATAAAATATGTGCTTGTTATCATCAAAACCCATAGATTAAACACATATCCAAATGTTGTTCTTACAATTTCCCCCTTTTGATGTTGACAAAACCATGTATTTTGATAGAACAATTTTACAGGTTTAAATCATAAACAAAGTAAATGAAGAGTTTAGAAAACTCCCCCTGAGTTGGAAACTCCACCTGGGATAAAAAATCTCCCACTGAATCATAAACTTATGATCTTTCAGAGCTTAAGAGCATTGTTATCTTTTCTTTATCTGATATATCAATGATTTAACCTTTAAGCTGATCAGATTATCCATAATTTCTCAGAACATTAGAAACTTGATTTATTAGAGTAAATGCAGTGTTTCATTCGCAATGTTCTTATAGCAGTCATGTAATGCAAATTCTAAGTAATTTTACAATTTATATCATGTTAGAACGTCATGTAACTTATAGGGTTAGAGAATTGTTTTTAATCAAAATCATTATTCTTTCTCCCCCTTTTTGTCATAATCAAAAAGATATAAGAGTAGGATATGCATAATTGATTTATGAACCATAATAATAAATAAAGCAAATTTCAACAAAAAAAATCAAAAGAAGAAATTTGATTTCATTAGAAACACAGAGGATACAAAGAGATCATACTGATCAAAATAAAATATATAAAAATAATATAAAATTTAACAAGACAACACACATTACATCAGACACTCATAACAAGATAGTACGTATTTGAACCATTTTTCATCATTAATTTACAGTCAACATGTTTCAAAGCAACATCAGGACTAACACGAACCCTACAAACAATATCCACAATCTTCGCCTTGAAGAGAACTTATGATATAACTATTTTGTAGGGAATGAAGAATTTCTTCACGCCTCTCGAGATGATGATGATTGACTCTTCAAGATAGTTAGAAATGACTTGAGGAAGATTTAACTGGGTGCAATTAATCACACAAATAATCATGAGCTTATCTACATGATATAGAAAGTCTTTGCAGACGCCTCGAGGAGGAAGGTTTGACAAGATGAACTCAAACCAACATTTTTCAACAAGAAAAAAGTTTTCTGGGTTTGTGGGTTGAAAATAGAGTGGAGATTAAAGAGAGAATTCAATTTAGTATCAGGAGTGAATCTAATGGACTCATGACTTATGGTGATGCCCTTCTGAGGACATTCAATGGATTCAGCTATGTTAGCCATGGTAAAGGAGACTGGGGAACCATAGAAAATAGATGAGATAGTGAGACCATCAAGGCTAACAGAAGCATTTACCCAGAAGGCTTCTAAAATGTTTGGATAGATGGGTCCTCGTAGCATAGAGGTGTAACCATTCCAATCCTGAATGTGAATACCAATGTGGAAATCATGTCCCACACCTGGACGCTTTGGTTGTTTTTCTTTGATCACTTCTAAGAGATCATCATTACCATGAAATGTTCTTGGGTTAAGGTGAGAGACATTTTGATAAAGGATTTTATCAAGTTATGGTGTGAGATGTATGAGAATAAAAACAATAAGGGTATAAATAGGAAAAGAAAAAACGTGAACAACATGATAAATGACTTCCTTACGTAAGGTAATCAGACTAGGGAAACGCAACCGTTAATGACTGAGAAAAGAGAAGGACAAATACAACTTCCAAGAAACTTTATGAATAGTAAATACGAGAAAACAAAACAAACATGGGAACAAGTTTTCCGTGCTTATCGAGATTCTTTGTTAATTGAAAATGTCTCAGTGTATAACTTGAATAAGAGCCAAATAAATCTTTGTTGATATATTATCTTAGTATGAAATGTTATTTATATTTAGTCACCATGAATTGAAATAAATTTATAGATAGAGAAAACATAATTTTTATTCATAAGAAGTAAAGTATAGATACATAACATTCAATAGAAGACAAGAGACGAAACAGACAAGACAATATCAGCAAACTTAGACACCAACTTAGTTAAACCCTAAAAACTTCACATATTTTCTTCTCAAGTGCGTTCTTAGGTACATTAAAGCGAATATCCCTAATCATCTCGGCCTTGAAAAAGAGTGCAGAGAGAACCCTTCCAAATGGTATGAAGGAATGATGTCATTTCTGGACACGATGATTAAGTATCTAAGATGGTTGAAGATGGTTTGAGGTAAATCTATTTTTTAATGATTCACAAGAAGATAGACAAGAAGTCTATCATCATTATTCTTAGAATTTATATTAATACTTCTTGGACAGAAATTAGATAGCAAAAGCTGAAACTAGACATTAGCAATGGGTAGAAGATTTTTGGGATTGGTTGGTTCATATCTGATGGACATGTCAAAAAAGGTACTGGGATTTTTAATCAATGATTAATTAAACCTATGAACTTCAACAATAGTTTTAGTTAGAGTATAACCAATTGCAACAACAGTGGTTGCAGGAGTGGTGGTGATAGTGTTGCCAAAAATAATAGAGGAGACAGAGGAACCATCAAATTTTGCAGAAGTATACTTCCAAAATTATTTGACTATATTTGGATAAATAGGACCATGCAAAAATTCAAAATACCTATACCATCCTTAAATAGTGATTTTATGAGATAAATTGAGTTCATCAATGCTTAGTCGAGGAACATTTGGGCTGAGTTCAAAGAGAAATTCAAGGAGTTCTTCATTTTCGTGAAATATTTTTGAGGCCATTTTGTCTAGGTGAGATAAGGTTATAAAAAAAGATAGAGAAGAGATATCGGGAAGATGAAGACTTACAGGAAGACTTAAATAGGAAAGATCAAATGTATATAGAGTGATAAAATATTTGATGCAAGGACTTGAAATGACATATCAATGAATGATAACCAAATAATTATATAAATTGACAAGTTCCCAGATGATGATAGGACACAGAAGCAGCTTTAATCATAAATAGGTAATACCATGATTTCCATGAACTATTTCCAAAGAGATATTTTTTCTTTAAAAAATTACTACTATAAGTGGATCTTTTGATATCCTAAGTAATCTTCACACGCTTATTATCTAAATATGAGATGTGTTCTTTTTATTCATGGCAAGATGAACACTTTTTTCATGATATAAGGAGTTTATTTTTCAGAGATGATAAGAAGATGCTAGAGTGGAGAGAAGAGATGTTACTTACAGAGATGTGATGATACTTTCGTGAGTAATCTGTCTTGTCCTTTTTCAGAATTTTAGTTGGATGAGCAGAAGACTAGGTTTCCCTTCAGATGATAAAACTGACTTTCTTTAGAAGTCCTTTTGAGTATCTTTTTTGATGAGTGAACACATTTTCTGACAATGAATTCTCTTATCTTATTATTCTTCTATAAAACTTTGGTGATTTCTTCTTATGATGTGTTAAGCTGATAGTTAACAAAACATCTTTAGATGCATCTTGTCTTTGATATTGAGGAGTTACCTTCAGGACCAGCCTTATTAGATAAACCTGAATGTCTGAAAGGATACTTCTTTCTTTCAATTAAATCTCTAGCATTCATAGCTTTTCTCTTGCTAGATCTCTCTACATGGTTAAGTTTTTTATTCAAAAATAAATAACAGAGTTGAGCTCTAATACCAATTGAAGGTAGAGAAAAACACAAGAAAAAGGGGGAGGGGGGGGGGGGGGGGTTGAATTGGGTTTTAAGAAAATATTCCCATTTATAAAATTATTTGATTGAACTATTAAAGCATATAGAATGTAATAAATATAAAGAGACACATTAAGTTATCCAGGTTCACCGTTAACTACGCTACTCTTGTCCATCCTCCTCGGGTGATTTTGTCTTCAACAAGGACTTAATCCACTATAACCAAACTGATTACAGATGCACGGGCTACCCGCTAGTGACTAACAATTAACCAATGATCAACAACCATTGACCCCTTAATAAATATGACCTACCTGGTCTTTCTTAACAGGATTTCACAATGACCTGCAACCATTGTCATCTTGAGTCTTCTGACTAACACTAGTCACTCAAGGAACAACATAATGATACATTCAGTGATCACGAGATATAACGTTCATTGAACCTATCTAAATTCTAATCTACTTGATCTTTCTATGAAGGATTTCTCAAAATGACCCTAAGTCAGTGATCTATTAAGAATTCTGACCTTCCTGGTTCCCTAAGAGATATAGAAATCATTGACCCCATAAGGTTTATTACCAAAATTGTCCCTTTGAATAGGATTCATCTATGATGATTGCATCCAACTTCTTCTCAAGTCTTATGATCTTCAATCGATCACTAGAGGAACCAACCAATTCTAAAAATAAATTTTTTTCTAGATATTGCATGAGTGCTTTTTATCAAGAAGATTACCCATACTTTAAGTACATATTATTTAACACAATTCTGAGTAACAACTCTTGTGTACAAACAATTTACATGAAGATCTTAAGAAATAACACAATCTGAGCAACAAATCTTGTGTTTTACATATTTCTACAAAGATGAATATAATCTAATTTAAGTGCAACATCTTATAGTCTTCTTGTCTTCATCTTCTTCGTTGCGTAAGCTATGATCAACATCTGCTTGCTTCTTCATAATTCTGCCAAGATGTATATGATTCGTAGTTTGAATGACATCTTGTAGAATCTATGTATTCATGTTCTTTTTTCATTAAGCAAGATATAAACAACAACTCGTTGCTTTTTCATAAATTTTCCAAGATGTATATGATTGGTAGTTCGAATAACATCTTGTAGAATTCTTCTTCTTCATCTTATTTGGTTGCTTCAACATGTTCATCGTAAAAACTCCAACTTTCTCTACATCCATGGCTTTCCATTAACTTTTCTTCATTTCATATTTCTCCTTTTATATCCTTCAAATAAAAGAGTCGTTGTAAGCATAGAGAAGTCCTTTCTCCTTCCAACGGTTAATTCCCAACGAATATATTCAAGAGAGGTTTGTAACTGTAAGAAATGTCACTTTCCTATACCCGCTGCTTACAGTAGATAAAGTACGTCAGTGGGAGAACAAATTCTTTGAATAATACTATTATTGTACTATTTTCTTTTTGAGTAATTTTTTTGATCTTTATCTTTTGAAGATGTACTTCCGATTCTGAAGTATTAAGCTTGGAAGAGATAAATCACTTGTCTTCATTATTTTGATGACTGACTGATGAGTAGTTTAGAAACTAATTCGTTGTTGTAATACAGAAAGACGTGGTCAGAATGAAATCTTGTCTTCAGAATTATGGGTAACGGCCAATCTGAAACATACATTTTTTCTTCTTATCTATAGCTACTTTTGAAGGCATATTTATTTTCTGATCTGAAAGATGAAGATTGTGTCGAGAAGATGTTTCTTTTTAGATAGGTTTAATGGTAGATTCTTGTTTTCAGAATGATCGACAACAACCTATCTGAGAAACAAGTCTTGTGATTTTACGTGAAAGCTCTTATGATGAAGATAGTACAAGATATTCTGATGATGGACTTTGAAATCAGATATTATGACAACAACCTATCTGATTCTCAAGTCTTTGAATTCATGAGCTTTGATTCTTTTCTTCTTGCTAGATTGATTTTGCTTAAGGAGTGATAATGATCTAGAAGATTCTTCTTGTTATAGATTAATTGTCTTTTAGATGTTTGAACATTGTCTTCAGATATAAAAGCAATAGTTTATCTGATGAACAACATATTTGAGTGAAAGCTCTTCTGATCTACCTTGTTTTGATATCTTGATAATCAGCTTTTCTAAGCTACATATCTGATGTCTGATTTTTGAACCAACATATTATATCGGTACATTTGATTTTGAAGTTGAATTCCTTCTTTCTGATCTTTGGATTGAGCTGAAAGCAATAACTTATGTCATCTACATCTTTTTGTCTGATCATGATCTCTTAATCTTTGGATTGATTCCCTTTCTGATGAACATTCAACATTCCTTAGAACTGCTGCTATTTCTGTAGAAATGGTCACAATATTTATTCTGTTTAGTGAAATGGTCTTTTTGGTGATGTTTATCTTCTTATGAATATTACTTCTGTTGAGTAGATTGGCTTGAGAAGATATCATCCTTTGATCTTGTCTACTGATGGACTTTGAGATGTTGATTAGATATGAGTCCACAAGATCTTTCTTTATTTGCATCCTTTCTTCTGATGGAATACTTATGATGTTCATTGAGGTTGTGTATTCCATGAAATCTCGGAGTCTTCAAAATCTTGACTTTGTCTTCAAAAATCTGGGCAACAACTCTTATGATGAACAAATCTTGACTTCTGATCTTGGAGTATAATCTTTATCTTTATGTGTTCAGAATCTAGACTTCGTCTTTAGAATCCAAGCATCAACTCTTCAAATGAATCAATATTGACTTCTGATGTTCTGCGTTAGAAGCTTGTTTCTTGTGCAATCTTGATTTCTGATCTTGAAGCAACAGCTTATCAGAAACTCTTTCTTCTTAGAAACTCATTGAGATTATTTTCTTGTTGAATATTCAACATTCCATAGAACTACTGATGTTCCATTAAAAACAGAACTCAATGATTCTTCTTCTAAGTGATAAAGTGATTTTGATGATATCTTAATTAAGACTATCTAGAATTCTAATAATGTATCTGCACACTCAATGAAACCATTAGAACTAAAATTGTTCTTCGTAAAATATATGCTTGTTATCATTAAAACTCAGAGATTAAACACATATCCAAATCTTGTTCTTACAATCTACCCCTTTTGATATTGATAAAAAATGTATTTTGATGGAACAATTTTACAATTTTAAATCATAAACAAAGTAAATGAAGAGTTTAGGAAACTCCCCCTAGGATAAAAAAATCTCCCCCTGAATCATAAACTTATGATCTTTCAGAGCTTAAGAGCATTGTTATCTTTTCTTTATCTAATAAATCATTGATTTAACCTTTAAGCTGATCAGATTATCCATAATTTCTCAGAACATTAGAAACTTGATTTATTAGAGTGAATGCAGTGTTTCATTCGCAATATTCTTATAGCAGTCATGTAATGCATATTCTAAGTAATTTTATAATTTATATCATGTTAGAACGTCATGTAACTTATAGGGTTAGAGAATTTTTATTAATCAAAATCATTATTCTTTCTCCCCCTTTTTGTCATAATCAAAAAGATATAAGAGTAGGATATGCAAAATTGATTTATGAAACATAATAATAAATATAGCAAATTTCAACAAAAAAACAAAATAAGAAATTTGATTTCATTTGAAACACAAAGGATACAAACAGATCATACTGATCAAAATAAAATACATAAAAATAAAATAAATTTTAACAAAACACACATTACATCAGACACTCATAATTTGATAGTACTTATTTGAATCGTTGTTCATCAAATAATTTACAGTCAACATGTTTCATAGCAACATCTGGACCAACATGAACCCTACGAACAATATCCACAATCTTCGCCTTGAAGAGAACTTATGATAGAACTATTTTGTAGGGAATGAAGAATTTGTTCATGCCTCTTGAGATGATGATGATGGACTCTTTAAGATAGTTAAAAATGACTTGAGTAAGATTTAACTGGGTGCGATTAATCACACACATAATCATGAGCTTATCATCAAGATATAGAAAGTCTTTGCAGACGCCTCGAGGACGAAGTTTGACAAGATGAACTGAATCCAACATTTTTCTACAGGCATAAGTTTTTGAGTTTATGGGTTGAAAATAGAGTGGAGATTAAAGAGATAAATCATTTTAGTATCAGGAGTGCATCTAATGGACTCATGATTTGTGGTGATGCCCTTCTGAGGACTTTAAATGGATTCAGCTATGTTAGCCATGGTAAAGGAGACTGGGGAACCATAGATAATAGATGAGATAGTGAGACCATCAAGGCTAACGAAAGAATTTATATAGAAGGCTTCTATAATGTTTGGATAGATGGGTCCTCGTAGCATAGAGGTGTAACCATTCCAATCCTGAATGTGAATACCAATGTGGAAATCATGTCCCACACCTGGACGCTTTGGTTATTTTTCTTTGATGACTTTTAAGAGATCATCATTACCATGAAATGTTCTTGGGTTAAGGTGAGAGACATTTTGATAAAGGATTTTATCAATTTATGGTGTGAGATGAATGGAGAATAAAAACAATAAGGGTATAAATAGGAAAAGAGAAAACGTGAACAACATGATAAATGATATGCTTACGTAAGGTAATCAGACTAGGGAGATGCAACAGTTAATGACTTATAAAAGAGAAGGACAAATAAAACTTCCAAGAAACTTTATGAATAGTAAATACGAGAAAACAAAACAAACATGGGAACATGTTTTTCGTGCTTATCAAGATTCTTTGTTAATTGAAGATGTCTCAGTGTATAACTTGAATAAGAGCCAAATAATTTTTTTGTTGATATATTATCTTAGTATGAAATGTTATTTATATTTAGTCACCATGAACTGAAATAAATTAATAGATAGAGAAAACATTTTTTTTCAAAAGAAGGAAAGTATAGATACATAACATTCAATAGAAGATAAGAGACGAAACAGACAAGACAATATCAGCAAACTTAGACACCAACTTAGTTAAACCCTAAAAACTTCACATATTTTCTTCTCAAGTGCGTTCTTAGGTCCATTAAAGCGAATATCCCTAATCATGTCGGCCTTGAAAAAGAGTGCAGAGAGAACCCTTCCAAATGGTATGAAGGAATGATGTCATTTCTGGACACGATGATTAAGTATCTAAGATGGTTGAAGATTGTTTGACGTAAATCTACATTTTAATGATTCACAAGAAGATAGACAAGAAGTCTATCATCATTAGTCATAGAATTTATGTTGATACCTCTTGGACGGAAATTAGATAGCACAAGCTGAAACTAGACTTTAACAACGGGTAGAAGAATTCTGGGATTGGTTGGTTCATATCTGATGGACATGTCAAAAAAGGTACTGGGATTTTTAATCAATGATTAATTAAACCTATGAACTTCAACAATAGTTTTAGTTAGAGTATAACCAATTGCAACAACAGTGGTTGCAGGAGTGATGGTGATAGTGTTGCCAAAAACAATAGAGGAGACAAAGGAACCATCAAATTTTGCAGAAGTATACTTCCAAAATTCTTTGACTATATTTGGGTAAATATGACCATGCAGAAATTCAAAATACCTATACCATCCTTAAATAGTGATGCTATGAGATAAATTGAGTTCATCAATGCTTAGTCAAGGAACATTTTGGCTGAGTTCAAAGAGAACTTCAAGGAGTTCTTCATTTTTGTGAAATGTTTTTTAGGTCATTTTGTCTAGGTGAGATAAGGTTATAAAAAAAAGAGAAGAGATATCGGGAAGATGAAGACTTACAGGAAGACTTAAATAGGGAAGAGCAAACTTATATAGAGTGATAAAATATTTAATGCAAGGACTTGAAATGACATATCAATGAATGATAACCAAATATTTATATAAATTGACAAGTTCCAAGATGATGATAGGACACAGAAGCAGCTTCAGACATAAATATGTAATGACATGCTTTCCATGAATTATTTCCAAAGAGATATTTTTTATTTAAAAAATTACTACTATATGTGGATCTTTTGACATCTTAAGTAATCTTCACACATTTATTCTTCAAATATGAGATGTGTTCTTTTTATTCATGGCAAGATGAACACTTTTTTCATCATATAAGGAGTTTATTTTTCAGAGATGATAAGAATATACTAGAGTGGAGAGAAGAGATGTTACTTACAAAGATATGATGATACTTTCGTGACTAATCTATTTTTTTCTTTTTCAGAATTTCAGTTGGATGAGTAGAAGACTTGGTTTCCCTTCAGATGATCAAACTGACTTTCTTTAGAAGTCCTTTAGAGTATCTTTTATGATGAGTGAACACATTTTCTGACAATGAATTTTCTTATCTTCTTATTCTTCTATAAACCTTTGGTGATTTATTCTTATGATGTGTTAAGCTGATAGTTAACAAAACATCTTTAGATGCATCTTGTCTTTGATATTGAGGAGTTACCTTCAGGACCATCCTTATTAGATAAACCTGAATGTCTGAAAGGATACTTCTTTCTTTCAATTAAATCTATAACATTCATAGCTTTTCTCTTGCTAGATCTCTCTACATGGTTAAGTTTTTTATTCAAAAATAAATAACAGAGTTGAGCTCTGATACCAATTGAAGGTAGAGAAAAACACAAGAAAATGTGTGTGTGTGGGGGGGGGGGGGGGGGGGGGGGGTTGAATTGGGTTTTAAGAAAATATTCCCCTTTAAAAAATTATTTGATTGAACTATTAAATCATATAGAATGTAATAAATATAAAGAGACACATTAAGTTAACCAGGTTCGCGGTTAACTATGCTACTCTTGCCCACCCTCCTTGGGTGATTTTGTCTTCAACAAGGACTTAATCCACTATAACCAAACTGATTACAGATGCACGGGCTACACGCTGGTGACTAATAATTAACCAACGGTCAGCAACCATTGAACCCTTAATAAATATGACCTACCTGGTCTTTCTTAACAGGATTTCACAATGACCTGCAACTATTGTCATCTTGAGTCTTCCGACTAACACTAGTCACTCAAGGAACAACATAATGATACATTCAGTGATCACGAGATATAATGCTCATTGACCCTATCTAAATTCTTATCTACTTGATCTTTTTATGAAGGATTTCTCACAATGACCCTCAGTCAGTGATCTCTTAAGAATGCTGACCTTCCTGGTCCCCTAAGAGATATAGAAATCATTGACCCCATAAGGTTTATGACCAAAATTGTCCCTTAGAATATGATTCATCCATGATGATTGCATCCAACTTCTTCTCAAGTCTTATGATCTTCACTCGATCACTAGAGGAACCAACCAATTCTAAAAATAATTGTTTTTCTAGAGATTTCATGAGTGCTTTTTTTCAAGAAGATTACCCATACTTTAAGTACATGTTGTTTGACACAATTTTGAGTAACAACTCTTGTGTACAAACAATTTACATGATGATCTTAAGAAATAACACAATCTGAGCAACAACTCTTGTGATTTACATATTTCTACAAAGATTAATATAATCTAAGTTAAGTGCAACATCTTGTAGTCTTCTTGTCTTCATCTTCTTCGTTGAGCAAGCTATGATCAACAACTCCTTGCTTCTTCATAATTCTTCAAAGATGTATATGATCCATAGTTTGAATGACATATTGTAGAACTCTTCATCTTATTTTTTCATTAAGCAAGATATGAACAACAACTCTTTGCTTTTTCATTATTTTGCCAAGACGTATATGATTGGTAGTTTGAATAACATCTTGTAGAACTCTTCTTCTTCATCTTATTTGGTTAGCTTTAACATGTTCATCGTAACAACTCCAACAGTCTATGCATCCATGGCTTTCCATTAACTTTTCTTCATTTAATATCTCTCCTTTTATATCCTTCAAATAAAAGAGTCATGATAAGAATAGAGAGGTCTTTTCTCCTTCCAACGGTTGATTCCTAACAAATATATTCAAGAGAGGTTTGTAACTGTAAGAAACATCACTTTCCTATACCTGCTGCTTATAGTAGATAGCATACGTCAGTGGGAGAACAACTTCTTTGAATAGTACTATCATTGTACTATTTTATTTTTGAGTAAGTTTTTTTATCTTTATCTTCTAATGATGTACTTCTGATTCTGAAGTATTATGCTTGGAAGAGATAAATCACTTGTCTTCATTCTTTTGATGACTGACTGATGAGTAGTTTAGAAATTAATTTGTTGTTGTAGTGCATGAAGACGTGGTCAGAACCAAATCTTGTCTTCAGAATCATGGGCAACGGCCAATCTGAAACATAAATTTTTTCTTCTTATCTATAGCTACTTTTGAAGGCATATTTGTTTTCTGATCTGAGAGATGAAGATTGTGTCGAGAAGATGTTTTTTTAGATACTTTTAATTGTGGATTCTTGTTTTCAGAATGATCGACAGAAGCCTATCTGAGAAACAAGTCTTGTGATTTTACGTGAAAGCTCTTATGATGAAGGTATCATAAGCTTTTCTGATGATGGACTTTGAAATCAGATATTATGACAACAACCTATCTGATTCTCAAGTCTTTCAATTCTTGAGCTTTAATTATTTTATTCTTGCTGCATTGATTCTGATTGAGGAGTGATAATGATCCAGAAGATTATTCTTTGTTGTAGAGTCATGGTTTTTTAGATGTTTGAACATTGTCTTTAGATATACAAGCATCAACCTATCTGATGAACAACTTCTTTGAGTGAAAGCTCTTCTGATCTGCCTTGTTTTGATCTCTTGATAATCATGTTTTCTAAGTTGCATATCTGATGTCTGATTTTTAAAGCAACAACTTATATTAGTACATCTTATTTTGACGTTGAATTCGTTCTTTTTGATCTTTTGATTGAGCTGAAAGCAACAACTTATGTCAGCTACATATTGTTGTCTGATCATGATCTCTTAATATTTAGATTGATTCCCTTTCTGTTAAACATTTATCATTCCTTATAAATGCTGATGTTTCTGTAGAAATGGGCACAATATTTCTTCTGTTGAGTGCAGTGGTCTTTCTGATGATACTTATCTTCTTACGGATATTACTTTAGTTGGGTATATTAGCTTTAGAAGATATCATCCTTTGATCTTGTCTTCTGATGGACTTTAAGATGTTGATTAGATATGAGTCTACAAGATCTTTCTGTCGTTGCATCCTTTCTACTGATGGAATACTTTTGATGTAGAATGCAGGTTCGTATTCCATGAACACTTCGAGTCTTCAGAATCTTGATTTTGTCTTCAAAAATCTGAGCAGTAACTCTTTTGATGAACAAATCTTGAATTTTATCTTGGAGTAGAATCTTTCTCTTTATGTGTTCATAATCTTGACTTCATCTTTAGAATCCAAGCATCAACTTTTCTAATGAACTAGTCTTGACTTTTGATCTTCTGTGTTGGAAGCTTGTTTCTTGTGCAGTCATGATTTCTGATCTTGAAGCAATAACTTGTCAAAAACTCTTTCTTCTTAGAAACTCATTGAGATTCTTTTCTTGTCGAACATTCAGTATTTCATAGAACTACTGATGTTACATTAGAAACATAACTCAACGATTCTTCTTCTGAGTGATAAAGTAATTTTGATGATATCTTAATTAAGACTTTCCAGAATTCTAATAATGTATATCAATGAAACCATTAGAACTAGAATTATTCTTTATAAAGTATATGTTTGTTATCATCAAAACTCAAAGATTGAACACAAATCCAAATCTTGTTCTTACACAAAACAACCAGGGAACGACATAGATGTTTATTTAATGCCATTGATTGGATATTTAAGACTTTTTTGGGAAGAAGGATTTGATGTTGATGATGTGTATATATGTAATAATTGTAAGCTGTGTGCCATGTTATTTTGTATATTTAATGACTTTCTTGCATATAGTAATTTGTTTGGGTACAACATCTAGGGATATAAAATGTGTCCTATATGCGAAGATGATACATGCTTTCACCAATTACAAAATGAAAAAAAAACTATTACCTTGGGTATCGAAAATTTCTAAGACCTAATCATTCATACTCTAGATTAAAGAAGGCTTTTAATGAAAAGTAGAAGTTTGATATCGCTCCAAATCCCTTAACCGGGAAGGAAGTATATAAAAGACGACAACACATTAATATTGAGAGAGAGAGAGAGTCTTTGGAAAGAATAAAAAAGGTCTTGTGGGAAAAACATTTGGAAAAGAGGTTTGTGTTGGTTGATCATCTATATTGGTTTATTCTCGATATAAGACATTTTCTTAATGTGATGTATGGGGAGAAAAATATATGTGATAGTTTGATTGGAACACTTCTCGACATTAAAGGCACGATAAAAGATACTAAGAAATCCCATGAATATATGGTAGTGATGGGTATACGACAAGAGTTAGTCCCAAAAGATATAGGAAATATAACATATTTGCCCATATATTTTCCTTTAGAATCTCATACTTTGTCTAAATAAGAAAAATAAGTTATTGTGATTGTTTGCAGGGTACCAAAGTTCCCCAAGGTTACTCATTAAATTCAAAGAAACTTGGGTCAATGAAATATCTCAAATTAGTTTTCTTAAAATCTCATGATTGTCATGTCTTGATGCAACAACTTCTACCAATGACTATCCGTGGCATTTTACAAAAAATCCAAGGGTAACTATAATCAGATGTACTTATTCTTCCATACTATATGTAGTAAAGTCATTGATCCTGGATGAAATTCTGGAAGCAGATACTCAATGTCACAGTGAATGTTATGACACCGTATCTGACTTTCTATAAGACAGTAAATAAAAACAGTAAAGAACACAGTCAATTGTTTACCCAGTTCAGTGTGAAACAACACCTACTCTGGGGGCTACCAAGACAGGGAGGAAATCCACTATAAGAGATATTAATTCAGGAATAAACCAACCAGTTTATCTCCTTCACTTAAGACCTACCCAATGCAACTTCAATCTAAGTTCTACTTAAACCTGAGTTCCTACTCACTCCCCCTCAATCACAACAGTGATACTTAAAACAATTGACTAATGAATTAATGAAGACACTCTTCAGAACATACACTTGATTATGCTTCACAGATTTTTAATCAAGTAACACAAACGCTCTTGCTTCACAGCTTTGAGTGATACATAAACCTAACTTGACTTTGCTTTAAAGCTTTAGTCAAGAGACACAAAACACTCTTGCTTCAAAGCTTTGAGTGACACAAAACCCTTACAATCAAAACCTATTCCATGTCACTTATCACAATGATAATTTCTTGGATTACAGCAGTTAAAACTATACAGCTCCTAATTGATCTTCAGTCCAAAGAGAGATGCTTTCCAAACAGCAATCCTGTTGAATATATAGCAGATGTTTCTTCAATTAGGGTTTCCATAAAAAGCTAGGGTTAATTAGGTTTAACCTTAAGACTTGGTCACAAGACTTTATCAACCAGATTAGGGTTGAGCTAGGTTAACCCAAAGACCACGGGAGATTCTGTTCTGGAAGGAATGAGCCAACTTCTTGAAAAATCTCAGAATTAACCAAACTGCACTACTGTTAGATCAGTACATAATGTCTTAAAATTTGTTATGACATCAGAATTCTTGTTTACTGATTTTGGTAGAAGGAAATAAATGTGATCTTTTGCAAAATGCTCAAATACACACTCATACACAGTAGCTACTGTATGCCATAATTTTTTTTGCATAAAGTACCTAATAAACCAGAATGTTATGACATCAGTCATGACATTCACACACCTGGTTTTACCAAAAATACATGCCAATAACTAAACACTTACAAACTCCCCCTTTGGCAGATTTTTGGCTAAAACCCCTAAGCAATCAGAGAATATAGAGCAGCAGAATGAGTATGACTGCAGAAAAATATAATGTCTACCAACACAAAATATCTCCCCCTCTTTAGCCACAAATAGGCCAAAGATACATTACAGTCATCCAAAATGAGTAAGAAAAGCAACAAATAAAATCTGAAAAACACTTGCATCAACAGGAACCAGCATCAGGCTTGACAACTCCACCAAACTTTTAAGCACTGTCCTCTTCAGAGGAGCTACTTTCTTCAGCAGTGAGCTGATCTTCTTCCTTTCTGTTTCCTTCAGTCTCCTCCTGTTCCAACTAGAGAGAGAACTTTGATTGAGAGAATGGGATTTGTTGCAGAATTGAGAGAGGAAGGAGACAAGTGAGTGTCTAATTATGAAAGAAATGGGAAAGCATATGATTAACCCAATCAAACTAGACTTAACAAAAACAACTCCTTCAACCCTTGTTTTAAGCAAAATTAATTGCTACAATTCCTCCTGTTGGCAAATACCCAGCTTGCCCCTCAAGTTTTCAAATTGATTTGCATCAAGTGCCTTGGTAAAGATGTCAGCCAGTTGTAGCTCAGTGGCAACATGTTCCAATTTAATCGTCTTCTCTTCTACAAGGTCTCTGATAAAGTGATGTCTTATGTCAATATGCTTGGTCCTGCTATGTTGAATAGGATTCTTGGAAATGTTGATTGTACTCAGATTGTCGCAGTACAATGTCATAACATCTTGTGTGACATTATACTCAGTAAGCATCTGTTTCATCCAGATCATTTGAGAACAGCTACTACCAGCTGCAATGTATTCAGCTTCAGCAGTAGAGAGAGACACACAGTTCTGTTTCTTGCTGAACCAGGAGACCAGATTATTTCCTAAGAAGAAACATCCTCCAGAGGTGCTTTTTCTATCATCAGCACTTCCAGCCCAATCAGCATCACAATAACCAGTCAGAGTTGGTTCACACCCATGAGAGTACAGCAAGCCATAGTTGTAAGTTCCACTTACATACTTCAAAATTCTCTTTACTTGGTTGATATGACTGACTTTAGGATCAGCTTGGTATCTTGCACAAACTCCAACTGCAAAAGCAATGTCAGGTCTGCTGGCTGTTAAGTACAGCAAACTTCCTATCATGCTTCTGTACAGACTTTGGTCCACCTTAACCCCACTTGAATTTTTGGATAGCTTTAAATGAGTAGGTGCAGGGGTCCTTTTGTGACTGGCATTCTCCATACCAAACTTCTTGACAATGTTCTTTGCATACTTGCTTTGAGATAGAAAGATTGAGTCCTCCATCTGTGAGACTTGCAGTCCAAGAAAATAAGTCAGTTCTCCCATGAGACTCATTTCGAATTCAGCCTTCATCTGGTCAGCAAAATGTTTAACCATTTGTTCTGACATTCCCCCAAACACTATGTCATCAACATATATTTGAGCTACCATTAACTTCCCTCCTTCATTTTTGACAAAGAGGGTTTTATCCAAGCCTCCTTTTCTGTATCCTTTGTCTGAGAGAAATTTTGTTAACCTGTCATACCATGCTCTAGGAGCTTATTTCAGTCCATATAGAGCTTTCCTCAATTTGTAGACATGATTTGGGTGGTTTGGATCCACAAAACCTTTAGGTTGTTCCACATACACTTCTTCATTTAAGTACCCATTTAGGAAGGCACTTTTCACATCCATCTGAAACAGTTTGAACTTCAGGAGACAAGCAATTCCCAATAGGAGTCTGATAGATTCCAGTCTGGCTACAGGGGCAAAGGTCTCATCAAAATCAACCCCTTCAACTTGAGTGTATCCTTGGGCAACAAGTCTTGCCTTATTCCTAGTGACAACTCCTTCAGCATCTGATTTGTTCTTGTATATCCATTTTGTGCCAATGATGTTTGTTCCCTCTGGCCTAGGAACTAACTCCCAAACTTCATGTGGCTTAAATTGGTTCAATTCATCTTGCATTGCACCAATCCAGTATTCATCAGTTAAGGCCTCCTTAACATTTCTTGGTTCAATTTTAGACACAAAGCAAGAGTTTGAGATGATTTCTCTAGATCTTGTAGTGACTCCACTATTTGGATCCCCTATAATGAGTTCTTTAGGATGATCTTTTTGAATTCTGATGGAAGGGATTTTGCTAGCTTCCTTGGATTCAGAGTCTGCTGTAGTGGTGTTAGGAAGGTCATTCTGTTGAGTTGGAGTCTCAAAGAATGTCTCAACATTACAAGGGACATCTGTTTCTTCATGATAATCATCAATTATGACATTTATTGATTCCATCATGACTTTGGTCCTGGAATTGAATACCCTATAAGCTCTGCTGTTGGAGGATTATCCTAAAAATATACCTTCATCACTTTTAGGGTCCAGCTTTCTCCTTTGTTCACGATCTGCCAGAATATAGCATTTGCTGCCAAATACATGGAAGTACTTCACAGTTGGCTTTCTTCCTTTCCAGAGTTCATAAATGGTGGATGAGGTTCCCTTTCTCAAAGTGACTTTGTTATGGACATAACATGCTGTATTCATAGCTTCAGCCCAAAAATGAATAGGAAGTCTTTTGGCATGTATCATAGCTCTGGCAGATTCCTGTATGGTTCTATTTTTCCTTTCTACAACTCCATTTTGTTGAGGAGTTATAGGAGAAGAGAATTCATGACTAATTCCTTCTGAGGAACAGAACTCATTAAACTTACTGTTTTCAAATTCCTTGCCATGATCACTTCTGATTTTGACAATACACCCTTCTTTTTCTCTTTGAATTCTTTTGCACAGTTCTTTAAAAACTTCAAACACATCAGATTTTTCTTTAATGAAGTTAATCCAGGTGAATCTGGAATAGTCATCCACAACAACATAGGCATATCTCTTTCCACCAAGACTTTCCACCTGCATTGGTCCCATCAGATCCATATGTAGAAGTTCCAGAACCTTAGAGGTGGTCAGATGTCTTGACTTTGGATGTGACATCCTAGTCTGCTTACCAACCTGACATTCACCACAAACTCTGCCTTCATCAATTTGTAGTCTTGGAATCGCTCTGACTGCTTCCATGGAGATAATCCTTTTCATTCCTCTTAGATGAAGATGGCCAAGTTTTTGGTGCCACAGTTTCACCTCTTTTTCTTCTTTGGCAATAGAACACACAGTGGAGTTATTAGTGTTCTCAGGTTCCCACAAGTAACGATTGTCTTTAGATCTGACTCCTTTCATTACAACTTCTTGTTTTTCATTAATTACAAGACATTCAGATTTTGAGAAGTTGACCTTGAATCCTAGATCACATAATTGACTGATACTAATGAGATTAGCAGTCAGGCCTTTTACCAATAGTACTTCATTCAGATTTGGAACTCCAGGGCAGTCCAAATTACCAACTCCTTTGATTTCACCTTTAGCACCATCTCCAAAGGTCACATAACTAGTGGTGTGAGGTTTAACATGATTGAGAATGTTCTTGATTCCAGTCATGTGCTTAGAACACCCACTGTCAAAGTACCAGTCTTCCTTTGTAGAGACTCTTATGGAAGTGTGGGCTATCAGGGCAGTAGCCTTTTTCTTCCATTGAGGAGTATGAGGTACCCTGTTAGCCTTAGGTTTGACACCTGGGTTCTGATTAGGGTATCCATACAATCTGAAGCAGAAAGGTTTTATGTGACCAAACCTCCCACAATGATGACATCTCCATCTTTGGTACTTTTTCTTCATATTTCTCTGTTCCCGATGTTGTGTTATGTTGTGACATCTGCTTTGACATTTGTTTATCAGACCTGATCTTCTTGTCTGCACCAGATTTCATTGCTCTCACAAATCCTAGTCCAGACTTGTTTCCCACATTTTGTCCAACCTGAAGGATTTCTTCCAATTTGTTAGTTCCATTTGTCAACATCTTGACAGATTTGGTCATCTGGTTCAATTTTGAGTTCAGCATTTGAACTTCTCCTTCTAGATGACTTATAGTTTCAAGATCTGCCCTTTTTTCACCCTCCAACTTTATGATGAGTTTTGTTTGTCTCTCATTTTGCACACAGACTTCAGCACTTCTGATACACAATTTCTTGTAAGTATCAGCCAGTTCTTCAAATGTTACTTCCTCATCACTAGTGTCACTTTCAGAGGTACAAACACCAGTTAGTGCAGTAACTAGTTTGGCAGATTCTTCTTCAGAATTACTTTCTGAATCACAGTCAGACCAGGTAACAATCATACCTTTCTTTTGTTTCTTAAGAAAGGTAGGACATTCAGCTCGAATTTTCCCATATCCTTCACAACCATGGCATTGAATTCCTCTGCCTTGATTTCCCTTCTCTTCAGACCTTGGTCTTCTGCTGGAGTCATAAGATCTGTTAATGTCAGAGGGGATGTTCTCAACATTTGACCTTGACTTTGGATCCATTCTCTTGATGAGTTTGTTGAATTGTCTTCCAAGCATGGCTATAGCTTCTGAAATATTTTCTTCTTCATCCTCCTTGTTTTCATCTTCAGTGTTGGATACAAGTGCTATGCTCTTGTTTTTCTTATCAACATTGTCACTGATCCCCATCTCAAAAGTTTGAAGAGACCCAATGAGTTCATCCACCTTTAAGTTGCTGATGTCCTGGGCTTCTTCTATAGCAGTTACCTTCATTGCAAATCTTTTAGGCAGGGATCTGAGAATCTTTCTTACCAGTTTTTCTTCAGACATCTTTTCACCCAATGCTCCTGAGGTGTTGGCAATCTCTAAGATGCTCATGTGAAACTCATGAATGGTTTAATCTTCCTTCATCCTTAGGTTCTCAAACTTTGTAGTCAGCATCTGAAGCCTTGACATTTTTACTTTGGATGTGCCTTCATGGGTAGTTTTGAGAGTGTCCCACACTTCCTTGGCCAGTTCACATTGATGTACTAGTCTGGAAATGTTTCTATCAATTCCATTGAACAAGGCATTTAAAGCTTTGGAATTTCCCAGGGCTAACTCATCTTCTTCTTTGCTCCATTCTTCCTCAGGCTTCAGACTGATTGTCCCATCTTTCTCAGTTATGGTGGGATGGATCCATCCTTTGTCAGCAGCTCTACAAGCCTTTTTGTCCAGAGATTTTATGAAGGCAATCAGACGAGGTTTCCAGTAGTAATAATTTGTTCCATCCAGAATGGGTGGTCTATTTCCAAAAACTACTTCTTTGTCCATAGTGCCAGAAAGTGATATCCCTAGATCTCACCCAGTAATACAGGCAGGGTGCTTGCTCTGATTCCAATTGAAATTCTGGCAGTAGATACTCAATGTCACAGTGAATGTTATGACACCGTATCTGACTTTCTATAAGACAGTAAATAAAAACAGTAAAGAAAACAGTCAATTGTTTACCCAGTTCAATGTGAAACAACACCTACTCTGGGGGCTACCAAGCCAGGGAGGAAATCCATTATAAGAGATATTAATTCAGGAATAAACCAACCAGTTTATCTCCTTCACTTAAGACCTACCCAATGCAACTTCAATCTAAGTTCTACTTAAACCTGAGTTCCTACTCACTCCCCCTCAATCACAGCAGTGATACTTAAAACAATTGACTAATGAATTAATGAAGACACTCTTCAGAACATACACTTGATTATGCTTCACAGCTTTTTAATCAGGTAACACAAACACTCTTGCTTCACAGCTTTGAGTGATACATAAACCTAACTTGACTTTGCTTCAAAGCTTTAGTAAAGAGACACAAAACACTCTTGCTTCAAAGCTTTGAGTGATACAAAACCCTTACAATCAAAACCTATTCCAAGTCACTTATCACAATGATAATTTCTTGGATTACAGTAGTTAAAACTATACAGCTCCTAATTGATCTTCAGTCCAAAGAGAGATGCTTTCCAAACAGCAATCCTGTTGAATATATAGCAGATGTTTCTTCAGTTAGGGTTTCCACAAAAAGCTAGGGTTAATTAGGTTTAACCTTAAGACTTGGTCACAAGACTTTATCAACCAGATTAGGGTTGAGCTAGGTTAACCTAAAGACCACGGGAGATTCTGTTCTAGAAGGAATGAGCCAACTTCCTGAAAAATCTCAGAATTAACGAAACTGCACTATTGTTAGATCAGTACAGAATGTCTTAACATTTATTATGACATCAGAATTCCTGTTTACTGATTTTGGTAGAAGGCAATAAATGTGATCTTTTGCAAAATGCTCAGATACACACTCATACACAGTAGCTACTGTATGCCATAATTTTTCTGCATAAAGTACCTAATAAACCAGAATGTTATGACATCAGTAATGACATTCACACACCTGGTTTTACCAAAAATACATGCCAATAACTAAACACTTACACTGGAAATTTAGATGAGTTTGAAAATATCTTGTGTCAATTAGAGATGTTTTTCCCAACATCATTTTTTGACATTATGGTGATTATTTTTTCATCTAGGAAGATGGATTAGAATTTGTGGTCCGGTTTATTTAAGGTAGATGTATCTGGTAGAGAGATACATGAATATTTTTATAGGGTATAAAAAGAATCATCTCCGTCTGGAAGCTTCAATCATTGAACGGTACATCACATAAGAAGCTATTGAGTTTTGTACAAATTATTTTTCAGAAGCGAACTCTATAGAAATTCTCGAGTCTCGTCATGATGGAAGATGTGATGGTAGATATGTTTAAGGTTTAAATGTTAAGACATTTGACCGAGATATAGTTCTTCAAGCACATTTGTATATATTGATTAACATTGATGAAGTTCAACCTTACTAGTTCGCTTAGAAAAGTCATATCAAGGAAAAATTTCCTCGGATAAGTGAAAAATGTTATTGATAAAGCATAACAAAACTTTCATAACTTTGTTTAATGATAGGGTTTCTAAAGATAGTAGTGCATCGCATAAAATTAAACGGATGTCACATATTCCTAAGTTTAATGTGATAACTTGGAGTGCATATGACATTACTAAATTTTCATCATATACAAAATTAAAGGATAATTGTAGTACCGTGCAAAATTATGGGGTTATGGTTGAAGTTAAACCCATGTACTTCTCTAGTTCCAAAGATGATTGTAAGAACAAGATTTCAATTTGTGTTTAATCTCTGAGTTTTGATGATAATAAGCATATATTTTATGAAGAACAATTTCAGTTCTAATGGTTTCATCGAGTTTGCAGATAAATTATTAGAGTTCTGGTTAGTCTTAATCAAGATATCATTAGAATCACTTTATCACTCAGAAGAAAAACAATTTAGTTATGTTTCCAATGTAACATCACTAGTTCTATGGAATGCTGAATGTTCAACAAGAAAAGAATCTCAATAAGTTTCCAAGAAGAAAGAGTTTCTGATAAGGTGTTGCTTCAAGATCAGAAATCAAGACTGCACCAATAACAAGCTTCCAACATAGAAGATCAAAAGTCAAGATTCATTCATTGGAAGAGTTGATGCTTGGATTATAAAGATGAAGTCAAGATTTTGAACACATGTGAAGAAATATTCTACTCCAAGATCAAAAGTCAAGATTTGCTCATCAGAAGAGTTGTTGCTCAGATTTATGAAGACAAAGTCAATATTCTGAAGACTCAGAGAGTTCATGGAATACACACCTTTATTCAACATCAGAAGTATTCCATTAGAAGAAAGGATGTAAAGAAAGAAAGATCTTGTGGACTCATATCTAATCAACATCTCAAAGTCCATCAGAAGAAAAGATCAAAGGATGATATCTTCTGAAGCCAATCTACTCAACAGAAGTAATATTCGTAAGAAGATAAATATCATAAGAAAGATCACTGCACTCAACAGAAGAAATATTGTGACCATTTCTACAGAAACATCAGTTATTCTCAAGAATGCAGAATTTTCATCAGAAAGGGAATCAATCCAAAGATCAAAGATCGGAAAGAAAGAATTTAACGTCAAAATCAGATGTACTGATATAAGTTGTTGCTTTAGAAATCAGACATAAGATATGTAGCTTAGAAAAGCTAATTATCAAGAAATCAAGATAAGACCAAGAAATCAAGATCATAAAAGCTTTCACTCTAAAAGAAGACATTGTTCATAAGATAAGTCGTTGCTTATATATCTTAGGACAATATTCAACTATCTGAAAGACTCTGACCATACAAAATGAAGAATCTTCTGGATCATTATCACTCCTCAATCAAAAACAATCTAGAAAGAATAAAATAAGACAAAGATGAGATCAAGAGTTATTTTGCAGGCTTACTACTTCAAGCATAAGTAAATCATCAGAAGAGAAAGTCTTAAGAAACTTAGCCACAAAGTTTATAGTATAATCAATATGTTTAAAATATTCCCGTACTTGCTTACGTATTGTACTATGTGGTCTTCCACTATGGAATACTACCATTACTATAGTTGGCAAAGGAAAGCGACACCTTCGTACCACCAACGATCTTATTCTCAAATCTATATAAAGATACCTCATCAGCATTTGAAGATTGACGAACTATCAATTATTATCACTCTGGAATTAAATTGCTGAAATACTATGAAACACCAAGAGAAAAGAAGAAGAATCATTATTCATATACATCTACAAATATTTTTCTAGAGAAATATCAAGAACACAAGAGTTGCTGCTCGTAATTGTGTTAAGATATTAAACGGTTAAACACAAAGATTTGTTGCTCATTATTTGTGTTAATATTAGAGTTCTCAATACAAAGAGTAGTTTCTGATTATTTGTATTAGAGACTTTATTCTTCATAGTTGTGTTAATCTGCTTATTTAGAAGCAAACATTGTAAACATAGTTGATTGAAAAATTTGTTAAGAATTGATTATTACCTCAAGTGACTAGGTTATTAGTCTGAGACTTGAGAGGGCTAGAGTGTCAAGTAGACTCTTAGACGGTTGCGGATAGTCACCGGCGGGTAGCACATGCATCTGTAATCAATTTGGTTATAGTGGATTAAGTCCTTGTTAAAAGTGAAATCTCCAGAGGAGGGTGGACATGATTAGCCTAGTTAGAGGTGAACCTGGATAAATCAAAATTTCTTTTATAGTCTTTCCTGAACTATATTATTTCTAGTTTGTTTGCGAATTATTTTTCATAAATTAGCTTATTAGAAAACCCAATTCAAACCCCTTTTTCTTGTGTTTTTCTCACCCTTCAATTGGCATTAGAGCTTCGGCTCTTCATTGATTTCTAAATCAAATACTTAATCGTGTAGAGAGATCCAGTTGAGAAAAACTTTCTATGGCTACACCTGCTAACAAAAATTAAAAAGACAACTACTTTACTAAGCCTCCTATTTTTTATTGTGAAAAATTTGATTAATGGAAAGATAGACTAGAAAGCTTCTTTCTTGGTCATGATGCAGATCTATGGGATGTAATTACATATGTTTATAGGGAACCTATATCTGAAGAAGGTATTGCTATTCCTAGGAGTCAAATGAATGAAGATCAGAAACGATGAAGTAAGAATCATTATAAATCAAGAACCATTCTTCTCAGTGCTATCTCAAATAATGAATATGAGAAAATCACCAACAGAGAAACAGTTAAGGAGATTTTTTATTCATTAAAAATGACACATGAAGGAAATGCTCAAGTAAAGGAAACTAAAGAGTTGGCCTTAATTCAAAAGTATGAAGCATTCAAGATGGATGAAGATGAAACTGTTGAATCCATGTTCTCAAGATTTCAAACCATAGTAGCAGAACTCAAAGTTCGGGACAAAGGGTATACAACAATAGACCATGTTAAGAGTATCGTCAGAAGTCTTCCAAAGAAGTGGAGACCTATGGTAATAACTTTGAAGCTTTCTAAAGATCTGAACAAAATCAACCTTCAAGAGTTGATTAGCTCTTTAAGAAGTCACAAAATAGAGTTAGAGGAAGATGAATCTCAGAAAAGGGTGAAGTTTATCGCTCTAAGGTCTAAATCAGAAAAGGTCAAATCTGGAAAACTCAAAGCTCTCAAATTAGAAGAGGAAGAAGATTTAGATGATGAAGATGATGAATTTTCATTACATTCTAGAAGAGTGAAACAACTCTGGGAAAGACAAAAAAAATCTAGAAGATTCAGAAGAGATCACTCATATTCTTATTCAAGAGGAAACAAAATATTTACTTTCTTTGAATGTAATGAACCGGGACATTACAAAAATGATTGTCCAAAGCTAAAGAAAGAAGGCTCTAGAAATGAAGGTTCTAAGAACAACAACTTAAAGGTAAAAGGAAAGGCCTCATTAGCAACATTGGATGATTCAGAAGCATCTGGATCAAATTATGATGAAAAGCACGCTAACATAGCATTCGTAGCTATCATCTTAGATGAAAGCTCATCAAAAGCAGAGTCAGGCTCTGAAGAGGTATTTTATAACTTTTCTCAGACTGAATTGGAATTATGCTTATAAGAAACTATGGACAAGTATCAAAATCTTCATAGAAAATTCAAGAACCTTCTGAAGGCTCGTGAATACGAAATTGAAAAATTCGATAAGCTGGAGAAAGAAAGTTTTGATAAAAAAGTGATCATTCTATTTTAAAACTTGAAAATAAATCCTTGGTAAAAATTGTTCAAAAATTGCAAAAGATCTTTCTAAAGCTTCTCTGACCTCTGAAACTATTGTTTATCAACAGGATAAAGCCTTTAAAAAATTCTTAAACGAAAACAAAGATAGAAGCAAAATAGCTTTTATGATCTTTGGGATAAATTGGAATAAAATGGTAGAAAGAAAGGATAGAATATTGCAAGAAGTATCTAGATCTATAGTTAACAAAACTAATATGGATAAACACTTTTGGGCAGAAGCTGTAAAATAATCTTGTTATATTCAAAACAAAATCTCAATAAAACCTACCCTTGAACAGATTCCATATGAGTTGTGTATAAGAATAACAAATATCCCTTATTTTTATCATCTTAGATGTTCTTGCTTTATTTCGAGTACTAGAAGAAGTATGACCAAACTTGATTCTAAAGCACAAAAGTGTATTATATCATGACACTCAGAAAGCTATAAAGGCTACAGAGTATACGATACAGAAAAACATTATGTGAAAAAATCAATAATTGTTAGAATTAATGATAAGCTTGACTCAGAATAGTCAAAGATGGTTGAGAGATTTGCAGATATAGAAATAACTCCTGCAGATTCTGAAGAAAAAGGTTCTGATGAAAAGTAAGACAGAAATCCATAAACAACATAAACATATGTTTATTCATCAGCTCGGAAAAGGAAAAGGGAAAGACAAATTCCTTCTAAAGATCTAATTCTGGGACATAAAGCATAACAATTTGTTAGAACAAGACTCACACTTAAACAAGTTAAAGAATTACATCTAGGATTAGTACCCTTAATAGAAATAACTTCATGTGATGAAACACTTGAAGACAATGGATGTATTCTGGAATTACAAGAAGAGCGAGACCAACCCTTCAGTAATGATGATCTGGCACAAAAGTCTGAACCAAAGGAAGCTTATGTTGTTTCTACAAAGTGGGTCATCAGTAACAAGTTCGATGAGGATGGTGATCTTATCATAGACAAAATACACAAGGTTAGAATCTACATATTTTATGATGGAGTATGTATAGATACTTCTACCGATTAGAAGATATCTTGAACAAAAAATCAAGTTAAATTTTTTTATATAGTGTGATACGGTGGGAGAGCTGACTTGAGTGTTTTGCGTTTGATCGCAAATATTGCAGATAGCAAGAGTCGCCACCGACTTTTATTTTATCCAATAAAGGAAATGGTAGAAAGAACAGGAAATACCTTTTGAGATATTTTCTTGAGTTCGGGGGGTAGGTTATGAAAAGTGAAGGTATTATCACCCTTTTCATTTGTAGTTATCTATAGGCTCTTAATAGCTAGCTCACTTTGAAAAGATTTGTGTTTGTGTATGTTTGAAAATATTTTGAAGATGGTAATTTTGTAATGATTCTCGTATCGTTGAGAATGTATACAAAATGTTTGTTTTGGAAATATTTTTGAAAATGCATTAGCGTGATAATTTTGCAATGATTCTCGTATCGTTGAGAATGTATATAAAATGTTTGGAGTGTTTGAAAAGATGTTTGTTTTTGAAGGTGAGATGTGTGAAAATGGTTTTTAATTTGTGAGCAAGAAATCAGGAGAAATCTACCTACTCAAAATGTCTTTGTTATTTTCCTCCTCCTTTAGATTGTGCTATTTTACCATTGATTGGTATAGAGCCTTTGTAATATCAAGCCTCGACTCAACTTTAGTTTTGATGAAATACAAACAAGCACTATGGAAAGAAGGAAAAGAAGTGGAATTAGCTTAAAGCATCATTCACTCAAAGCTTCAAGGATCATGGCAAGCAAACAAGTATATCAATTCTCATTTGAACTAAATTGATTAGAAATGCTCAAAAATGATATACACACTTGCCACAACACTTCACTTAAAGTTTAAAGAAAATTCTAAGTTTTTCACTAATGTAAATCGATTAACACATCATGTAAATCGATCTACACATGTTTTTTTTAAAAACTGATTGTCCCTAGCAGCAATCGATTTACATGGAGTGTAAACCGATTGATTACTGAATTGAGTTAATTTTTTAACACTAGTAAATCGATTAACACATCATGTAAATCGATTTACACTTCAAAATTTTTGAAAACAAGAACGTTACAAACCCGTGCAATCGATTTACATCTAATGCTAATCGATTTACACGTTGTAAATTTTGAAAAATCTGAACTTGATTCAAGATATCCTTCACACCTTTTCTCCAATGGTTGCATGGTCATACATTGCATCTTCTCAAGTTTTACAAAGAGAAAAGTGGTATCCATTTGGAAAGGTATCTTGATTGCTTTAAATATTAAATCATTCAAATTATAAAACAACTCTTCTCTCATGCAATAATTCTGAACTTTGTACAATATTCAAACTTCATATTTCTTATTTTTTAAGAACAAAGATTTTCTGCACTTTCACACATATAAGAACAGAAATCTTTGAGCATTTTCTAACCATTGTGTTACAGTTTGAATTGCTTACAAGAGAAGAAAGAATAAACTTCATTGAAGTCACTCTATGTGATCAACATCTTTCAAGAAATCATATTTCATAGAATTATACTAAGTGTAACTTATTTCTAGGATTGTTGGAATTAAGTATTAGAATACTTTTGTACCTTGTTGTCCATTGTTGGAAACAAGAGGTATCTTTTGAGAGGATTGTTCTCAAGAGACTTATTGGAAATCCAAGAGGGTGTTCTTGGTATTTGTTAGTGTCTTTAGTTGATAAGACTAGGAAGAGTCTTGTAAAAGTTCTAACAAAATAGTGAAATCTCTTGCGTATCTGCAAGGGGACTGGACGTACATCCGAGGTGTAGAAGGAACCAGGATAAATCTCCGTGTCTCTTTACTTTCTGCACTTTACCGTTTTCCATAGCACTAAAACAAAACCAGAAAGTGTAATATAAATAAAAAATCGACCACCACCTAATTCACCCCCCCCCCCTCTTAGGCGCAATCTTAAACTTACAATTGGTATCAGAGCAGGTTATAGGTAACCTGCTCCTAGAGATCTAAAATGGCTTTCGCAAATCAACAACCCATTTTCAGAGATGGTGGTAGTAACAACAAGCCTCCTCTATTTTGTGGCGAATACTTTTATTTTTGGAAAATACGCACGAGGGCGCATCTAGAATCACAAGGAGAAGAAATCTGGGATGCCGTAGAAAATGGTCCATTCATTCCTATAACAGTTATCAACGGTGTCGGCACGGCTAAACCCAAAACTTCATAGGATGATGACGACAAGAAAAAAGTCCTCTATGATAAAAAGGCCGTAAATCTACTTCAAGGTGCACTATGCATGGATGAGTTCTTTCGTGTATATGCATTTAAATCAGCGAAAGAAATATGGGACACCTTGGTACAAACACATGAAGGAACCGTTGAAGTTAAGAGATCAAGGCTGAATACTTTAAGTCAAGAATACGAGTTATTCCGAATGCAGCCCGGAGAAACCATTCTCGACCTACAAAAGAGATTCATCCACTTAACAAATCACTTAAGTGCTCTTGGTAAAACCTTGACAAATGATGAACTCAACTTGAAAGTCCTTAGATCATTGACTAGGGAATGTCAACCAAAGGTAACGACAATCTCGGAAAAGAAGAGTCTCTCCATAATGACTTCCACTACATTATTTGGCAAACTTCAAGAATACGAAACGAAACTCGGTAGACTTGAAAAACATGAGAATCTAGAAAAGAAATCCAAAATCATTTCTTTAAAAATTGATTCAAAGGAAGTAGTAAAAGAAGACAATCCAGAAGAAGATGAAAATTTCATGCTTCTTGTTAAAAGACTTGGGAAGTTTTTTGGCAGAAATGACAAGGGCGGATCTCATGCAAATAAGAGAAAGCACTTCAAGAAAAGAGAAGCCTCCACATCAACACAAGATGTCTCATGTTATGAATGTGGAAAGCAGGGACATATCAAGCCAAACTGTCCAAATCTCCCAAAGAAAAACAGATTCAAAGGAAATGACTCAAAACACAATAATGCTTACATAGCACGGGAAGATAATGATATGAGTAGTACATCGGAATCGGAAAGCGACGAATATGCAAATTTAGCCTTAATGGCATCGCATCACTCCGACGACGAAGAAGAGGTTAGTAATGAATTTAATATTTTTGATGATGACGTTCAAGGTGCCATTGATGAACTCTTGAAAGAATGCAAAAGTTTATACAAAAAGGTGTCAAGCCAAGAAAAAGAACTTCTAATTTGTCACGAAAAAATTGAAACCATGACTAAAGATTTTGATCTTCAAAAACAGAATTTTATAAAAGAAAAGGAAAACTTTGCATGCACCAAGTGTGAATCAAATGTCTTTCAAATTATTCAATTGAAAAGATTCATTGAAAGATATGAAAAAGGAAAAATAAGATTGGAAGGATTACTAAGCCAACAACGTTATCCAAATGGTAAAAGAGGTCTTGGTTATGTGAATACTAAGAAACCAAGTAACAATCCCACTGTTTTTGTAAAGGCTAGTAATAGATCCAATCCCAAGATAGTAGAAAATAAGCAAGTTGTTCATAATCATCAAAAGAAAAATCCTAATGTATCTAAAAGAAAAAAAATTCCTAGATACAAGAACAAATTTGTTCCAAACTGTTTTTACTGTGGTATTGTTGGACACACACCTAATGCATGCTATATTAGAAATTTCAGTATGGCTAGTGGACACTATGCATGGGTGAAAAAGGGAACTAACCATGAAGGACCCAAGGCCACTTCGGTACCTAACAAGAAATAATTTGTTTTTGTAGGTATGCTTGAAATCCACATCAAACCTTTGGTATCTTGACAGTGGATGTTCAAAGCATATGACAGGAGATGTACACCAATTTTCATATCTAGTACATAAAGCCAAAGGGTATGTCACTATGGAGACAACACCTAAGGAACGATTGTTGGCGTTGGAATAGTTGGCACACCTCCATCCATTCAAATTGAGGATGTTCTCTATGTTGAAGGATTAAAGCACAACCTTCTTAGCATAAGTCAACTTTGCGATAAAGGGTTCAAAATCAAATTCAACAAAGAAGAATGCCTAATTATGGATGAGGCAACCAATGAGGTAAAACTCAAAGGTATAAGATCTAACAATATTTTTATGATTACTTTAGATGATTTTTCTATGAAGGTACAATGTCTCATGGTAAACAACAATGACGCTTGGTTATGGCACAAGGGGATTGCTCACATACACATGGAGCACTTGAACAAATTAGTTAAGCATGACTTAGTTATTGGTCTACCAAAGATGAAATTCATCAAAGACAAATTATGTTGTGCATGCCAAAATGGAAAACAAACCAAATCAACTTTCAAACCAAAGAATGTGGTTTCAACAACAAGACCACTTCAATTGTTGCACATGGATCTTTTTGGTCCATCTAGAACAAGAAGCTTCGGAGGGTAACATTTTTGCTTTAGTTATTGTAGATGATTTTTCCCATTTTACTTGGACTTTGTTTTTAGTGCACAAAAATGACGCATTCAAGGCATTCAAGAGATATGCAAAACAAGTTCAAAATGAGAAGTCATTAAAGATAACATCAATCCCAAGTGATCATGGTGGAGAGTTCCAAAACAGTCTGTTTGAAGAATTTTGTGAAGAAAATGGGATCTTCCACAATTTTTCAGCACCAAGAACTCCATAACAAAATGGAGTAGTTGAAAGGAAAAATAGGTATTTGATAGAACTTGCAAGAACCATGCTAAGTGACTCAAGTTTGCCTAAATATTTTTGGGCGGATGCGGTAAGCACGGCATGTTACGTAAGCAATCGCGTGATCATAAGACCTATACTAAAGAAAACTCCATATGAGATTTACAAAGGAAGAAAACCAAATATCTCTCACTTTCACATTTTCGGGTGCAAATATTTTGTCCTTAACAACGACAAAGACAATCTCGGTAAGTTCGATGAAAAATCGAATGAAGGTATTTTTCTTGGTTACTCCCTTTCTAGCAAAGCTTTTAGAATTTACAATAAAAGAACTTTAACTATAGAAGAATCAATGCATATTTCTTTTGATGAATCTAACACCTCCAAGGAGGAAGTTGTTATTTGTGATGATGATGATTCTATAGATTTACCTCATGAGAATTCATGCGAAGGTGGAAAAATTGTCAACCCGGAACAAACACATGAACTTTCACATCAAAATGGAAATGATGATGGTCTTCTTCAAGAATGGAGAACTCATCGTGATCATCCAATTGACAACATGATTGGAGATATTAGCAAAGGGGTATCTACACGGCTAAATCTTAAAGATGCATGCTTAAATATGGCTTTTGTATCTCAAGTTGAACCTACCAAAGTGGCTAAAGCACTAGAAGATGATCAATGGATCCTTGCCATGCAAGAGGAGCTAAACCAATTCGAGTGAAACGAAGTTTGGGAACTTGTTCCTAATCCAGGAAATAAACGTATCATTGGAACCAAATGGGTATTCAAAAACAAGATGGATTAAAATGGTATAATCACTCAAAACAAGGCAAGACTAGTTGCTCAAGGATACAACCAAGAGGAAGGAATTGATTTTGAAGAAACTTTTGCTCCGGTAGCACGTTTGGAAGCCATAAGACTATTACTTGCATATGCATGCTCATTGGACTTTGAACTTTTTCAAATGGATGTAAAAAGCGCATTTCTCAAAGGATTCATAAATGAAGAAGTCTATGTAAATCAACCTCCTAGATTTGAAGACTTCAAACATCCTAATCATGTCTTCAAATTGAAGAAAGCTCTCTATGGGCTGAAGCAAGCACCAAGGGCATGGTATGATAGACTAAGCGCATTCCTATGTGAAAAAGGGTTTGTAAAGGTAATTTTCATCTATGATGCAAGGAGAGTTTGAGATGTCTATGATGGGAAGATTGAATTTCTTTCTCGGTCTTCAAATTAAGCAACTCAAACACGGTATCTTCTTAAACCAATCAAAATATTGCAAAGACCTTATAAAGAAGTTTGAGATGAAAAGCAGCAAAGAAAGTGCAATTATGGGATCCGACACCTATCTTGATCCAGATGAATCAGGGAACTCTATTGACATAACTAAGTATCGTGGAATGATTGGCTCTCTTCTCTATTTAACAACAAGTAGACCTGACATCATGTTCAGCGTTTGCCTATGTGCAAGATATCAAGCCAATCCTAAAAAGTCTCACCTTGCAGCAGTCAAGCGCATAATAAAATATCTCAAAGGAACAACCAACGTCGGATTATAGTATCCAAAAAGTAGTATGTGCAATCTAGTTGGTTATTCTAATCCTGACTATGCAGGTTGTAAGACTGATCGCAAAAGTACAAGTGGAACATGTCACATTCTCGGAAATGCCTTGGTTTCATGGTCATGCAAAAAGTAAGCAAGCGTCGCTCTTAGCACTGCCGAAGCAGAATACATTGCGGCTGGAAGTGGATGCGCTCAAATTCTTTGGCTAAAACAACAGTTACTTGACTATGGAGTAAACCTTGGATGCATTCCACTTCGATGTGATAACACAAGCGCGATCAACATTACAAAAAATCCAGTTATGCATTCCCGGACAAAACACATTGACATCAGACACCATTTCATCAGAGATCACGTACTCAAAGGAGATGTCGAGATTACTTTTGTGGACACTCAAAATCAACTCGTGGACATTTTGACAAAACCACTTGCAAAGGATGCATTCTTCAAAATTCGTCATGAACTCGAAATCCTAGATGAACAAGATATATAAGGTGCACTCTATCCTTAAATATACATTAATGTACATATATATGGGCTTAGAAAATGTTTCAAATGTTAAAAAAAAAATTTTAAAATTTTTTTTAGAAGTAAATCGATTTACCAAGTGTGTAAATCGATTTACCACTGAAAGCAAAACTCTTTTTAAATAAAATCTTTTTGAGTAAATCGATTTACCAAGTATGTAAATCGATTTACCACTGAACCAAAATCAATTTTAATAAAATATTTTTTGTGTAAATCGATTTATCAAATGGGCAAATCTATTTATCACTGAAACTAAAGCGTTTTTATTTAATTTTCACTATGTAAATCGATTGATCCTACACACCAATCGATTTACACCTGTTCAGCATGTGATATTTTTATGAGTCTTTAATATATTGGTCAACCTTACCTTGCCTCTCAACCTCCCACCTTCTTTTTGACCAATCATGTAACCTTGACCAACCCCACTCAATTAAGTCTCATAAAGACCTCACTTACCCTACTCTACTGTTTAATCTCACCAAAACTCCCTCACTATCTCATAACACCAAAACTCACTCACTATCTCTTAACAACACCAAAAAATCTCTATCTTCCTTACTCAAAACCCTAACCATCGCCATGGCTCCCAAAAGAAAAGCAACAGCCTCAGAAAAAGGAAAGAAGAAAAATGTTGCATCCTCTGAAAACTCATTGCTCGAGTACCTCTCGGATACACAACGTGAAAGATTCATCAAGCACTTTCAAAGGAAAATAATTCCAGCTCCCAAATTCGGTATGTTATCTAGCTTTCCCAATGAATGCTTCAATTTTCATAGGGATTTGATTGCTTATGAGTTAGAACCGTTAATATAATCACGTGGTTACTATTATCCGGATCTAGTTCGAGTATTTTACAGCAACATGCATTATGATAACAACAAATGCTATACCCATGTGCTCGGAACAAGAATTTCTCTACATTAAAAAAAAATAGGCAGAATTTTGAACATCCCATATACTGGAAGTTCTCTCTATGACCTAGAGGATGCTGACTGGGAAAATTATAGGAAGAGATAATTCTTCTACAGCATTGGCCGGTTGTCAGAAGCAGAATACCGTGCAAAGCGGATCCGTAGTCTTGGCGGTGTTATTCCGGCTCGGGACACTTTGAGTGCTGGTAATTTTCACATTGATGATAGATTGTTCCATTATTTTCTGGTATATATTTTATTTCCTAGAGAAGGAAATCACTGTACTGTAACCGATCTAGAATTGCAAATTCTCTATGCAAGGAAAAATGGCATTTCGGTAAACTGGGCTAAACTGATTGTGCTGCATATGCTAAGAGTTGCCACAAGGGCTACTTTTCTGCCATATGCATACTTCATCCCAAGGATCTTGGAAGCATTTGATATTGATTTTACTGGGTTTGAGAGGGTTGAAATGGATCCAATCAGCAATAGGATCTCCATCAAAAATGTTGATTCTCGGATGGGTGTTCAATTCGATTCTGAAGCAAAAACCATCACATATATTGGAGAGGATGTTGTAGGTGATGAAGGAAATAATGCGGATAAAGAAGAAAATGAAGTTCCTCCTCCTGCTGCCTCTTCTGGTACAACCAACCAAGATGTTATGGATTATATGACTCCACAATTTGCATCTCTCAACACTAACATCAATGCTCAATAGACCGCGATAAATGATTCTACCTCCTCTCGCATTAATGCTTTTCATAATGATGTGAACCAACAATTTTCATACCTCTACTCACATCTCCATATTCCTCCATACGATCCAAATAATCCAGCACCTCCGCCTCCTCAATACACCGAACCACCTCTACAACAACAGTTTCCATATCAAGGACCCTTCTAATATTTTCCTGGCCAATATTATTAAATTCCTGTTCTTTATCATTATGGTTTTTGTTTGATAATTGCTTCAAGTGTTAGTTTTGTATTATGTGTATTTGAACTTCGTACGATATTTTTAGAAATTTGCGTTTTAGTTTATGTTCATATCTGTTTCAAATTGTTATAAGTATCATCTTATGTTACATCTTTCCCTTCTTTTTGATAATGTCAAAGGGGGAGAAGGATGTGATAGCACTTTATGGTTGTTTGTTTCAGTTTTCTTTTTAGGGCAAGTTTTCAAATCTTTTTCTCCATAGGGGGAGAAATCTCCTTTTGCTCCAATTCTGAACAACTCATAAAGAAAGATGGTTTGTCATCATCAAAAATGGGGAGAATGTAATCTCAAGCCTCAACTCAACTTTAGTTTTGATGAAAGACAAACAAGCACTATGTGTTGGCTCCTAAATTCGACACCCTTGTTTTATTAATGTCAGCCATTAAAGCTGAAGGATGTTTTCGACTGGCTAGGTCCGTCGAAATGCCCATCAAAAGAGGGCAAGGTGCTTAACAGATTTCTTCCAAGGGAGAAGTTTGTTGCCTTCGACGTCGAAGGAAATTCTCGTCGAAGATGTTTCTCGACGAAGGTGTTTGATGGTTCAGAGTGGAGCAGTTTAAAATTCAAGCGTTTGGAGGGAAAACGGTTTCCAGGGGTTACCAAGTGTGACGTGCAAAGATCTGGAGCGTCGAACGTTGAGAACGTGCCAAGTGGAATGATCTCGAAGCAGTGTAACTGCCCGACGGTTACTTGGGATGTTTTAGTATAAATAGTAGTAGTCATGTAGTTTCTCGGGTGTGTTCACAATTCTATACAAAGTCACTCATATAGATTCGAGTACCCAGCGTGTGAGAAAGAATTGTTGAGAAGTGTATGTGTGAAACACCAACTTTATTAATCAAAGTCATTTACTTTTCCAGAAATTTATTTGCTTTCTTCTTTACTTTCTTGTCGAACCCTTTCATTTAAAGCCTTATTTATTTTACCAAGTCCTTTCTTCATGCAATTTACTTAAATCCTCTTTATTTTATTGTCATTTAACCCATAGCCAATTTAATCAAAACTTCAAAATCAACCTATGTCCTAGGATCAATCTGATCGATCCTGCGAGTAACCAAATAAGTAACCATTTGGAGGATCAGCGGTTGTTTACCAAATACCAAGGTAAACAAATTGGCACACCCGGTGGGACTGTGTGTTGATTGTTGAAAATAATCTCATCTTTTCGAGGAGTGTTGTATGTTATTGAGAAGTGGTAGAATATACACTAACAATAACAATACTGCCAGAGGAAGGGAGGAGATGGCGAATCCGCCAAACAATAACGAAATCCCACAAACGAATGTGGGAGCAACGGTTAGTACGACCGTAAGTGAAGCGACGACTGTTGGTTCGACACCAGCAGTAACGGTCACAGCAACGGGGCCATTACTTTCGTTCACGGGCCCCAGGATGCCTTTGGGAACTCCCCCACCAAGGGGAAATTTAGGCACAAGGCCTTTAGCGCCACCAGGATTTATGCCACTCTACGGTATGCCAACTTCTGAAGTGGCTAGCCTGACGAATGCTGCGTCCACTTTTTCAGACCCTTTAGTGAGTGCCTCTTCGCCACTCCAAGGTTCTGGAGTAGGCATGGCGAATAGAAATAGGACCCAACTCTTAGGAGGAACGTCCCAAGTAGCCCATGGCCTTACAAATGCCTCGACAGCAGTCTTGAGGCAACAAATGGACGAAAGCAACCATGATATGGTGCAAATGTTGGCACAAACTTTGAGTACAGTGGTAAACCCTCTAATACAAAACACTACTCAATCGAATCAGCAAGTGTCAGCGCAAATGACGCGTTTGGCTGATTTCTTTGGAGTACCCCAACCTATTCGACAGCCCCAAAGGGCGCAAATAAGGGGAAACCAGGGGATATTTTTAGAGGAAGAAACCACCATCAACCAGGCTCAACAGCCTGTCGAACAAAACCTTAGGGCACGATTGGAGCAACCCGTCGAGGAACCTAGGGTAATAACCCCAGAGGTAAGGTTAATTAACAGAAACCAAAATGCTGACGAAGTAGTCCAGCATATCCAATACCAGAATACGGGTTTGGAAAATAATCTGGCAACCATGATCGAAAGGATCATGACTCAAAATGGGATGAACATGGGCTTTCGAAGGCCCAACTTTACATCTCCATTGTCAGAGTACGTGTTACAGACAGACTTACCTCCTAGATGCAAAGTCCCCAAATTTACTAAGTTCTCTGGGGACACGACAGAATCTACTGTCGAGCATGTGGCGAGATACTTGATCGAAGCGGGTGACATTTCGAATAACGAAAACCTGAGGATCAAGTACTTCCCAAGTTCTTTAACAAAGAACGCTTTTACTTGGTTTACAACTCTTCCCCCCAATTCGATCCATCATTGGACCCAGTTGGAAAGATTGTTCCATGAACAATTCTACATGGGGCAAACCAAGATAAGCCTGAAAGAATTGGCCAGTGTGAAGAGACGTTTCACTGAACCTATAGACGAATATCTAAATAGGTTTAGGTTGCTTAAGGCGAGATGCTTTACACAAGTGCCAGAGCATGAGTTAGTCGAAATAGCCGCAGGCGGTTTAGATTATTCCATTAGGAAGAAGCTAGACACCCAATACCTGAGAGACATGGCCCAACTGGCCGATAGAGTTCGACAGGTAGAACGTCTCAAAGCTGAAAAAACAAAGGCAACGAAAACTCACAAGAGAGAGAGGATAGCGTACGTTGAGATGGATGACGAAGATCCGGAATCCTTCGACGATACTTTAGCTGTCGAAGAAGGAGAAGTCGATTTAGCAGAACTGAAACAAGGGCCACCATACTCTTGTAAACTGTTAGTCCCCTCAAGTGGGAAAAATCCCAGTGGTCCAGAAAGGACCAACGATAGGTTCCCCAAAAAGACTTATAGTTTTGACATCACAAAATGTGATGAAATATTCGACTTGCTGGTTAAAGATGGCCAAATGATAGTACCCCCAGGGGTAAAAGTGCCTCCTCTTGATCAAAGAAAGAAGAGAGGTTTTTGCAAATATCATAATTTTTTGGGCCATAAAACTTCTCAATGTTTTCTTTTCAGGAATCTTGTGCAAGACGCTATCGAAGAAGGGAGGTTAAAGTTTGCTGACAAAACCCCCATGGCTGTCGACTCAAATCCATTGCAGGCTGAAGCCCACTATGTTGAACCCTCTGAGGTGAACGTGATAGAGGCAACCAGGAGTCAGTCGAAGAAGCCAGGAATTACAATGGTCGAAGTCTCAAAGGACCACATCAACATGCCAATATTTGGCAGTTTTTCTGGAAATTTATCCAGGAAGACAATTGAAGCAGTTCAGAAAGCGGTCGAAAGCCCGAAGTCGGAGACCGCTGAAGCACAAAAAACTGGACCAAAACCCAGTTCCCACTTGGCCACAGTTCAAGGCCAGACGGAGAATCTGGAGATACAAATGAAGCAGTTAACTCTTGCTAACAAAGATACAATGAATATCAACATGGTCGAACTTTCTGACCCAAAAGCATCAGAAGAGGCCATGAGGCAAGAACAAGCTAATAAGACTGCTTTCCCTCGGGAAAATGAGAATTTGGCAGATTTTCTACAAAGATGCCAGAAAAAGAAATCAGAGGTGATGCTGTGTCCAAGATGCAGTTCGATCTTTGACAAAAAAGCTGCTGAGCACATTCAAGGCGTAAGAGCAGCGAATAAGAGAAGGGAAAATGTTGATCTTCGACATGATCCCAGAAGAGCCTCCCAGAGAGGTTCAAACCAAGAAAAGAGGCCATTGACTTTTAGGCCTCCCACAAATGTGCCAGTAGATACTTGGTACAAAACCTCTGGTCGAAAAAGGCCAAGTGAGGAGAAATGGCACTCTTTCGACGTGCCAAGAGGTTCCTCTTTGACTCAAAAGAAAGAGCCTCAGGTTGCTGCACCTAAGGTTGCACAAGTGTCAAGCAACTACAAGGGTAAAAATCCCATGTCTCGATCTCAATGGAGGAGATACCAAAGGAGACGAAAAGCTGAAAGGGAGGCTGCCAACGAACCAAAGGCAGAAACCAGTTCTAATGTTCCTCAAAGGAAGCAAAGGAAACCTCTAGAAAGAGAGCCAGTAACCAACATGCTAGTTTGGCCTAACCAAAGTGAAGTCGAAGACGAAGACGATTCTGAGTCTGATGATACTTTGGACATAATGGTGAATATAGTCTCAGTGCTCCCCAGAGAATTCAACCGACAGGTGGAGGTCGAAGTAAGTGACTGGGAAGTGGAACAAGAAATGGCCAAACACAGGCCAGTGTGCTATTTCGTCATGGACAATGGCACCACTGAGGAACAAAATGGGTTCTTCGAGCCACCTACAGAGGCGATGAAAAATCACCTCAAGCCTTTATTTATAAGGGCTAAACTCGAAGAAACTACTGTGAATAAGATTTTGGTGGATTGCGGGGCGACCATCAACATTATTCCTCACTCTATACTAAGGAAAATTGGCAAAAGGGATGAGGACATTAAGCCTCACAACATGGTCTTGTCGAACTATGAGGGCGGCATAGGGACCACTATGGGAGTGATCCAGCTAGATATCAAAGTAGGGTCTATCCTTCGACCAACAATGTTCATGGTCATATCGGCCAAACCTAACTACAATCTTTTGTTGGGCCGTGAATGGATTCATGGTGTTGGAGTTGTGCCATCATCAATGCACCAGAGGCTGCTCCTATGGCGTCCAGATGGGATGGTCGAAAACATAGAGGCAGATCAAAGTTATTACCTAGGCGAAGTGAATCACCTAGGGTTGGCAGATTTCGACAAGAACTTGGCTCACATAGGGCCATGTCCAACACCTGACTTCGACATGGAGCCAGCGCCAAACACTTTTTGTTCCCTATACCTGCATCCTGAGCATGGTTTCCAATGGGACAGAGAAGACTTGTCCCACATAGACTTCAGTGGGTTAACTGATATCCAACCAACTGGTTGGGGAAGTGAATTCAGTGATAATGACTGAGTCACAATCTTTGAAGCGAATTTCGGCTTATGTAGCCGAAACTAAGATGATAACGGCTCTCGAAGCCGAAGTAAAGTACATGGCCACACAGGCCAATGATCAACAGTTATCTGCTGCAGGTCCAGGAAAGGATTTCGATCCAAAACCCCTTGATATCATGCCAGAAGAAATGCAGGAACAGAGGCTCGACGCCATCTATGACGATGAGCCTTTGGGCTTCGAAAAGGACCCCTTGGCGAACAACATTAAAATGTTAGCGCAAGATCCTTTAGAAGAAATCAACTTAGGCGAAGGGTCAGAGAAAAGGCCAACTTACATCAGCGCCAAAATTGATCCAGAACTTAGGTTGGAAGTAATCCAATTGCTGAAAGAGTTCAAAGACTGTTTTGCATGGGATTATGACGAAATGCCTGGTCTCGACAGAGGATTGGTAGAACTTCAGTTGCCAATCAAACCTGGGAAGAAGCCCATCAAGCAAAATCCAAGGCGCTTCGCTCCGGAAATACTGTCGAAGATCAAGACGGAAGTCGAAAGACTGCTGAAATGCAAATTCATACGTGTTACAAGGTATGTCAAATGGATTGCAAACATTGTGCCAGTAATTAAGAAAAATGGTACGTTAAGGGTGTGCATAGATTTCAGAGATTTGAATGCTGCTACACCCAAAGATGAATATCCTATGCCTGTGGCGGAAATGCTAGTCGATTCTGCCGCTGGCTATGAATACCTGAGTATGCTCGATGGTTATTCAGGATATAACCAAATATTCATTGCTGAAGAGGATGTGTCGAAAATAGCTTTTCGATGCCCTGGGGCCTTAGGCACTTACGAATGGGTAGTGATGCCTTTTGGCCTAAAGAATGCTGGGGCAACGTACCAGCGAGCAATGAATACTATCTTCCATGATTTTATTAACACTTTTATGCAAGTATATATTGATGACATTGTTATAAAATCTGTTTCCAGGAAGAATCATATTGACCACCTTCGACAATCATTCGAAAGAATGAGAGAACATGGTCTGAAGATGAACCCTTTGAAGTGTGCATTCTGTGTGAAAGCTGGAGATTTCTTGGGCTTCGTTGTCCACAAGAAAGGAATCGGAATCAACCAGAACAAGACGAAGGCAATTCTGGAAGCGAAAGCGCCATCGAATAAGAAGGAACTGCAATCTCTCTTAGGCAAGATAAATTTCTTAAGGAGGTTTATATCTAATCTAAGTGGGAAAGCTCAGGCCTTTTCACCCTTACTTCGACTGAATAAAGAAGGGTTCGAATGGGGGCAAGAGCAACAAGAAGCCTTCGACAGGATCAAAGGGTACCTCACTAAGACACCTATTTTGGTGCCTCCTTGTAGCAATAGGAGTATGAGATTGTACATAGCTGCATCCGACAAAACTCTGGGAAGCATGTTAGCCCAAGAGGATGAGAATGGAGTCGAAAGACCCATTTACTATCTCAGTAGAGTTTTGAACGATGCAGAAACTAGATATAGTGAAGTTGAAAAATTGTGTCTATGTCTGTATTTCTCTTGTACAAAACTCAAGCAATATATAAAACCAGTTGATGTGTATGTTTCGTCTCATTTTGATGTTTACAAGTATATGTTGTCGAAACCTATCTTGCACAGTCGAATTGGCAAGTGGGCATTAGCATTAACTGAATACTCCTTGACCTTTATGCCTCTTAAGGCAGTGAAAGGACAAGTGGTTGCAGACTTCATAGTCGACCACTCAATTCAAGTTGAGGATATTAATTATGTGGAGATAGAGCCTTGGAAATTCTACTTCGATGGTTCCAGCCATAAAGATGGAACAAGGGTGGGAGTCTTGATTATTTCTCCAGATAAGATTCCAACAACATTCAAGTACAAAATATCAGGTTCTTGTTCGAACAATGAGGCTGAGTATGAAGCTCTAATTACTGGCCTTGAGATATTGTTGGAATTGGGGGCAACTCGAGTCGAAATAATGGGAGACTCAGAGTTAGTCATTAAGCAAGTCACAAAGGAATATAAATGCATAAGAGAGAATCTCATTATGTACTTTGTGATAGCAAATCGTTTATTGAAAAAATTTGAAACGATCAATATTCGACACATACCCAGAGTCGAAAATCAAATAGCCAACGACTTGGCACAGATTGCATCTGGGTATAAGATTTCAAAAACGAGATTGCAAAGAGCAATCGAAGTTCGAGAAAAGATAAAAGCAACTTGTCTATCACCATCAGACTTGGAATCGACGAGACTAGGATATGCTGATCAAAGTAACTTCGAAATTTCGTTCATAGATAATTTATCAGAGCAAGATTGGAGGAAACCCATTGTGGACTATCTTCAAAATCCAGGAGCTTTGACAGAACGAAAAACAAAGTACAGGGCGTTGAGTTATGTACTCATGGGTAATGAGTTATTCAAGAAAACGCCTGAAGGGGTATTGCTAAAATGCTTAAGTGAAACTGAGGCATACATAGCCCTTTCGACTACGCACGCTGGAGCATGTGGGGCTCACCAAGCAGGCCATAAGATGAAATGGTTGTTGTTTCGACAAGGGCTATATTGGCCCACTATGCTAAAAGATTATGTTGAGTTCGCCAAAGGTTATCAAGAGTGTCAAGTCCATACAGGCATCCAACATGTACCAGCAAGCGAACTTCACTCGATAGTGAAGCCTTGGCCCTTTAGAGGATGGGCGTTGGACCTCATTGGAGAGATTCGACCAGCATCTTCAAAGAGTCAGAAATACATACTGGTAGGCATTGATTACTTTACTAAGTGGATCGAAGCTATCCCTTTAGTCAATGTAGACCAAGAAAATGTCATTGAATTTATTCAAAAGAACATTATCTTTAGGTATGGAATCCCTGAGACGATAACAACTGATCAAGGATCAGTTTTCACTGGTCGAAAGATGCAGGAATTTGCTCAGGAAACAGGTTTCAAACTCCTAACATCAACGCCTTATTATGCACAGGCGAATGGTCAAGTTGAAGCAGCAAACAAAGTAGTAATTGGCTTGATAAAAAAGCATGTTGGGAAGAAACCAAAGAATTGGCATAAGACGTTAGACTAGATTCTATGGGCTTGTCGAACGTCCCCAAAAGAAGCCACAGGTACAACACCATATAGGCTAACTTTTGGCCATGAGGCAGTGTTGCCAGCAGAAATCTGTCTTCAATCTGCAAGGGTTCAGAGGCATTATGAGATTCCCTCCGAAATTTATTGGAACATGATGTTAGACGAACTGGTGGATTTAGACGAAGAGAGATTGCGTGCTCTTGACCTACTCAGGCTTCAGAAGAAAAGAGTAGAAGACTCTTATAATAAAAAGGTAAAACCTAAGGTATTTTTGCCTGAAGAACTAGTTTGGAAGGTAATTCTTCCCATGGATCGAAGGGATCGAAGCATGGGGAAATGGTCACCCAAATGGGAAGGACCATTCAGAGTTATCCAAACTTTTTCTGGTGGAGCCTACGAAGTCGAAGAGTTAGGTGAAGATAAAAGGCTCTTGAGAGTAAATGGTAAATATTTGAAAAAATACAAACCTACACTCCAAGAGATAAAAATAAAATAACAAGACTAAATTAACCATAAAAAGCCAAAATGGAAATTTTTTATAAATTTAGCCAAGATGGCAATGTTGTCGAATAGAGATTACAAAATATGGTTACAAAAGCTGAATCAATCAGAAGGGAACAGAGTCCTTGAGTCGAAGGTATTTGGCTTGTTGCAGCTCCAATCTTTTCTTGCACCAGGCGTTCTCCTGCACAAGCTTGGCAATCTGAGCGTCGAAGCCTTGGGCCTTCTCAGCAAATTCCAGGCCCTGTTTGATTTCAGTTTGACTCTCGGTGTCTGGGATGGTCGAAAGAAGTTCCTCCTTGCGTTTAGTGTTGGCATTTATCTTAGCCTCTATTTCTTCGATTTGTGCCCTGAAGGAAGCATTCTCTCGATCTATGGCATCGACTTCTTCCTGCGTAGATGCTTTTTGCTTCGACAACTCCGCAATTCGAGAAGTCGTATCCGAAACAGCAGTCCACGCAGAAGAGCTTTTGCCATATAACACCTCAAGCTGACTATTAAAGCCCCTTTGGCGCCTATAATCTGCTGAGACTTGATCAATCATAGAGTGTAACTCCATGATCAAGCCTGAAACTTCTAGAGCTACAGCTAACAAGTCGACAGCATTCAAAACATCCCTCAAGTATGATGGAGCAGTGGGGTCCCCCTCTAAAGCTTTCATCAAGTCCTTCTTGAAAAACTGGGCCTTAACCTTCGCCAAAGCTTCATCAAGAGGAGAGGTTTCAGTGGACTTCCCCGACAGGGTAGGAACCTCCTGACTAGCATCAGACAAACTCTTGCTCTCGATGATTGCGTTGAGATAGCTAACAGGGTCAGTTTGTTTCAAGAGTTCTAAGTCCTCTTTCGACCTGTGCTTCGTTGAGGTAACAGCCCTTGCAACAGCATTGTCTTGGGTTTGAGGCTGTTGAGTGTTAGGTGCCTCGACTTGTTCCCCTTCGACTCGGACTGGGGCAGTACCAGCGTCATCTTGGTGCCCTTCGCCAGCGTTACCTTGGTGCCCTTCGCCAGTGTCACCTTGGTTCTCTTCGCCAACGGCACCTTGGTTTTCTTCGCCAGCATTGCCATGGTCCCCTTCGTAGCGATTCTCTTCCGACAGATCCACCACCTGAACCTCTTTTGGCTGTTGTTCTTCCGTTTGAGGATCCTCTGCTGGTTTTTCTACCGTCTCAGCATTGGCCTCATTTATTTCAGTATGGGCTTCGTCATTTTCCAAGCCTTTTTCTTGTGGCCTGCTGAGTTCAGCAGATTCCAGCGTTTCAGAGGTCCTTGGCGGTGAGCTTTCAGTGGTGTCCTGAGAAAGGAAATAAGAAGAATCTTCAGAAATCGAAAGAGACATAGTCGAATGTAGGTATCTACACCTAAGTTACAAAAAGGTACCTGTAAATTAGCTTCAGCCCCAGGACTGGAATTGTCGCTTTCGACAGGCTTATTGAGAAGAACGTTCAGTTCCTCCTCCGTTGGCTCCTCAATGATCACTGGAGGTGGCCTGGGCTTTCTCCCAGCAACCTTTATTCTAAGGGTTCGACCCTCAGGAGCAGGAGCAGGAACAGGAGCGTCCTTCGTCAGCTTTCGCCTTTTTAGAGGAGCAGGAGGAGAATCACCTTCTTCATCGCTCCCAGATTCGACCACCAGTGCTGGCCGTTTCTTGGGCGAAGGTGCCTAAAAAACCAATGGGAATTCGATTTAGCAATTGCATCGAAATTCAAAAGTCGAAAGCCAGAAGAAAATAATGAAAGTCTGGTTACCGATACAGAAGGCTTCTTCGAAGGGCCTTCCCCCTGTTGGGTGGTTATGGTCTTCGCCGGCGCTGTAGTCTTCGCCAGCGGTCGAGGTTTTGTTGAGGGGCTTCCTCCCTGTTGACTCTCTGTAGCCTTCTTGGCTACAGGCTTTCGAACAACTGAAATCAAATAAATAGTTAACAAGCTAGCAGTCGAAAGAGAAAGACAAAGTAATGTGAAAGGATGAACTTACATTTCTTTATTTTGTCCAACACAAGGACAAAAGATTTCTGAAGCTCATTCACGAAGTCCTTCTCATCGGAAAACTCCTCAGCGTAATAACTTTTCCACCACTCCTCGAAGGATGGTGAACAAAGAAAGTTGAGCTGGTAGTCAAACAACGAGAGAACTGTTCGACCAGCATATCTTCCGATATGTTTAGTAGCAGCTTCTTCGGTGTAATCATTGCAGAAGTACAACATGGACTTCTCTCTTGGAAAAATTGGAGAAGGTAAGGTTTGAATAATACCAAACTGGCGAGATACCAGGTTTGGTTGGTATGCAATCAGACTCAAGTGAGTCTTAGAACTCCTGAATCGAAGCGGCATGATCCTTGGTGTGAGGAACGCCTCCCACAGTATTGTATGTTCATCAACATTAGAACCACTCGACGTCCTTGGATGTGGCCTTGTGAACCATGCCGGGCCTACCTTCCGTCGAGCAAACGGAGCCATCGTCGAAACAAACTCTTTCCTTTGAGCAAACATCAGAACGAAGTTGGTGAAAGTTTGCTGAAACTCCAGTCCATCTTCCATAGGCGTCAACAGAGCTAGCCTGGTTCCTTCGACGCGTCTGTTCGCTATCTCTGGAGCCTGCTCGTTTATTTGAACCTTCTTAGGCAAGAAAGATTCGAAGGTGGCATTGAGCCACAGTTGGAGCAGCCAAAAAGGCCCAGCAAGTAGTAAACTGGCCCTGTTCTCGATAATTTTTAGAAGAGTTGCCCCATTACTAATCGAATCATAGAGGCTAGCCAAAATCAATTCTGCCAGGCAGATATTCTGGCCATGATGGAGTTGAGTAGCGAGAGTGACCATCTTCTTGGTCACCTGTAAGGACTTCGAGCAAAATACAAAGCGAGTCAGCCATAAGGCTAGAAACGCTGTGTGTTCGACATCCGACACAGCATCTGTCGACCTGTCGTGGTAGTGGTTGATGAAGGTGGTATAGGTTGGTTTGGTGTCAGAAAATCCAATTTGATCCTCCGACATCTCCTCCGGATCGAAGTAGTCCCCGGTGGGTCGAAGGCCAGTGATAGCGGCCACATCGAAGAGTGTAGGGGTCAACATCCCACAAGGAAGATGGAAAGTGAAGTGGGAGTAGTCCCAGAAAAGCAGAGAAGCTATCAACATCTCCGGAGAATAGTTCAAACCTGTCTTCGACAGCATCACCAGGTCGAAAATCCCCATATCTTTCCAGATTGAAGCTTGGCGTTTCTCCATCTTTTCCAGCCAAGCAACGTAATCAGGAGTAAGGCTAGGGCCAGACCTGAAAGCCCTAACACCTTTGTTGAAGAAACGAAGGTCGATTTTTTCATGCGCAGGGTCTTCATTGTCCTCTGCGTCTTTCTTGGCGCATGCAACCGGTTTGAGTTTCTCAACTACCGGAAAATAACTCTTAATCTTCATGGCCTCAGCAATACTTGGATACAAGGGGCCAGACATAGCAAAGATCTGGTTGGAATATCCAACCGGGATCATAAGGTGGCGTGAGTAAGCATCACGAACAGTGATGTCCAAGGGTTCAAGGACCCTTCGTTGGCCCGTAGAAGTTACTACTGGAGCAGTGACGAAAACCTTAGGTTGGACGTTTCCAGATGGTACAGTAGCGCTAGGAGCATTGGAACCAGATGCCATTGTTAATGATGAGGTTAAAGACGAAGTGAAGGAGGAAAGGTTTTTGCAAAGATGACAAGTTTGTATGAAAACAGAGAAGTTTGAAAGCTAGATGGCGTAAAAAGTCCCACAATGGGGTACTTACTGCTATTTATAGTAGTGGGGGAAAATCCCCAAAACCGAGGACATTAAATGCCATTTAATGTTGCAGGAGATAGTGGGACACGTGGCATCCCCCTGTTGTTTTAGCCGTTCTGCAGAAATGGAGGGACGCAGCGTGCGTCCTCGTTTTTGGGAATTGTCATAATGACAAATTCTGAAATGACGTTTGATACTGCACGCTGTACTGAAGTGACGTCTTAGGTACGGATAAATGATGATTTTCTTGGGATTGCCAGTGGTTGGTAGAAGACAACAAAAAGTGCACAATTTAATTTGTGACTAAGCGTGGAAAGACAGGTGTCGAATGGCGTTTCAAAGAATGCCTTTTTCTTTCAGAGTCAAAATAAGGCATTCTTGGGGGGCAATGTGTTGGCTCCTAAATTCGACACCCTTGTTTTATTAATGTCAGCCATTAAAGCTGAAGGATGTTTTCGACTGGCTAGGTCCGTCGAAATGCCCATCAAAAGAGGGCAAGGTGCTTAACAGATTTCTTCCAAGGGAGAAGTTTGTTGCCTTCGACGTCGAAGGAAATTCTCGTCGAAGATGTTCTCGACGAAGGTGTTCGATGGTTCAGAGTGGAGCAGTTTGAAATTCAAGCGTTTGGAGGGAAAACGGTTTCCAGCGGTTACCAAGTGTGACGTGCGAAGATCTGGAGCGTCGAACGTTGAGAACGTGCCAAGTGGAATGATCTCGAAGCAGTGTAACTGCCCGACGGTTACTTGGGATGTTTTAGTATAAATAGTAGTAGTCATGTAGTTTCTCGGATGTGTTCACAATTCTATACAAAGTCACTCATATAGATTCGAGTACCCAGCGTGTGAGAAAGAATTGTTGAGAAATGTATGTGTGAAACACCAACTTTATTAATCAAAGTCATTTACTTTTCCAGAAATTTATTTGCTTTCTTCTTTACTTTCCTGTCGAACCCTTTCATTTAAAGCCTTATTTATTTTACCAAGTCCTTTCTTCATGCAATTTACTTAAATCCTCTTTATTTTATTGTCATTTAACCCATAGCCAATTTAATCAAAACTTCAAAATCAACCTATGTCCTAGGATCAATCTGATCGATCCTGCGAGTAACCAAATAAGTAACCATTTGGAGGATCAGCGGTTGTTTACCAAATACCAAGGTAAACACTATGGAAATAAGGAAAAGAAGTGGAATTAGCTTAAAGCATCATTCACTTAAAGCTTCAAGGATCATGGCAAGAAAACAAGTGTATCAATTCTCATTTGAACTAAATTGATTAGAAATGCTCAAAAATGATATACACACTTGCCACAACACTTCACTTAAAGTTTAAAGCAAATTCTAAGTTTTTCACTAATGTAAATCGATTAACACATCATGTAAATCGATTTACACATGTTTTTTTTAAAACTGATTGCCCCTGGCAGCAATCGATTTACATGGAGTGTAAATCGATTGATTACTGAACTGAGTTAATTTTTTAACACTAGTAAATCGATTAACACATCATGTAAATCGATTTACACTTCAAAATTTTTGAAAACAAGAATGTTACAAACCCGTGCAATCGATTTACATCTAATGCTAATCGATTTACACGTTGTAATTTTTGAAAAATCTAAACTTGATTCAAGATATCCTTCACACCTTTTCTCCAATGGTTGCATGGTCATACATTACATCTTCTCAAGTTTTACAAACAGAAAAGTGGTATCCGTTTGGAAAGGTATCTTGATTGCTTTAAATACTAAATCTTTCAAATTATAAAACAACTCTTCTCTCATGCAATAATTCTAAACTTTGTAAAATATTCAAACTTCATTTTCTTATTTTTTAAGAACAAAGATTTTCTGCACTTTCACACATATAAGAACAGAAATCTTTGAGCATTTTCTAACCATTGTGTTACAGTTTGAATTGCTTACAATAGAAGAAAGAAGAAACTTCATTGAAGTCACTCTATATGATCAACATCTTTCAAGAAATCATATTTCATAGAATTATACTAAGTGTAACTTATTTCCAGGATTGTTGGAATTAAGTATCAGAATACTTTTGTACCTTGTTGTCCATTGTTGGAAACAAGAGGTATCTTTTGAGAGGATTGTTCTCAAGAGACTTATTGGAAATCCAAGAGGGTGTTCTTGGTATTTGTTAGTGTCTTTAGTTGATAAGACTAGGAAGAGTCTTGTAAAAGTTCTAAAAAAATAGTGAAATCTCTTGCGCGTTTGCAAGGGGACTGGACGTACTCCCGGGCTGTGGAAGGAACCAGGATAAATCTCCGTGTCTCTTTACTTTCTGCACTTTACCGTTTTCCATAGCACTAAAACAAAACCAGAAAGTGTAAAATAAATCAAAAATCGACCACCACCTAATTCACCCCCCCTCTTAGGCGCAATCTTAAACTTACAGCCTTATCATTGGATGTGAGGGACATGTGTGGGTCGTCGTACAGTCATAGAAGACAACTTGTAAGATGTTTTATAAATTGTCGTAAGGGAATAAGATTGTTTATCGAAGGCAACATTGAAGGGTCTTCGAGGGACTACGATCTTTTAATCGAGGGGCTTTGCTAAAACATCCCACATTCGAGGGACATGACTGTTTTTATCCAAGGCAACAAGTAAGATTATGCTAGAGGTGCATGTGTGTAAGGTGTGCTTGATTTAATTATTTATCTTGGATTTGGTTTTTGCTATGATTGATTCTTAATCTTGTCATACAAACCCTAATTACTAACAATAATAAGGAAAGCGGTAAATTGCATAATTTAAATGTCCTACACTATTACAACGCTTTGGGAATAAGGAATACAAGTTTGTGAAATGGGAGGAAAGAAATAAAGCCTGATTATCTATTACAAACCATTGAATATGAATAATAATAAAGTGTACAAAATATAAAGATGAATAAGAAAAAGAAATTGCTTTTAGGGTTTTTTGAAGGAGAAAAAGATTTGATAATTTAACCTAATTAAACTAATTAATTTAATTACAAGAGAGATTAATTAGTTAGTTAACAAACCCTAAAAATCTAATTTAATTGAAATTAAGAAGATAATAAAAACCTAAGTCTAATAGTTTGCTTATAAAATAAATAAATCTTAATGACAATTTTTTTGATAAAAAAAGGTATTTTATAGTGTAAAAATAATAACAAAATCTAGTTCTAAATATTTTAATTTAACAAAAATAAAATAAGTGGTTAAATTAATTGGATAAAAACCTAAAATTATTTTTTTATGATTTTTATGGTTTTGATTAAAAAAGAAATGATTAAAAAAAGAAAATAATTAAAATAAATAAATAAATAATAAAACTTAATTGGATCAGGGTGTTGTAAAAGTAAAAAATGGGGGTTAGAAAGAATATGAGGCGTTGGGCCCAAAATAGTTTTTTGGTTTGAGTCAGAAATAAAATAAAATAAAATAAAATGGGCTTGGTGGTGTCTTAGTAAAAGGGGTGTATGAAAGAAATAATCCAGGCCCATAACAAAAGTACATCGCCTACTGATCCAGCGCACACAGGTTTGAGAGGGTGCACCATGGGCTTTCCATTATGAGCATTTGATTTAATCATGCAATGATCAGGTGGTGATAGGGAGAGGCGCATGGTACGCGCGCGTTGCTTGTATGCATAGAACCTGGAATAAGAAAATGTGAAACAAATAAAAGGGTACCACTTGGACTCAAACTCAGGTCCCTATGGATCAATGACTTAGTGCGTGCTTCTCTACCACTGGGGTGGTTGTTACATCCGGTGGTAGAATAAGTTGAAAAAAATTTAAAATAAACCCATTCCTGATTGTAACTTCATCTTCTTCCTCGCGCCAGCATCTTCAACACCATTTTTAAATTTTTGATCTTGCTTATTTCTCAATCATTTTCAAAAATCTACACATGAAATTTGTTCCATTTTTCAACACGAATTCAACCACATAAATTTCATAAACTATAAATCAAAGATGAATGGGAATTTTGTTGGTACCAAATTAAAACCTATTTTTTTCAGAAAATTTAACTTCAAAATTCGCATCACTCAGGCAACATAAATGAAAACTAAAGGCATGGTTAGGTTCACGGAAATGATGTCTACATTTTTCATTCATAAAGTAACCATTAATGATGCTTGTAACCTTTGGAGTTTGAGTACTCTTGGAGGTGTTGTGATGATCTGGATAGCTTCATTGAACTTATAGGAAGCTATTGCAATGCTTACTTTGTGCTGACATTGGATGGATTCTTCTAGAGAAGTCAAGTTGTAGAGCTGAGTTTTGAGTTTGGAAGATGATGAAGATAAAGTTATGTTATGAAACAGGGATGGCGATGAGTTATATATGATGTATAGCTTATGTTTGAATGATTTATAAAGGGAATGCACGAGAGGATTAGGTGTTTGAAGTTTTTGTCCAGAAGTTGCAACAATGGAGGTTTTGTGTATAATTCTGAGTTTCAGAGTGTTTGAGGGTGTTTCAAGGCTTTTGAATTCGGGTGTTAGCTTGAAAATAACCTTTTTATTTAAAGAGTAAAGGTTTGACGGTTTGAAATAATTAGATTTACAAGATCACATGTTATGGTTTTGAAACTTGATTTTGAAGCAACTTTGACCAACATTATTCCAATGCAATGGTATAGGGGCTCATAGGGTAGTTAGACACTTTAAACATGTTGCTTCTGAGCATACATGTTGAGTGTTATCATAATAAATAAGTTAGAGGCTTAAGACAAGTTGACTTTATGATTAAAGTCACTTTTCCAAAATGGAAGTGTGAACTTTGTTCCTTAAATGGTATGGTAACTTGGACAATGCTTGAATCACTTGGACAATGGCTCAAAAGTTTCTGTAATCAACTGATTATGGATAGATTTATCATTTAAGGGGCCTACAAAGAAATATTATGCAGCATACTTGAAGATTGAATCATAAGGTTCATCATAAAATGACCTAAAATTCAAGAATGAATGCTCAACTTCTTCTCTTCGAATCTCATAGGTCAAGCATGATATCTTCAAGTTCTTAGACATTTTGGAAAGCTTGAAATATTTTCTACAACCTTCATGTTGACCACTTTTGCAAAATCAAATTGGAACTAGGTGAAAATTGGCCAAGAATTTAGGACAAAAATCTGCCTAAACTTGTTGATAATTTCACTAAGTGTTTATACAAAAATGTCATGACTTCATAGGCCTATATCTTCAAATATAATCATTTTTTAGACATCAACCCTATAATAAAAGTTGTAGAATTCATCAAGATCTAAAACTTTCATGTTGAAAGTTTTCTTTGAATCATCTTGCATCTTGGTGAAAAAATGTCATGAAATAATAAAATTATCAAGAGTAAAAACACTTAGAGTTTTTCTAAGTATTGAAAATTTTGATTTTTGTGGACTTTTCTTAACTTTCTTGATTCTTTATGATCAAGTTTGATATTTTTTAATATCTTTATGAATCTCGATCTTTGAAATTCAATGTTGACCAAAAAGTCAAAGTTTGAATTTTTGTGTATCAATTGACTTTTCATGAGTTGATCCAAATTTCAACTATCAATCCTTTGATATTGAGAAATGATTTGAGCCATTAAATTAGGTCAAGACATTGTTTTTGAATCCTTAAGATCATGGTTCAAGCCATTAGGTCATGTACTATGTCAAAAGTCAATGATCAATCATTCTCAGTCAAAACCCTAATTTTAACAATTTTCCCCTTTGATGATTTGAATTCTTTCCTTGAGGAGTTGTGATCATACCTTAATCAATTGATGAATATGACTTCAAAATGTTGGTGTTGGCCAGAAATCATGAATTTTGACTGTATGTTGACCATAGTTGACTTTTTTACCCAATACAGTTGATTTTCAATCATCTGGGCAATTGACTGAGCAAATTTATGGTGCAAGACTTGAAAATTGGTATGGGAATTCTTGGAGACTTATAATGAACCATGAAAGTCATTTTAGGCATCAAAAGTCCAATTACCCTTGAGAAAACCAAAACCCTAATTTGTGGTCTCAGTGCTTAGGAGGTGAGCTTGTTTGAGCAACTCTTTGAGAATCCTTGAGCATTTGAGATATTTTGTGAGAATGTCTTGAAGAAAAGGGAGGGAAAATTTTAGGGTACAACAGTTTCGCCTATTCAATCTTCTTAAACCTAAAGAGTTAGATTGGCTTGGCCGTCATTCGTGACTTGAAGGTAGAAGAGGATTGAACACTTAAGTGCCCAGAAATTTGCACTCACTTGTGCATGAAGTAAAACTGTTTGTTGATTATGCCGGGAATGAGCTTAAAGATGCCATTTGGATAGGTGACAGAGATTTGTCGGAGATGGGCTTATAGATGCCATCTAACGTAACTGTTAATAGGGAAATTAGGCTGAGTCTACGCTCGACTTTAATTGGGAGAAGTATCAGAATAAATCTTTGGTTGATTTAATATGAACTAGAAAAGGTCTACATAGAGAAGTATCAGAATAAATCTTTGTTCGATTTAATTTGAGGCAGCAAATGTATTTAAATATTTAACTGGGAGAAGTATCAAAATAAATCTTTGGTAAATTTAATATGAGCCACAAAATGTCTATTGGAAGAAGTATCAGAATAAATCTTTGGTCGATTTAATATGAGCCAACAGATGCCTTTAAATCTTTAACTGGGAGAAGTATCATAATAAATATTTGGTCAATTTAATCTAAGCCAACATATGTCTTTAAATCTTTAATTGGGAGAAGTATCAGAATAAATCTTTGGTCGATTTAGTTTGAGCCAGAAAAGGTCTATTGAGAGAATTATCAGAATAAATCTTTGGTCGATTTAATCTGATCCAATAGAGGTCTTCAAATATTTAACTGGGAGAAGTATCAGAATAAATCTTTGGTCGATTTAATATGATCCAGAAAAGGTCTACTGAGATAAGTATTAGAATAAATATTTGGTCGATTTAATCTTAGCCAGGATATGTCTTTAAATCTTTAACTGGGAGAAGTATTAGAATAAATCTTTGGTCGATTTAATCTGAGTCAGAAAATGTCTATTGAAAGAAGTATCAGAATAAATCATTGGTCGATTTAATCTGAGTCAGAAGATGTCTGCATCCATCTTTAACTGGAGGAAGTATCATAATAAATCTTTGGTCAATTTAATCTGAGCCAGAAAAGGTCTACTGAGGGAAGTATCAGAATAAACCTTTGGTCGATTTAATCTGAGCCATCAGAGGTCTTTAAATATTTAACTAGGAGAAGTATTAGAATAAATCGTTGGTCAATTTAATCTGAGCCAGAAAAGGTCTAATGAGAGAAGTATCAGAATAAATCTTTGGTCGATTTAATCTGAGCCAGCTGATGTTTGAAGGGAGTGTTCGCCATGTAGATATTTTCCCTGTCTTGTTTCAAGGAATGACCTACAATCTGTTTTGAGGATTTGTTGATGATTACTCCTGAAAAGGTAAAGAGTTAATTGTATGTAATGTCATGATGTATGAAATTCATTGTGTAATGATATTCTCAAAATAAATGATATTGTGCTACATGCGTTTCGTATGCATATGTTATGACGTATGAATGTGTTGTGAAGTGTATTTGTAATCCCGTGCTATATCTTTGTCTGGGAAAATAAATCCTTAACGATTGTTTGGGATAAAGAGTATGTGTATCTTCAATCTTGTTTAGAATGCTTCCACTGGGGAAGAGAATTTCCAGGAAGTGTACTGATTGGAACTCCGTAGGGAAATTACGGGAAGGAGATTATACTCCTTTATTTGTTAGAGCGATCTATCAGGGAGATTGTGGGTAATGTGCCCTTATTTGTGAAGATTAATCTATGGGGAAAAACTCATAGAAGTGGCTCTGTGGGGATTTATGGATAGGTTGAACGTCATGCCAACTCCTAGAGTTTTGAGTAAATGCTTATTCTTATTCCTATGCATATATTTGTTAACAGTTAATCATGTTCATATGCATATGTTCATTCAATTTAGTCATTGGACGTTTTTGTGAACAAAATAGAAAAAACCAAAAGTTTTAACTTTAAGATGTATTTGTATTGATAATTTTCCTATAAACAATCGATTTTGTACAAAGAGACAGAAATCCTAGTAAGAGGAAGTCGTCGTGAAATGAAAAGAGTACAAAGTGAAAACAAAATTTATAGCCATGTGGAAGTAATCTCATTGGGTTCAAAACTATACTATTGCCCATATGTCTTTGAACATCTCATCCCATGCCATCGGAAGAATTTGAGTGAACCATTTGAACTTTCGACTTTGGTAATAAAGATTTCATGTAAGTGATCTAGTGGGACATAGTTGTACGCTTTTAATCCCTAATTTTTGCCTAGACCTCCCTTTCAGGTTTTCAGTCCACCAGGATACCCTTTTTTTCCAAAGCCGCCATTTCAGGTTTTCAACTTGCTGGGTGTACAATCTTTTGTATATATCCCTAATTTTTTCCCAAAATTTTTTTGTTCGCCAGGACGCCCATAGTTTTGCCTAGGTATGTCAACCTAGCAGGTCATTCTTATGCATAGTATTTTTTGACTATGTCCGCCTTTACAAGGTGCGGGAAATCTTCGCCATCCATAGTGGTTAGCATCATAGCACCGCCCGAGAATACTTTCTTAACAAAAAATGGCCCTTCATAGGTGGGAGTCAATTTGCCCCTGGGATCTCCTTGTGGTAATATGATGTGATTTATTACCAAGTCACCACCCTAGTATACCCGATTCTTGATCTTCTTGTTGAATGCCTTGATCATACATTTTTGATACATCTGAGCATGATAGACAGCAGCCGACCTCTTTTCTGCAATCAAATTCAACTGATCCAACCTAGTCTGAATCCACTCATCTTCGTTTAAGTCTTCTTCTTTCATGATCCTTAGAGAATGGGTTTGAACTTCGACAGGCAAGACATCTTCCAAACCATAGACTAGAGAGGATGGGGTTGCCCCAGTTGATGTTCGCGCCGAAGTATGATAGCCATGAATAGAAAATGGTAACATATCATGCCAGTATTTGTAGGTCACCACCATCTTTTGCACAATTTTCTTTATATTCTTATTGGCGGCTTCCACTGCGCCATTCATCTTAGGTATGTATGGAGAAGAGTTGTGATTCTTGATCTTGAACTACGTGTAATGTTCAGTGATCATGGCATTGTTGAGGTTGGTACCATTGTCAGTGATGATCCTCCCAGGGATGCCATACTCACAGATGAGGTTATGCTTGATGAACCGGGCCATGATGTTCTTGGTAACTGAGGCAAATGAAGTTGCTTCGATCCACTTAGTAAAGTAGTCAATGGTGACAAGAATGAAAAGATGTCCATTAGAGGAAGTAGGCTTGATTTCTATGATCATATCAATACCCCACATTACAAATGGCCAAGGAGTAGTCATGACACTCAAAGGAACTGGACGCACACGAACCTTATCAGCATAAATTTGGCACTTATGGAAAGTCCTCGAGTGGTGGTGACAATCGATTTCCATAGTCGACCAATAGTAACCAACTCTCATAATCTTCTTGGCCATATTATGTCCACTAGAGTGAGTACCAAATATGCCTTTGTGCATGTCCTCTATAATCTTCTCTTCTCTCTTCTTGTCCATACAACAGAGTAAAATTAAATCATGGTTGCGCCTGTATAGAATTTTGTTGCTCAGGAAGAACTTGGCTGAGAACCTCTGCGGGAATTTCTTGTCGTTTATTGATGCTCCTTCAGGATACTCTTGAGCTTCGAGATATCTTTTCACTTCATGAAACCAAGGCTTCTCCTCTACTCTATCAGTGGCAATCTCATAGCGGTGCACCGGTTCGTCAAATCTTTCAACAGTAATTCTGGGAGCTTTTCCCACATGACCTTGAACATGGATAACATGGTAGCTAGGGCATCTTCCATTTGACTTTTTTCCCTCGGGATATGTTCAAAGGTAACCTCTTCAAAGTACGGGATCAAGGTGAGTACAAGTTCTCGGTAAGGGATAAGATTTGGATGTTTTGTATCCCACTCTCCTTTAACTTGAGTGATTACTAAAGCTGCATCTCCATATACACTTAAGAATTTGATTCTTAAGTCAATAGCAACTTTAAGACCTAGGATGCACACTTCGTACTCAGCCATGTTGTTGGTACAATCAAAGAAAATCCTGGAAGTGAAAGGCGTATGGCAACCTTCAGGGGAAATTATCACAACACTAATTTCGTTACCCAGTGCGTTGGAAGCTCAATCAAAAGCCATAGTCCATCGAGATCCTTGCTCAGTACCTTCATATAGTCGAGGCTTTTCACAATCCATGATCATAATGATATTCTCGTCTGGGAATTAAAGGTTCATGGATTAGTAGTCATCCACAACTTGATGTGCCAGATGATCTGCCAGCACACCTCCTTTTATTACTTTTTAAGTAGTGTACTAGATATCGTATTCAGTTAAAATCATTTACCATCGAGCTATTCTTCCAGGGAGAGCTGGCTTCTCAAAGATGTACTTGATGGGATCCATATTAGAGATCAATAAAGTAGTATGAGTCAACATAGATTATCTTAGTCGGCAAGCATCCCATGCCAAAGCGTAACAAGTTTTATCAAGCATCCCATCCCATCGTCATGTTGCCCCAGCACACACCCCATTGAACTCTCTAACACGGTTAAGTACATGATCAGAGGTCTTCCTTCAACTGGTGGCATCAGAATTGGAGGTTCTTGAAGGTTCTCTTTAATCTTGTCAAAAGCTATTTGACAATCATCATTCCACTTTACTACTTGATCTTTCTTCAACAGCTTGAAGAGTGGTTCACAAGTAGCAGTTGTTGTACCCCAAAATTTGCCCTCACATTTTATCAAGATTCTCCTCATAAGACTTCTTGGACTCCAGACAGGATTAGGGTTTACTCAGCTCAAAACCTCTCCTTACACTGATGACCTGAAATTAGGGTTTGAGTTTGCACAAGGATTTTTGGACCATCAATGCTTCATGTGACTTTAATACACCATCTTGGACCCCTAAGATTTCTCATGACAAGTTTCAAGCCTTGAATCAAATTTTTGACCAGTCAATTGGACAATTGACCTAAAAATCAGCTGTATTGGGGAAAAAGTCAACCATGGCCAATTTACAGTCAAACCTCATAATTTTTGATCCACATCAACATTATAGACTCATATGAACCATTTGATCAAGTTTGGACCACAACTCCTCAAGAAATTTGATCAGATCATCAAAAGGGCAAAATGGTCAAAATTAGGGTTTTGACTAGAGAAAGGCAATTTCTGATTTTTCACTTAGCCAATGGCAAATTGGGTTCAAGCATGATCTCAAGGACTCAATAATATAATCTTGACCTAATCACATAGTTCAAAAGATCTCAAATGCATTGGATTGACAGATGAATTTTGTAGGTAACTGATCAAAAATCAACTGTACACTGAAAAGCCAAACTTTGACTTTTTGGTCAAAATCAAGTGCCAAGTGTCATAATTCATCAAGATATCTAAAAATATGAAACTTCTTGATCAAGAAAACCAATTTTGCAAATTAGGGTTTTGAACGGATACACTCTAGACGCGAAAGTCATTCAGATTACTCATTCAGATTTCAACTTCAGATACAGTAAAGATACATTCCAGACACGGAAGTCATTCTTTTACTCATTCCGAATTCAAGGTCAAGATACAGTTCAGATACACTCCAGACGCGGAAGTCATTCTATTACTCATTCAGATTTCAACTTCAGATACAGTAAAGATACATTCCAGACATGGAAGTCATTCTTTTACTCATTCCGAATTCAAGGTCAAGATACAGTTCAGATACGCTCCAGACACGGAAGCCATTCTAATACTCATTCAGACTTCAACATTCAGATTCCAGTTCAGATACGCCCCAGATATAGTTGCCATTCTGCCACTTATTCAAATTTCGAGTACATATACAGTCCAGGTACGCTCCCGACACGGTTGCCATTCTGTCACTTATTCTGGCTTTTTCTCCAGCTCAGAGACGCTCCAGACACGGATGCCATTCTATCGCTTATTTAGATTTCAGATTCAGATATAATACAGATACACTCCAGACACGGAAGTCGTTCTGTCATTCATTCAGATTCAAGTTTAGTTACAGCTCGGATACACTCCAGACACGGACGCCATTCCTTTGCTCATACGGACTCAGTCTCCAGATACAGGTCAGATACGTTCCAAATACGGACACCATTCTGATACTCATTCTTTTGACTTACAACTTATAACTCAACAAACATTCTTGGATGGAATCTTCAAGCCCATCTCCAAACAAGATTCTATCACCTCTCCAAATGGCATCTTTAAGCTCATTCCCTCAACTACTACATCGAGTGCAAATTAACGGGCACTCTAGTGTCCAATCATCTTTTACCTTCGAGTCACGAACGGTAAATCTCGCCAATCTAACTCTTCAGATTCAAGAAGATTGAACAGGGGCAACTGTTGTACCCCAAAATTTTCCCTCTCATTTTATCAAGATTCTCCTTACAAGACTTCTTGGACTCCAGACAGGATTAAGGTTTGCTCAACTCAAGACCTCTCCTTACACTGATGACCTGAAATTAGGGTTTGAGTTTGTAAAAGGATTTTTGGACCATTAATTCTTCATGTGACTTTCATACACCATCTTGGACCCCTAAGATTGCTCATGACAAGTTTCAAACCTTGAAACAAATTTTTGTCCAGTCAATTGGACAGTTGACCTAAAAATCAGCTGTATTGGAGAAAAAGTCAACCATGGCCAATTTATAGTCAAACCTCATAATTTTTTATTCACATCAACATTATAGACTCATATGAACCATTTGATCAAGTTTGGACCACAACTCCTCAAGAAAATTGATCAGATCATCAAAAGGGCAAAATGGTCAAAATTAGGGTTTTGACTAAAGAAAGGCAATTTCTGATTTTTCACTTAGCCAATGGCAAATTGGGTTCAAGCATGATCTCAAGGACTCAATAATATCATATTTACCTAATCACATAGTTCAAAGGATCTCAAATGCATTGGATTGACATATGAATTTTCCTGTAAACTAATCAAAAATCAATTGTACACTGAAAAGTCAAACTTTGACTTTTTGGTCAAAATCAAGTGCCAAGGGTCATAGTTCATCAAGATATGTCAAAATATGAGAATTGTTGATCAAGAAAATCAATTTTGCAAATTAGGGTTTTGAATTTGAAAAATTTCATAACTTATAATTTTTCTAAGTTATGGAAATTTCTTATTTTTTCCCAACTTTCCACAACTTTTTCACCAGGATGCAATTGGATTCAAATAAAACTTCCAACATGAAAGTTGTAGTCCTCCATGAAATATAAAAATTTTATTCACAAAGTTTTCCAAAAATATGCTTGTATCGCAAGTTATGATTTTGTGAATAGGGGTCCATAAACTTTTTAACTTAGTGAAAATTGCCCTAGTTTAGGCAGATTTTTTACCTAACTTCATGGCAATTTTTCACCTAGTTCCAAGAGGAATATAAAAATGCATTTCAAAGATGGATTGTAGAGCATGTAACAAGATTTCCAAAATGTCCAAGAACTCTCCAAGATCATTTATGGTTAGGGAGAATCGAAGATATGAAAATGGCAAATTATCACTTTTGTCCAAGGCATTTTTCACATTGGTACAAGTTGAAAATCAGTTTCAAATATGCTTGTACTTGCATTACAGGTCCTAATCCTTTCTACACTCCAAAATTGAATTCCAATTAAGTGGACAATAGCTTTATTTTTTATCTTTGGAGCATTGTACATTGAATTAATCCAAAAATGGCATAAAGTGCATAATACCATTTTGATAAAGCATGCTTTTTGCAATTTTGTATTTCTTGAGCCATGGACCTGATATTTGGTTGCAAACAAGATCCACAAACTTCAGGCAAAATACACCAACTCTCATCAGGCCTTAAGCTAGCCTGTACAGGCCTTTGGCTTTGTCACTTCACCTTTTCTTCAAAAGTAAGCAAACTTGCAAAAGTCAAGCAAGCTTGTGTATCTGATAAAGGAAAGGCTTTGTATCATTTCAAATGACCTCAGAACTTTGTTGCAAGCCTAAGACACGAATTTATCACCTTTCAAACACCCTCAAACACAAAAAACACCATTTTCTGCCCAAATAGGGCATCTTCTGCAAATCTCAAGACATTTCCATTTTGCCTCGTGCGTTTTGCCTTGAATCACTTCAAACACATTACATACATCCCATCCAAGCTATCCAAGCCCCTGTCTTGAAACTGTGAGCTCATTTTCACACTTCACCATTTTCATTTTGAAGGTTTGCAGGTTGACTCGTGCAAGGAGTTCTAGCCATCTACAAGACCAGCTGAGCATTGGAGAAACTTGAGGGAACCTCAAGGAAGCTCACAAGAACTCAGGCCTCACTCAAAGTTACCACATTGCCATATCCAAACTCAACTGAACAAGGTATTTGTCAATTTTCTATCTCCTTATTTAGGCATCCTTAAGCATAGGTTTTTGAAGCAAAAATATAGCCCTTAATGTGCTTGAGCTGTACATACGCATAGTTTGTATTTATATTAACTGAGCTAGGAGTATTTGGATGTTGAACATGCTGAAAAAACTAGGTAAGAAATTAGGGCCATTAAAATTCTCTTTGGTATTTTAGAGTTAGGTCATGTTCTTTATATCATTGGAATCGTGAGTTCATGAGCTACATTTTTCATGTTATAAGTTTTTGATTTCATGCAAAGAATAGCAAGAACAGGATTTGAACTGAACCAGGGCACGCACGAAGGGGACGAAGGTCAGGGATGAAGGCTGGCTTGGGCTTGGCGCGTTTGGGCCTGTTGTTTTACTTCCCATACCCCCATATTTCCTATTTGCACCCCCTGATAATTTTCTTTTCTTTTCTTGTATAATTTATATTTTCTGACTTTATTTTTTTTTTTTGAACATTAAAAAATCACAAAAATATTTTCTTTATTTTTTGCATTTTATCATATTTTTTTATTTTATTTTTTTCATAATAAATAATTTGTTAGGATTTTATACTTGATTTTCTTAAATAAAATTTATAAATAATATAAAAATATCATACATTTTTATTTTTATTATTTATACACTTAAAATAATATTTTCATACATATTTCAATTTTTTAACATTTTTGTACATATTATTATTATTTTTCTTGAATAAAAATGAATAATATAGAATATATTTTCTTTAAAACAAAAAATTAGGGTTTTCACCCTTTCAAAAATAATCATTTTATTTTCTTATTTCTAAGACTTAAATAAATTTAAATACATACATAAAATTAATACAATTTTTTTTTGCATATTTACATTTTATTGTACTTTTAAATAATTGTTCATTTATTTATTGTATAAATTCAATTGGGTTGTAATAGTAAAGTAGGGTTTTATTTTGTGCAAATACTCCCTATTCAAACTTGTATCCCCCTTCCCATAATATTGTTGTAATAGTCTAGATTTACTTTACGCATTTTATTGCTTTCATATACCATGATTGTAAACTAGGGTTTTGTATGCAAAGGCCAAAAATCAAACAAATAGTATGACCTAACACAAGACAAAAAATGCATGAAAATGACAACACCTCGCACACAAGCACCCCTAGGGTTTCACCCATTTGGTTGCCTTAAAACATGGCCATGGTATGCATGCTAGGTATCTTGGCAAAATCAAACAAAACAAAAAGATCATAGTCCCTCGATGACGCTATCAAAAGGTTGCCTAAACAAAGATGATCTTGGTCCCTAAAATTTGCTAAGATACTTGGCACTATTGCTATCATGATCATACGATGACCCACGCCCGTCCCGCTTAACATCCAAAGATAAGGTTGTTTACCAAATACAATGGTAAATCAACAATGTCAAAGGAATAAAAATGTACAAGAAAGACTTTTGAGTAGGTACATAAGCTTCTAGTTACTTGATCAATTTTCAAACCATCCTTGCTATTTTCAAACACACACGCAATTTCAAAACAATTTCCAAACAACTTTCAAAACATTGAAACATTTTTCAAAAGACAAACATCTTTGTATACATTCTTACAAACAAGAATCATTACAAAGATTGCCTAAACAAAGGCCTCTTTTTCAAAATACTTTCAAAACCACACAAAGCACCATTTCAAACAATTGGAAAAGCAAAGCAAGTGATCTAAACAAGTAACTAAGAGCCCATGGAAAACCATGGATGAAAAGGGTGCTAACACCTTCCCTTTTCATAATCTACCCCCCGAACTCAAGAAAACATCACAAAGGTCTTTCCTGTGCTTTTTTACCTTTCCTTTTGGATAAAATAAAATTCGGTGGCGACTCTTGCCAAACCGAAACATTTACGAACACAAACGCAAAACCTCAAGTCAGTGCTCCCACCGTATCACAGAACTGGCGACTCTGCTGGGGAAAATTAGAATGAGTGGGGTTACCTTAGGGTTTTAGATCACCTTTACATGCTTATCTTGTTTGACTTGTATGCTTTACACTTTGGTCCTATTGTTTGGGTTTGAATCCTCTACCCGGATTTGGGAGACATTCATAGGTAAATAGCAATACGTTGTGGAAATTGTGTGGGGTATACCGACATGGTCTAAGCAATAGCTATATTAGTGCGACATATTTGTGGGTACCAATAGCCTTTGAGTCAATCAAAGAGAATATGGGGCCGCTGAGTGATGTCATGAAGCACTAATGGACTTTTAGAACCTTTACTTGACCAACTTGGACTTTTAGGATGTAGTGAGATGACCGGCATTGGTGCAGTCCGAAGTTGGTAGATACTTGATACTACACTCATTGAGGGTTGTTTTCCTGGAATATTTCGGTCGCCAGTAAAGTGGATAAACTGAAACAATGAACACAGAAAACAATCCAGTGATATTGAGCTCTTTAGAACCCAGTTACTATTTGTAGGACAGGTTGAGCCAACTAAACTTCAAGAGGGTACTTACCTATGAAACCCCATGCAAGCCTAAAACTAGGAACTTGTATGATTTGATTGTACATATATACTTGTGCATAACATCATGAACATCATGAAGCATCATTTGTATCCACTAACCATTTCAAGGATTTTGGATCTTCATCTTTGCTCCTGTTTTGTAGGTAATGGATTCACTTCGCAGGAAAACTATCCAAGTCAACCTTGTAAGAATTCCTCCACAACTCAAGGAGCTAGCTTCAAGGATTCCTAAGAATTCTCCATTCACCGAGAAGCATGGTCGTCTTCTCAACTTAGTTAACACCAACACTAAGGAGGATATGCTGAAAGTTCTCTTCCAGTTCTTTGACCCTTTGCATCATTGCTTTACATTTCCTGACTACCAGCTTGTGCCCACTTTGGAGGAATTTTCTCAACTCTTGAGGATTTCTATTCTTAATCAACATCCCTTCAACGGTACGGAAAGAGATCCAAAGCCAGAAGAGATTGCTCAAGCCTTACACTTGCACTCATCTGATGTCACAACACATTGGGAAACCAGAAGTGGTGTCAAAGGCTTCTTGGCAAAGTTCTTGTTTGAGAAGGCCCAAAGCTGCTAGAATTCTTTGGACTTACAAGATTTTGAGGAGATTGTAGCTCTTCTCATCTATGGTATGGTCTTGTTCCCTAACCCTAATAAAGTCATAGATGTGAGTGCCGTCAAAATCTTCATGGCTCGCAACCCGGTGCCTACATTGCTTGGAGATATCTTACACTCTTTTCACACTCGAACAATGAGGAAAAGAGGTGTTCTCATGTGTTGCACTCCTCTACTGGCAAGATGGTTTATTTCTCATCTTCCCAAATCAGTGTTGAAGAATGAGAAAGGTTTGAGGTGGTCATAACGATTGATGACTCTTACACATTCAGACATTCATTGGTGTTCTCGATCTAAAGAGAATGTTATCATCGTCGACCATTATGGGGAATTCTCTAATGTCCCTCTACTTGGCATTAGGGGAGGTATCACCTACAACCCCTGCTTGGCTCTAAGACAGTTTGGGTATGCCCTAAGGGATGGCCCACATGACATGCTGATTCTAGACTTGGTTTTTGACTTCGACAACGACGATCAAGGACTTCGACAAAGGTTCATCCGATCTTGGAGGATGCCAAAAAAGGTAGACAGTAAGACCTTGGGAAATAAGAATTCCATCCCCCTTGAGCCTTACCTTAAGTGGGTACGAACCCGCGCCCAAAGTCTTATGATGCCTTACCCCTACATTCTCCCTGTGATTATAGAGCCTGTCATGGAAGGAGAGGTTCCATACACCCTCCTATATCCTGACATGCCAACATCACTCTAGGATTTACAAAGGAGTTGGATACAGCTCAAGGGAGAACACGATGGTTTCGAAGCCCAATTCTACGCAAGCGAGAAGAAGGTTTTGGAACTTACTTGTCAACTTCCCGAAGAGCGGACTCTCAACACCTACATTGCACCAAAAAGGATGCGCAACATCTTTTTACATTAGAATTTAGTATTATTTTGCCCATGGGGCATTGATGTACTAACAAATTCTATCTTATTAATATGACGTGTGTTTCTTTTTTGTTTAAAACAAATTTGAATTTCTGAATCCTTGAATGCATTACATGAATACATATCATTCATCATATGCATAAGCAGTTCTTCACACCAAGTTTCCTCATCTCTCTGCTGTTTATTTCACCAAGATGGATATTGGACAAACGGTCAAAGACTTACAAGCTCATAATTCACAATTCCAACAGCCACTCTTGACCTTGGCTAAAGGGAAGGAGGAGCTCAAAACTTTTCTAGAAAAGGAAAAAGAGAAAAAGAAGAAGAAGAGAGTTGGTGTGGCTACCATGGGCAGAAGGTTTGAAGGTCAAGCCAGAAGGGTCCTAGATTTTCCATCAACCTCTGAGGAAGGAGAGAGAAAGGGTAAAGAGATTGCCATGCCATCATATTATGAAGCTAAAGAAGAGGAAGATGGGGACTAATCTGAACAACAATACCCTCATGCAGATGACAAATACAAAAACTTGGAAGAACGTCTGGCAGCTATGGAGATACAGAGAGTGCCTAGGCTGGACTTTGAAGAGCTAGGGTTGGTGTATGGAATTGTAATCCTTCCTAAATTCAAAGTGCCACTGTTTGGTAAGTACGATGGGCTGTCTTGTCCCAAGATGCACCTGTGATCTTATGTCAGGAAAATTCAACCACATTCTTCTGACAAAGACTTATGGGTCCACTTTTTCCAAGACAGTTTGTCGGGGACGCAGCTGGATTGGTTCTACCAGTTGGAGAGGTCTGATGTGCACAATTGGGAGGATTTGGCAGCCGCCTTCTATAAACAATATCAATACAATGCAGACTTAGCACCAACCCGTACCCAATTACAGACTATGGGCATGGTCTCAAATGAAGGTTTCAAAGAGTATGCCCAAAAATGGATAGACTTGGCAAGACGAGTACAACCACCTCTATTTGAGAGGGATCTAGTAGACATGTTCTTGGGAACTCTGTCAGGGCCTTTCTTTAATCACCTGATTGGAAGCTCTTCTGCGGGGTTCACCGAGTTGATTCTAACTGGTGAGAGAGTTGAAGTTGGCATAAAAAGCAGGAAAATTCAAAAAGATGCATCTGCTTCCGCCGCCATCAAAAAGACTTTTCCGGCAAAGAAGGAAGTATCAGCTGTCTACTCCCAAAGAGGTCAGGGAAGAGTTGAGCACCGGCCAGCAGTGGGGGCCGTAATGATTTAGAAGTCTGTAGCTGATCAGCCCAGAAACAATCAACCAAGAACCAACCTAACAAGGGTGAAAAGGACTATACGACAATTCACCCAGATAAACATGACTCCTGCTCAGGTTCTACCCCATCTTTTGAAGTTAAACCTTTCCAGTCTGAAAGAGGCCCCGAAGAATCCGAATACAACTTCTCCTTACTACCATTCGAACGCCAAGTGTACTTATCATTCAGAGAGCCCGAGGCACGACACCAACAATTATTGGGCCCTCAAGAATAAGATTCAGGATTTGATAAATGCTAAAGAAGTTGAATTCGACGCCCCTGAAAAGCCGAATGTAATCTCTGCTCCAATGCCAAAGCATGTCCACAATGCCCATGCTGTTGAAGAGGATCTGTTTGTTGCTACTGTTGATGATTTAATAACTTCGCTACCGATTATCAAGTTGAATTTACTGAAGGCTGGGACTTTCCCAGGTTGTGAAGAAGTGTGCTGCCTTTGTTCATCCATACCAACCGACTGTCTATTGTTGAAGTTAGGCATCCAACGCCTAATGGATAACCAAGAAATCCTTTTTGAAAAGACTCTTGTTACAACGACTCCTGTCAATGATGTTTCAATAATAACCATATCCGCAAATCTTTCCAAGGTCTCCAAAAGACCTGTTAAAATTACATCCGCTCCAAAGACTGCACCTTTGAAGATAACCATGCCCGGGCCCGTCCCATACAAGTCCGACCGATCAATACCGTGGAACTATGGTGGAGAAATCTACTACCACGGTATTAAAAAAATTGAATCAACCGAAGAGAGTTTTAATGAAGAGACTTCCGACATTGGAAACATTGCTGGAACGAGAAAAATCACCCGCAGTGGAAGAATTTTCTCTCCAGAGATTGCCCCTCCAAACGCAATCTTTGGACCCTCAGCTGCTCTTAAGGTTATCCCTGCACCGGTAAACATATCTGCGAGAACTCCAATTATTGAAGAAATTGTAACTTCTGTGGTTGTCCCCTCTGCTGCTGCTGATGATAGAGGGAAAGGGATCCAAGAAGAACCCGTCATGACGAGGGCTTAGCCATTGGTCATCCCTGAGACCTCTCAAAAAGAAATGGAAGAGATTTTGAAAATATTCAAGAAAAGCGATTATGATGTTGTGGAAGAACTGGGGAAAACCCCCTCAAAGATCTCTATGTTGGCCCTGCTGCTTTGTTCAGAAGCTCATGCTAAAGCTTTGATCAGATTTTTAAAGATGGCCCATGTGCCACAGGAAACCTCCGTGGATCAGTTCCAGGAATGTGTAGCTAGCTTAACAGCTGACAACGGTCTAGGATTCTCCGATGCTGATTTAACATCCAAAGGGAGAAAACATAATGATGCTTTGCATGTCTCGGTGGAATGCAGAGGGACTACTCTAACACACGTACTCATAGACACTAGTTCATCGATGAACGTCTTGCCGAAGAAAGCCTTGGATAGACTGGATTATGAAGGTTTAACCTTGAAGCCCAGCAATATAATTGTCAAAGCCTTTGATGGTTCTAAAAGGATGGTCCACGGGGAGGTGGACATCCCGATTAAAATGAGAATTGAAACCTTCAACTCCATATTCTATGTGATGGACATCAGTCCTTCCTATTCTTGCTTGTTGGGAAGACCCTGGATTCACAATGCTGGAGCCGTCACTTCCACTCTGCATCAAATGCTCAAATACCCTGTCCAGGGGAAAATCATAACTGTTCATGGCGAAGAGGAATACATCATAAGACATCTAAATTCTTTCTGCTATGTAGAATTGGATGGTGAATTCATCGAAACCCCTTCCCAGCATTTTGAAGAGGTAGCTCAGGAGATTGCATAAACCAAAATAGTGTCTTTTGTACCCATGATTACAAGACCTCCGCCTCGGATGTCGTCTCTCAAAGATGCAAAGGTTGTGATTGAAGAAGGAGGAAGCATAATCTGGGGGAAGCTTCCAGACTTTCCTTACAAATCAGATAAATTCGGCTTGGGGTTCACTTCTTCTGCTCAAAAGGTTGTACATCGCGCCCGTGCCGGAGGGCCACCAGTGAAGATCACCCATCATGGAGTCAATGCTTTGGAGGACAGTGAAGAGGAGAGAAGCCTGAAAGACTGGATTTTTCCAACTGTTGATGGAGGACTGTGCAACTGGGAAGCAAAAGACTTTGTTCCGATTACTTTCATAATGCAGTAATTTATCTTTCAAACATTTCTGTTGGTTTTTAATAATTCTCAAACAATTTGTACACTTTTAACCTTGTGCCTTACCCGAGGCACATAGGTCCATTTGTAAGGGTTTGATTTTTCATCTTCATATGCCATTTTAATGAATCATGGACGTTTTCACATATAAACTTTTGTGTTCATTGTATTTCTTTTTAAATTTTATTTGTTTAAAGGTGGATATCCCTTACACACACCCACACATACAAATGCAGGTACCCTTCCATTCCGGATTCCATGGGTAACAATTCTGCTATGGTCTTCAGTGACTCTAAAGATCTGGTATACCATGCCGAATACGAAGGTGAGGAAGATTGTGAGGTGCCAGGAGAATTGGCTAGACTGCTACAACAGGAAGAAATGGCTATTCTACCTCATGAGGAGCTATTAGAGACAATCAACTTGGGTACTAAGGAAGACAGAAAAGAAGTCAGAGTGGGTGCCAACCTAGATCCGAGTGTCAAGGAATGCTTAATTCAGTTGTTGAATGAATATGTTGAGATCTATTCATGGTCATACAAAGACATGCCGGGACTCGATACAGACATTGTGGTACACTGTCTACCCACAAGAGAAGACTGTCCACCAGTTAAACAGAAAGTCCGCCGCATGAGGCCCGACATGTCAGAAAAGATCAAAGCAGAAGTTATGAAGCAGTTCAATGCTGGATTTCTTGCTGTTACTTCCTATCCACAATGGGTTGCTAACATTGTGCCCGTGCCTAAGAAGGACGGCAAAGTGAGAATGTGCATGGATTACAGAGACTTAAACAGGGCCATCCCTAAAGATGACTTTCCACTTCAGCACATTGACATCCTGGTTGAAAACACAACTCATCACAAGGTATTTTCTTTCATTGACGGATTTTCAGGTTACAACCGGATCAAAATGGCACCTGAGGACATGGAGAAAACTACTTTTGTTACACACTGGGGTACGTTCTGTTACAAAGTGATGCCATTCGGACTGAAGAATGCCGGGGCAACCTATCAACGCGCCATGGTAGCTTTGTTTCATGATATGATACATCATGAGATAGAGGTCTACGTAGATGACATGATAGCCCAATCACAAACTGAAGAAGAACACCTCAACCATCTGCAAAAGCTGTTTGTCACGTTGAAGGAGTACAAGCTCAGTCTGAACCCTAACAAGTGCACTTTCAGAGTCCGGTCCGATAAACTCTTGGGTTTCATTGTCAGCCACAAGGGAATCGAGGTTGATCCTGCCAAAGTCAAAGCTATACAAGAAATGCCCGCTCCTCGCACTGAGAAGGAGGTCAGAGGTTTCTTGGGACGCCTAAACTACGTTGCAAGGTTCATTTCTCACCTAACATCTACCTGTGAACCAATCTTCAAGCTGTTGAAGAAAGATCAGGTAGTTAAATGGAATGATGATTGTCAAATTGCTTTCGATAAAATCAAGGAGTATTTGCTAGAACCTCCTATCTTGATGCCTCCCATCGAAGGAAGACCGCTAATCATGTATCTGACCGTCCTAGAAAATTCAATGGGGTGCGTATTGGGCCAACATGACGAGTCTGGCCGAAAAGAGCATGCCATTTATTACCTTAGCAAAAAGTTTACCGTCTGTGAGACCCGATACTCACTGCTCGAGAAAACTTGCTGCGCTTTGGTATGGGCTGCTCGCCGGCTAAGGCAGTATATGTTAACTCATACCACTCTGCTGATATTTAAGATGGATCCGATCAAGTACATCTTTGAGAAGCCTGCTTTGTTTGGAAGGATAGCCAGATGGTAGATGATCCTAACGGAATACGATATACAGTACACGACCCAAAAAGCTATAAAGGGGTGTGTGCTAGCTGACCATCTGGCTCATCAAGCTATAGAAGATTACCAATCCATGAGGTTTGACTTCCCTGAAGAGGACATCATGACATTGGACAACATTAAAGATTTCAGACCATATGACGGACCTAAACAAGGATCCCGATGGACCCTGTACTTTGATGGGGCCTCCAATGCACTTGGAAACGGTATCAGCGCGATACTTATTTCTCCAGAAGGTTTCCATACTCCTTTCACTGCCAGACTTTGCTTTAACTGCACCAATAACATGGCCGAGTATGAAGCTTGTATCTTTGGTCTCAAGGCTGCAATAGACCTGGGAATCAAATCTTTGGTTGTGTTTGGAGACTCAGCTTTGGTTATCAGTCAGATCAAAGGAGAGTGGGACACTAAGCATCCCAATCTCATCCCTTACAAAGAACATGTCTTGACATTGTTATCACATTTCAAGCAGATTACCTTCGAGCACTTCCCACGAGAAGAAAATCAGCTAGCAGATGCTCTAGCTACAATGACATCCATGTTTAAACTTAACTGGGATAATGAGGCTCCCCAAATCACCATGGAACGGATGGACGAACCTGCACACTATCACGAGATTAATACCGAAGAAGTAGTGGACCGACCTTGGTTTCATGAAGTCAAAAGGTATCTCGAGGCTCAAGAATATCTTAAAGGAGCTTCAGTCAACGACAAAAATTTCTTAAGGAGATTGTCAGCTAAGTTCTTCCTGAGCAATTGTATCATGTACAAGCTCAATCATGATTGCATTCTGCTCCGTTGTGTGGACAAGATTGAAGTTGAGCAGATCATGGCTGAACTGCACAATGGTACCTTTGGCACTCACTCTAGCGGGCATACGATGGCTAAGAAGATCCTACGGGCAGGCTATTACTGGTCTACCATGGAAGCTGACTGCTATCAACCTTCCAAGACTTGTCACAAATGTCAAATCTATGCGGACAAGCTACATATACCTCCAGTTCCTCTCAATGTCTTAACAGCTCCTTGGCCGTTCGCTATGTGGGGGATCGACATGATTGGGGAGATCAAGCCTACAGCATCAAATGGACACCGTTTAATTCTGGTGGCCATTGAATACTTCACCAAGTGGTTCGAAGCAGCTTGCTTCGCATCCGTCACAAAGAATGTTGTTGCCCGCTTCATCAAGCAGAACCTCATTTGCCGGTACGGTATCCCCGAAAGGATCATCACTGAGAACGGTACAAACCTTAACAACACTATGATCACCGCCTTGTGCGAGAAGTTCTAGATTCAACATCACAATTCATCTCCCTATCGGCCAAAGATGAACGGTGTTATTGAAGCTGTGAACAAAAATATCAAGAAGATCATACAAAAGATGACAGTCACCTACAAGGACTGGCATGAGATATTAATGTTTGCTCTTCACGGGTACCGTACCATGACGCGTACATCAACTGGGGCAACACCATATTCCTTGGTATATGGCATGGAAGCTGTTTTACCTATTGAAGTTCAGATTCCATCCTTGAGAATCATGAAGGATGTTGGTTTGAGTGAAGATGATTGGATTCAGACCCGGATTGATCAACTTAACTTGATTGACGAGAAGAGACTTACTGCTGTTTGTCATGGTCAGACGTACCAAAAACGGATGATCAAGTCATTCAACAAGAAAGTCAGGTGCCATGTATATTAAGTCATAGATCTAGTGATCAAGCGGACCATCTTGCCGCAAAGTGATCCCATGGGAAAATGGACTCCTACTTACGAAGGACCATTTGTAATCAAGAACATATTTTCTGGTGGGGCAATGATCTTAACCACCATGGACGGCGATGACTTGCCGCACCCTGCGAACGCAGACATAGTCAAAAGATACTACGCATAAATGACCCGCTAGGTTGACCCACCTAGGCATAAAAAAAGGGGCATCCCGGTGAATCGAAAACCCGAAAGGGCGATTCAGGAAAAAGTTAGGGATAGATAAAAAAAATCTGTACACCCGGCAAGTTGAAAACCTGAAATGGCGACTTGGGCAAAAAAGGGTTTCCCGATGGATCGAAAACCCGAAAGGGCGGTCCAGGAAAAAGTTAGGGAATTAAAGCGTATGACTATGTGTCGTCGGATCACTTTAAGGACAATCTCTTCACAGACAAGCTCCAGGTTTCTGATCAACTTAATCATCTTCGGACGAAGCAACGAATGGCAAGATATCCAGAGTTACGAAGGCTATAGCGGAATGGGAACCCCATGGAATTTTTACACATATCCATCTTTCTTTGTATAAATTTTTCTCATTTTTATGACAACGTTCTCTTACTAGGATGTCTGTCTCCTTTGTACAAAATACTTACACAAAGTTAATACAAAGATACTTCAAAGTGAAGAAAACTATTTGTCTTTTCCTTTTTACACTTGTGTTTTATTTGAAAATGTCCAATGATTCATTAATGAGCATATGCATTTGAATATAATCACAGTTTACAAATAAACGATTTGGAAAAGATTTATTGCTGACAGGTTGAAAGTATAGGAAAACGTCTTTAGGCTATTCCAGGGGAAATCCCTACAGTACATCATCTAGATCCCCAGCGGAGCTAAATTTCAAAATCCCCATCAGAGTTAAAATTTCAAACTCCCAATCCCCAGCGGAGCCAAAACTTTGAACTACAGATCCTCAACGGAGATGAAACTTTCTTCCCCAGCGGAGCTAAAACTTCAACCTTTAAACCCCAGTGGAAATCCTCCAGCTTCCTTAAACTCCCCTGCGAGTTATCTTAAGACCTGATGATTTCCCAACAAGTTGCTTTGAAACCTGACAGCTAATCAGACGACAATTTCGGATAATTCCCCAGTAGATTGGCATACAACCCAAACTCTTGATCTCCCCAACAGTATAGCTACTCCCCAGAGTTTTCACTCCTCAGCAGATTGAATATTCTGATTCTCATTTTCCCAGTGAAGTCACCAAAGTTTTCGTTACTCCTCAACAGAACAAAGATTCTCATTCTTAGTTCCCCGCAGAAATCATCAGAATTTTCCCTATTCCCTAGCCGAGTAAGGATTCCCATTATTTAACTCCCAGTAGAAGTCTTCAAGGTTCTCTGGATTTCCCAAGCAGATTTCTCAAGCAGTTTGACATTACCCTCACAACGGATTTTGTCAATACTCCAACTTCAAGACATGAAGGATTCTCACATCCCCACAGAAGTTGTCAGGGATTTTCCATCCCCAACAGTCTCCAAGGATTTATCATCCTCAGCAATCAAAGATTTTGAATCTCCAGCAGCGGTCAAGGATTTATTTTCCCCGGCAACAGTCAAGGGTTTTGTTACCCCCAGTTGTCAAGGATTTATTTTCCTCAGAAATACAGCGAATCAGCTTACATGCGCATACATTACACTCATATATAATAAACATTGATAAAACACATTTATTGCATCATACATTTCATGAAACATAACTTTGTGTTTCAGCTAACATTTTACCCTTTTCAGGATAAGATTAACAGCTATCTTTAACAAATATTCAAAGATTTCAGATAGAGTACGGATACACTCCAGACGCGAAAGTCATTCTATTACTCATTCAGATTTCAACTTCAAATACAGTAAAGATACATTCCAGACACGGAAGTCGTTCTTTTACTCATTCCGAATTCAAGGTCAAGATACAATTCAGATACACTCCAGACGCGGAAGTCATTCTATTACTCATTCAGATTTCAACTTCAGATACAGTAAAGATACATTCCAGACATGGAAGTCATTCTTTTACTCATTCCGAATTCAAGGTCAAGATACAGTTCAGATACGCTCCAGACACGGAAGCCATTCTAATACTCATTCAGACTTCAACATTGAAATTCCAGTTCAGATACGCCCCAGATATAGTTGCCATTCTGCCACTTATTCAAATTTCGAGTACAGATACAGTCCAGGTACGCTCCCGACACGGTTGCCATTCTGTCAGTTATTCTGGCTTTTTCTCCAGCTCAGAGACGCTCCAGACACGGATGCCATTCTATCGCTTATTTAGATTTCAGATTCAGATATAATACAAATACACTCCAAACACGGAAGTCGTTCTGTCATTCATTCAGATTCAAGTTTAGTTACAGCTTGGATACACTCCAGACACAGACGCCATTCCTTTGCTCATACGGACTCAGTCTCCAGATACAGGTCAGATACGTTCCAAATACGGACACCATTCTGATACTCATTCTTTTGACTTACAACTTATAACTCAACAAACATTCTTGGATGGCATCTTCAAGCCCATCTCCAAACAAGATTCTATCACCTCTCCAAATGGCATCTTTAAGCCCATTCCCTCAACTACTTCATCGAGTGCAAATTTACGGGCACTCTAGTGTCCAATCATCTTTTACCTTCGAGTCACGAACGGTAAATCTCGCCAATCTAACTCTTCAGATTCAAGAAGATTGAACAGGGGCAACTGTTGTACCCCAAAATTTTCCCTCTCATTTTATCAAGATTCTCCTTACAAGACTTCTTGGACTCCAGACAGGATTAAGGTTTGCTCAACTCAAGACCTCTCCTTACACTGATGACCTGAAATTAGGGTTTGAGTTTGTACAAGGATTTTTGGACCATTAATGCTTCATGTGACTTTCATACACCATCTTGGACCCCTAAGATTGCTCATGACAAGTTTCAAACCTTGAAACAAATTTTTGTCCAGTCAATTGGACAGTTGACCTAAAAATCAGCTGTATTGGAGAAAAAGTCAACCATGGCCAATTTATAGTCAAACCTCATAATTTTTGATCCACATCAACATTATAGACTCATATGAACCATTTGATCAAGTTTGGACCACAACTCCTCAAGAAAATTGATCAGATCATCAAAAGGGCAAAATGGTCAAAATTAGGGTTTTGACTAAAGAAAGGCAATTTCTGATTTTTCACTCAGCCAATGGAAAATTGGGTTCAAGCATGATCTCAAGGACTCAATAATATCATATTTACCTAATCACATAGTTCAAAGGATCTCAAATGCATTGGATTGACAGATGAATTTTCCTGTAAACTAATCAAAAATCAACTGTACACTGAAAAGTCAAACTTTGACTTTTTGGTCAAAATCAAGTGCCAAGGGTCATAGTTCATCAAGATATGTCAAAATATGAGAATTGTTGATCAAGAAAACAAATTTTGCAAATTAGGGTTTTGAATTTGAAAAATTTCATAACTTATAATTTTTCTAAGTTATGGAAATTTCTTATTTTTTCCCAACTTTCCACAACTTTTTCACCATGATGCAATTGGATTCAAAGAAAACTTCAAACATTAAAGTTGTATTCCTCCATTAAATCTAAAACTTTGATTCACAAAGTTTTCCAGAAAGATGATTGGATCTCAAGTTATGATTTTGTGAATAGGGGCCCATAAACTTTTTAACTTAGTGAAATTTTGCCCTAGTTTAGGCAGATTTTTGACCTAACTTCATGGAAATTTTTCACCTAGTTCCAAGAGGAATCTCAAAATTCATTTCAAAGATGTATTGTAGAGAATTTTACAAGATTTTAAAAATGTCCAAGAACTCTCCAAGATCATTTATGGTTAGGGAGATCGAAGAAATGAAAATGGCAACTTATAACTTTTGTCCAAGGCATTTTTCACATTGGTACAAGTTGCAAATTAGTTTCAAACATTCTTGTACTTGCATTACAGGTCCTAATCCTTTCTACATTTCAAAATTGAATTCTAATTCAATGGACAATGGCTTTATTTTTTATCTTTGGAGCATTGTACATTGAATTAATCCAAAAATGGCATAAAGTGCATAATACCATTTTGATAAAGCATGCTTTTTGCAATTTTGTGTTTCTTGAGCCATGGACCTGATCTTTGGTTGCAAACCAGATCCACAAACTTCAGGCAAAGTATACCAACTCTCATCAGGCCTTAAGCTAGCCTGTACAGGCCTTTGGGTTTGTCACTTCACCTTTTCTTCAAAAGCAAGCAAACCTGCAAAAGTCAAGCAAGCTTGTGTATGTGATAAAGGCAAGGCTTTGTATCATTTCAAACGACCTCAGAACTTTGTTGCAAGCCTAAGACACGAATTGCTCAACTCCCAAACACCCTCAATCACAAAAAACACCATTTTCTGCCCAAACAGGGCATCTTCTGCAAATCTCAAGCCATTTCCATTTTACCTCGTGCGTTTTTCCTTGAATCACTTCAAACACATTACATACATCCCATCCAAGCTATCCAGGCCCCTGTCTTGAAACTGTGAGCTCATTTTCACACTTCACCATTTTCATTTTGAAGGTTTGCAGGTTGACTCGTGCAAGGAGTTCTAGCCATCTACAAGACCAGCTGAGCATTGGAGAAGCTTGAGGGAACCTCAAGGAAGCTCACAAGAACTTCAGGCCTCACTCAAAGTTCCCACATTGCCATATCCAAACTCAACTGAACAAGGTATTTGTCAAGTTTCTATCTCCTTATTTAGGCATCCTTAAGCTTAGGTTTGTGAAGCAAAAATGTGGTCCTTAATGTGCTTGAGCTGTACATATGCATAGTTTGTATTTATATTAACCGAGCTCGGAGTATTTGGATGTTGAATATGCTGAAAAAACTAGGTCAGAAATTAGGGCCATTAAAGTTCTCTTTGGTCTTTTAGAGTTAGGTCATGTTCTTTATATCACTGGAATCGTGAGTTCATGAGCTACATTTTTCATGTTATTTGTTTTTGATTTCATGCAAAGAATAGCAAGAACAGGATTTGAACTGAACCAGGGCACACGCGAAGGGGACGAAGGTCAGGGATGAAGGCTGGCTTGGGCTTGGCGCGTTTGGGCCTTTTGTTATACTTCCCATACCCCCATGTTTCCTATTTGCACCCCCTGATCATTTTCTTTTATTTTTTATATTTTATGACTTTATTATTATTTTTTGAACATTAAAAAATCACAAAAATATTTTCTTTATTTTTTTCATTTTATCATATTTTTTTATTTTATTTTTTGCATAATAAATAGTTTGTTAGGATTTTATACTTTATTTTCTTAAATAAAATTTGTAAATAATATAAAAATATCATACATTTTTATTTTTATTATTTATACACTTAAAATAATATTTTATACATATTTCAATTTTTTAACATTTTTGTACATGTTATTATTATTTTTCTTGAATAAAAATGAATAATATAGAATATATTTTCTTTAAAAAAAAAATTAGGGTTTTCACCCTTTCAAAAATAATCATTTTATTTTCTTATTTCTAAGACTTAAATAAATTTAAATACATACATAAAATTAATACAAAAGTTTTTTCTGCATATTTACATTTTATTGTAATTTTAAATAATTGTTCATTTATTTATTGTATAAATTCAATTGGGTTGTAATAGTAAAGTAAGGTTTAATTTGTGCAAATACCCCCTATTCAAACTTGTATCCCCTTCCCATAATATTGTTGTAATAGTCTAGATTTACTTTACGCATTTTATTGCTTTCATATACCATGATAGTAAACTAGGGTTTTGTATGCAAAGACCAAAAATCAAACAAATAGTATGACCTAACATAAGACAAAAAATGCATGAAAATGACAACACCTTGCACACAAGCACCCCTAGGGTTTCACCCATTTGGTTGCCTTAAAACATGGCCATGATATGCATGCTAGGTAACTTGGCAAAATAAAACAAAACAAAAAGATCATAGTCCCTCGATGACGCTATCAAAAGGTTGCCTAAACAAAGATGATCTTGGTCCCTAAAATTTGCTAAGATACTTGGCACTATTGTTATCATGATCATACGATGACCCACGCCCGTCCCGTTTAAAATCCAAAGATAAGGTTTTTTACCAAATACAATGGTAAATCAACAATGTCAAAGGAATAAAAATGTACAAGAAAGACTTTTGAGTAGGTAGATAAGCTTCTAGTTACTTGATCAATTTGCAAACCATCCTTGCTATTTTCAAACACACACACAATTTCAAAACAATTTCCAAACAACTTTCAAAACATTGAAACATTTATCAAAAGACAAACATCTTTGTATACATTCTTACAAACAAGAATCATTACAAAGATTGCCTAAACAAAGGCCTCTTTTTCAAAATACTTTCAAAACCATACAAAGTACCATTTCAAACAATTTGAAAAGAAAAACAAGTGATCTAAACAAGTAACTAAGAGCCCATGGAAAACCATGGATGAAAAGGGTGCTAACACCTTCCCTTTTCATAATCTACCCCCCGAACTCAAGAAAACATCTCAAAGGTCTTTCCTATTCTTTTTTACCTTTCCTTTTGGATAAAATAAAAGTCGGTGGCGACTCTTGCTAAACCGAAACATTTGCGAACACAAACGCAAAACCTCAAGTCAGTTCTCCCACCGTATCACAACAGTCAAGTGAGAGATGAATCAGGAAATATAATTGAGTCGTCCCAAGAAACCTCTAACCTCCTTCTCATTACGGGGAGCTGGAATTTCTTGGATATCTTTTAACTTTGCGGGATCAACCTCAATTCCTTTTCCACTGACGACGAAGCCTAGGAGCTTTCCAGACCTTACCCCGAAGATGCACTTGTTGGGATTAAACCTCAGCTTGTACTTCTTCATACTTTCAAATAGCTTGTGTAGATGATTAAGGTGTTCTTACTCAGTTTGTGATCTCGCTATCATGTCATAAACATAAACTTCTATCTCATGATGAATCATGTCATGAAATAAAGCCACCATAGCCCATTGATAAGTTACGCCTGCATTCTTCAGCCCAAAAGGCAAGACTTTATAACAGAAGGTGCCCCACTGTGTGACAAAAGTAGTTTTCTCCATGTCTTTGGGTGCCATTTGATTTCGTTATAACCCGAGAATCCATCCATGAAGGAGAATACCTTGTGTTGAGCAGTGTGGTCAACCAAGACATCAATATGTGGTAGTGGAAAGTCATATTTGGGGCTTGCCCTATTTAAATCCCTGTAGTTTACACACATACGGACCTTATCATCTTTCTTCGGTACTTAGAACAACATTTGCAACCCATTAGGGATACGACATCACTGCCAAGAAAACTGTATTGAATTATTTCATTACCTCAGCCTTGATTTTCTCTGACATATCAGGGCGCATGCGACGAACCTTTTGTTTGATCAGAGAATAACCTTTTTTCATTGGCAGCCGATGAACCACGACGTCAGTATCGAGCCCCGACATGTCTTTGTATGACCAAGCAAAGACCTCAACATATTCGTGCAACATCTGAACTAATATGCTCTTGACATTATCTTCCAAGTTGGCGCAAATCTTGACTTCTTTCTTATCTGCCTCTGTACCCAAGTTTATCACTTCTACTGGTTCTTCATGCAGTTGGATAACCTTTTCCTCTTGTATCAGGATTCTGGCGAGTTCTCCAGGTATCCCATAATTTTCTTCACCTTCGTCTTCGGCTTGATATATTGGATTTTTAAAGTCATAAATGGCAATAGCAGAATTGTTGCCAATGAGATCCAGAGTGGATGTGGATCTACAAATGTGTGTGTGTGCATGTAAGGTCACATGACTATTTTGAAAATGCGGTAAAGTAAAAGAAAGACAAGGAGCATAAAATTTGAATACAAAATCATCCAATGTTTTCATTAAATGAGCATATGATATATGAAATGACAACCCTTAACAAACGGACCATCGTGCCCCGGGCAAGGAACATGGTTCAATGTCATTGTTTTTTAAAGAAATTATACAGACAAACTTCTTAAAGAATTAAAAATAGGAAATAACAATTACTCCTGGCTGAAGGAGATTGAGATGAAGTCTTTGGAATTCCAATTGTCAAGTCCACCATCAATAGTAGGGAATATCCAGTCGTCCAAGTCACCATCACTATCAGTGTCTTCCAGAGCATTGACTTCATTGCTGATAATACGAAGAGGTTGTCCTCCAGCACGAACACGACAAACCTCTTTCTGAGCTTTTGAAGTGAAACCCAATCCAGATTTGTTAGATTTGTAGGGAGTATCAGGAAGTTGTCCCCAGATAGTGCAACCTCCATCTTCTACAACAGCCTTAACATCCTTAATGGAGGCCATTCTTGGTGTGTCCTTAGCCATCTTAGGAGTAGCGGAAATAGCTTTAGCGACAAAAATCATTGGAGGGATCACTTCCAATGCTTGGCAGGGGGTTTCAATGAATTCTCCATCCATTTCGACATATTTGAAAGAATTCAAATGACTGAACATATATTCTTCCTCTCCACAGACTGTGACAATCTTCCGTTTCACTGGGCATTTCAGCTTTTGATGCAATGTAGAGGTAACTTCACCTGCCCCATGAATCCATGGGCATCCGAGCAAGCTTGAATAGGCCGGGCGGATATCATTACATAAAAAGTGGAGTTTAAAACTTGAGATCCCACCTTGATCAGAAGATCGACCTCTCCATGGACCATCCTCTTTGACCCATCAAAGGCTCTTACCATAATATCACTGGGTTACAGCACCAGCCCTTCACAGTCCAGACTATCCAAAGCACCTTTGGGTAAAACATTTTGGTAGGACCGGTTATCTACTAACACATGCGTCAAAGTAGTTCCTTTGTATTCAATAGAGATGTGTAGAGATTTATTATGATTCTTCCCCGTCGGAGTTAGATCTGCATCACAAAATCCTAAACCATTATCAGCAGTTAGGCTTGCAACATAATTCTCAAATTGATCAGCAGTGGTCTCTTGTGCTACATGGGCATTCTTCAGAAATTACAACAAAGCTTGGGCATGTGCTTCAGAGCATAATAACAAGGACATCATGGATATCTTTGAGGGTGTCTGTCCTAGTTGCTCAACTATTTTGTAGTCACTTTTATAAATAATATTTAGAATTTCTTCCATCTCTTGCCTAGATGGGTATTCAATTGTCACTTCTTTTGAGGGGGCCTCCGTCAGGGCAGGCTCAATTACTTTCTCTTTACCTCGGGCATTGGCAGTTAGCCCAGCAATAGGAATGCGAATAGGTGTTGTAGTAGTTGTTGGAGGAGAAATCTACAGAGAGAAGATCCTTCCTGTCCTAGTGACCTTACTAGTTCCAGGAATATTTGTAATTTCAGGATCTTCATTTTCATCAATCCATGGCTCTTTCTTGACACCATGATAATAAACCTCTGCCCCATAGTTTCAGGGAACAACTTTGTTAGAGGAATAGAGGACTGGTCCCGGTTTAGTGATGATCAGGGGAGCCCCTCTTGGCTCAGTGGGAATCCTTATAGGGCCTCTAGAGGTGATCCTTATAGGAGTATTGGAAATTGTGATTATGGAAACATCTTCAAGTCTCAGTACTTGGGATATACTTTCAAGCAAACTCTTCATGAACGGAGTTTTATCGAACAAAATTTCATGGCTATCAATCAACCGTTGAATACCTTTCTTCAGCCATATACAACCATTAGTTTGGGAAGCACAATGGTAATAATTTTTAAGGCATCCGGGAAATAAAACGACTCCTAACAGATTCTTCTTAACATACAATAAGGGAGTAGTCAAATCACTGATGGAGGAGACATATGAAACATCGTCAACAACATTAACACCTTTACCATGACTGGTCATGGGTGCGGTAATCACATTAGGGGTTTCTGAAGGGTCAAACTCAATCACTTTGTTGTCAATCAAATCTTGAATTTTTCTTTTTAGGGCCCAACAATCATTGGTGTCGTGCCCCAGACTATTGGAATGGTATGCACACCTTGCATTTGGGTTATACTTCAGAGATGATGTGATGGGATTTTGAGGAGGATCCCGCAGTGTTATCAATTGTGCTTTCAATAGATGTTCTAATGCTTTAGCCAATCACATATTAATCCGGGTAAATTGTCTCCTCGTAGCGTCTGACCTACGCTGATTGTTTTGTTGTTGTGGTTGTTGAGCTAGGGTCGGGTTAGAAATCAATATTGCATTTACTGACTGATGACGATCATTCTTGACACGACTCCTTTGTCCATAAACAGAATTAGTCTCTTTCTTACCAATAAATGGTTTCTTTACAGCAGTAGAGGTTGAGGCCATAGGGATCTTCCCACTTTTTATTCCCCTTTCAACTCGTTTTCCAGTCAAAATCAACTCAGTAAATCCTAGAGAAGAACGCTCAATCAACTAATTAAATAATGGACAAGTCAAGATGCCCATGATCATGTCCACCAATTCTATGTCAGTCAAAGGGGGTTGCACCCTTCCATCCAGGTCCCTCCATTTTTTAGCATACTTCTTAAAGCCTTCGCTTGAGCCCATAGTCATACTTTGTAATTGCACGCGAGTTGGTGCAAGGTCGACATTATATTGGTCATGTCTGTAGAAGGCAGTAGCCAGATCCTCCTGTGTGTGGATATTAGTCCACTCTAGTTGATAGAACCACTTAAAATGTGTCCCAGATAAGCTCTCTTGGAAGAAATGAACCCATAACTTCCTATCAATGGTGTGTGGTCGAACCTTCCAGACATATGACCTTAAATGGAGTTTTGGACAAGAGACTCCATCATATTTTGCAAAGACAGAGACCTTGAATTTGTGGAGAATGACCACCCCAGGGACCAAACCATAGTATCCAAAGTCCAAACCAGACACTGTTTGGATCTGTACGGCCTTAAGTCAGTCTTCCAGCTATTTGTATTTGTCCTCTGCCGGTGGGTTCTTCTCATTGGAGTCACTACACCAAATTTGTCTTTTAGCAGCACCCCTACTAAAGCGCTTTTTGTAAAAGCGCTGGTATAGGTTGCGCTAAAAACAAAATAAAAAAACACGCTAAAAAAGCGCTCTTAAAGGGGGGGGTGTTACAAAAGCGCTTTCAGAAAGCGCTCTTAGAGGCTGGGGTACGAAGGCGCTTTTGAAAAGCGCTCTTATAGTGGGGGGGGTATGAAAGCGCTTTCTGAAAGCGCTCTTATAGGGGGCTTATGAAAGCGCTTTCAAAAGCGCTGATATAGGGGGTGGGGTACAAGAGCGCTTTTATCCTCAAAAGCGCTGGTATAGCCTTAGTTACGAAAGCGCTTTTCAAAAGCGCTGTCATACCCTCTTTACAATTAAAATTTTTTAAAACAAAATTATACTAAACGCGTTCTTCGTTTCCAAATCCCTAATTTCTGCTGAAAACGCACAAAATCTTGCATTCTCAGAAAACTCACAAAATCGTTTCCAAATCCCTAATCGTTGAAAACTCACATCGTTTCAATCGTTCTCCGTTCTCAATCGTCTTCTCTCCGTTCTCAATCGTTTCAATCTTTGCTTGTTCTCATCGTCTTCTTCTCAACGGCACTGCTCATCGTCTTCCATCTTTGCTTGCATCTTGTCTTCAACTCTTTGCTTGCGTGGTTTTGAGAATAAAGTTTTGGTATTGCTTTTACTTCAAAGACCGGAGGGATTAGCAGGTAATTTTTCTTATATTTTTTTTTTTTAAGGTTTTCTGTTTTAGTAAATGTATTTGCACTCATATGCTCTGGCTGCTGATATTTCATCATCGTAAGCCCCTGTTATATTAGGAAGATATTTTGTCTTTGTCTAAGTAATTAACAGTGATAAAAGCAAATTTTATAATTAAGGTACTTACCAAGATAAACTGTTGGTCACAGTATCCAATTCCAGCCAAACATTCCAAAGGCAAAATTTGAACATGAAAACATACTTCTAAGTTAGAATGGATAAACAAATGTTATAGTAGTGCTACTGTATCGCAAAACTTGAACAAATTATTGCTGTTCTATGATACACTATTGTTTTCAAAGTATTTATATATGACATTAACAACCTAATGAGAAGTAACCCCACCTTGCTTCCCTTTCTTTTTTTGGGTTATGTTCCAAGAAAGCTTGTCCCATAAGTGAGCTTCATATCTACCCGTCCATCTATGTCTGGTTATATTCAACTTTGGATTAATAAATGAGAAATAAGAGTTTATGTTGATGCTTAATAAACTTTTTAGAACTATAGAGCAAGAGAGTTTATTCTTTACCACCTGCTGACACCCCGAAATCTTGAACTTCTCTTTCTGGTGTTGGTAATAGAATTTTGACAAACTTGTTGCTTCTGACCTTGGTTTTCCTCAGAAGTAAGCACAGGCCCCCTTAGACGTCTTTTGGCAGTTACTTGAAAATCATTATCTGCCATGTACATGCAGTTCATTCTCTTGTTCTCTTCATTCTTTATCGTCATATCCATTTCTCTAATTAGTTGTTTCTCCCTTTTAGGTAAAACTTCTTTCCTTGTTAATCTCCCTTGACTTGTTGCTTGTGTAGGTATATGTAACCTTAAGCATGCATACTTGTTTTGGACTTGTTATGTTTTTGTTTTTTTATTACATTGAGGATTGAAGTTAAAATCAAGGGGACGATGATTATAGGGAAATTCAAGGACAAATTTATGTTTTGTTTGCTAGCCTAAAGTTCAAGTGTGTTAAATTTACATTATATTGGTGCCTGTATGATTTAAATAACGCTGTCTTTTCAATAATTTAAGAGGACTTAAGACAACCTCGTGACGCAAGTTAAGAAAAATAAACATAAACCTAGTGGGGTTTATCTTGTATCAACTTTTAATTCTATAAAATAATGAAGAAAGGTTTGATATGTGTAGTATTTTCAGTGTTCACATCAATTGAGTACTTAGTATGAAAAGAAAATAAACTTTATAATTCATGATGAGACTCGATTAAAAGTTGATTGAAAAAAATGATATTTCTATTCATTAAAATGATATTAATTGTTATTTTACAAATATTTTCGAGAGAATTTAAATTCTATTATTTGAGGTTATATGGATGAGCTCTAATCATTGAACATCTCATAGACTTTTTGGTTGATAAAGTTAGAAAAAACACTATCCTGATATTATACATTGAACTTTGATTCACATCAAAATTAATATTATCGTGCCTAAATAATATCTAAGTGTGTATACATTTAGATTCTTGGTGACCCTATAAGGTTGTTTATCAGTGCCACAAGAAATATAAAAAAGTCGAAGTCATTTTTTTAGCATAAAAAAATTAAAGTGAAGCATAAGTACACTTACGTTTGCGCATTAGAGAAAGGAAATTATGTATCAAATTAATTATGGTGTTTTCTCACACACAAAACAAAAGTAATCATGGTAAAAAATAGGAACCTTAGTATTAAAGTTCCTTAAATAAGCTTATTGTTCTAATCTAAGGTTTATATTATTGTGTTTATGAAGTCTGTTTTGAACTTTGTGTGAGTTTTAATAGTTTTGTTCTTTGTGTGAAACTCGTCTCATTGGCTGAAGAATGTCGATGTTTATAAATTATCTTTAGTCCTGATTCTTAAGCAACATAATTTTTTGATTCAAGTGTTAGCATATGTTCGGCCTTTATGTATCATGTTCTTAATAGAATTTAAATAATTAAGATGATGACAAATAGGTGAAAGTAATACTCTATAAATTTGAAGTGAAAGTTAGGTTAGTGTGAAACATATTGTTAGATTATGATGACAAATAGGTGAAATAAATACTAAATTTGAAGTGAAAGTTAGGTTAGAGTGAATCATATATCTTATATATTAAAGTTGTGAAGTCTATTAAATTATTTTGGAGTTAAAATTAAGGTTTTTTTTTAGTAATTTTATATATTTATTTTATTTTATTTTATTAGTTATTTATTAAAATTAATTTCCTCTCAGTAACTCTTTAATTTTTTCCACTAATGTCTATGATAATGTAATATTATTTTAGTAATTTTTTGTATTCTTTTTAGTTTTAATTATAGAATTGTATAGTTTTGACAACTTTTCTTCCATTTTTTAACTCTTAATTTTTTCCATCATCGTATTTGCACTTATAAGCTTATATTTTTTTTTTAAGCTTAGATGCTGAGTTTGTATAGTTAAGAGTGTGAATCTGCTGAAATGAGGGTATTTGGATCAATCCAACCGTCCGCATTGTTAAGAGACGCGTAGTACACAATCCTACCAAGAAAAGAAAGAGACGTTAGTGATAAAGTTAGTGTTAATAGTGTACTAATGTGCTTTAGTTTGTTTGATACAGGTTCAATGGCTCCAGATAGAGATGCTCCACCTGAAAACCCACCTGAAAACTCACAAGAAAACTCACAAGAAAGAGTTGCTTCGGATACAAATGCTCCACCTGATACTGAAGCAAAAGAGGTTGCACGAGGCATCACTATTATGAGGGGAATCGTTCGACATAGAGACCAAGGATTAGTATACCGATTGGAATGGAATTCTGATAAACAACCAATTGGTCCTAATTCTGCAAAGTTGACAAGTTATATTGGTACACTTGTCCGTATGCATATTCCGGTCTCCGTAGCTACCTGGAAATCGAAAACGAAAAATTTAGAATTGGAGGAGAAAAAACAAGCGATTTGGGAAGAGCTTCAGGTATATATCATATATGGTTAATTGTTGTTATTATCTTGACGATAAATTGTTTAAATTACTTATACTAACACACTATGCATACGTTTTTTTGCAGAGGACTTTTGAGATACCAGATGAACGTAAAAGCTACATACTTAGTTTGGCCGGCAAAAGATATAAAGGGTGGAAAAGTTTTTTGACAAACACCTATCTTAAGGATAAAGATGGAAAATTTCTTGAAGAGGCACCGGGACGGCCAACAAAGTATGCGACCTTCATTGATGAAGCAGATTGGGCTGAGTTTGTAAAGCAAAGAGATGAAGCTTTTCAGAAAAAGAGTGCCACGAATAGTGAGAGAGCATCCAAACCCGCGTATCCATACAAAAAAGGGCGTTTGGGATATGCACGCTTAGAGGATAAAATTGTAAGTAAATAGAAATGCGTTTTAATTAATTGTCTACATGTGCATGTTTTAATTGACGATTTTATCGTTTGTGTCAATGCATAGTTAGAGGAGACTAAAAGTGAGGAAGCTTCACTTCCTGTACATGTGTTGTGGAAGGAAGCTCGTGTGGGCAAGAATCAAGCTGTCGATCCCGATGTTCAGAGAGTTTATACTGAATGTGTAAGTATAATACTGTGTCTTTAATTAAATCAAATGTTTTTTAATATATAAATGATTTTTTATCTCCACTAATAATTATTTAAATGTAAATGAATTACAGGAGACCTTGTCGCAATCGGCATCCACCGGTGAGGAGAGCGTTCTTAGTAGAGTACTAGATGCTCCCGAGTATCCCGGTCGGGTGAGGGGTAAGGGTCATGGTGTGACTCCAACCTCTTTTTATAAGAGTTCTAGGAGAAGATCAAATCTTACCAATGAAGAAGTGTTGCAAAAGTTGCAGGAATTGCAAGCACAGGTCTCTGAATTGCAAAGAGATAAAGATATGTATATGAGAGAAAATTGCAACACTTCATCGGTGAGAGAAACTAGTGATAAGGCTAGTATCAACTATCAAAAGAAATTTCCCGAGGTAATTATAAGTTTTTTTCCTTACAAACTGTTCTATTTTATTAATGATAATGACTTTATATTTTCTATTTGTTTAGGGCATTTCATCTTGCCAACTATACTTATCGTCACCGAATTATCGACTAGTTGGCAAGGGAAAAGTGCACAACACTTCGGGAGATTTACTTCACCACAGACCGCTCCCGGATGGACACCTGAAAGTATCGGTGGATGTTGTATTAGATCGTGATGCGATTCTACCGGTACCTGACATGGTCTCAGAGACGACATTGCTGCGAGATGCAATAGGATCATTTGTTGCATGGCCCTCGGAGCTCATTACCATTAGTGATGAGGTATACTGAAAACGATTATGAATCATTTAGTTTTCGAATGTCAATTCTAAACCGTTTATTAATTATTTTTTACATTTTAATTTTAGACTGCTCCTATAAAACCCGCAATTAAGGGTAAAGGGATTTTACAGGAGGAGTCTGTTGCATCACTAAAAGAGGTACATTTAAAGTGTTAATATATAGTCTGAATCTAAATCTGCATGATTTTATATTTTACCTAACTTATATGATTTTTAGGCATCCGCTCGGGAGTCACAACAAGTGACGCAGCAGGTTCGTAGCGTACCACCCACTGGTCCTCCGAAGCAAGCGGCAAAAAAAGGCGGTGCTTTTGTGCCTCGATACCGTTCGACACTCGCAACAATGGTTGATATGTCCGATTTGAAGGATGGTGGTTTACGTGAAATCAACATGGATGAAAGTGTCTTCGGTATTGAATTCCCGTCACATATTACAATTGATGACTTGGAAGAGATTTTTAGGCATGATCAACTAGGCGTCAGTAATATGCACTCATACATCCGGTAATATTCACTCATCCGATATATTATTTAATTAGTCCCACAATATAATTTATTTACACATTTCAATGAAAATAATCTAATGTTTATTATGTTTTTATTTAAGGTTGTTGTATGACAGAATGTTGCGCGGGACTGCATTGTCTAACAGATTCCGTTTCGTGTCTTCCGCCCATTGCAGCGGAATGACAATTGCTTCGGAACCGGAATCAGTTAGACAGCGCTTAGTAGATAGATTCATGTCCACCGGCAATACAGAAAGTCTGCATCTTTGGGCGTATAATACCCGACCAGTAGGGTTAGTTTCTCATTCTTGGTTCATCTAATCTCTGTTTCTTTTGTGTATAGCAAAATTTTCATATAACCTATTGTTTTAATTTATAGAGCACACTGGTTGCTGCTTGCTATCAACCTGATAAGAGAAGTCGTGTATTATCTGAATTCGGTAAATGGTGAATGGACCAATTATCCGGCTATGAAGGAAATCGTTGATTTGTAAGTGGGATCGTTCTAAATATATATTCGTGTATATTTATATATTTTCTTATTTGTGGGATTGATCTAAACATATGCTTTTATATATTTAATAATTAGATCAATACAAGTGTTCCGTAGTCAACGGGACGCACAGGTATCCCGGACTAAATCAAACAACATCACTTGGATCCAAGTGCAGGTACATTACTTTTCACAATTTTGCTTATAATATTTATGCTACTTGGTAAAACAAGACAACTATAGAATCTTATTTGTTTTATTATGTAGTGTCCGCAACAGCGAAACAGTCATGATTGCGGATACTTTGTTTTGAGGTTCATGAAAGAAATCCTTCAGGCGAATCAATTAGAGATTCCGCTCACGGTATGAATTTATAACTTAAGATAATTTCATATAATTTATTACATTTAACTAAATATATCATTTATATTATGTTTTTGTTTTGTAGTACCTTGACGAATTCCGTGCTGCTGGGTACCCGAAGCTTAAGTTGGAAGAAATTAAAGAAGATTTGTGTCAATATTATATTAAGCAATTTTTCATGTAGGATTTGTGTCGATTTGAACTATAATATTATTGATGTAATCATGTATATATATAATTTTGGATATTATAATGGTATTATATTAGTATATATATTGTCTTACTGATGGCTGAAATAATAGCGTCGAAAATATATTACAGGTCAAAAATATATTACAGGTCGAAAATATTACAGGTCGAAAACATTACAGGTCGACTGGGAGGATTAAATTATAGGCTGCACATAAAAATACCTCATTTAGAAACGACAGCGCTTTTAAAAAGCGCTCTTAAAGGTCCACCTACTAAAGCGCTTCTTAGTAAAAGCGCTGCCAAAGACCAGTAAAAAAGCATAAAAAATTAAAAAAAAACGCAGCATACAAAAGCGCTTTTGGAAAAGCGCTCTTATAGGGGGGCCTATCAGAGCGCTTTTTCCAGAAAAAGCGCTCTCATAGGGGGGCCTACCAGAGCGCTTTTCCAAAAGCGCTTTTGTATGCTGCGTTTTTTTTAATTTTTTATGCTTTTTTACTGGTCTTTGGCAGCGCTTTCTGGGAAAAGCGCTCTTAAAGGGGGGTCTACCAGAGCGCTTTTTCCAGGAAAGCGCTCTTATAGGGGGTCCTACCAGAGCGCTTTTTCCAGGAAAGCGCTCTTAAAGGGGGGGTCTACCAGAGCGCTTTTAGAAGCGCTTTTGTTACCTACGCCAGTGCCAGCTATTAAAGCGCTTTTAAGCGCTTTTAAAGGCCAAAATAAGCGCTTTAAAAGCCCTTTTCCGTAGTAGTGAGTAGTCTTCATCCTCAGAGATCTGGTTATTTCCACCCCCAGCCCTAGTGCTTCTAACATCCTCTTCTTGATTGTCTTTTTCTTTATAAGAAGCCTCTTCTATTTGAGCCAACCAGGCGGGACCTTTGAACCTTCTTCCCATGTTAAGAATAACAACCCGCTTCTTAGTCTTATTTTTGGTGACAAGGAGTGCCATGATTTCTTGCTGTCCTTTGGCTAGGTTGAGGAGAGTCTCTTGGAACTGTGTGTGTTGAGTTTGTAGATCTTTGATGATTCTCTCTAGAGCCATCTTATACTGAAATAAAAAATAAAAGGATGAGGAAACCTGTATCAGAAAACTTACTTATGAAATGATGCATGATATGCGAATGCAATGTTTTCAAGGACCTCATGAGATTTAAATTTGCTAGCCAAAAAGAAAACAGAAACAACAATTGCATTAATAAGTTCAAGAATTACAATTGCCCCTTAGGCTTATAGTAGAAAATAAAAATGGTCTCAAAGAGACGACAAAATGAAAACTCCTAATACCTAAGACTCAAGTCTCCCACGAACGTTTCCTCTTTGTATCGATGTATGCGTTCAGGCTTTGCTCCTCGGGAAGTTGCTTGGTGAGCTCCAACAATTTCTTCTCGCTTCCATAAAATCGAGCTTCAAAGGTCTCTCGTTCTCCCTTAATTTGAATCCATGATATTTGCAACTCTTCGAGGTCAGTAGGCATGTCAAGATGAAGAATGGTATAAGGAATTTCCCCCTCAGCAATAGGCTCCACAACTATTGGTAAGATAGCTGGATATGGAATCATGTTATTTTGAGTGCGAGCTCGCACCCATTTAAGATAAGGCTCCAAAGGAATGGAATTATTATTCCCAAAATCCATGCTATCAACCTTGTTCACCATGCCCCAAGCATGTACAAACCTTCAATGATAACCTTGAGAAGCATTGTCATAGTCGAATACAATACCTTGAATGAGCGCATCATGGTCCATCTCTTCAAGCATAGACAAATTTTCGTAGAGCTAGAGAAGGGTTGTAAGTAATACCTCCGCTAATGCCCAAGAGTGGAACATTAGGGAACTCCCCACAATAGTCAATGATAGTAATGTCCTTTTGAGATCGAGAGCACCGATACATATCTGTATGAGAAAGCGACATTATCCTTTATGACAACTTCAAACCTTGCTCATTCTTTAATACTGATCAGGGAAGGTGCGAAATAAACCACCTAGACAACAAAGTAAAGAAACACATAAGAGTCCCTCGCTTCCTCATAGTGCGAGTATGAAGAGAATTCAAAATGTCTCCAAGTAATGTAGGCACGGGTTTACGAGTAAGGAAAATTTTGGTAGCATTCACATCTATGAGTTGGTCAGGGTTAGGAAAAAGCACCAACCCATAGATTAGAAGAGTCAAGATCTCCTCAAAATCTTGAAATTTTATGGCATCCAAAAACAAACGAGCCTTCTCCATTAGGAATTTAGCCAAAAAGCCTTTGACCCCACTTCTTGTATCCCAATTAACTACAATGTCATAACTCTTCAAATGTAGGGTCATGGAAATAACTTCAGGTCTTGGAGCTTCCTCTAAACTGGTGAAAGGTATTTGATCAAGAACATGTACTCCTAGTAGTTGAGATAATTCTTCCATTGTGGGCACCAATTGATAATCGGGAAAGGTGAAACAATGATGTACATGGTCAAAGAACTGAAAGAACACCCTCATCATGTCTTCTTCAAAGCTTGAGGTAACCAGATTGTGAAGTCGACCATATCTTTTGGTGAATGGAGAATTTTCAGGAACCCTTGATGCTAACTCTTTGAGTTGAGGAGGAACCCTTATGTAGTTTTATTCAGATGGTATTTCTGCAAGCGGAAGCCATATCCTACAAAACAGAACAAAGATAAATCCCTAGGTTCTTGAAATGGTTAGTGAAAATGATATGGCATGATGTTATGATGTCATGAACAAATAATCATACACAAAAAAAACACATAAGGCCTTAGTTTAGGCTTGCATGGGGTTTATAGGTAAATACCCTCATGAAGTTTTAGTTGGTTCAACCTGTCCTAAAAGAAGTAACCGGGTTCTAAGAGCCTCAATATCACTGGAATTTTTTCATCGGGCATTGTTTTAGCTCAAGCACCCAAATTGCGGCCAAAATATCCCTAAAGTATGATCTCAATGAGTGTAGTATCAAGTATCAACCAACTTTAGTCTTGCACCAAAGTCAGCTATCTCACTACTTTCTAATGGCCAAGTTGCTCAACTAAGGTTCAACGACTAGGTAGTGCTTCGTTACAGCATACAACGACCTCGTATTCTCCTTGAATGGACTCAAGGGACACTAGTACTAACAAATGTGTCACACTAACATATTCATCACTTCAACCATGTCGGTATTACGCTGCATAGTACCCATAATCTATTGCTACCTACCTAAAATGCCCCAGATCCGGGTATAGGATCTATACAAGAAATAAACCCAAGCATAACCATAAAATGTAAAGCATACAAATCAATCAAGTAAAGAAAATAAAGGTGATCTAGCTCTTAAGGTAACCCCACTTTTAAATTATCCTCCCCAGTAGAGTCGCCAGTTTTGTGATACGGTGTGAGAACTGACTTGGATGTTTTGCATTTGATTGCAAATATTGCGGATAGTAAGAGTCGCCACCAACCTTTATTTTATCTAATAAAGGAAAGGGTGAAAAGAATAGGAAAGACCTTTTGATATATTTACTTGAGTTCGGGGGGTAGGTTATGAAAAGGGAAGGTATTAGCACCCTTTTCATCTGTAGTTATCTATGGGCTCTTAATTGCTAGCTGACTTTAAAATGCTTTGTGTTTGTGTATGTTTGAAAATATTTTGAAGATGGTAATTTTGTAATGATTCTCGTATCGTTGAGAATGTATACAAAATGTTTGTTTTCGAAATATTTTGAAAATGCCTTAGCGTAGAAATTTTGCAATGATTCTCGTATCGTTAAGAATGTATACAAAATGTTTGTTTTGAAAATATTTGGAGTGTTTGAAAAGATGTTTGTTTTTGAAGGTGTGATATATGAAATTTTTTTTTAATTTGTGATCAAGCAATCTACCTACTCAAAAAGTCTTTGTTCTTTTCCTCCTCATTTAGATATTGTTATTTCATCATTGATTGGTATAGAGCCTTATCATTGGATGTGAGTGACATGCGTGGTTCATCATACAATCATAGGAGACAACTTGTAAGATGTTTTAGTAATTTTCGTAAGGGACTAAGATCATTTATCGAAGGAAACATTGAAGAGTCATCAAGGTACTACGATCTTTTAATCGAGGGTCTTTGCTAAAACATCCTACATTCGAGGTACATGACTATTTTTATCCGAGGCAACAAGTGAGATTACCCTAGAGGTGCATGTGTGAAAGGTATTCTTGATTTACTTATTTATCTTGGATTAGGTTTTTTCTATGATTGATTTTTAATCTTGTCATACAAACCCTAATTACTAACAATAATAAGGAAAGCCGTAAATTGCGGAATTTAAATGTCCTGCGCTATTACAATGCTTTGGGAATGGGGGGTACAAGTTTGTGAAATGGGGAGGAAAGAAATAAATCATAACTATTTATTAATAACCATTGATTATGAATATAATAATAGAATGTACAAAATATAAAGATGAATAAGAAAAATAAATTGCTTTTAGGGTTTTTTGATGGAGAAAAAGATTTGATAATTTAACCTAATTAAACTAATTAATTTTAATTACAAGAGAGATTAATTAGTTATTTAACAAACCCTAAAAATCTAATTTGATTGAAATTGAGAAGATAATAAAAACCTAAGTCTAATAGTTTGCTTATAAAATAAATAAATATTAATGACAATTTTTTTTGAAAAAAAACGGTATTTTATAGTGTAAAAATAATAAAAAAATCTAGTTCTAAATATTTTAATTTAACAAAAATAAAATAAGTGTTTAAATTAGTTGGATAAAAACCGAAAATTATTTTTTATGATTTTGATTAAAAAATAAATGATTAAAAAAGTAAATAAATAAAATAAAATTTAATTTAATTGGATCAGGGTGTCTTAGTAAAAGGGGTGTATGAAAGAAATAATTCAGGCCCAGAACAAAAGTCCAGCGCCTACTGATCCAGCGCATGCAGGTTTGACAAGGTGCACCATGGGTTTTCCATTATGAGCGTTTGATTTGATCATACAATGATCATGTGGTGATGGAGAGAGACACATGGTACGCACGCGTGGCTTGCATGCATAGAACCTGAAATAAGAAAATGTGAAACAAATAAAAGGGTACTGTTGTACCCCAATTTTCCCCCCTAAGATCCCCTCATCATACCATGTTGATTCCATCACAACAAGATCACATTAGGATTCTTGGTTCCCCTCCTTATCTTTAGCTTTTCTCTTTGAGGAATCACCAAGCACTTTGACTTATTTTCTTTTGTGGTCATGAATATTTTTCTCTTTATTTTTTTTCTTTTAATTAATATAATGCATTGTTGGCTTGTCTTGCTTGTTATCCATGTAGGTAAGGGCAATGAGATTTATCAAGTTACTCCATGGGTTCATGATTTTGTTTCCATGCCCTAGTCAATATAGCTTGAGAAGTTCAAACCTCACCATTGGATTGGTTTTAGAAGAATTGGCATGACAAGGTTGCTTTGGTTGATCACATTTCAAGGTTATTAGATTTGATTCAAAAGTACAAGGGTTTGATTGGAGAAGTTGTCATGTTTGGACAAGGCCTTGTTCCTATTAGTCACAAGAGAATATTTCTCTCAAATTTCAAGATGTGGAAGTGGTTTTTGTGGCTATGAGTCCTCATCATCATCCTAAACAACTTCTATTCACAAAGCAAGAATATTGGCATAAGAAGTTTGTTCAAACTTGTCAAAGTTCCTCAAAGCATTCTCTTGATCTAGAAGCTAGGGTTTTGAACTTCAAAGGAGCATATCTTACTCACCTTTTGGTATTTTTGAGTGATTCTAAAGACATACTTCTCTTCAAAGGGTTATCAACAAATCACTTTAAAAGTTCCAAGGAGTTTTCATGTGGAAGGAACTTGGTGAAGAAGAAAGATTACAAGTCATCCAGATGAATCCATAATTTTCCATATGTGACTTCAAATGGTCATAACTTGGTCAATTTTTATCACCTTGAGTATATTATTTTTCCATAATGATCTTGAAAATGTGTAATTTATTCCTTCTTTTATGTGCAAAGTGAGAAAATGGATGGAAGTTGCCTTAAATATGCAAAAGATTATAGGTCATTTCATGATTTTTTGCCAAATTCAACAAGTCATAACTTGCTCAATCTTTGGAGATTTTGAGTGGTTCAAGTTTCAAAATGTCATTCAAGAGGTCTACTTCATTCCTTATTTTTTTGTCAAGAGAAAATTCCAAGTGGAAGGCCACGTTTGGATGCAAGACATTATAGGTCATTTTTTAAGAAGAATTTGAAATATTTCTAAGTATGGAAAGTCAACCGTTTTTCTTCAACTTTGAATCAATGCAACTTTCAGCTCAAGCATCCATTTGATTCCATTCTTTTTCCATTACAAAGCTTGCAACCTCATCTTTCTAAAGCATCAAGAATCAGGCCCTAAGACCCCTTGAGTTGAAAATGCCATTGGTTAGAAGTTGGCACTTTGAAATTGAATTTCTCACCAAGTCAGAATTTTGAAATCCATAATGTGGCTTCTAATCACAAGTTTTCCACGCGTTTTTGCCTCTAAACATGTTTAGTGAAGTTCCAGATTTGTTTAGCACATCAAAACGCAAGGATTTGATGAGTTTTGATGAAGTTTGTATCACACTTCACTCGTGCATCAGGTGTGCACGATTTCCCTCCAAAACGCATCATTCACCTTTCCTTTTGATCCCATTCGCTTCTCCTATAAATACATGAGCTATGCCATTCAATTTACCAAGCTTGGATAACCAAAATCACCCTGCCAAACTTGTTTCACAACTCAGAATTCAGCAAGTTCAAAATCCATTCTCGACCCTTTTTCAATTCAATTTTTCCCTCAATTCACCTTCCTTGATCTTCCATGAAGCTAACCATATAATTACATTCAAGAATCGGGCCCTATACTTTTCCATAGAAGTCCAATTTCAGAGCTCTGCAACTCAACTTCAATAGGTAGATTCCTTCATCAATTCTTCAAAACTCTGATATCATTATGTTGCTCTCATTGCCCTGGTTCTAGTTGCAACATTTACATTTCACTGGAAACACATTTTGACCATGAAATTTCAAATCCCTTTTCAAAACATTCCTTCCAAATTGCTTGAGCTGCAACTTATATAAATTATGCGCGAGGGTGTGGTTGTTTTCGTCTTGAAGAGACGAAGCGATTGACATAGGTCTGAGCTTCTGATTTTACAGTTTGAGAGACCTGCAAATCACGTTGGTTAGAGGTTGAAGATGACCTACGTGTCATCTTCCAACCAATGATGGCACGCCACTTGTTACTTTTGAAAATCAGATTTATATTTGATTCTGTACATTATTCACTAATGACCATGATATGCACAGCACACCAGATCCCATGGATTTGATTACTAACGCGTTTTGACTCTCATCCAATGGTCCACATATTTTACTTTTATTTTCTTTTTTCTGAGTTTTATATTTTAATTGTTTTAAATTTCAAAAAATCATAGAAAATTCATTTTTAGTCCAAAAAATTTGAAAAAATTATGAAAAATATTTTTGATTATTCTCTTTCTGATTTTCATTTTTTCACAATTTAATTTTGTGTTTTGGTATTTTTTGAAAATTTTATACTTATTTGGTTTGTTTTAAAAGTTTAAAAATACTTTTATACATTTTTAAATTCTGGAAAAATCATGGAATGATCCAATAATATTGTGACAAATATTGGTGACCTTATTTTATTTTTGTTTATTTTACTCATTTATTTTAATTTTAAAAGTAGTTTCTGACTTTAAAAAATTACCAAAAAATTTGTAAAATTATTTGGGCCTTTTTCTGATTTTTCTATGGTCTTACTTTTCATTTCTTGATTAATTTTAACATAGTTGATATTTTCCTCATTATTTTATTTTTTTTAAAACATTTTTAAAACCCTTTTTGTGTGTATTAAATGTGATATTATTTTGTGATTATTTTCTGGCTGATCTTGGGTTAGATTTTAGATCATGAACTTTATTAACATCATTGGATCCATGGTGTTGAGTCTAACTCCAAAAAAATAGATGAATTATTTTAATAATAGTTCGATTAAAATTTAATTCAAATTTGGTTTGTATATTTTTTTCCCATCCCTCTTCATCTCATCCCTTTCTTATTTCACTAAATGCTAGAGCATGATCCCTATATCATGTCTCAAAACAAATGATGCATAGATTACTATTTACCGGCCTTAAAATAGGTGCGACTTCTATATAAGTCCACTTACGATTGCTTAACATAGCGCTAAATTTTGTCCCGATTCGAATAAATGATCATTCGTGGCCTAAACTTATGATTGCAAGCCCAAGTATGTTAATTTGATCTCTTTGATCCAATAACCTTGAGATTCATTATGTTGAGGCTTTGGTTCTACCAATCCTCTAATAGATCTACAACACCTCTGGTCAACGCGGATCACTTAAACATCGTTGATCATTAAATGGTACTTATGAAAATTCCAAATGGATGGTATACTTGACAAAAAGAAAATGCAACTTGTTGTGTGGAGGCTTTGGTTCTACCAATCCTCTAATGAGTTCCAAATGCAAGTTTCAAGATGGTCATCCAACTAACCACTAATTATTGACTTGTTTTATCTTATGCTTTTATTCTTTTTTATGGTTTATGTACTTTTTTTTAGCATTTACATTTCATGCCATTTCCATCTTTGCTCATTTGAGCATTTATTTTTCTTTCCATTTTTACTTTGCTCACTTGAGCTTTTCTTTTCCTTTCTTAAGATACTCAATAATCAACATAAATCCTAAAAAATATTTAATGGTACTTGGACTATTTGGTTACTATCCTTGGCATTATGTATCATGGGACTTTTCTTGGACTTAGGATTAGAAACCTTGGCCTATCTAGGAGACTTTGTGACTTTATCTGATTATTTTGTCTGGAATTCTTGAGGTTTACCTCAAGACATTGGGTTGTTTTTTTGTTTTGTGTGCAGGTTATTGTGATTACATACTTTGTCTGTAATCTGGAATTCACCCGTATACAGCCGTTACTTTGCCCAATTTTTGTGAAGATTTAATATATTTGAAGTTTAGTTCTCTCAAGAGGTCTAGTATCTTTGCTTGCTTGGTTTCAATCCAAAGAATGGGAATTCTATCTTGACTCTAATGTCAAGTATTGGCTTCTTGTTGGTTAGATGATTCTTCTCCTTAGCTTTTACCTTATGCTTTAGGATAGTCTCTTTTTCTCCTCCCATCTTCTTTAATTTCAAAAATCTTCTTCCCCCTTTTGAAAACTCTTCTTGTTTTGAACTTAAACCATTTTCATAGTAAACTTGGACTTATGTCCATGCATTTTCAAAACATTTTCATAAATAAATTCCAATCAACTTAATAATACCTTGACATTTTTGTGGGAAGACTAAAAGTCAATCAATCTCATTTCAAACCATTTTGCCACTTTGGCTTTTTATCTTTAAACTTTTCTTAAAAGATTAAACTCTTGTCAATCCTTGTAGTGATGTAAACAATTATACTTCTACAATATGTAGTGAAGAGAGATATTTTCAATTTGTGTGTTGAGTGAGGCATTCTTGATTTTGAAATCCAAGTCGTATCCTCCACTTTGAGATGATGCAAATTCTCCTTTCTCATGATTGTGGGTAGTAGGTGTGTTTTCCACACGGACAATGACGATGATGTTTTATCTCATAAAATTGACCAATGCATTTATGTTTCAAATTTTTAAAAGAGGAACTACGTGTACCCTGATCCCCTATTTCACAAAAGGTGGTACTTAAGCACTAAAGGTTCACAACCGCGGCGGGTGAAAAAATCATAAAATATATTTCTTTTCTCACCTCCACCATCCATTTTATATAGAACAATTTTATAGCCAAAATATACAGATTTTACAAAGAGGCTCCTGCGGAGTACCGTAGATGTTTAGGGTGCTAATTCCTAATGTGGACAAGTTTGTCGACAATAACGCTATCAGGATTTTCATGATTGGAAACTCAGTTCCTACATTGTTTGGTGATGCTTATTACTCTGTTCATCTTCGAAATTCTTATCATGGGGGAATGATTACCTGTTGCATGCCTCTGTTGTACCGGTGGTTCATCTCTCATATGCCTCAGTCTGATGCTTTTTGGGATGTCAAGAAGGAACCCCGTTGGGCTCCTAAGATCATGGCACTTACTCACTCGGATATTGATTGGTATCATCGAGCTTACCAGGATATAGAGATTATTGACAGTTGTGGTAGTTTCCCCAACGTACCTCTTCTTGGTACAAAGGGAGCAATTAACTATAACCATGTTCTTGCACGGCGATAACTTGGTTATCCGATGAGGGATAAACTGAATAGTACTCATTTGAGTAGTTTCTTTCTGAAGGAAGGAGAAGACCATAGGGAAGCTAAGGAGAAGTTTGCGAAGGCCTGGCGTCACATTCATAAGAAGAGTAGGAAGGATTTGGGACCTAGGGGTACTGTTTCTTTGGAGCCATATCTTCAATGGATCTGATCGAGAGTCGTTCAGTTAAAGATGACGTATACTCGGGAAACACACATGCCCGATCTATTTGTGAAGACCACCCCTCCCTTGTTAGATGACCTAGAAGAGCTGCAACTTGCTTTGGTTAGGATGCAACAGGAAAGGGATGCTTGGAAGAACATGTTCCAAACTTTAGAAAGTTCCTACAGAGAAGACCTGAAGGAGAAAGACGACTTGATTGAGATTCTTGAGAGTCGAGAGGTAGAGTCCATAGAGAGGCAAGGGGATTTATTTTCCCCTACGCCTCAAACGGGTGCTGATTACTTACTTCCTGATTCAGATGATTGGAAGGAGGTTTCCATCAGACATGTGGAAGAAAACCAGAGGTTGAAGGCTCAGGTTGCTAGGGTCACAGGGAAGCGCTAGAGTACAGATTGATCTCCATCCGTTCTTTTTCTCAGGATTTTAGATTGTATTTCCATGTTGTACTTGAGATCATTGAATCTTGTAATCCATTTTAGAGTTATTATAATAAAAATTTTCAGTTTTTTAAAAAGCTTTATTACTTTGATGTTTGAAATATGTCTATAAACCATAAATCCCTTGAAATATTAAATAATGAATAAAAATAATCATATGTATTACATATCATGCATCATATTGCACATATTTCTTGCATTTATTATGCATATCCAGGTGTCTTACCCAGCTTTTTACTTTGTTCAGCAAGTTGACTCATCACTACAACACTCGAGCTAATTTCAAAAAGAAGATGGACAACTTAGAACAGGAGAATATCGAGTTGCGCGAAGATGTTTCTGCTTTGAAGGCCAGCATAGAAAATCTAACTACTCCGATGGAAGCTCTGGTGGCTGCTCATAATCAGCCACCGAGTGTTCAACCTCAACCAACAAGGGAAAATACTGAAGTTCCGACTCTTCCTGTATCCGCTACTCCGGCTGTTGTTCAAAACCGTATGCCTCAAGGTTATCCATGGGGAATGCTAGAGAATTTCGCACCTGAAGGTTTCAATCTTGCTCCTCAAGATACTCCAATGGTTCAGACTATTGTTACTCCAGCGCCTCCAGTGGTGCATGTTGTTCCTGCCGCACCTCCTTCGATAAACATGGTTCCATTTGTTAATGATGATGTGTGTCGTTCTTTCCCTCTTTCGAGTGAACATTTGGGTCTTTATGACATAATGGATGATTTTCAAGAGCAGTTTGATAAGATGCAAAGAGAGATGAAGGCTCTTAGGGGAAAGAGTTATTTGGGCAGAATGTGAATGAGCTATGTTTGGTCCCGAATGTTAAGATACCTGCTAAGTTCAAGGTCCCGGAATTTGAGAAGTATAAGGACAAAACTTGCCCTCGTGCTCACCTAGTGATGTACGTGAGAAGAATGTCTACCCATACTAATGATTAGCATCTACTGATTCACTTTTTTCAGGATAGTTTGACCGGTGTTGTGTTGAAGTGGTATATGAGTTTGGACAGTGCCAATATCCACACTTTTAATGATTTGGGAGAAGCATTCATCAAACAATACAAGTACAATATGGATATGGAGCCTGACCGTGACCAACTTAGGGACATGGTTGAGAAGGATAAGGAATCGTTCAAAGAGTATACGCAGAGATGGCGTGAAGTAGCTGCCCAAGTGATTCCTCCCATGGAAGAGAAGGAGATGACTAAGATTTTTCTTTGACGCTGGGTGCTTTCTACTACGAAAGGATGGTAGCAAGCGCACCAAGTGACTTTACAGAGATGGTAAGAATGGGTATCCTCCTGGAAGAGGCTGTAAGAGAAGGCCGTTTGACGAAGAGTGAAGGATCCGGAGGTGTATAGAAGCCATCATATGGGTTTACCAAGAAGAAATAAGGAGATGCAAATCCTGTTATACAAGAGAGGAGGCTAAACGCCCCTAGAAGGAATTATCAGCATCATCATCAAGTCGCCTCAATTACTCCTGTTATGAATACCGCTCCGACTACCGTTGCTTATCAGAGACTGTGATCGGTGGATCTGGAACTGACTGTTTAACGCTGGTTCGCGAAATGTCGCGGAAGCAAGAGTCGCCACCGTCTTTTATTTTCTCCAAATGGAAAGGACAAAAGCACAACAAAATTCCTTATGAGATTATCTCTCGGTTCGGGAGGTAGATTTATAGAAAGGGAAGGTGTTAGCACCCTTTCTATCCATGGTTATCCATGGGCTCTTAGGTACTTGCTCATTTGTGTTTTCAAAAGTGTTTGCTTTTCAATTTTGGGTTTAAAAATAGTTTCGTTTAAAATTTCAGTTCGACTCTTGTATCAGTCCTCAAGAGTGTTTGAAAAGTTGTTTTGAAAGCTTTTTGCAAAGTGTCGGTGTGAAAAGAAGTTTTTGATTTGTTTTGAATTAGAGCAAGTATCTACGAGTCGTCTACCTACCCTAAGGAATTCGTCTGTGTAAATGTCCTTAAAGTAGTGCCATCCCACCATTGAGAGGTAGGTAGCACCACCGTTGGAGGTGTTCGGGTCAATTCGAAGTTTTAGGGACAGTGTGGTCACCAGAGCAATAGGAAGACACCTTAGAAGCTACCCTCATGCCATGTTCATGGACTTGAGGACTTACTAAAATGTCCTCTACTCGACGACCACGTTTCGAGGGGCAAGGCAACAATGAGGCGTACCCTAGGAGTGGTGTGTGAATTATGTGTCAATTTCAGTTATGTTTATCTTGTCATGCATTGGTGATCTACGCTTTGTTTTTATTTTTGGCATTCATTCTTTCATGTGGTTATTAACAATTAAAAGGTGCGGAATTAAAAGTCCTACGCTATTACAAAGGCGCGGGTCTACATCGCCAAATTAATCCAAGACCCGATTTGAAATAAATAAAGTGCGAAAAGTAAATATCCTAATTAATCTAATACAAGGCTTTGGGGCAAGTACATTACATAGAAAGAAATAAAATAAATGCGCGAAAGAAATTATAATCGAATGCGAGGGCGTTGGACCCTTTTAAAGATATTAAATCGAAATCGTAAATTAATTAAATTAAATAAAAGCAAGAACTTATTTTTTTGGAGTTTTTGTATTTATGGAATTTAATAAGAAAATTAAATGGAATTAAAATCCTAATTCTAAACTATTTTTAATTTATTAAAAAAATGTTTAAGTTTGACCTAGTTTTAACCTAATTATTTAATTACAAGTTATTTATAAAAATAATTAATTATTGGTAATAATAAGAAGAAATTTTAATTATTGAAAAAAGAATAAAAAGCTAGAAACCCTAATTTTTATGTTTTTTTATTTATTTAAGAAAAGAAGTTAAAGTTAAAACCCTAATTTAAAGCTAAATTAATTATCAAATTTATTTACAAAATAAAACATTAGTGAATTAAATAATAAAATATATTTTTATTTTTTGACTTTCTGATTTTTTTTGTATTTTTATATTATAAAACTTATTTTATGAATTAAAAGAAAAAATCATTAAATTAAAACAAACAAAAAGAAAAAAGAATGAGAAAAGAAATACAAACATAGGGGGGTTTGTTGGCCCTTTTGGAGGTATATTTGAGCAACTTGGCCCACCATAGTCAGGCCTTTTTTGACTTCTTCTGATTACGTGTGCATGCGTTGACTATCGTCCAGTGTGATCTGCAAGTTCTGGCTTTTGGATGGATCTCTAGAGACATGTGGCACGCTAGGAGGTGAAGGCGCATGGTGGGTCCTGGAGCATGTACTGCATGGAAGTATGTTATGGAAAAAAATATGAAGCATAGTGGGGGACCTGGGAATCGAACCCAGGTCCCAAGACTTACCAAACACACATCCAGCCATCTGAGCTAGCACGTTTATTCATATACAATATAATAAGAAGACATAATATGGGGAAAACGTTCACTACGCTGATAAACGCGCCAAACATTCAAACGTACCAATCCCATGCCTACAGCTCAGCGTCTTCCTCATGGCCTCTTCTTTTTTGCCTGAAAATACAAACAGATAGCGGGGGTTTTAAACCCCCACTAAATAGCACAGTGTAAAATAACGATTAGCTTATGAGCAAAAAGAAAAAGGGCGCGATGTGATCGAAAGCTTCGTCTGAATGTCCTGAGTCCAGTGATCTAGGTTTCATGGCCTAATTGTTCCATATGAAAGAAGCCCCAAAATTAGAGCTCTGAAACCCTAAAACGCTTCCATGGCAATTTTTGATACAGGGCCTAATAACTCAATTAAATGATGCCAACAGATTTAGAACAACCATATTAGTATAAGTCAACAAGAAAAATGCAAGGATGATGCGTATAAATTAAAACACGAATATGAGAAATGTCAAGAACAGGGCGGCCTCATTCTACCGATTCTTGAGGTTAGAGACTGTGGTTTTGATTCAGAAAGCTTCCTTGATGCGTCAGGAAGGTAATGGAATTGTTCTCTTGCCTTGAAACGCCCTCTAGATGTGTTTTCAGTTTTTGAACTTTTTGATAAAAAATGAAAAGTTTGTAAGTTCTTATGAGCGCAGCTTTTTGGTCCTTTGCATTAGGTTTAGGTTTGTGCTTATATGTGGAATGAATTAGGGTGAAAATCCAAACCAAAAACCTTTGCATTCATGAATCAAATATTTGATTTTTAATGTAATCTTTTCAATCTTTTTCATGCCCTTTTGATACCAATCATGGCCAAATCTTTCCATATTAGTGATGCACGAAATCTTGAGGTTTTATGGAGAGAATATGCTGCAAAAAGGGATTGGAAAACATGGTTTTCTATTTTTGTCATATTTTATTTTAATTAAATGAACTAATAATAATAATAATTCAAATAATTAATAGAACATGATAAAATAACTCCCTTTAAAGTCAATGGGTCGTGCATAGCTTTTGGGTGATGATTCTTGGAAGAAAATGAGGCCCATTAGCAATTTTGAGGCATTTGAAGCAAAGTTGACTTTTCAAAATTCCCAAAAATTTCCCAACTTCCACAAGGCATATCTTGCTCAATTTTTAAGCTTTGATCATTTTCTTGGACATTTTGGAAAGGTCTTGAAGTCCTCTAACCGATTCCTTTGGTCCCATGTCATTTTGATTTACCAATCTCAAGTTATGGTCTTTGACTTAAAGTGCCTTTTTGTTGACTTTTGAAAATGACCTATAATGTTGAGATTGATAACTTTTTGTGAGAGCATTTCTTGGACTTGAAGTTTGAAGAGGAGTTGTAGGAAATGTCTTTCTCTTAAAAATGAGATTTGGATGGAATTTTTCTGATAAACCATGTGGAAGTTATGCCTTGGTCAAGTTACAGTTGACTTTTTCAACTGTCCAAATATGGAAACTTTTGCATCTTGAGACTTTTTGAGCCATGCCTTGAAAATCATGATCAAGAATTGATCAAATGATGTTTGTGGCTTCAAAATAAGATGTTGACCAAAAATTTGGACTTTTGACTGTCAAATGACCATTTTGCCCCTACAGTTGACTGTTGAGCAATTAGGGTTTTTGACTGTGCAATTTTGTGCTGTAAGTCTTGAAACTTGGCATGTGGATGCTTGACCATGTTTGTAGGCATGTGGGACTTTATTGGACCCTTGGAAACTTCAATTTCTTTGCTAGAATCAAAACCCTAATTTTTGACTGTTAGGAGGCCCTTGAACTGTGCAACCCTTGGGATATTTTGAAGCATGCTCTTTGCAAATCTTGAAGAATATGGGAGGGCAAATTTTGGGGTACAACAAAGACCATCCCAGCAGAGGAATCGAGGGTATAATCAGAGAAGGGAGAGTTATGACCCTATTCCCATGAGCTATACAGAGCTACTACCAGAATTGATTCAGAAAAAGTTGGTTCAGACACGACCACCTCCTGCCGTACCATCACCATTGCCTTGGTATTCCAAGGCAGACCAAACGTGTGCTTTTCATCAGGGAGCACCAAGGCATAGAGTTGAGAATTGTTATCCTTTGAAGACTGAAGTGCAAAAGTTGGTGAAGCCTATAATTCTATCTTTCAAGGACATGGGACCTAATGTGAAAGATAACCCTCTACCCAAGCACGGGGGAGTAAAAGCTGTGAATATGGTGGCCGGTTGTCCAGGCGACTTCCGAATTTTTGACATTAATCTGGTTAGAGGAGATTTGGTGAAAATTCACGCAGACCTCTGAATTCAGCTACTACACGCATGAACATGCCAGTTGTGCTACTTGCAGTATAGATATACAGGGTTGCGATAAGATAAAGTCTGATTTCCAAGAGATGATGGATGAGGGCCTCATCCACATAATCAGGCATAGGGAAGAGTATGAAGAGGAAGTGAATATGGTTTCTGGATGTCCTGGTGAATTCAGAATTTTTGATTTGGAATATTTGAATGAGGATATCGTGCAGTTGCATGGTACCTTCTGTCATACTGCTGGTTAGGTAGAACATCAATATGGATCTTGCCTAGTTTGTTGTCGAAATCCCCGAGGATGTTCAATCGTGAGGGAGGGTGTTCAATTGCTATTAGACAATGGAACTATCAAGATCACAGGTCAGAGGGATGATTATCATGTGGTTGATATGGTTGAAGTTTGTTTAACGGAAGAAGAGTCAAAGGAAGAGTATGCCTCTGCGGATGAGTATTTCTCTTCAGACAAAGATTTATTTCCCAGAAATGACTTTTTGATGACTATTTGTGTTGAAGAAGGGGTAAACGTCATTGTGTCTTGTTTTGGTGCACCCGCCCATTTTGAAGTGGAGTACCATAGCAAGCTAGCTGTTACCCCATTGGTAATTAGTTTGCCAGGTCCCATTCCCTACAAATCAGATAAGGCTGTGCCTTACAAATACAATGCTACAATATTAAAAGATAGGGTGGAAATTCCCATCCAGCCAATGCCCGATGTTGGAAATATAGCTGAAAATAGCAGGGTGACACATAGCGGTCGTGTGTTTGTGCCGGTTGTTCGGAAAGATGTTGTTGTTGGAAAGAAAATTGCTGAGAATGATGAACCTAAGAAGGCTACATGAGAGACGAGTGGAGCTACATTAGAGAAAGAAGTGGATGATATTTTGAATATAATGAAGATGAGCGACTACAAAATTGTATATCAGCTACTGCAGACTCCTTCAAAGATATCTATCTTAGCTTTATTAATGAATTCCTCCGCTCATAGAGAATCATTGATGAGGGTACTAGACCAAGCTTTTGTGGAGAGTGACATGCCAATAGATCAATTCAGCAGCGTAATTGGAAACATTACATCATGTAATAACTTGAGTTTCTGCGATGATGAGTTACCAGATGAAGGAAGGAATCACAACCTGGCCCTCCACATATTTATGAACTGCAAGAATAATTCGCTATCCAATGTGATAATTAATAATGGATCCGTGTTGAATGTTATACCGAGGAGTACTCTCATAAAGTTGAAATATCAAGGAGCACCTATGCACCCAAGTGGAATCATTGTGAAAGCATTTGATGGGTCGAGGAAATCTGTCATCGGTGAAGTGGACTTACCTATCCATATATGACCACATTTGTTCCAGATAACCTTCCAGGTCATGGACATTATTCCCGCATATAGTTGTTTGCTAGGACGACCATGGATACACGAAGAAGGTTCTGTCACTTCAACTTTACATCAGAAGCTAAAGTTTGTGCGTGAAGGGAAGGTGGTGATCATAAATGGGGAGCAGGCATTGCTGATATCTCATTTGTCCTCTTTTAGTATTGCAGAAGTGGATGAGGCTGATGTCGGAATCCAGTTAAAAGCCCTATCCATTGACAACACAAGGAGAAATGAGAATTCCATGGTTTTGCTGAAGGACGCGCAGCAGGTTGTGCGCAATGGTCATAATGCAGTTTGGGGACGAATTATGGAATCACTCGTGAACAAGAACATAACTGGTTTAGGATTCTCTTTGAAGAATGGTAAAGGAGAAAGTTTGAAGTCAAATTCTACTATGAGCAGTTATCATGATGTTTTCCGCAACGGAGGTTACCTCCATCCAACTGATTCTGGAATTAATGTTGTTGAAGAGGATGAAGCAGAGTAGGAAATGCCGAGCTATGTGATGCATGGAGTCAGGGTTCAGAACTGGGTCACCATTGATGTTCCCTCTTGCATACATGTTTCAAAGTAATTTGATTTGTTAATCTTTCTTTTGAAAAGATTTCACTCTGCCCAAGGTGGAAGTATTAATGTTGTAGGGCTTATCTGTTTGCTGTGACTGTTAAGATCAATAATAAAAGTTGTCTTTGCTTCCCGAATTATGTTTTTTTCTCTCCTGCTTTTTCTTGGAAAATGGTAATAAGAAAAAACCTTTAAAAATAAATAATAACTGAAATTCAATATGCATGATCACTTGTTATATGTGTCAGTTTCTAAAAGCAATCATAAATCATATGTGCAGATTAATTAAAAAAACCGTTGAATACAATGACCCTGCACCCTCTCCCAACTTTGAATGTCCTGTGTTTGGGGCCGAAGAAGAATATTATGACGAGATTCTAGAAGAGGTCTCACGGTTTCTTAAGCACGAGGAAAATACCATTCAGCCACATAAAGAGCCTTTGGAAGTGATCAATTTGGGTTTAGAAGAAGATCCGAAGGAAGTCATGATTGGAGCATCGTTACATCCCGATGTAAAGGGAAGGTTGATTGAGTTGTTGAAAGAGTATGTGAATATTTTTTCCTGGTCTTACCAAGATATGCGTGGTCTAGATACAAATATTATTGAGCATCGTTTTCCGTTGAAGCCAGAGTGTCCGCCAATTAAACAAAAGTTGAGAAGAACTCACCCAGATATGGCAGTAAAGATCAAAGAGGAGGTTCTAAAGAAGATTAATGCTGGTTTTCTTGTGATGTCAGTGTATCCTCAATGGATTGCCAATATTGTCCCAGTATCAAAAAAAGACGGAAAAGTCCGCATGTGCGTAGATTACAGAGATCTAAATAAAGCTAGTCCAAAAGATGATTTTCCATTGCCACACATCGACATGTTAGTGGATAGCACAACAAAATTCAAAGTATTCTCGTTCATGGAAGGATTCTCCGAGTATAATCAAATAAGAATGGCTCTAGAGGACATGGAAAAAACAATGTTTATCACACCCTGGGGAACATTCTGTTACAGATTGATGCCCTTCGGGTAGAAGAACGCTGGTGCAATGTACCATAGGACTATAATGACCCTATTCCATGATCTGATGCACAAGGAAAACGAAGTATATATTGATGATATGATTGCCAAATCACAGACTAAAGAAGGGCATATAGAAGATTTGTTTAAGTTATTTCAGCGTTTGAGGAAGTATCGTCTCCGCTTAAATCCAAATAAATGCACCTTCAGTGTTCGATCAGGGAAGTTGTTGGGTTTAATTGTTAGCCAGAAAGGAATTGAAGTTGACCCTGATTTATTTCCTCGGGCGTTTGAATTATATTTCCAGATTTTATTCCCACAAGACTGCAACATGTGAACCGATCTTTAAGTTGTTAAAGAAAGATCAAGGTTGTGTGTGGACGGATGACTTCCAAAGGGCATTTGAGAGTATTAAAGAATATCTGCTTGAACCTGTGATACAGTGGCATAACTGACTTTTTTGAAACACTGGTTTGCGTTTTGCATTTTGTGTTTGCAAAATGTCGCGGTAAGCAAGAGTCTCCACCGACTTTTATTTCATCCAATCGGAAAGGAAAAAAGTACAGAAAAATCCTTTTTCGAGATACTCTGAGTACGGGCGGTAGATTATAGAAAGGGAAGGTGTTAGCACCCTTTCTATCCATGGTTTTCCATGGGCTCTTAGATACTTGCTCATCTTTTAAAATTGCTTGTGTATGTGCTTTGTTTTGAAAAAGTTTAACTTCGTGATAACCCTTGTATCAGTCCTCAAAGGTGTGACGAAGTTGTTCTGAAAATTGTTTTGAAAAGTGTAAGTGTGAAAAGTTTTGATTTGAGCAAGTATCTACCAGCATCTACCTACTCGAAAAAAGATCGTTTCTATTATCGTTCCTTTAGACAGTGCTATCCTACTATTGAGAAATAGGTAGCACCGTCGTTAGAGTTGTAAGGGTCAATTCGAATGGGACGTACGATCACTAAAGCAATTTTAGGACACCTTAGTAATAACCCTAGAGTCTTAAGATCATATTTGAGGAAACATTTTTGAGGCAACATTTGAACGGGACATTTGATCTTTTTAGACAAGAGGGCAACAACTAAGACAACCTATACTTAATGATCGTTTACCGAAGGCAACCAGAGTGAGAGTATACCCTAGGAGTGATATGTGCGAGTGATTTGTTTTCAGTTATTTATCTTTGCACATTAGGGTTTTCTAACTGTATTAGTTTGTCATGCATTCTTATCATACAATCCTATTAACATACACCTAAACAGTCAAATATTTGCGGGAATTAAAATGCGAGAAAGTAAATCTACGCTATTACAAGGCTTCGGGGAGGGGGATTAATTACATAGCCAAAAACCCAGGAAAAAGAGATAAATAAAACCCTAGATTAAACTATTACAAACCATGAACATTTACAAAAATATTAACATAAAATAATTAATACGCGCGCGATGAATCAAATACGAGACAACTAGGGTTTTGACCCTTGACTTAAACCTAATTGCGATTAATTAAAAAAATGTTTTTGTTTTGTTTGGTTATTTAGGAAAATAGAGAAATTATTACATTAAATTACAAAAAGAAGAAAATCCTGATTCTAATTAATTTTAATTTTAAGAAAAAAATGAATTAATTTATTCTAAAACCTATTTTTGTATTTTTAGTTATTTAAGAAACATGGAAAATAAAAAATAGAAGTTAACCTAATTCTCTAATTTAATTTTAATTATGAAAATAAATTAAGGTTTCCCTAGGTTAAACTAAATTACATCAAACTAAAATAAAAATGTCTAATTCTGATTTTTTTTATTATTGATTTTATGATTTTTTATGAAAAATGAATTAATTTGTGAATTAAAATAGATAATGAAAATTAAAAGAATAAAAATAAAGAAAAGAAATAATAAAAGAAAATAAAATGGGCCTGGATGTTGTTGTTGAAAACGGGGGTGAAAACTGAATTTCTGGGCCCAAAAAGGCTAAGGCCTGTTTGACTTTGCCTTAATCCAGTATGCATGCTTGACCCAGGCGCATGGTGGTCCTTCCAAGATGGCATGCTGATCTGGGGACATTGATGGATCAGAGGGCCTGATCTTGATGGTGCACAGTGAGCACCTTGTCCTGCAAAGCGTTAGATTGCCTGTGGAAAAATATCAAGAACAAAGTTTGGGACCTGGTAATCGAACCCAGGTCCTTTGCACTTTTCCATCCCCAGGCTACCATCTGAGCTACGCGCTTCTGTTGTATATATAATATTAATAATAAACAAAATATCAAACACTATGGTTAAGTATGAAAAACGCGCAGAATTTCAAATTGCCCAACCAGGGGGTGCCACGCATCTGTCTTCTTCCTCCCGTCTGTCGTTTTAGATAACAACATATTTACCTACGGACATGGTGCTATAGCCATAACCCTGTGTATTTCAAAAATGACATCCAAGCAATATAAATGAATTTCAAGATCATAGATCGATTGGGTTTGACCCTCTGATCACAATGATATCCTTCATTAAGGCCAATTATTCCTGTATTGGAAAGCCCCAAAATAACAAAGCAAACCCTAGCTATGGGAGATGTTCATACAAGCGTTAAAACTTCAATTAAATAGTCCAGACATGATACAAAGATGACAACAAACACAAATATACCATTGAAACATGTTCATGATGCAAGAATCGTATCAACGAAATCTGAAAAAGAATACAAACCGTGCGGCATCTAGAGGGTGATTCTGGGCGTGTGGAGATGTGCAACTGGTCGTGCTAGCTTCAGAGAGATCCCAAGAAACTATTGGTGGCTTTGAAAGTCTGTGAATCAGCCTCCAAACTGGAAATCAGTCTATCACTTTTTTTTGACAATTTTCAGTTCTTGCTTGCAGCTTTTTCGACCTCCAATCCTCTCTCTTTTGGTCTGCCTTTGTTCACTATCTATAATAGAGTGCATTAGGGTAAAAATTTGCATCAAATCTTTGCCATTTATGAAGATTGACTATTGATTTATTCCTTGCACTAAATATTTCCAAAACAAGCATTTTCAATATTTTTCTGTCCATATGAAGCCTCGCACGATTTGATATTGCCACCAGTTGTATAATGACTCTAATCATGCACAAAATCTCAAGGTTTAATTGATTTTTGATATTTTAATTATTTTATATTGATTTTATTTGATTTAAATGAAATAAAATCAAAATAAATAATAAAAATAAAAGAATGACAAGTGGAAGGGCTTACGGGTCTTGGATCACATCACAAGCTCAGTGCAAGCATAAAAAGTTAGGCCCATTTAGCAAAAAATGAAATTTTGGACACATTTGACTTTTGGCAATTTTGCAAAAATGGTCAACTTAGCCAATGCATAACTCTCTCAATGTTTACCCTATGAGGGTTCTCTTGGACTTTTTAGAAAGCTTAGGATGTCCCCTAGGAAACCTTTTTGGTCTCATCTCAATTTAGTCTTCTATGTGCATGTATGAAGCTTTGACCCAAAAGGTGTTTTTGTTGACTTTTCAAAAGGACCTATAATGTCAAAATTTATATCTTTATGTGAGTGTATATTATGAACTTGGGAGATGACGATGCATTGTAGGGAATTTCATCCTCTTCAAAATGAGCTTTGGATGGGTCATTTCTGATGAAGTATGAGATAGTTATGCTTGGTCAAAGTTAAGTTGACTTTTCCTGCAAAACCCTAATTTAGCAACTTTTGGGTATGGATGAATTGTGAGCAATCCTTGAGTAATCATGATCAACCTTTGATAAAATTATGAATGATACTTCAAAATGATGATGTTGACCAAAAATCTTGCAGTTTGATTGTATGCGGGCCACAATTGACTTTTGACCTAACATAGTCGATTTTCAGGCCTTGGAGCAATTGACTGAGCAAACTTCCTCTGCAAGGCTTGAAACTTGACATGGATGCTCTTGAGAACATATTAGGACAATGGTGAGCATTTGTAATCCTTTGGACTCAAACATATTGATGCAAAATGAAACCCTAATTTGAGGTAGGCTGCCTTAGGAGAGAGTTTGTCTGGTCAACTCTTGAACTTCCTTGCGCAATTTGGGGACCTCATTTGCCATATGTTGAGAAATATGGGAGGGAAAATTTTGGGGTACAACAGCTGCCCCTGTTCAATCTTATTAAACCTGAGGATGTAGATTGTCTTGTCTGCCTTTCATGATTTGAACGTGGAAGATGATTGAACACTAGAGTGCCCAGAAATTTGCACTAGCATGAAGTGATATTTGACTTGCAATATAGGGATTGGGCTTATAGATGACATTTGGAAGTCGATGACGGAAGATGGGCTTAAAGATGCCATCCGACGAGATGTAGATCGGATAAGAGATTCTTTCGCGAGAACCCATATACCTATTGTTGAGGAGGACTTCGCTGGGGAATGCTGATCCTTGTCTTGAGAGAGAAATAGAGTTTTAGGAGCTTCAGTTGTCTGTTACTCTACTGGGGAAGGATTCCGGTTTGGGAAGAGGGAGTCTTCTTGTGTTTGGTCAAGGTATATGTTGCACCACGACTTACAGGGGAAATGTGAAGTCAATTGTGTTTGATCGGGTCCAGGTCTTACAGTGTTGTGGACTGCTGTCTGGAGGTAAGAGAAAAGAAACCTGGATGGTAAGGTTATGAGAAGGAACATGGGTCGTAGGGTTTCTTCGATATGAAAGCCTGGATAATAGGGTTGTGAGAAGGAACCTGGGTATTAGGGTTACTTTGATATGAAAGCTTGAATAGTAGGGCTGTGAGAAGGAACCTGGATAGTAGGGTTACTTCGATATGAAAGCTCGGATAGTAGGGCTGTGAGAAGGAACCTGGATAGTAGGGTTACTTCGATATGAAAGCCTAGATAGTAGGGCTGTAAGAAGGAACCTGGATAGTAGGGTTACTGCGATATGAAAGCCTGTATAGTAGGGCTGTGAGAAGGAACCTAGATAGTAGGGTTACTTTTTTATGAAAGCCTGGATAGTAGGGCTGTGAGAAGGAACCTGGGTAGTACGGTTACTTCGGTATGAAAACCTGGATAGTATGGCTGTGAGAAGGAACCTGGATAGTAGGGTTACTTCGGTATGAAAGCCTGGATAGTAGGGATGTGAGAAGGAACCTGGGTCATAGGGTTACTTCGAAATGGAAGCCTGGGTAGTAGGGCTGTGAGAAGGAACCTGGATAGTAGGGTTACTTCGAAATGGAAACTTGGGTAGTAGGGCTGTGAGAAAGAACCTGGATGAGGTTGCATTTATTACCGATGATTATTAGTTTAGCTTTGAGTGTTGAGTATGGACTTGCTAGAAATTGTTGATAATAATGTCTTTCCTGAAAGAAATACAAGGTTAGCTATGCATGAGATGCATTGTATGTTGACGTTCTCAAAATAAATGAGACTATGTTATATGTGGTGCATGCATATGTCATGATGTATGAAAATGAAATGCTGACGTGATAATCTGAATCTGGGAAAATAAATCAGTGATTACTATGAAAACCATAATTCCTCCACCTCTGTTGGGGATGGTGAATAAAGATGACCGTGTTGGGGATTTTCCCCTTGGATGGTAAACATTCTGCCGGATGATACTCTATCTGAAGACAACTCTGCAGGGAATAAATCTGTTGGAGAAGTGATACTTTGTTGATAGATCTTCTGTCTTGGAGAGATAACCTCAGTTAGGGATGAACTTCCGTTACTGGTGATAATGAATTCTGTTGGAGATTGAATTTCTGACTGTGAGAGAAATAAACTCTACCTTGGGGAAAGTTTTACCGATTCACTCGGGATTGTGAACTTTAGCTGGGGAGAGTTGTGTTTCGTTGGGAAAGCTAACACCACTGTCTTTGGATAATTCTTACCCTGTGGGGAGCGTATGCACCACTTCTCATGTTCTCAGGCTGGCTCTATCCTTGTACCTGATGGTCAAAGTAAATGTAAGGTTTGGACACTTCTTGATTTTCCTGTTCCTGGAACTACAAGTACTTTTCTTTTGTTTTTTTTAATGTAAATATCAACAATTATTTTCAAATTCACATATAAAAAATAAATCATTGGACGTTCTTGCAAAATAAAACAGGAAAAAGAAAGAAAATTAAAGTTTTGGGAAAATGACTTGTATTGATTTTGAAGTTGGCCTGTAATAGGCGTTTTGTACAAAGAGGCTGGCGCTCTAGTAAGAGAACGCCGCCGAAAGATAGAAATTAAAATTTGTATTAAAGAAAGAAAAACAGCTATGTGAAACAATCCCATTGGGTTCCAATTCTGCTATTGCCTTTATATCTTCAAACATCTCATCACTTTTCTGCTTGGTCGAAGGTAGATCAGATTGATTGGCGCCGTCCGAGCTTGATAGTTGATACCGAGGTCTGGTTGCAAGATGATCCAATGAGACATAGTGTTACGCTTTGATCCCTAATTTTTTCCTAAACAGCCCTTTTCGGGTTTTCAGTCCACCGGGATACCCTTTTTTGCCCAAGTCGCCTTTTCAGGTTTTCGACTTGCCGAGTGTACAGTTTTTTCATTTTCATCCCTTACTTTTGCCCAAACCCTTTTTGTTCGCTGGGAAGCCCTTATTTCTGCCTAGGCCAGTCAACCTAGCGGGTCTTTGATTATGCATAGTATCTTTTCACTATGTATGCATTGACGGGGAGAGGAAGGTCGTCACTATCCATGGTGGTTAGAATTATAGCTCCTCCCGAGAAAATGTTCTTAACCACAAATGGCCCTTCGTATGTGGGGGTCCATTTACCCCTGGGATCACCTTGCAGTAGTATGATGCGTTTGATCACTAGATCCCCGACTTGATATTCTTAACGTCTGACTTTCTTGTTAAAAGCCTTGATTATTCACTTTTGATACGTCTGACCATGACAGATAACAATAAGTCTGTTTTCATCGATTAAGTTTAGTTGATCGAGCCGGGTTTGGATCCAGTCATCTTCGTTCATACTTGCATCCTTCATAATCCTGAGATAAGGTATCTGGACTTTGATGGGTAGGACTGCCTCCATGCCGTACACCAAAGAGTAGGGTGTTGCCCTTGTCGACGTTCGTGCCGAGGTACGGTACCCATGAAGAGCGAATGGTAACATCTCATGCCAGTCTTTGCAGGTCACCGTCATCTTCTGCATAAGCTTCTTGATGTTCTTGTTAGCTTCTTCCACAACCCCATTCATCTTCGGCCGGTAGGGAGAAGAGTTATGATGCTGAATCTTGAACTGTTTGCAGAGCTCGGTGATCATTGTATTGTTGAGATTTATACCATTGTCCGTAATGATCCTCTCTGTTACACCATATCGACAAATCAGATTGTGTCGGATAAATCGCGCCACGAAGTTCTTGGTTACTGTAGCAAAGGAAGTTTCCTCAACCAACTTCGTAAAGTAATAAATGGCTACCAGAATGAAACGATGTCCGTTAGACGCAGTAGGCCTGATCTCGCTGATCATATCGATGCCCCACTTGCAAAGGGCCAACGAGCTATCAAAATATTCAAGGGAATCAGAGGTACATGCACCTTATCAGCATAGACTTGGCATTTATGACAGGTTCGAGAGTGCTGATAACAATTGGCTTCCATGGTGGACCAGTAATATCCTTCCCGTAGGATTTTCTTTGCCATGGTATGTCCACTGGAATGAGTTCCGAAAGTACCTTCATGTAATTCTACCATGATCCTTTTTGCCTCGCTCTGGTATACACACCGCAGTAAGGTTGAGTCATGGTTACGTTTAAAGAGGATCCCATTACTGATGAAGAACTTTGTAGCGAACCTCCTCAGAAACTTTTTATCATTAACAGATGCTCCCTCGGGGTATTCTTGAGCCTCAAGATACCTCTTTACCTCGTGAAACCAGGGTTTATCTGCTACCTCCTCAGTCTCAATGTCATAGCAATGTGCGGGTTCGTCCAAACTCTCAATGGTAATTTAGGGAGCTTCATTGTCCCACTCACTTTGAACATCAAATACATGGTAGTTAGCGCGTCCACTAACTGGTTCTCTTCTCTGGGGAAATGTTCAAAGGTTATCTCCTCGAAGTGCGGGAGCAATGTCAGTACATATTCTTTGTAAGGAATAAGATTCGGGTGCTTCGTATACCACTCGCCTTTGATCTGACTTATCACCAGAGCAGAATCTATGAATACACTCAAGAACTTAATCCTTAGGTCAATAGCAGCTCGGAGCCCCATGATGCATGCTTCATACTCCGCCATATTGTTGGTGCAGCTAAAACATAATTGGGCGATGAACGGAGTATGACACCCCTCAGGAGATATGATTATGGCGCCAATGGCATTCCCCAATGCGTTTGATGCTCCATCAAAATACATAGACCATCGAGATCCTTCCTCAGGTCCTTCATCCGGTCCAGGTTCTTCGCAGTCGGTTACCAACATGATGTTTTCATCCGGGAACTCGAAATTCATGGACTGGTAGTCATCCACGGCCTAATGTGCCAAATGATCTGCCAATATACTTCCCTTGATTGCTTTTTAGGTTGTGTATTGGATGTCGTACTCAGTTAAGATCATCTTCCATCTTGCTATCCTTCCGGAGAGAGCGGGCTTCTCAAAAATGTACTTGATTGGATCCATCTTTGATATCAACAAGGTGGTGTGAGCCAGCATATACTGTCTCAGTCGGTGAGCAGCCCATGCCAAAGCGCAACAATTTTTCTAGAGTAATGAGTATCGGGTCTCACAGTCGGTAAACTTTTTGCTAAGGTAATAAATGGCGTGCTCTTTTCGACCAGACTCGTCATGCTGCCCCAGCACACACCCCATTGAATTGTCCAGCACTGTCAAGTATAATATCAAAGGTCTTCCTTCAATTGGTGCATCAGAATTGGTGGTTCTTAAAGATATTCCTTGATTCTTTCAAAAGCGGTCTGGCATTCATCATTCCACTTTACCACTTGATCTTTCTTTAGCATCTTGAAGATTGGCTCACAAGTAGCGGTCAGATGTGAAATGAACCTGGAGATGTAATTCAGACGTCCCAAGAAACATCTAACTTCTTTTTTTGTGCAGGGAGCCGACATCTCTTGTATGGATTTTGCCTTTGCAGGGTCCACCTGAATACCTTTGTCACTGACAACGAAACCCATAAGCTTTCCAGACCTTACCCCGAAGGTACACTTGTTTGGATTCAACATCAGCTTGTATATCTTCAACCTGTCAAAAAGTTTCTGGAGATGATCAAGATGCTCTTCCTCAGTCTGAGACCTGGCTATCATGTCATCAACATAAACCTCAATCTCATGGTGAATCATATCGTGGAACAACGCGACCATGGCGCGCTGATAAGTTGCCCTAGCATTCTTTAACCCAAAAGGCATTACCTTGTAACAGAAGGTGCCCCACTGTGTAACGAAGGTTGTCTTCTCCATGTCCTCAGGAGCCATGTTGATCTGATTGTAGCTAGAAAAATCATCCATGAAGTAGAAGATCTTGTGTTGCACAGTGTTGCCGACTAGGACATCAATATGAGGAAGCGGGAAGTAGTCCTTGGGGCTTGCCCTATTCAGATCTCTATAGTCCACACACATCCGTACCTTACCATCCTTCTTAGGTACCGGAACTACGTTGGTAACCCACTGCGGATAAGAAGTGACAGCTAAGAATCCGGCGTCAAATTGTTTCATGACCTCGCCTTTGATTTTCTCTGACATTTCAGGGCACATACGGCGAACCTTCTTCTTTACCGGAGGGAAATCTTCTTTAGTCGGCAGGCGATGTACCACAATATCAGTGTCCAGACCAGGCATATCTTCATAGGACCAGGCGGAGATCTCAACATAGTCGTGCAGCATCTGTATTAGACGTTGTTTGACACTAGGCTCCAGATTCGCACCTATTTTAACCTCCTTCCTATCTTCCTCTGTACCCAAATTCACTGACTCAACTGGCTCTTCATGAGGCTGTATGGCCCTTTCTTCCTACTGTAGTAGTCTAGAAAGTTCTCCAAGCACCTCACAATCATCCTCACCTTCGTCCTCGGCTTGGTTGATCAGATTTTCGAAGTCATAACTGGCAATAGAAAAATTGTTATCAATGGGATCCAGACTGGATGTGGATCTACAGTATGATACGTGAGTGTGTGTAAGAGAATAACTGTTTCGATAAAATGGGAGACAAAAAAGAAAAACAAGGAGCGCAAAATTTGTAATGCAAGAAAAGTCCAATGTTTTATTGATGATATATGAAAATGACAAATAATAATAAGCCCTCACAAGCGAAGCCAAGGTGCCTCGGGCAAGGAACCGGGCCGTAAAGTTTTAAACTGTTTATTACAATAAGTTCTGTGATAATATTGGGCTCTTAGGATGTCCCCTAAGCAACCTATTTTGTCTCACCTCAATTGAGTCTTCTATGTGCATGTATGAAGCTTTGACCCAAAATATGTTTTTATTGACTTTTCAAAAGGACCTGTAATGTCAAAATTCATATCTTTTTGTGAGTGCATATTCCGATCTTGGGTGATGAAGAAGAATTGTAGGTAATTTCATCCTCTTCAAAATGAGCTTTAGATGGGTCATTTCTGATGAAGTATGAGAAAGTTATGCTTGGTCAAAGTTGAGTTGACTCTTCCTGCAAAACCCTAATTTAGCAACTTTTAGGTATGGATGAATTGTGAGCAATCCTTGAGTAATCATGATAAAGCCTTGATCAAATGATGAATGATACTTAAAAATGAGGATGTTGACCAAAAATATTGCAGTTTGACTATATGTGGGCTACAGTTGACTTTTGACCTGGCACAGTCGATTTTCAGGCCTTGGAGCAATTGACTGAGCAAACTTCCTCTGCAAGGCTTGAAACTTGAAATGGATGATCTTGAGAACATATTAGGACAATGGTGAGAATTTGGAATCCCTTGGACTCAAACATCTTGATGCAAAATGAAACCCTAATTTGAGGTAGGCTGGCTTAGGAGAGAGTTTGTCTGGTCAACTCTTGAAATTCCTTGAGAAATTTGGGGACCTCATTTGCCATGTGTTGAGAAATATGTGAGGGAAAATTTTGTGGTACAACAGAACCTCCTATCTTGCTCCCTCCCGTAGAAGGAAGACCTTTGATTATGTATCTGACAGTGTTAGATAAATCCATGGGTTGTATTCTGGGACAACAGGATGAAACAGAGAAGAAGGAGTTCGCCATTTATTATCTCAGCAAAAAATTCACTAATTGTGAGTCACGGTATTCCATGATGGAAAAGACATGTTGTGCTTTGGCCTAGGAGGAAAAGCGTTTGCGGCAGTATATGTTGAATCATACCACTTGGTTGATCTCCAAAATGGATCCAATCAAGTACATTTTTGAAAAGCCTGCTCTTACTGGGAGAATTTCCCACTGGCAGATGTTGCTATCTGAATATGAAATCAAATACCGCACTCAAAAGGCCATTAAAAGTAGCGTGTTGGAGGATTATCTTGCTCACCAACCAGTGGAGGATCACCAGTCTGCAAATATGAATTCCCCGACGAGGATGTGATGTTCCTTAAAGTGAAAGGTTGTGATTAGCTGTTGCCTGAGGAAGGCCCTGACCCTGAATCCCGTTGGAGTATGATATTTGATGGAGCTATGAATGCTTATGGTAAAGGAATTGGTGTTGTGATTGTCACTCCTCATGGATCGCACATTCCTTTTACTGCAAGGTTAACATTTGATTGCACTAATAATATGGCAGAATATGAGGCTTGCATCATGGGTCTCGAGGAAGCTATTGATCTCAGAATCAAAATTCTAGATGTGTATGGTGATTCAGGTTTGGTAATAAATCAGATTAAAGGAGAACAGGACACTCGTCACCCTGGCTTAATCCCTTACAATGATTATGCTAGAAGATTATTACCATTCTTCAATAAAGTTGAATTCCATCACATCCCTAGAGACGAAAATCAAATGGTGGATGCTCTAGACGCTCTGGCTTCCATGTACCAAGTGAATACTTGGAATGATATACCCAAAATTATGGTTCGACGGCTAGATAGGCCCGCTCATGTGTTTACAACAGAGGAGGTAGCAGATGAAAAACCCTGGTATTATGATATTAAGCATTTTCTTCAAACTCAGGAATATCTGATCGGTGCGTCGAGGAAAGATAGAAAGACATTGAGAAGATTGGCAGGCAGTTTCTTCCTCAGTGAAAATGTGTTATACAAGAGAAATTATGACATGGTCTTGATCAGATTTGTGGATAGGCACGAAGCGGACATGTTGATGCATGAGATTCATGAAGGTTCATTTGGCACTCATGCTAATGGACATTTTATGGCTAAAAATATGCTAAGGGCAGGTTATTATTGGTTGACAATGGAATCTGACTGTTACAAATTTGCAAAAAAGTGCCATAAATGCCAGATTTATGCAGACAAGGTCCATGTGCCTCTGACACTTCTTAATGTGATTTCCTCCCCATGGCCTTTCTCTATGTGGGGTATTGACATGATTGGGATGATAGAACCCAAAGCTTCGAATCGGCACTGTTTTATCTTGGTAGCAATTGACTACTTCACCAAATGGGTGGAGGCTGCTTCATATGCCAATGTTACCAAACAGGTGGTTGTGCGTTTCATCAAAAATAATCTTATATGCCGGTATGGTGTGCCGAGAAGAATCATCACTGACAACGACTCAAATTTGAAAAACAAAATGATGACAGAATTGTGTGAAGAATTCAAGATTGTCCATCATAATTCATCTCCATACAGGCCAAAGATGAATGGGGCTGTTGAAGCTGCTAATAAGAATATCAAGAGAATTATCCAGAAAATGGTTGTTACTTATAAGGACTGGCATGAAATTATCCCTTTTGCTCTGCATGGATATCGAACTGTAATTGCAAGCTTCTCAAGTCATATTTAAATCATTTTTTTTGATGAAGACAACATGGATATCAACATTCAAAGGATGTGCAAAAAGATTATCAATATCATATACAAGTCTTGAAGATTAAAAGAAGAATTATTGAAGAATCAACAAATGTAAAATGGTATAAATAATTCTTAAACTTGAATATAGATGTTCACAAAAATGCATTCATAATCATATACATATCCCACATGTTCACATTTAAGAAAAACTTTGTTTGAGATCTTTTTCAAAAAGAATTTATGAAAATAAACTTTCAGGAACCGGTTCCTCCCTAACAGGGAACCGGGTTCCAAACTTGTTCAAAAAACACCTCCCTGGAATTTGTACCAGGAACCGGGTTGTACCAATAGGGGAACCGGTTCCTGCGTGATATTTTTGAAATCTGAGTTATAACGTTCACTAAAAATCGGGTTCTTCCTGTGTCGGAACCGGTTCCCAGCGAACCAGTGCAACTTTTCTTTTGGTTTTTGAACCTTTTTCAAATGGTATTCTTTCATGAATGCATTGCATCTTTTCATATCAAATGGCATGAATGAAGAGGTACTTGTGACATTATAAAATGTGCAGATTTTTCAGATTTCAATATAACTTTCAAAAACAACAAGAAAAACAATAACATTTTTAAACCTTCTTCACATTAACAATTTTCATTCATTCAAATTTGTACATAAACTTTCATGTGTTCATAAATTTTGTGAAACTTGCCATATACATTTTCATTAAGAAATCATTACAAGTTTCATACATTCATTGTGAACATTTATAATCATTGTTTGAGAATTGTTTCTATCTTGAAGAAGAAGATCAATTGAAGATTGATAGTGCTCTCCATCTATTTCAAATAAATTATTGTATTACTTAAAGAAATTATTCCCTTACTATCCAGGATTGTTGGAAGCAAGTGTTGTGATTTGAAGAGGATTGTTCTTCATTCACATTAGTGTTTGTTTGATCTTAAAGGTGTTAAGAACCTTTGGTCACCCTATAGGTTAGATAGTAAGCATAGGCTGTACAATCATTCTAACTATAGTGAAATCTCTTTCGTGTTGGAAAGGGGACTGGAGTACTATCGGATTGTGAGGGGAACCAGGATATATCATCGTGTTCTTTACTTTTCCGCTTTTATCGCTTTCATCACCATAATCAAGAAAAGATAAGATATAATCAAAACCTTCAAACACTTAACCAAAAATTACTACAAGTATTCTCATAAAACCGAATAAATTTTTATATACCTAATTCACCCCCCCTCTTAGGCACTCTTAGACTTACAATTGGTATCAGAGCAAGTTATAGGTAACTTGTTCCTAAAGATCCAGAATGGCTTCCGCAAATCCAAATCCAGTTTTCAAAGATGGTGGTAGTAACAACAAGCCTCCATTGTTTTGTGGTGAATACTTTGACTTTTGGAAAATTCGCATGAAGGCTCATCTTGAAGCGCAAGGAGAAGAAATATGGAATGCTGTTGAGAATGGTCCATTTACTCCGGTGTGTGTTGTCAATGGTGTTGGGTCATCAAAGCCTAAAGCATCATGGGATGACGGTGACAAGAAAAAAGTTCTCTTTGACAAAAAGGCAATCAATATTCTCCAAAGTGCTCTTAGTATGGATGAATTTTTCTGAGTATCGGCATGTACAACGGCAAAGAAAATTTGGGATACTCTTGTAGAAACTCATGAAGGAACCGCCGAAGTCAAAAGGTCTAGATTGAACACTTTGAGTCAAGAATATGAATTATTCAGAATGCTGCCCGGAGAATCCATCCTTGACTTGCAAAAGAGATTCGTTCACTTGACAAACCATTTGAAGGCACTTGGTAAGACTTTAACTAATGATGAATTAAATCTTAAAGTGACGACAATATTAGAAAAGAAAAGCCTAGCAACTATGACTTCCGCAACACTTTTCGGAAAGCTTCAAGAATATGAGACGGAACTTGGAAGACTTGAAAAACATGAGAATCATGAGAAGAAATCCAAAGGAATTGCTTTGAAAGTTGATTCAAAAGAAAGTCAAGATAAAGATGCATCGGAGGAAGATGAAAATCTCTTGCTTCTTGTAAAAAGGTTAGGAAAATATTTTGGTCATAAAAATAATCTTCATAATGCTAACTTTGTCAAAAGAAAGAAATTCTATAAGCATAAAGATAAAGAAGCCTCCACATCAACACAAGATGTCACATGCTATGAATGTGGAAAGCAAGGTCACATAAAGCCGGATTGTCCAAAACTCTCCAAGAATAATGGATTCAAAGGCAAAAAGGAGTTCAAGAACAAAAAGGCTTATGTTGCATGGGAAGATAATGAGATAAGTTCTTCATCCGATTCGGAAAGCGACGAATGTGCAAATCTAGCATTGATGGCTTCACATCTCTCCGACGATGAAGAAGAGGTTAGTAATGAATTTAATCTTTTTGATGATGATGTTCAAGGTGCTATTGATGAACTCTTGGAAGAATGCAAAAGTTTATACAAAAAGGTGTCAAATCAAGAAAAAGAACTTCTAATTTGTCTAGAAAAAATTGACACCATGACTAAAGATTTTGATATTCAAAAACAAAATTTTATTAAAGAATAGGAAAACTTTGCATGCTCCAAGTGTGAATCAAATGTCTTTCAAATTGTTCAATTGAAAAGAGTCATTGAACGATATGAAAAAGGACAAATAGGATTGGAAGGATTACTAAGCCAACAACGTTATCCAAATGATAAAAGAGGTCTTGGTTATGTGAATTCTAAGAAACCAAGTAACAATCCCACTGTTTTTGTAAAGGCTAGTAATAGTTCCAATCCCAAGAAAGTAGAAAAGAAGCAAGTTGTTCATAATCATCAAAAGAAAAAGGCTAATGTATCGAAAAAGAAAACATTTCCTAAGAAGAAATCTTATCCTTCTAGATATAGAAGCAAATTTGAACCTACTTGTTTTTATTATGGTATTAAAGGCCATACACCTAATGCTTGTTATGTTAGAAACTTTAGTATGGCAAGTGGGAATTATGTGTGGGTGAAAAAGGGAACTAACTATGAAGGACCCAAGGCAACTTGGGTACCTAACAAGAAATAATTTGTTTTTGTAGGTATGCTTGAAATCCACATCAAATGTTTGGTATCTTGATAGTGGATGTTCAAAGCATATGACAGGAGATGTACACCAATTTTCATATCTAGTACATAAAGCCAAAGGGTATGTCACCTATGGAGACAACACCAAAGGAAAGATTCTTGGCGTTGGAATAGTTGGCACACCTCCATCCATTCAAATTGAGGATGTTCTCTATGTTGAAGGATTAAAGCACAACCTTCTTAGCATAAGTCAACTTTGTGATAGAGGGTGCAAGATCAAATTCAACAAAGAAGAATGCCTTATTATGGATGAGGCAACCAATGAGGTAAAACTCAAAGGTATAAGAACTAACAATATTTTTATGATTACTTTAGATGATTTGTCTATGAAGGTACAATGTCTTATGGTAAACAACAATGACGCTTGGTTATGGAACAAGAGGATTGCTCACATTCACATGGAGCACTTGAACAAATTGGTTAAGCATGACTTAGTTATTGGTCTACCAAAGATGAAGTTCATCAAAGACAAATTATGTAATGCATGCCAAAAGGGAAAACAGACCAAATCAACTTTCAAATCTAAGAATGTGGTGTCTACTACAAGGCCACTACAATTGTTACACATGGATCTCTTTGGTCCATCAAGAACAAAAAGCTTCGGAGGTAATGTATACGCTTTAGTTATTATTGATGATTTTTCTAAGTATTCTTGGACTTTGTTTCTTGTGCAGAAAAGTGATGCTTTTAAAGCTTTTAAGAAGTATGCTAAGCAAATCCAAAATGAAAAATCACTACAGATCGTATCCATAAGAAGTGATCATGGTGGAGAATTCCAAAATGCACAATTTGAAGAATTTTGTGAAGAACATGGTATCTCTCATAATTTTTCAGCACCTAGAACTCCACAACAAAATGGAGTAGTTGAAAGAAAGAATAGGTTTCTAGTGGAACTTGCAAGAACAATGCTTAGTGATGCAAATCTTCCTAAATATTTTTGGGCGGATGCGGTTAGTACGACATGTTATTTTGGAAATCGAGTTATCATTAGACCTATAATAAAGAAGACTCCTTATGAACTCTTCAAAGGAAGAAAGCCAAATATTGCTCACTTCCATATTTTTGGATGCAAGTGTTTTGTTCTTAACAATGACAAAGACAATCTCGGTAAGTTTGACGAGAAATCCGATGAAGGTATATTTCTTGGTTATTCTCTCTCTAGTAAAGCATATAGAATTTATAATAAAAGAACTTTAACTATTGAAGAATCTATGCATGTATCTTTTGATGAAACTAACACCTCCAAAGAGGAAGTAGTTGTGTGTGATGATGATGATCCTATAGATTTACCCACGGAAGAACTTTCAAATGATCAAGTTGTGAAATCACTGGAAAATCAAGAAAACATTGTACAACAAGATTCAAACATCAATGATCTACCAAAAGAATGGAGAACTCATAGAGACCATCCTATTGACAAAATTATTGGTGACATTAGCCAAGGAGTATCAACAAGATTAAATTTAAAAGATGCTTGCTTAAACATGGCGTTTGTTTCTCAAATTGAACCTACCAAAGTTGATGAAGCTTTAGGAGATGATCAATGGATTATTGCTATGCAAGAAGAATTAAATCAATTCGAGAGAAATCAAGTTTGGGAACTTGTTCCTAGACCAAGTGGTAAACACATCATAGATACCCGATGGGTGTTTAAGAACAAACTTGATGAGAATGGTCTAATTGTTCGAAACAAAGCAAGGTTAGTTGCCCAAGGCTACAATCAAGAGGAAGGAATCGACATTGAAGAAACATTTGCTCCGGTTGCAAGGTTAGAAGCTATACGTCTTTTACTTGCTTATGCTTGTTCATTAAATTTTCAACTTTTTCAAATGGACGTCAAAAGCGCATTCTTGAATGGATACATCAATGAAGAAGTCTATGTCAAACAACCTCCGGGATTTGAAGACTTCATACATCCTACACATGTATTTAAGTTGAGAAAGGCTCTTTATGGCTTAAAGCAAGCACCAAGAGCATGGTATGATAGACTTAGCAATTTTTTGTGTGAAAAAGGTTTCGAAAAGGGTAAGGTTGATAAAACTTTGTTCATTAAGAAAATCCAAAGTAACACTTTATTGGTTTAAGTCTATGTTGATGATATCATTTTTGGATCGACTAACAAAGAAATGTGTGAGGAATTCTCATTGATGATGCAAGGAGAATTCGAGATGTCTATGATGGGAAAGATGAGCTACTTTCTTGGACTACAAATCAAGCAACTAAAAGATGGAATCTTCATCAACCAATCTAAGTATTGCAAAGAATTATTGAAAAAGTTTGATATGGACAATTGTAAAGCAATGAATACTCCAATGGGCTCCGGTACATATGTTGATCTAGATGAATCCGGTACTCCAATTGATATTACAAAATACCGAGGTATAATTGGTTCCTTATTGTATTTGACGGCAAGCCGTCCTGACATCATGTTTAGTGTTTGTCTTTGTGCTCGCTTTCAAGCAAATCCAAAGGAATCACACCTCATGGCAGTTAAAAGGATCATGAAGTATCTTAAAGGAACAACCAATGTCGGCTTATGGTATCCTAAAGGTAGTATTTGCACTTTAATTGGTTATTCTGACGCGGATTATGCAGGTTGTAAAACTGATCGTAAAAGCACAAGTGGTACTTGTCACATTATTGGAAATGCATTAGTATCATGGTCTTGTAAAAAGAAAGCATGTGTTGCTCTTAGTACGGCCGAAGCAGAATACATAGCAGCGGGTAGTTGTTGTGCACAAATTCTTTGGCTCAAGCAACAACTCCGTGATTACGGACTTGATATCAGATGCATTCCTCTTCGATGCGACAATACAAGTGCTATCAATATTACAAAGAATCCGGTCATGCATTCAAGTACAAAACATATAGATATTCGACATCATTTTATCTGTGATCATGTACTTAAAGGAGATGTCGAAGTCACTTTTGTGGATTCTCATAACCAACTCGCAGATATCTTCACAAAACCGCTTGCTCGAGAACCATTCTTCAAAATCCGAAGAGAAATTGGTATTTTGGATGAAGGTGATCTCTAAATGTTTCTCATAAGATGCACGTCTTAATTTTTCTTCAAAAAAATTTTGTTTCAATACACTCTGCTTCTACTCCTTCTTTTATATGTTTTTCGTCTTAATTTTTAAATAAATTTGTTTCACTCTTTTTCCCCATCCTTTTTGATGTTAACAAAGGGGGAGAAGAATATGCATATGTGTTGTTTTGTTTCAAAGAAATTGCAGGCACTCACTCCAAAATTCAAAGAATCATGGACTTAGGGGGAGCATACAATTTAGGGGGAGCCTTGCATTTGCTCAACATTATTGCTACACAAAACAACATAATCATTTCAAGAATTGCTTTCAAGACTTGGTTGTCATCATCAAAAAGGGGGAGAATGTAATTGCAAGCTTCTCAAGTCATATTTAAAGCATTTGTTTTGATGAAGACAACATGGATATCAACATACAAAGGATGTGCAAAAAGATTATCAATATCATATACAAGTCTTGAAGATTAAAAGAAGAATTATTGAAGAATCAACAAATGTAAAATGGTATTAATAATTCTTAAAATTGAATATAGATGTTCACAAAAATACATTCATAATCATATACATATCCCACATGTTTATATTTAAGAAAAACTTTGTTTGAGATCTTTTTCAAAAAGAATTTATGAAAATAAACTTTCAGGAACTGGTTCCTCCCTAACAGGGAACCGGGTTCCAAACTTGTTCAAAAAACATCTCCCTGGAATTTGTACCAGGAACCGGGTTGTACCAATAGGGGAACCGGTTCCTGCGTGATATTTTTAAAATATGAGTTATAACGTTCACTAAGAACCGGGTTCTTCCTGTGTCAGAACCGGTTCCCAGCGAACCAGTGCAGCTTTTCTTTTGGTTTTTGAACATTTTTCAAATGGTATTCTTTCATGAATGCATTGCATCTTTTCATATCAAATGGCATGAATGAAGAGGTACTTGTGACATTATAAAATGTTCAGATTTTTCAGATTTCAATATAACTTTCAAAAACAACAAGAAAAATAATAACATTTTTAAACCTTCTTCACATTAACAATTTTCATTCATTCAAATTTGTACATAAACTTTCATGTGTTCATAAATTTTGTGAAACTTGCCATATACATTTTCATTAAGAAATCATTCCAAGTTTCATACATTCATTGTGAACATTTATAATCATTGCTTGAGAATTGTTTCTATCTTGAAGAAGAAGATCAATTGAATATTGATAGTGCTCTCCATCTATTTCAAATAAATTATTGTATTACTTAAAGAAATTATTCCCTTACTATCCAGGATTGTTGGAAGTAAGTGTTGTGATTTGAAGAGGATTGTTCTTCATTCACATTAGTGTTTGTTTGATCTTAAAGGTGTTAAGAACCTTTGGTCACCCTATAGGTTAGATAGTAAGCATAGGTTGTACAATCAATCTAACTATAGTGAAATCTCTTTCGTGTTGGAAAGGGGACTGGAGTACTCTCAGATTGTGAAGGGAACCAGGATATATCATCGTGTTCTTTACTTTTCCGCTTTTATCGCTTTCATCACCATAATCAAGAAAAGATAAGATATAATCAAAACCTTCAAACACTTAACCAAAAATTACTACAAGTATTCTCATAAAACCGAATAAATTTTTATATACCTAATTCACCACCCTCTTAGGCACTCTTAGACTTACACGAACATCTGTCCGCACTTCAACAGGAGCAACCTCGTTCTCCCTGGTATATGTTATGGAAGATGTACTGCCAGTCGAGGTAGAGATTCCCTCGTTGCATGTGATAATGGAAACCAAATTGACAGAGGATGAATGGGTCCAGAACATGTTTGACCAATTGAATTTGATTGAAGAGAAGAGAATGACAGCTTTGTGTCATGGGCAGTTATATCCGAAGAGAATGAAGAAATCATTTGATAAGAAGGTCAAACCTCGTGAATTTAGAGAAGGCGACCTCGTGCTCAGAAAGGTCGTGTCTTTCAACACCGATTCTAGGGGCAAGTGGACTTCCAATTTTGAAGGCTCGTAAGTTGTCAAGAAAGCCTTCTCTGGCGGGGCATTAATTCTTGAAACTATGGATGGCGAGGAGTTCCCACGTCCCATGAATGCTGACGCAGTCAAGAAATACTTCGCCTAAAGAATGAAAAGAACAACTCACTAAGTTGAAAACCCTAAAGGGCGGCTTAGGCAAAAAGGAGCATCTCGGTAGGACGAAAACCCGAAAGGGAGGTCTAGGCAAAAATTAGAGACATAAACATAATACATTTCCCGCTAAGTTGAAAACCCGCAAGGGCAGCTTAGGCAAAAGTTAGGGATTTTCTTGGCAATTAACTACGTCAGACAAGACTTGATCTTTGAAGCAATAATCTTCTCGGATCCTCACCATACTTCAACAAAAGCTGCTGCTTAGGATTTCAAAAGTTGTTAGGGGGGATAGTGGTCATTGTATCTCAATGTATCTTTTCCATTATGTATTACCATTTTCCAAACTTTGTAATCATCTATGGAGTCTCGCCATTCGCAGACTACCATTCTATTAATGAAATTCGAGCTTTTACCCAATTCTTTGTGTTCTTATTTTATTTAGCTTTCAAAGACTCCATTTATTATTGTTAATAACTTTCAAAGCAAAAATATTAAATAACAAAATTGATTTTTCAAAAAAAAGATTTTTACAATTTACTTTTACTTTGAGATTTATAATGAAACAATGACAACAAAAATGGTGATCCCAGGAATGGACAAACTCTGGTTGTTTTGAGAAGTTTTATTTCCCTTGGGAAGGTCTACACGGGTTGTTTTCTCCGTATTAGGTTTATGGTTTCGGTATCCTCGATTTAGTTTGGACTCATTTCTCCTCTTTTCTGAGTTTTCATGATGTAAAGTTTCGATCCATATTTTTCTCCAGGGAGGTAGGCTTGAGTTCCCCAGTGAAGTTTGATTGTTTCGGCATCAGTCTTCTCTATTTGAGACTGGTCTTGCAATCTCCTGTAGGCATGCTACTTTTGAAAAAAACTTGTTTCCTCGATGAAGCCTGAAGAAGGATGTTCTACCCCGGTATCTGTTTGATTTGTCTACCTCCGGATTATGTTTCTCCTCAGTAAAGTCAAGGCAGGCAGTAGGTTTAGTTTCCGCAGCTGGCCTTTACCTTTCTTGGAATGATCATCTTGGTCGAAGCTTAGCCAAGTGTTGTTAGTGCCCGAGGCTGTTTTGCTTGTTTATTCCCAAGGACTGTATATATGCTTTGTCAGCATACGCACGATAACACTATTACATTCATACATGTATCATGCATAGCTAAAATTTACAAATCATTGTTCATTAACATTTGTTAATATTTTTGTTGACATATTTCCCTGTTTTCCAGAGTTACGTTGCCCTCTTTTCAATAGAGTGTTGGTCTTAAGCAGAAAACGTATATTCTTTCAATTTCCCTACTGGGTTACCCCCCATAGAAGATTTTTGCTTTAAACCTTCTGGTATAGCTCCTTGTTTGGATAAATTTGGTTTTCCCTCTGGAGTTTATTTCTCAAAGGATGAATTCAGGTTGACTATTTCATTCCAGTTTATTTCTGGTTTTGTTCTGTGGCTCCCTGGAAATGCTATTTACTTTGGAATTCTAAAAAACTCCAAGCTTTGGTTAGTGCATTTATTTTGCACGAGAAGACCTCATCCCCTTAGCGAGAATATCATGGCATCTCCCCAGGAAGTCATACCTCTTGCCCACCCAAAAAAGTCATTTCCTTTTACAATCCTCCGTGACCACAAATAGCAAGTCTCGTTATTTGAGACAACTTATGTTTGATCCTTTCCAGGCGGAGTGCCTTGTGTGATGTGGTGGGAGAACTGACTTGAGGGTTTGCATTTTTTTTGCAAATGTTGCGGTTAGCAAGAGTCGCCACCGACTTTTCTTTTATCCAAAAGGAAAGGTGAAAAAGCAAAAGAAAGACCTTTAGAGATGTTTTCTTGAGTTCAGGGGGTAGATTATGAAAAGGGAAGGTATTAACACCCTTTTCATCCATGGTTTTCCATGGGCTCTTAGTTACTTGCTAGATCACTTGCTTTTTTTTTGAAAATATGTTTCATGTGGTTTTTGAGAGTATTTTGAAAAGGCGCCATCGTAAAGGAAAACTTTGTAATGATTCTCGTTCGTAAGAATGTATACAAAGTGTTGAACTTTTGAAAATATTTCATGTTTGGAAAGTGTTTTGAAAATGTTTTGAAAGTGTTTGTTTTAAAAATAGCAAGGATGTTTGTTTTGAAATTGAGAAAGTAATTAGGAGAATTCTACCTACTCAAAAAGGTCTTAGGTGTTCTTTTCCCCCTCCTTTAGATGTTGCTATCTTACCATTGTTTCGGTAAGAAGACCCATCATTAGATGTGAAGGGACGGGTGCGGGTCATTGTATGACCATGATAGCAACGTTGTGAGATGAATTATCACTTTTCTCTAGGGACTAAGATCATTTCGAAAGGTAACTTTGATAACGTCATCGAGGGACTATGATCTTGTATTTTAAATTTGTTTGTGCTAAGACATCCCACATGCATAACATGGCTATTTTTGAGGCAACAAGTGGAATAACCCTAGGGGTGCTAGTGTGTAAGTGTATTTGATTGCATGCATAATTTGTCATGAATTAGGGTTTTCTAAACATTGGTTTTTGTCTTTCCATACACACCCTAATTACTAACAATATATGAAAGCAATAAAAGTGCAGAAATGTAAAGTCCTACGCTATTACAATATTTGGGGGGATGGGGTGTACAAATTTATGAATGTGGATTGCAAATTAAATCCTAAGTTACTATTACAACCACATTAAATGGATAAGAATTTAGAAGGAAATGTAAAATGTTTGTTTCGTTTAAAAAAGGGAATAAGTTTTGTTTAAGAAAATATTTTTGTCTTTTCATGTTAAAAGAAATAAAATATGATATGTGAATAGGAAATATTTTTGGTGTTTTTTGATTAATGAAAAATAAAAGTGATGGAAAAAAATAATAAAAGGAAAGAAGACAAAATCAGCACAAACACTGAAATAGAAGGGGTCAAAAGTTCTGACTCTGACATGCTGCACAAACAGATACAAACGTTAATAGAAAATAGGGAAGGTCAGAAGTTCTGGATCTTCTAAGAACTCAGAAGTTTTTAGAAGTTCTTATGCAACTTTCAGAACTTTGCCTCTCTTCTGCATGCTAGTCAGAACATCTGCAACTTAGTCATTTCTTAACAGAAGTTAGGATGGATTTTGAATGTGTATCAGAAACTGTATGGGTGGTTTTGGTCAAGAAACACTTGAGAGAAAAATAGAGTTTGAATGCAAGAATCAAATGCTAAGGTTTTGTATTTTTTGTGTTTACAATCTTTTTGGACTCTTGGAATTTTTTCAGGGGGTTCAAGGCTTTTCTCTCTCAAGTTTTTCCACCTCTTTCTCCAATTTTTCCGACCTCTTTTCCATGGCCAATGGAGTTCTATTTATAGGCAAAGGTTTTGTAGTTTGGAGAGGTCAAGTGGCACCAACGTCATACGCTAGATATTGACTTACTCTTGAAGTAAGCTTAAACAAGCATGGTTCAATGCACAAATTAGGATGGTTAGTAGGTTTGGCAGTGCTTAATCTGGATTTGCCAGCATGAATTAAGGAAAAGTAGGAGCAGCACATGGGCCTAGCACACCTTTGCACAAAAGTTTGCTTTCCCAAGACAATAGGGGAACACATGGGGGAAGTCCTTTGGATAAAAACTCAAAGTGGTTGTGAGCCTTAAATGAGCATTAAATGATGATGATATTTATCAACTTAGAAATCCTGCCATGTGAAACTCTGCATCATTGCTTAATTCTGGATCAGAGTTTCTGCTTCAGCATAGCATCCAATCTTCTGATCCTCTTATCTTCTGGCTCCAGCATGTTCTGAAGGAGCTCTCAGACTTCCCAAGAAGTTTGTAACATGCTTCTTAACTTTATTTGAATTACCCTGGCAAACTCTGACTAAAGCTTTCGTGAAAACTTGCTCAGAAGTTCTGACCAAACACTGTCTTGAGAGTGTCCAGAATCTGCTAAGTGTTTCAGTTTCATGGACGTGTCTTTGAGAAGTTACAACTTGAAATCCCAACATTTCTAGGAGAAGTTCTGTTCTGCAATGTTTCAGATCTTGTTGAGATCTAAAACTCTTGTGTCAGAAGTTGATTCAGAATCAGCTTGCGTCATGGTGATAATCTTGTCATAAGTTATGGGTTTGTCATATTTCTTAAACACTTAGAAAAATTCTAACCATTTAGATTTTTGACTTCTCCAAAATAGTTTTGACTTTTGAATTTCTTGTTGAAACAAATATCACATTCCAACATGTCTTGATGAAATATGATTTTTGAAATTTGATTTTGACCCAAAAGTCAAAGTTTGACTTTTTAGTATGCAAATGACCATTTTGTCCTTATGAATGATTTTTTGGAAATTTGATAATTCAAGGCCTGGAAACTTGAAAGAAGTAAACCTGGGATCAGGGGTGATCCCTTATGAAATGAGAGGGCAAATTTTTGGGGTACAACAACTTCCCCTATTCAAACTTCTTGAACCTAAAGAGTTAGATTGGCGGATCCACCATTCGTAACTTGAAGGTGAAAGATGATTGAACACTAGAGTGCCTAAAAATTTGCACTCGAAGATGGATGGTGAATGGGATTATAGATTCCATTTGGAGGAATGTTGGTAAATGCTGGAAGAAGTATCAGCACAAATCTCTTGTTGATTTGTACTAAAACATGATGTTTTACTTGTGAGAAAAGGGTCAGTAAAATGCAGATGCTTGCATGATGTTCACCAGATGTGGTATCACGCTAAATGCATATGGTATGTACATGCTATGATGTATGAATGTGAGGTATGTGTTTTTGTCTGGGAAATATCGCTCAAATGTCAACTATTATCTGGTCTTATCCAGGCTTCACAGTTGCTGAGGATGAAGTAGTCGACTGCTATCTGGTCGGGTCTAGGCTTCACAATAACTTATTGGAGGAAGAGACAAATTAATTGTTATATGGTCGGATTCCAGGCTTCGCAGAAAATTCCTTGAAATTGAATAATTATCTGGTCGGATCTAGGCTTCACAACAACTTGCTGGGGATACGGAAGTTAACTGTTATCTGGTCGGATCCAGGCTTCGCTGTAACTTACCAGAGGAAAAGACAAATTAACTGTTATCTGGTCAGATTCCAGCTTCATAGAAAATTCTTTGAAATTGAATAGTTATCTGGTCGGATCCAGGCTTCATAGTCTTTTGGAAAGTTATACTATTATCTGGTCGAGTCCTGGCTTCATAGTGTCTTTCTGGGGATCGTAGTTAATTGTTATCTGGTCGGGCTCTAGGTTTCACAATAAACTGTTTGAAAACTATTATCTGGTCGGGTCCAGGCTTTGTAGATTTCTGAGGTTGATGAGGTTGATTGTTATCTGGTCGGGTCCAGGCTTCACAATAGACTGCTTGGGGATTTAGTTGTTATCTGGTCGGTTCTAGGTTTCATAACGAATCTGTGAAAGTGATTGTTATCTGGTCGGATCCAGGTTTCACAATAACTTGCTTGAAAAGATGGAAATGAAAACTGATATCTGGTCGAGTCCAGGTTTCTCAGCAATTTGTGGGGATATGGAGGCAACTTTACTAGGGAACAAAAGTTAAATGTTGGTTGGATGAAGTTCAGGTTCTTCTATATATTTGAAGAGTTAGGCTATCATTCGGTTGGGTCCAGGTTTCATAGCATTTTGAAATTGAGATCAACTATTATCTGGTCGGATCCAGGTTTCAGATACTCAAGCTGTTATCTGGTCGGCCCCAGGTTTCAGTAATTTGAAGAAATTAAACTGTTATCTGGTTGGGTCCAAGCTTCAGTAATAACTTGAAAATTGTGCTAATATCTGGTCGGATCCAAGCTTCATAGCATCTTGAAATTGAGATCAACTGTTATCCGGTTGGGTCCAGGCTTCAGTAATTTGAAGAAGTTAAACTGTTATCTAATCAGGTCCAGGCTTCAGTAATAACTTGAAAATTATGCTAGTATCTGGTCGGATCCAGGCTTCAAAGCATCTTATGGAAATAGTAAAGGTTTAGATGACAGCTTTACCGGGGATTAGGGGTTGTGGCCCTGAGATTTGCAATAATCTGAAAGGGAAATTCAAACTGGAAAGTATAGACTCAGTCGGGTAAGGCAGACTCAGCTTGGGGAGGATACACCCAACTGGGGATGATTGGCTTAGCTGGGGATGATGGGCTCAGCTGAGGATGATGGGCTATGTTTGGAGATAATAGCCTTTGCTGGGGAAGATATACTCAGTTGGGGAACATAGGCTCAATTGGGCAATTCGTGGTGCCTTGATTGTTGTATGTTGAGAAATTTGAACTCGACTGGGGAAATAAACCCTGTTGACGAAGTGAATTTCCTTAAGGAAGAGATCCCTGAGGCTTCAATCTTGTCAAAGTTGACTTAGCTGGGGAGAAAGCGGCCAAGAGGTTGAGACTTTGGTCAGGGATTTTACTATGCAATGAGACTTTGTGGGCCGCTCCTGGGGAAAGGTTTATTCCCGCAATCCTTGTGGGGATAATGATGATGAGATAAATCTGTGGGGTTATTTCATATACATTAAAGAGATGCTTACCGCTGTTGTAGCTGAGCCAGTTTCAACTTCATTAGCATATTTGTATCTCCACGAGGAAATGGAGGGCCGCCACCACGAAGAGGTGATTCAACACTCAACAACACATCATCCCCAGGGTTCGAGAAACCGTCCTTATTCAGACCCATATTCCTATTATTCAGTAGCATTCTCAACCTTCTACTTTCTTCACTTACAGATGGTGATGTCAAATTCTGTTGTGTAAGCATAAGTTATTGTTGATGTTGCAGTGTCAACATTTGTAGTTGATGAAAAGGCTAAGGAGATATTTGAAGTCTGAGACTGGTTTTTTGAAAGAGTATGTTGTTGAAGTTGCTGCTGCTGTGCACTGGTGCTCTATTGTTGATGTTGCGGCTTAGCAGGACACATGTGCCAAATAGTTTTAATTATGTTCATATGCATATGTTCATTCAATTATAGTCATTGGACAAATTTGCATTCAAAACAAATACATAAATGTTTGCACTTCAAAGTGTATTTGTATTGATATTTTTCCCATGAATAGGCGTTTTTGTACAGAGAGACGGAGGTCCTAGTAAGAGGAAATCGTCGAAAGGAAAACAAAATTGAGAATGAAAACAAATAGCCATGTGAAATGATCTCATTGCTTGCCAACTCTACTATTGCCCCAATGTCTTCGAATGTCCCTTGCCGTTGATAGAAGGTTATTAGATTGATCTTGGACCATTTGAACTTGGACCTTGGTGATAGAATTGACTGTGCAGATTACACGTGACATAGTCGTACGCTTTTAATCCTTAATTTTTGCCTGGACCACCCTTTTGGGTTTTTGGCCCACCAGGATACCCTTTTTTGCCAAAGTCGCGCTTTCGGGTTTTCAACTTGCCGGGTGTACAGTCTTTTGCATATATCCCTAATTTTTGCCCAAACCTTTTGGTTTGCGGGATGCCCTTATTTTGCTTAGGTGTGTCAACCTAGCGGGTCTCTTATGTGTAGTATTTTTTGACTATGTCCGCGTTTATAGGATGTGGGAAATCTTCACCGTCCATGGTAGTCAGTATCATGACACCACCAGAGAAAACTCTCTTGACAATAAATTGTCCTTCATAGGTGGGATTCCATTTGCCTCTAGGGTCGCCTAGTGGTAAAATGATGCGTTTTATCACCAAGTCACCAACTTGATATACTCGAGGCTTGACCTTTTTGTTGAAAGTCTTGATCATCCGTTTTTGATACGTCTGACCATGGCAAATAGCAGCTAATTGTTTTTCGTCAATCAAGTTCAGTTGATCCAATCTCGTTTGAATCCACTCGTCTTCGACTAGGCCTGCCTCAATCATGATCCTCAACGAGGGAATTTGAACTTCCACTGGCAAAATAGCTTCCATGCCATAGACTAGAGAGAAGTGAGTTGCTCCAGTTGATATTCTAGTTGAAGTACGGTAGCCATGTACAGCGAACGACAACATCTCATGCCAATCTTTATAGGTTATTACCATTTTCTACACGATATTCTTGATATTTTTGTTGGCCGCTTCGACTGCGCCGTTCATTTTCGGTCTATACGGAGAAGAATTGTGATGCTTGATCTTAAACTAGGTGTACAGCTCCCTGATCATAGAATTGTTGAGGTTAGTCCCATTTTCGGTGATGATCCTTTCAGGGATACCATAACGGTAGATGAGGTTGTTTCTGGTGAATCTGGCTACCACATTCTTGGTGGCTGAGGCAAACGAGGCGGCTTCGAACCATTTGGTAAAATAGTCGATATCGACAAGAATGAAGCGATGTCCGTTGAAAGACGTGATCTTGATATCTTCGATCATGTCAATGCCCCACATTGAAAATTTCCATGGAGTGTTCATGACATTCATAGGAATAAGAGGCACATGGACCTTGTCAGCGTAGATTTGGAATTTGTGAGAAGTCCTTGAATGTTGATGGCAATCAGTCTCCATCGTTGACTAGTAGTAACCTGCTCTTATGATTTTCATAGCCATCGTATGTCCACTTGAGTGAGTACCAAAAAGGCCATCGTGCATGTCTTCCATAATCTCCTTTGCCTCTTTCTTGTCCACACATCGGAGTAGAGTTGAATCATGGTTGGGCTTGTACAATATCCTGTTACTTATGGAGAATTTGGCTGCAAATCTTTGCAAGAACTTTTTGTCATTGATAGATGACCCTTCTGGATATTCTTGTTCTTCCAGATATCTCATCACCTCATGGTACCATGGCTTTTCGGCATCGGTGTTGAGCTCATAACAGTGTTCAGGTTCATTGAATCTTTCAATTGTAATCATAGGGGCTTCGTTATCCCATCTGACCTTGAACATTAAAGACATGGTTGCCAAAGCGTCAGCCAACTGGGTTTCTTCCCTAGGGAAATGCTTGAAAGTAATCTCTTCGAAGTAAGGAATCAGGGATAACCCAAGTTCCTTGTAAGGGATAATATTAGGGTGTTTAGTGTCCCAATCTCCTTTTACTTATCTGATTACGAGGGTGGAATGCCCAAACACATTCAAATGCTTGATCCTTAAGTCAATAGCAGCTTTCAGGCCTAAGATGCATGCTTCATACTCGGCCATGTTGTTTGTGCAATCGAAGCATAGTCTGGCAATGAAAGGAGTGTGGCAACCTTCGGGAGAGATAATCACAACACCAATTCAATTACCTAAGGCGTTGGAAGCCCCATCGAATACCATTGTCCATTAGGATCCTTATTCAGGTCTGCCATACGGTCCAAGTTTCGCACAGTCGGTTACCAACATGACGTTCTCATCAGGGAAGTCAAAGCTTATTGACTGATAATCATCTACAGCTTGGTGGGCCAAATGATCCTCTAGTACACTTCCTTTGATGGATTTTTGAGTTGTCTATTGAATGTTGTACTCAGTCAAGATCATTTGCCATTTGGCTATCTGTCCGGAGATGGCCGGTTTCTCGAAGATGTACTTGATTGGGTCCATCTTAGGAATCAACAGAGTGGTATGAGTCAACATATACTATCTTAGCCAGCGAGCAGCCCATGCCAGAGCGCAACAAGTTTTCTCGAGCAGTGAATATTTGGTTTCACAGTCGGTAAACTTTTTGCTCAGGTAATAAATAGCATGCTCTTTTCGGCCAGACTTGTCATGTTGTCCCAAAACACACCCCATAGAATTTTCTAGTACTGTCAAGTACATGATCAAGGGTCATCCATCAACTGGAGGCATGAGAATAGGAGGTTCTTGTAGGTATTCTTTGATTTTGTCAAAGGAAATCTGGCATTCATCGTTCCACCTGACTACTTGATCTTTCTTCAAGAGTTTGAAGAGTGGATCACAAGTAGCAGTTAAGTGTGATATGAAATGGGAAATGTAATTGAGACGACCCAAGAATCCTATTACTTCTTTTTCAGAATGAGGGACTGGCATTTCTTGGATGGCCTTTACCTTGGCAGGATCAACTTCAATGCCTTTATCACTGACCACAAAACCTAAAAGCTTCCCGGAGTGTACTCCAAATGTGCACTTGTTAGGGTTCAATCTCAGCTTGTATTTCTTCAGCCTCTAGAATAGTTTGTGCAAGTGATCGAGATGTTCTTCTTCGGTTTGTGATCTGGCAATAATATCATCCATATATACCTCTATCTCATGATGAATCATGTCATGAAATAAAGAAACCATAGCCCTTTGATATGTTACCCCTGTGTTTTTTAATCCGAACGGCATGACCTTTTAGTAGAAGGTGCCCCATTGCGTAACAAAAGTAGTCTTTTCCATATCTTCGGGAGCCATCCTTATTTGATTATAGCCTGAGAATCCATCCATGAATGAGAAGACCTTATGATGAGCAGTATTATCAACTAAGACGTCAATGTATGGTAGAGGGAAGTCATCCTTGGGGCTTGCCCTATTCATATCCCTATAGTCTACACACATGCGAACTTTCCCGTATTTATTTGTCACTAGAACTATATTAGCCACCCATTGAGGATAGGATGTCACAGCTAGGAACCCTGCATTAAACTGTTTCATTACTTCGGCTTTGATCTTTTCAGACATATCAGGCCTCATGCGACGAACCTTTTGTTTAACAGGAGGGAAATCTTCTTTAGTTGGCAGACGATGAACCACGATGTCGGTATCCAACCCAGGCATATATTCATAAGACCAAGAAAATACATCCACATAATCATGCAACATCTAAACCAACCTTCTCTTAACACTGCTTTCCAAATTAGCATTGATCCTGATTTCCTTCTTAACTGACTCAGTACCCATGTTGATAACCTCAATTGACTCTTCATGTGGTCGAATAACTTTTTCTTCTTGTAATAGAAGTCTAGCTAGTTCTCCTGGTATATCACAATATTCCTCACCTTCGTCTTCGGCTTGGTTGATAGGATATTCAAAGTCATAGTCGACAATAGTAGAGTCATTGGCAATAGGATCCAAAGTGGATGTAGACCTGCAAGAGTGTGTGTATGTGTGTGCATGTAAGATACATGGCTATTTTTGAAACTGTATTTGAAAGAAATGAAAGACAATGAACACAAATATTTGAGTGCAAAATAGTCCAATGTACTGAATGATCATATGATTAGATGAACATAAATAAAACCCTTGACAAATGGACCAAAGTGCCCCGGGCTAGGCACATGGCTTAAAAGTCATTATCAAAATATTAGAGACAACAAGTTCTTGAATTGATGGAAAAGAAATAACAAGTAGATTACTCCTCAATGAAGGAGATGGGCACAAAGTTTTTTGTATGCCAATTCTTCAACTCCATTGTAGTTGGGTACACCCATTCCTCAAATGCAGCTTCTTCTTCAGAATCACCCACGGTGTTGACTTCGTGACTTCCAATGCGATGAGGTGGCTTTCCAGCACGAGCACGCCTCACTTCCCTCTGAGCTTTGATAGTGAAGCCTAAACAATATTTTTCTGTTTTAAAAGGGATATCTAGGAGTTGTCCCCAAGTATCACAATTTCCTTCTTCAATTGCCGCACGGGCATCCTTGACTGAAACCATCTTTGGCGTGGCCTTAACAACTTCAGACTCATCAGAAGAACATTTAGTAGCAGCAATCATCGGTGGTACAACCTCAAAGGCTTGACAGGGGGTTTCATTGAATTCTCCGTCCATCTCTACGTACTTGAAATAGTTAAGGTGGCTCACTATAAATTCTTCTTCCCCACAGACAGTGACCATTTTGCCTTTGACTGTATATTTAAGTTTCTGATGGATGGTTGAGGTCACTGCCCCAGCCTTATGAATCCATGGGCGACCTAACAGTCAAGAATAGGACGGACGAATATCCATAATATAGAAGGTGGAGTTGAAGGTTTGGGAACCCACTTTGATTGGAAGATCTACTTCCCCGTGAACAGTCCTCTTTGATCCATCAAACGCCCTTACGATGATATCACTTGGCTTCAAGATTAACTCGTTACAGTCGAGACGATCTAATTCCCCCTTGGGTAATACATTTAGAGAAGAACCAATGTCGACTAGCACATGTGCTAAGGTAGTCCCTTTGCACTCGATAGAAACATGTAAGGCTTTGTTATGATTCTTCCTGAGAGGTGTTAAGTCAGCATCTGAAAACCCCAAGCCATTGTCAGCTGTCAGGCTAGAAACACAATTCTCAAATTGGTCTATTGTTGTCTCATGGGGGACATGAGCCTTTTTCAGAAACTTGATTAATGTCCGAGCATGGGCATCAGAGCAAAGCAGCAATGATAACATTGAAATCTTAGAGGGGGTTTTCCCCATTGGTTTTCTAATTTTGAAGTCTCTTTTCTTGATGATCTTTAAAATCTCGTCCATTTCACGGGCAGAGGGTTCTTCATTAGCTACATATTGGGAGGTACCTCAATCACATCAGGCTCAACAACCTTCCCCTTTCCTCTGGTATCGCTATTTGGCTTGGTAGCAGTAATGCGGATGGGAGTTCTTGTAACTACTGGAGGTGAGATATTGGGTGAGAATATTCTCCCAGTTCTAGTTACCTTGCCTGAGCCAGCTATGTTGCCAATATCGTCATCTTTTCCCTCTTTGATCCAAGTATCTTGTTTAATCCAATGATAGAACACTTCAGCACCATAATTCCATGGTACTGCTTTATTTGAAGAGTAGGGAATTGGTCCAGGATTGGTAATGATTAAGGGAGCAATAGTGGGTTAATTTGAAATCCTAATAGGACCTTTGGAGGTGATCCTAATAGGTTTGTTGGAGACGGTAATAATGGAGAGGTCTTCACATTTGTTAACAAAACTCTTGGCAGGAGGAGTCTTGTCAAACAAAATTTTGTGGCTATCTATCAGGCGTTGTATACCTTTCTTCAGCCCTTCACACCCATTGTATTGTTTCATACATCACACAGTCTTTTTCACAGCAAGGGAAAACCCTAGCTTTCAATAGATTGTTCTTGATTACATTTAACGGAGTAGTTAATTCTTCAATAGAGGCAATGAAAATTGTATCTTCGACAACATTAACACCTTTGTGATGTTTCGGCATTGGAGCGGTAATTATATTCAGCATCGGAGGTGGTTCAAATTCAATAGTATTATTGTCAATTAAATCCTGGATCTTGTTCTTCAAGGCCTAACCCTGATCAGTCTCGTGCCCGGGGCGGTTTGAATAGTAAGCACACTTTGCATTCGGATTATATTTTAGTGACGAGGTGTCAGGGTTGGCGGGAGGATCATGCAATGTCACTAAATTATCCTTGAGTAAATGTTGAAGGGCTTGAGATAGCGACATGCCTAACCTTGTAAACTGTCTTCTTGGAGCTTCAAAACATTGATGATTTGCAGATGGTCTTAGAGTGGAAGTTGGATTGGTGATTCGGACAACATTGACAGACGAATGATTATTCTTCTTGGTATGGGCCTTTTCCCCATACACAACATTAACTTCTTTCTCGGCAGCAAACAGTTTCTTGACAGGATTGGGAGTTTAGGTGGATGCCACATAGATCTTCCCACTTTTAATGCCATTTTCAACTCGTTCATCGGTTAAGATTAATTCGGTGAAACCAGAAGAAGAACAGCCAACCAACAGATTAAGGAAAGGACCAGATAATGTGCCCATGAACATGTCGATGTGCTCCCTATCAGTTAAGGGAGGTTGGACCCTACTAGCAAGGTCTCTCCACTTTTCCACATACTCTTTATATCCTTCATTCTTCCCCATGGTCATATCTTGCAATTGAACTCTTGTTGGCGCCAAGTCGGCGTTGTACTAATATTGATGGTAGAAGGAAGTAGTTAAACCCTCCCAAGTATTGATACGGGAACCATCTAACTGATAAAACCATTAAAGTTATGTTCCAGCCAGACTTTCTTGGAAAAAGTGAACCCATAGCTTTTTATCGGCAGTGTGCGGCTGTATCTTGCGCACATAAGACTTCAAATGGAGTTTTGGACAAGAAATTCCATCATACTTGGCAAAGATTGGTATTTTGAATTTGTGGGGAATGATTACCCCATAGATTAAGCCCAAATCATTAAAATCTAAACCGGGGACGACTTGGATTTCAACAGCTTTTAACCTGTCTTCTAATTGCTTGTATTTGATGTTTGCGGGTGGATACTGTTCGTTGAAATAATCATCATAGGGTTCTTGATCATTGGCATACTCAGCCTGAGTACTCTTGACCTTGCCAACCTGGTTCTCATCCTCTTTAGATGAGTCTTCTCCTACTGGGATCTGTCGGATTGTCTCCTTGAACCTTCTACCCATGTTGAGTAGAGCTTTCTTCTTTGGCTTCTTCTTAACGGCCAACAAAGCCTTCATATCTTGTTGCCCCTTGGCCAGGGAGAGTAAAGCTTCCTGAAACTGGGAATTATGGGCCTGGAGTTCCATCACAGTCTTCTCTAAATCCATCTTGCTGAAATAAACAGCGGAGAGATAAGGAAACCTGTTATGTAAAAACCTGTCATGTCATGATGCATGAATATGCAATATGCGAATGATTTCAAGGATTAACGAAATTTAAATTTGTATAGTCAAAAGAATGAACAAACGTTAACTTTCATTAGTCAAAATAAAAAGATTACATTATGCCCCTTGGGCTTACAAAATAGCTTTCTAGGATAAAAAGACCGAACGCATCATCTTTGGTGCGAGATAAGCGTTCATATTCTGCTCTTCTTGTAGCTGCCTTGTAAGCTCCAAGACCCTCTTCTCACTAGCATAAAACTGAGCCTTGAAAGTATCTCGTTCTTCCTTCAGCTGGATCCAACCCATTTTTAAGTCTTCGAGAGAAGTAGGCATGTCGGGATGGAGGATAGTGTAGGAAACATCTCATTCGACCATAGGCTCCACGATGACTGGCAAAATGGAAGGATAAGGCATCACAAATGTCTGAGCACGTGCCCGTACCCACCTAAGGTAAGGCTCGAGAGGGATAGAGTTTTTGCATCACAAAGTCATACTGTCTACCTTGTTCACCATTCCCCAAGCTCGTGTAAACCTCTGGCGGTAATCTTGGTCTTCTTTGTCATAGTCGAACACCAGGCCTTGAATGAGCATCGGATGAGGGCCGTCCCTTCGGGCATACCCAAACTGTCGAAGAGCTAAGCAAGGATTGTAGGTGATACCTCCCTTAATACCAAGCAAAGGGACGTTAGGGAATTCCTCACAACGGTCAATGATAGAGACGTCTTCCAAGGATCTTGAACACCAACGGATGTCAGAATGGGTGAGGGACATCATCCTTTGAGACCAAGTCAGTCTTTGCTCGTTATTCAATGTTGATTGAGGTAGGTGTGAAGTGAACCACTTAGCGAGTAATGGAATACAACACAAAAGAGTACCCCTTTTCTTCATGGTGCGGGTATGAAGGCAATGCAAGATGTCTCCCAATAAGGTAGGTACGGGATTGCGAGAGAGAAAGACTTTGATGGCATTAACATTTATGAATTGGTCCGAGTTGGGGGACAAAACCAAACCATAAATGAGAAGAGCCAGGACATCTTCAAAATCTTGGAAATCCATGTCGTCCCATCATGAACGAGCCTTCTCCAATAGAAACTTGGCTAGGAAACCTTTGACCCAGCTTCTTGTTTCCCAATTGGTTATGACATCAGCTCTTTTCAGATCTAAAGCTTCGGCAATGATTTCAGGTTTTGGAATCCCTTCTAGATGGTGAATGGTATCTGATCAAGCACGGGCACCCATAAGAGTAGAGAGAACTCTTCAAGTGTAGGTACCAACTGATAGTCTGGGAAAGTGAAACAATGATGTACGGGATCAAAGAATTGGAACAATACGCACATCATCTCTTCTTGGAAAAAGGATGTAGCCAAACTGAGGAGTCGACCAAATTTCTTGGTAAAAGGAGAATCCCAGGGCACTCTTGAGGATAACTATTGAAGCTGAGGGTGTGCTTTTACAAAGCTGATTTGGATGGTGTTTCTTCGGCCGGAATTCATGACCTACAAAACAGAAACAAAGATAAATTTTTAAATCCTTGAAATGGTTAGTGAGTATGCGTATGATGCTTATGATGTTTATGATGTTATGTACAAGTAAGTATATACACACAAAGAAAACAAATCCCTATGTTTTAGGCTTGTATGAGGCTTTATAGGTAAGTACCCTCTTGAAGTTTAGTTGGCTCAACCTGTCCTAGTAATAGTGATCGGGTTCTAAAGAATCTCAATATCATCGACCATTCTTTTAGGCATTGTCTCAGCATAATCAATCTTTTCTTGCGGCCGAGATATCTGAAAAGTCCAGCCTCAATGAGTGTAGTATCGAGTATCAACCAATTTTCAACTCTACACCGAAACTGGTTATCTCACTACGTCCTAATGGCCAAGTTTGTTCAATAAGGGTTCTGAAGTCAGTTAGTGCTTCATGACTCCACTCAGCGGCCCCGTATTCTCGTCGATTCACCATGAGGGATACCGGTACCCACAAATGCGTCACACTAATATAGCCATTGTTTCAACCATATCAGTTTACGCCGTACAATTTCCATAATATATTTCTATTTACCTAAAAGGTGTCCCTAGATCCGGGTGGAGGATCAAAGCAAGCCCAAACAGAGAACCATAATGTAAAGCATACAAATCAAACAAAGAAAGCAAGTAAGTGTGATCTAACCCTAAGGTAACCCCACTTTAAAAAATATCCCCAGCAGAGTCACCAGTTCTGTGATGCGGTGGGAGAACTGACTTGAGGGTTTGTGTTCGCAAATGTTGCGGTTAGCAAGAGTCGCCAACAACTTTTCTTTTATCCAAAAGGAAAGGTGAAAAAGCATAGGAAATACCTTTAGAGATGTTTTCTTGAGTTCGGGGGGTAGATTATGAAAAGGGAAGGTATTAGCACCCTTTTCATCCATGGTTTTCCATGGGCTCTTAGTTACTTGCTAGATCACTTGCTTTTGTTTGAAAATATGTTTCGTGTGGTTTTTGAAAGTATTTTGAAAAGGCTCCATCGTTTAGGCAAACTTTGTAATGATTCTCGTTCGTAAGAATGTATACAAAGTGTTGATCTTTTGAAAATATTTCATGTTTAGAAAGTGTTTTGAAAATGTTTTGAAAGTGTTTGTTTGGAAAATAGCAAGGATGTTTGTTTTGAAATTGAGAATGTAACTAGGAGCATTCTACCTACTCAAAAAGGTTTTAGGTGTTCTTTTCCTTCTCCTTTAGATGTTGCTATCTTATCATTTTTTCGGTAAGAAGCTCCATCGTCGGATATGAAGGGACGGGCACGGGGCACCGTATAACCATGATAGAAATATTGTGAGACGACTTAGCACTTTTCTCTATGGACTAAGAACATTTTGAAAGGCAACTTTAATAGCGTCATCGAGGGACTATGATCTTGTATTTTTTATTTTTTTGTGCTAAGACATCCCACATGCATAACATGGCCATTTTTCTGAGGCAACAAGTGGAATAACCCTAGGGTTCTAGTGTGTAAGTGTATTGGATTGCATGCATAATTTTTCTTGAATTAGGGTTTTCTAAACATTGGTTTTAGTCTTTCCATACACACCCTAATTACTAACAATATATGAAAGCAATAAAAGTGCAGAAATGTAAAGTCCTACGCTATTACATTATTTGAAGGGATGGGGTGTACAAATTTATGAATGGGGATTGAAAATTAAATCCTAAGTTACTATTACAACCAAATTGAATGGATAAGAATGTACAAGGAAATGTAAAATTTTTGTTTCATTTAAAAAAGGGAATAAGTTTTGTTTAAGAAAATATTTTTGTCTTTTTATGTTAAAAGAAATAAAATATGATATGTGAATAGGAAATATTTTTGGTGTTTTTTGATTAATGAAAAATAAAAGTGATGGCAAAAAACAATAAAAGGAAAGAAGACAAAATCAGCGCAAACGCTGAAATAGAAGGGGTCAGAAGTTCTGACTCTGACATGCTGCACAAACAGAAACAAACGTTAATAGAAAATAGGGAAGGTCATAAGTTCTAGATCTTCTTAGAACTGAGAAGTTTTTAGAAGTTCTGATGCAACTTTCAGAACTTTGCCTCTCTTCTCCATGCTAGTCAGAACATCTACAACTTAGTCATTTCTTAACAGAACAGAAGTAGCGCCTATAACAATTATGACAAGTTTCACGATGTTTCAGAAACAAAAGATATCATAAATATAAATCAGAAGCAAACATGAATTTGCTAATCCTAATTTTGAGTCCTAATTTCTTCATGAAGCTCTGAACTAGAATTCCCTCTATTTAGGCAGGAAGATGCATAAAATCTCAGAATATGTAAATCATCAGAATCAAAATATCTAAATTGTGTTATGCAAAATCTGACAATGCCTAAATAATATGATGAGAGTCAGCAGAAACTTACCTTGCAGCTGGAAAATACTCTGGGAGCTAGAACTTGGTTCTGAGCACTTGTGGTTTTCTGAACAGATTCCACACGTGTTCAGCAGACTGGACACTTTCAACTTGGGTTGTAAATGATTAGAAAACTCTGGAACAAACAAGGGATAAAGTTCTGATGCTTTGAGGTGGATATCGATGGAGAGGGTATTATAGCTTTGCTATAGAAGTTAGGATGGCTTTTGAATGTGTATCAGAAACTGTATGGGTGGTTTTGGTCAAGAAACACTTGAGATAAAAATAGAGTTTGAATGCAAGAATCAAATGCTAAGGTTTTGTATTTTTTGTGTTTACAATCTTTTGGGACTCTTGGAATTTTTGCAGGGGATTCAAGGCTTTTCTTTCTCATGTTTTTCCACCTATTTCTCAAATTTTTCTGACCTCTTTTCAATGGCCAATTGAGTTATATTTATAGGCAAAGGTTTTGTAGTTTGGAGAGGTCAAGTGGCGCCAACGCCATAAGCTAGATGCTGACTTACTCTTGAAGTAAGCTTAAACAAGCATGGTTCAATGCACAAAGTAGGATGGTTAGTAGGTTTGGCAGTGCCTAAGCTGGATTTGTCAGCATGAATTAAGGAAAAGTAGGAGCAGCGCATGGGCCTAACACACCTTTGCACAAAAGTTTGCTTTCCCAAGACAATAGGGGTACACGTGGGGGAAGTCCTTTGGATAAAAACTCAAAAGTGGTTGTGAGCCTTAAATAAGCATTAAATGATTATGATATTTATCACCTCCGAAATCCTGCCATGTGAAACTCTACATCATTGCTTAATTCTTGAACAGAGTTTTTGCTTCAGTGTAGCATCCAATCTTCTGATCCTCTTATCTTCTGGCTCTAGCATGTTCTGACGGAGCTCTCATGCTTTCCAGGATGTTTGTAACACGCTTCTTAACCTTCTTTGAATTACCCTGGCAAACTCTGACTGAAGCTTTTGTGAAAACTTGCTCAGAAGTTATGACGAAACTCTGTCTTGAGAGTGTCCAGAATCTGTTGAGTGTTTCACTTTCATGGACATGTCTTTGAGAAGTTACAACTTGAAATCCCAGCATTTCTAGGAGAAGTTCCGTTCTGCAATGTTTCATATCTTGTTGAGATCTAAAACTCTTGTGTCAAAAGTTGATTCAGAATCAGCTTGCATCAAGGTGATAATCTGGTCAAAAGTTCTAGGTTTGTCATATTTCTTAAACACTTAGAAAATTCTAAGTATTTAGAATTTTGACTTCTCCAAAATAGTTTTGACTTTTGAATTTCTTGGTGAAACAAATCTCACATTCCAACATGTCTTGATGAAATATGATTTTTGAAATTTGATTTTGACCCAAAAGTCAAAGTTTGACTTTTTAGTGCGCAAATGATCATTTTTCCCTTGTGAATGAATTTCTTGGAAATTTGATAATTCAAGGCCTGGAAACTTGATAGAAGCAAACCTGGGATCCAGGGTGATCCCTTGTGAAATGAGAGGGAAAACTTTGGGGCACAACACATTCGTTAAAGATGAAGTTGAGACCTGTTCTAGGCAAAACACCAGAATCTTGGGGAAACTCGTTATCTTTTTGCTACCTTCAGTAAAAGTTAGTAGTTCATCGTCAGTGAACGGCGGTGATATGATATATTCTCTTTCTACCTTCAGTGAAAGTTGGTAGACCATCGGCAGTGAACGTCGGTGTTCGTTATCTTTTTATTACCCTCAGTGAAAGTTGGTAGTTCATCGTCAGTGAACGGCAGTGATATGATATATTCTCTTTCTAGCTTCAGTGAAAGTTGGTAGACCATCGACAGTGAACATTGGTGTTTGTTATCTTTTTTCTACCCTCATTGAATGTTGGTAGTTCATCGTCAGTGAACGGAGGTGATATGATATATTCTCTTTCTACCTTCGGTGAATGTTGGTTGACCATCAGCAGTGAAAGTTGGTGTTTGTTATCTTTTTTCTACCCTTAGTGAAAGTTGGTAGTTCATCATCAGTGAACGGTGGTGATATGATATATTCTCTTTCTACCTTCAGTGAAAGTTGGTAGACCATCGGCAGTGAACGTTGATGTTTGTTATCTTTCTCTCTGCCTTCATTGAACGTTGGTAGTTTCGCCTTCAGTAGAAGTTAGTGTGTCCTTTGACCATCCTACCATCCTCTCTGATTCAGTTCTTTTGGTCCACCAGTGATTTATTTTCCTGGTGGGTTGCTCCTTTGTTACTTTATCATTGTTGCATCCCCAATGATACTTTGCGTCTCTTTGGTACTGTTCATATGCATTCATATGCATAAGTATTTTCATGGCATCTTAGGGCCAAAAATAGGGTTTGTTTTATATTTAAGTATCTTCGATCGCGTCGACACGAAGATTTTTAACCTTCATATCTCCGGATAGAAGAAACTTAAATAAGGGAAGCTTTTGTACCCCAATTTTTTCCCCTAAGATCCCCTCATCATTCCATGTTGATTCCATCACAACAAGATCACATTAGGATTTTTGGTTCCCATCCTTATCTTTAGCTTTGCTCTTTGAGGAATCACCAAGCACTTTGACTTATTTTCTTTTGTGGTCATGAATATTTTTCTCTTGATTTTTTTCTTTTAATTAATAAAATGCAATGTTGGTTTGTCTTGCTTGTTATCCATGTAGGTAAGGGCAATGAGATTTATCAAGTTACTCCATGGGTTCATGAGTTTATTTCCATGCCCTACTCAATATAGCTTGAGAATTTCAAACCTCACTATTGGATTGGTTTTGGAAGAATTGCATGACAAGATTGCTTTGTTCCATCACATTTCAAGGTTATTATATTTGATTCAAAAGTACAAGGGTTTGATTGGAGAAGTTATCATGTTTGGACTAGGCCTTGTTCCTATTGGTCACAAGAGCATATTTCTCTCAAATTTCAAGATATGGAAGTGGTTTTGGTGGCAATGAGTCAACATCATCATCCTCAACAACTTCTATTCACAAAGCAATAATATTGGAACAAGAAGTTTGTTCAAACTTGTCAAAGTTCCTCAAAGCATTCTCTTGATCTAGAAGCTAGGGTTTTGAACTTCAAAGGAGCATATCTTGCTCACCTTTGGGTATTTTTGCGTGATTCCAAAGACATCCTTATCTTCAAAGGGTTATCAACAAATCACTTCAAAAGTTCCAAGGAGTTTTCATGTGGAAGGAACTTGGTGAAGAAGAAAGATTACAAGTCATCCATATGAATCCACAATTTTCCATATTTGACTTCAAATGGTCATAACTTGGTCAATTTTTGTCACCTTGAGTCCATTATTTTTCCATAATTATATTGAAGATGTGTACTTTTTGCCTTCTTTTATGTGCAAAGTGAGAAAATGGATGGAATTTGCCTTAAATATGCAAACGATTATAGGTCATTTCATGATTTTTGGCCAACTTCAACAAGTCATAACTTGCTCAATTTTTGGAGATTTTGAGTGGTTCAAGTTTCAAAATGTCATTAAAGAGATATATTTCATTCCATATTTTTTGTTCAAGAGAAAATTCGAAGTGAAAGGCCACGTTTGGATGCAAGACATTATAGGTCATTTTTGATATGGACTCATACTAGAAGAGGTCTTTCGCTTGTTATTAATTGGAAGAGATAAACCCATACCATAAGTGGTCTTTCGCCTGGTGTTAACTGGAAGAGATAAAACCCTACCATAAGAGGTCTTTCGTATGTTATTAACTGGAAGAGATGAACCCATACCAAAAGAGGTCTTTCACATGTTATTAACTGCAAGAGGTAAACCCATACAAGAAGAAGTCTTTAGCCTACTGTTAACTGGAAGAGATGAACCCATACCTGAAGAGGTCTTTCGCTTGTTATTAACTGGAAGAAATAAACCCATACCAAAAGAAGTCTTTCTCCTGTTATTAACTGGAAGAGATGAACCCATACCAAAAGAGGTCTTTTGCTTGTTATTAAATAGAAGAGATAGACCCATACCAAAAGAGGTCTTTCACCTGTTATTAACTAGAAGACATAAACCCATACCGAAAGAGGTTTTAGCCTGCTATTAACTGGAAGAGATGAACTCATACCAGAAGAGGTCTTTTGCGTATTATTAACTGGAAGAGATGAACCCATACCAGAAGAGGTCTTTCGCCTGTTATTAACTGGAAGAGATGAACCTATGCCAGAAGAGGTCTTTCAAGTGTTACTACCTGGAAGAGATAAACCCATACCAGAAGAAGTCTTTCGCTTGTTATTAATTGGAAGAGATGAAACCATACCAGAAGAGGTCTTTCAACTGTTATTAACTGGAAGAGATAAACCCATACCAGAAGAAGTCTTTCGCTTGTTATTAATTGGAAGAGATGAACCCATACCAGAAGAGGTCTTTCACCTGTTATTAATTGGAAGAGATAAACCCATACTAGAAGAGGTATTTCTCATGTTATTAATTAAAAGAGATGAACACATACCAGAAGAGGTCTTTTGCCTATTATTAACTTGTAGATATGAACCCATACAAGAAGAATTCTTTCGTCTGTTATTAGATGGAAGAGATAAACCCATACCAGAAGAGGTCTTTCGCCTATTACTAACTGGAAGAGATAAACCCATACCAGAAGAGGTCTTTCGCCTTTTTTTAACTAGAAGAGATAAACCCATACCATAAGAGGTCTTTCGCCTGTTATTAACTGGAAGAGATGAACCCATACCAGAAGAGGTCTTTCACCTATTATTAACTGGAAAAGATGAACCCATATCAGAAGAGGTCTTTCGCTTGTTATTAACTGGAAGAGAAAACCATACCATAAGAGGTCTTTTGCTTGTTACTAAATGGAAGAGATGAACCCATACCTGAAGAGGTATTTAGTTTGTTATTAACTGGAATAGATAAACCCAGACTAGAAGATGTTGTTCGCCTATTATTAACTAGAAGAGATGAAACCATACCAGAAGCGGTGTTTCACCTATTATTAACTGAAAGAGATGAACCCATAACAGAAGAGGTCTTTCACCTATTATTATCTGGAAGAGATAAAGCCATACCAGAAGAGGTCTTTCGTATGTTACTAACAGGAAGAGATGAACCCATACAAGAAGAGGTATTTATCCTGCTATTAACTAGAAGAGATGAACACATACCAGAAGAGGTCTTTCGCCTATTATTAATTGGAAGAAATGAATCCATACCAGAAGAGGTTTGTTTCCTGTTATTAACTGGAAGAAATGAACCCATCCCAGAAGAGGTCTTTCACCTGTTATTAACTAGAAGAGATATACCCATACCAAAAGAGGTATTTAGCCTTCTATTAACTGGAAGAGATGAACTCATACCAGAAGAGGTCTTTAGCCTATTATTAACTGGAAGAGATGAACTCATACCAGAAGAGGTCTTTCACCTGTTATTAATTGGAAGAGATAAACCCATACCTGAAGAGGTCTTTCGCTTGTTATTAACTGGAAGAAATAAAGACATACAAAAAGAGGTCTTTCTCCTGTTATTCTTTGGAAGAGATGAACCCATACCAAAAGAGGTCTTTCGCTTGTTATTAACTAGAAGAGATAGACCCATACCAAAAGAGGTCTTTCACCTGTTATTAACTAGAAGAGATAAACCTATACCTAAAGAGGTTTTAGCCTGCTATTAACTGGAAGAGATGAACTCATACCAGAAGAGGTCTTTCGCCTGTTATTAACTGGAAGGATGAACCTATACCAGAAGAGGTCTTTCAAATGTTATTAACTGGAAGAGATAACCCCATACCAGAAGAAGTATTTCGCTTGTTATTAATTGGAAGAGATAAACCCATACCAGAAGAGGTCTTTCAACTCTTATTAACTGGAAGAGATTAACCCATACCAGAAGAAGTCTTTCGCTCGTTATTAATTGGAAGAGATGAACCCATACCAGAAGAGGTATTTCACCTATTATTAACTGGAAGAGTTAAACCCGTACTAGAAGAGGTATTTTGCCTGTTATTAATTAGAAGAGATGAACCCATACCAGAAGAGGTCTTTCGCCTATTATTAACTGGTAGAGATGAACCCATACCAGAAGAAGTCTTTTGCCTGTTATCAATTGGAAGAGATAAACCCTTACCAGAAGAGGTCTTTAGCCTATTACTAACTGGAAGAGATAAACCCATACCAGAAGAGGTCTTTCCTCTTTTATTAACTAGAAGAGATAAACCCATACCATAAGAGGTTTTTCGCCTGTTATTAACTGGAAGATATGAACCCATACCAGACGAGGTCTTTCACCTATTATTAACTGGAAAAGATGAACCCATATCAGAAGAGGTCTTTCGCCTGTTATTAACTGGAAGATAACCATACCATAAGAGGTCTTTTGCTTGTTACTAAATAGAAGAGATGAACCCATACCTGAAGAGGCCTTTCGCCTGTTATTAACTGGAATAGATAATCCCATACCAGAAGAGGTCTTTCGCTTGTTATTAACTGGAAGAGATGAAACCATACCAGAAGTGGTGTTTCACCTATTATTAACTGAAAGAGATGAACTCATACCAGAAGAGGTATTTAGCCTGCTACTAGCTGGAAGAGATGAACTCATACCAGAAGAGGTATTTCGCCTATTATTAATTGGAAGAGATGAACCCATACAAGAAGAGGTCTTTCACCTGTTATTAACTGGAAGAGATAAACCCATACCAGAAAATGTCTTTCGCTTGTTATTAACTGGAAGATATCGACTCATACTCGAAGAGGTCGTTCGCTTGTTATTAATTGGAAGAGATAAACCCATACCAGAAGTGGTATTTCGCCGGTGTTAACTGGAAGAGATAAACCCATACCAGAAGAGGTCTTTCGTATGTTATTAACTGGAAGAGATGAACCCATACCAATAGAGGTCTTTCACATGTTATTAACTGGGAGAGGTAAACCCATACCAGAAGAGGTCGTTAGCGTGCTATTAACTGGATGAGATGAAGCCATACCAGAAGTGGTCTTTCACTTGTTATTAATTCGAAGAGATAAACCCTTACTAGAAGAGGTCTTTCGCCTGTTATTAACTGGAAGAAATGAACCCATACCAGAAGAAGTTTGTCGCCTGTTATTAACTGGAAGAGATGAACCCATACCAGAAGAGGTCTTTCAACTGTTATTAACTAGAAGAGATAAACCCACACCAAAAGAGGTATTTAGCTAGCTATTAACTAGAAGAGATGAACTCATACCAGAAGAGGTCTTTCGCCTATTATTAACTGGCAGAGATGAACCCATACCAGAAGAGGTCTTTCACCTGTTATTAACTGGAAGAGATAAACCCATCCCATAAGAGGTCTTTATCCTGCTATTAAGGAAAAGTAGGAGCAGCGCATGGGCCTAGCACACCTTTGCACAAAAGTTTGCTTTCCCAAGACAATAAGGGTACACGTGGGGGAAGTCATTTGGATAAAAACTCAAAAGTGGTTATGAGCCTTAAATGAGCATTAAATGATGATGAGATTTATCACCTCGGAAATCCTGCCATGTGAAACTCTGCATCATTGCTTAATTCTGGATCAGAGTTTCTGCTTCAGCGTAGCATCCAATCTTCTGATCCTCTTATCTTCTGGCTCCAGCATGTTATGACAGAGCTCTCATAATTTCCAGGAAGTTTGTAACATGCTTCTTAACCTTCTTTGAATTACCCTGGCAAAATCTGACTGAAGCTTTTGTGAAAACTTGCTCAGAACTTCTGACGAAACTCTGTCTTGAGAGCGTCCAGAATCTGTTGAGTGTTTCACTTTCATGGACGTGTCTTTGAGAAGTTACAACTTGAAATCCCAGCATTTCTAGGAGAAGTTTCATTCTGCAATGTTTCAGATCTTGTTGAGATCTAAAACTCTTGTGTGAGAAGTTGATTCAGAACCAGCTTGCATCATGGTGATAATCTGGTTAAAAGTTCTGGGTTTGTCATATTTCTTAAACACTTAGAAAATTCTAAGTATTTAGAATTTTAACTTCTCCAAAATAGTTTTGACTTTTGAACTTCTTGGTGAAACAAATCTCACATTCCAACATTTCTTGATGAAATATGATTTTGACCCAAAATTCAAAGTTTGACTTTTTAGTGCGCAAATGACCATTTTGCCCTTGTGAGTGATTTTCTTGGAAATTTGATAATTCAAGGCCTGGAAACTTGATAGAAGCAAACATGGGATCCATGGTGATCCCTTATGAAATGAGAGGGAAAACTTTGGGGTATAACACCTTGGTTAAAGACGAAGTTGAGACCCGTTCTAGGCAAAACACCAGAATCTTGGGGAAACTTGTTATCTTTTTGCTACCTTCAGTAAAAATTGGTAGTTCATCGTCAGTGAACGGTGGTGATATGATATATTCTCTTTCTACCTTCAGTGAAAGTTGGTAGACCATCGGCAATGAACGTCGGTGTTTGTTATCTTTTTATTACCCTCAGTGAAAGTTGGTAGTTCATCGTCAGTGAACGTCGGTGATATGATATATTCTCTTTCTACCTTCAGTGAAAGTTGGTAGACAATCGGCAGTGAACGTTGGTGTTTGTTATCTTTTTGCTACCCTCAGTGAAAGTTGGTAGTTCATCGTCAGTGAACGGCGATGGTATTATATATTCTCTTTCTACCTTCAGTGAATGTTGGTAGACCATCGACAATGAATGTTGGTGTTTGTTATTGTTTTTCTACCCTCAGTGAAAGTTGGTAGTTCATCGTCAGTGAACGACAGTGATATGATATATTCTCTTTCTACCTTCAGTGAAAGTTGGTAGACAATCGGCAGTGAACGTTGATGTTTGTTATCTTTCTCTTTGCCTTCATTGAACATTGGTAGTTTCTCCTTCAGTAGAAGTTAGTGTGTCCTTTGACCATCCTACCATCCTCTCTGATTTAATTCTTTTGGTCCACCAGTGATTTATTTTCCTGGTGGGGTTGCTCCTTTGTTACTTTATCATTGTTGCATCCCCAATGATACTTTGCGTCTCTTTGGTACTGTTCATATGCATTCATATGCGTAAGTATTTGCATGGCATCTTAGGGCCAAAAATAGGATTTGTTTTATATTTAAGTATGTTCGATCGCGTCGACACGAATATTTTTAACCTTCGTATCTCCGGATAAAATAAACTTAAATAAGGGCAGCTGTTGTACCCCAATTTTTGCACCTAAGATCCCCTCATCATACCATGTTGATTCCATCACAACAAGATCACATTAGGATTCTTGGTTCCCATCCTTATCTTTAGCTTTGCTCTTTGAGGAATCACCAAGCACTTTGACTTATTTTCTTTTGTGGTCATGAATATTTTTCTCTTGATTTTTTTTCTTTTAATTAATAAAATGCAATGTTGGTTTGTCTTGCTTTTTATCCATGTAGGTAAGGGCAATGAGATTTATCAAGTTAATCCATGGGTTCATGAGTTTATTTCCATGCCCTACTCAATATAGCTTGAGAATTTCAAACCTCACTATTGGATTGGTTTTGGAAGAATTGGCATGATAAGGTTGCTTTGGTCCATCACATTTCAAGGTTATTATATTTGATTCAAAAGTACAAGGGTTTGATTGGAGAAGTTGTCATGTTTGGACAAGGCCTTGTTCCTATTGGTCACAAGAGCATATTTCTCTCAAATTTCAAGATATGGAAGTGGTTTTAGTGGAAATGAGTCCTCATCATCATCCTCAACAACTTCTATTCACAAAGCAAGAATATGGGCACAAGAAGTTTGTTCAAACTTGTCAAAGTTCCTCAAAGCATTCTCTTGATCTAGAAGCTAGGGTTTTGAATTTCAAAGGAGCATATCTTGCTCACCTTTTGGTATTTTTGAGTGATTCCAAAGAAATCCTTCTCTTCAAAGGGTTATCAACAAATCACTTCAAAATTTCCAAGGAGTTTTCATGTGGAAGGAACTTGGTGAAGAAGAAAGATTACAAGTCATCCAAATGAATCCATAATTTTCCATGTGTGACTTCAAATGGTCATAACTTGGTCAATTTTTATCACCTTGAGTCCATTCTTTTTCCATAATTATCTTTAAGATGTGTAACTTATGCCTTCTTTTATGTGAAAAGTGAGAAAATGGATGGAAGTTGCCTTAAATATATAAACGATTATAGGTCATTTCATAATTTTTGGCCAACTTCAACAAGTCATAACTTGCTCAATTCTTGGAGATTTTAAGTGGTTCAAGTTTCAAAATGTCATTCAAGAGATCTATTTCATTCCATCTTTTTTGGTCAAGAGCAAATTCCAAGCGGAATGCCACGTTTGGATGCAAGACATTATAGTTCATTTTTGAAGAAGACTTTGAAATATTTATAAGCATGGAAAGTCAACCCTTTTTCTTCAACTTTGACTTAATGCAAATTTCAGCTCAAGCATCCATTTGATTCCATTATTTTTCTATTACAAAGCTTGTAACCTCATCTTTCTAAAGCATCAAGAATCAGGCCCTAAGACCCCTTGAGTTGAAAATGCCATTGGTCAGAAGTTGGCACTTTGAAATTGAATTTCTCACAAAGTCAGAATTTTGAAATCCATAATGTGGCATCTAATCACAAGTTTTCCACGCGTTTTTTCCTCTAAACATGTTTAGTGAAGTTCCAGATTTGTTTAGCACATCAAAACACAAGTATTGGATGAGTTTTGATGAAGTTTGTATCACACTTCACTCGTGCATCTGGTGTGCAAGATTTCCATCCAAAATGCATCATTCACCATTCCTTTTGATCCCATTCGCTTCTCCTATAAATACATGAACTATCTCATTCAATTTCCTAAGCTTGGATAGCCAGAATCACCCTGCCAAACTTGTTTCATAACTCAGAATTCAGCAAATTCAAAATCCATTATGGACCCTTTTTCAATCCAATTTTTCCCTCAATTCACCTTCCTTGATCTTCCCTGAAGCTAACCATATAATTACATTCAAGAATCGTGCCCTATACTATTCCATAGAAGTCCAGTTTTAGAGCTCTGCAACTCAACTTCAATAGGTAGATTCCTTCATCAATTCTTCAAAAGTCTGATATCATTATGTTTCTCTCATTACCCTGGTTCTAGTCGCAACATTTACATTTCACTGGAAACACGTTTTGACCATGAAATTTTAAATCCCTTTTCAAAAGTTTCCTTCCAAATTGCTTGAGCTACAATTTATATAAATTTGGCGCGAGGGTGTGGTTGTTTTCGTCTTGAAGAGACGAAGCGATTGGCATAGGTCTGAGCTTCTGATTTTACAGTTTGAGACACCTGTAAATCACGTTGGCTGGAGGTTGAAGATGACCTATGTGTCATCTTCAAACCAATGATAGCACGCCATTTGTTATTTTTGAAATACTGATTTATATTTGATTCTGTACATTATTCACTAACGACCATGATATGCACAACGCGCCAGATCCCTTGGATTTGATTACTAACGTGTTTTGACTCTCATCCAATGGTCCACATATTTTACTTTTATTTTCTTTTTTCTGATTTTTATATTTTAATTGTTTTAAATTTTAAAAAATCATAGAAAATTCATTTAGTCCAAAAAATCTGGAAAAATTATGAAAAATATTTTTGATTATTCTTTTTCTTATTTTTATTTTTTAACAATTTAATTTTTTTTTTTGGTATTTTTTATAAATTTTATACTTATTTGGTTTATTTTAAATGTTTAAAAATACTTTTATACATTTTTAAATTCTAGAAAAATTATGGAATGATCCAATGATATTGTGACAAATATTGGTGACCTTATTTTATTTTTGTTTCTGACTTTACTATTTTTTACTATTTTTTGTTTATTTTACCCATTTATTTTTATTTTAAAAATAGTTTCTGACTTTAAAAAATTACCAAAAAATTTGTAAAATTATTTGGGCCTTTTTCTGATTTTTCTATGGTCTTACTTTTCATTTCTTTATTAATTTGAACATAGTTGATATTTTCCTCATTATTTTCTTTTTTTAAACATTTTTAAAACCCTTTTTGTGTGTATTAAATGTGATAATATTTTGTGATTATTTTATGGATGATCTTGGGTTAGATTTTGGATCATGAACTTTATTAACATCATTGGATCCATGGTGTTGAGTCTCACTCCTCAAAAATGGATGAATGATTTTAATAATAGTTCGATTAAAATTTAATTCAAATGTGGTTTGTATATTTTTTTTCCATCCCTCTTCATCTCATCCCTTTCTTATTGCACTAAATGTTGTTAGAGCATGATCCATATATCATGTCTCAAAACAAATGGTGCATAGATTGCTATTGACCGACCTCAAAATAGGTGCGACTTCTATATAAGTCCACTTACGATTGCTTAACATAGCGCTAAATTTTGTCACAATTCGAATAAATGATCATTCGTGGAGGCTTTGGTTCTACCAATCCACTAATGGGTCTACAACACCTTTGGTCAATGCGGATCACTTAAACATCGTTGATCATTAAATGGTACTTATGAGAATTCTAAATGGATGATATACTTGACAAAAAGAAAACGCAACTTGTTGTGTGGAGGCTTTGGTTCTACCAATCCTTTAATGAGTTCCAAATGCAAGTTTCAAGATGGTCTTCCAACTAACCACTAATTATTGACTTGTTTTATCTTATGCTTTTATTCTTTTTTATGCTTTATGTACTATTTTTTTTAGCATTTACATTTCATGCCATTTTCATCTTTGCTCATTTGAGCATTTATTTTTCTTACCATTTTTACTTTGCTCACTTGAGCTTTTATTTTCCTTTCTTAAGATACTTAATAATCAACATAAACCCTAAAAAATATTTAATGGTACTTGGACTATTTGGTTACTATCCTTGGCATTATAGAGCATGGGACTTTTCTTGGACTTAGGATTAGAAACCTTGGCCTATCTTGGAGACTATGTGACTTTATCTGATTATTTTGTCTGGAATTCTTGAGGTTTACCTCAAGACATTGGGTTGTTTGTTTGTTTTGTGTGCAGGTTATTGTGATTACATACTTTGTCTGTAATCTGGAATTCACCCGTATACAGTCGTTACTCTGCCCAATTTTTTTGAAGATTTAATATATTTGAACTTTAGTTCTCTCAAGAGGTCTAGTATTTTTGCTTTCTTGGTTTCAATCCAAAGAATGAGAATTCTATCTTGACTCATAATGTCAAGTATTAGCTTCTTGTAGGTTAGATGATTCTTCTCCTTAGCTTTTACCTTATGCTTTAGGATAGTCTCTTCTTCTCCTCCCATCTTTTTTAATTTCAAAAATATTCTCCCCCCTTTTGAAAACTCTTCTTGTTTTGAACTTAAACTATTTTCATAGTAAACTTGGACTTATGTCCATGCATTTTCAAGACATTTTCATAAATAAATTCCAATCAACTTAATAATACCTTGACATTTTTTGTGGGAAGACTAAAAGTCAGTATGGTCGAAGATGTAGAACTTCATTATGTTGGCATGAATCTGGTGAAAGTGTAGTACTTGGACCTGAACTTGTTCGTGAGACTACTAAGAAGGTGAAGTCGATTCGAGAAAAGATGAAAGCTTCAAAAAGTAGACAGAAGAGTTATCATGACAAGCGAAAGAAAGATTTAGAATTTCAAGCTGGTGATCATGTATTTTTGAGAGTTACACCTGTGACTAGTGTTGGGCGAGCATTGAAGTCTAAGAAGCTCACTTCTCGTTTTATTAGATCATATCAGATTTAAGAGAGAGTGGGGAATGTTACTTATAGAGTGGCCTTACCGCCTAATATTTCGAATTTGCATGATGTGTTTCATATGTCACAACTTCGGAAGTATATTTCAGATCCATCCCATGTGATTCATATGGACGATGTGCAAGTACAGTACAATCTTACAGTGGAGATGATACTTGTACGGATCGCAGATCGTGAAATGAAGACTATAAGGGGAAAACAGATTTCCTTAGTTAAAGTGGTTTGGCTAGGAGCTGTTGGTGAAAGCATGAATTAGGAGTTAGAGAGCAAGATGCGAGACTCCTATCCTGAATTGTTTGATCGATGTAAATTTTCGAGGACGAAAATATTCTAAGTGGGGGATAGTTGTAACGCCCGTAATTTAATTGATTATTTAATTGAATTATTTTTGGAATATTTATGAAGATGTGTTATAATTATAATTGGATTTATTTTATTAAGTGGAGAAATAATATTAGAGATATAATATTATGTGGTGAAATAATATTAGAAGTGTAATATTATTTAATGTGGGCTTTTTTTGGGAGAATAGAAGTAATAAGGGGGTGTATTGGTTTTAAGCCCATTAAGGAATAATAGAATAATAGGGTTATTTTGTTATTTGTTGTTGGAATAGAAGTAAGAAGCAGTAGAATGAAATAAGGATTGAGGAGAACGTGCAAGCTGCTAGAGGAAGTGGAAAACGGCAAGAACGTGAATCCAACCGAAAATTGTAGAGCGACCTTCAATCTAAGGTAAGGGTGGGGTTCTGACTCTATAATTGGGTTTATGATGATTGATATGTGGGATTAGAGGTGATTTTTGTCTTGTTCTTGAATTGAAATATATGATTGTGGTGTGATGACAATCGATGAATTTTTGGATGAATAATGATGTCTTGATGTTGTTTAATTGCTGTAGAATTATAAGGTAATTTATGGGTGATGAATTGTCACAATTAGATTAAGTTTAAGGCTTTATGCATGAATCCGTAGTGATAACAAGGAAGAAGATACGTAGAATTATTGCAGTACAGAAAACGCAGAATATGCAGGAAGGATCGCGTGTTGTTGCATTAGAACAATGAATAAATTAGGGATATAGTTTGTCATACTATGTCTAGTTGCGTTAGGTTAGTGAAAGTAGCAGTTCTGATGTTAGAAGTATGTGGATAAAAGTTGTGTCATATTTGTGCAAGGTAGAAGTTATGATGTTATACGTATGTTAGTTAGAAGTTGCATTAAATTATTAGAAAATAGAAGTTCTGATGTTAGAAGTTGCATTGGTTAGAAGTTATACTGTCAGAAGATTGTGTCATCAGAAGTTGCATTAGTCAGAATTTGTGTTAGTCAGAAGATGGGCTAGTCAGAAGTTGTATTAGTCAAAAGATGTGGTTAGTCAGAAATTGTATCAGTCAGAAGATGTGATTAGTCAGAAGTTGTGATGATCAGAAGGTGTATCTGGTCAGAGGTTGGGTTAGTCAGAAGTAGTGCTGGTCAGAAGTGATAGTAGTCAGAAGATTGTATCGCCCAGAGGTTGTGTCATTAGAAGCCATGTTATTAGAAATTGTGTTTTGTTAGAGGTTGCGTGGTCAGAAGTTGTGTTGGCCTTTACGTTGTTTCGTGATGAATGTGGAAGTTAGATGCTTGGAAGCTGCTGTTTGAGCGATAACAATAGTATAGTGACGATAATGACGTTCGGGGGGATGAACGTTTGCTGATTTTTGATTGTTGATTTCCAGTTGTTGAATTTTAAATTGATTATTATTAAATATGAGATGTTTCGAAGTTGCTGTTTTGATTAAAGATGTTATTGAGAATTCTGCTGCGTAGATGTTAAATTACTTATTAAAGATGTTATGATGGTTCATCCTATGTTTTGAAAGTGTTATATATCCACGATGAATGCAATGAATTTTGTTATAAGAATTTGTGACATCCCGATTCATTTGTATGATTGGAATTTCATAAATCTGAGTTATTTTGCATAATTGCTTGGGGTAGAATTGGGGTGTTACAATAATGACAAGGCTACCATCCATTATAGTAACAAAATCTCAACAATGAACTACCTTCCATAATGACAAGGCTACCATCCATTGGAGTAACAAAATCTCAACAACGAACTACCTTCCATAATGACAAGGATACCATCCATTGGAGTAACAAAATCTCAACAACGAACTACCTTCCATAATGAAAAGGCTACCATCCATTGGAGTAACAAAATCTCAACAACGAACTACCTTCCATAATGACAAGGCTACTGTCAATATGAGTAACAAAATCTCAACAATGAACTACCTTCTATAATGACAAGGCTACCATCCATTTGGGTAACAAAATCTCAACAACGAACTACCTTCCATAATGACAAGGCTGCCATCCATTGGAGTAACAAAATCTCAACAACGAACTACCTTCCAAAATGACAAGGCTACCATCCATTGGAGTAAGAAAATATCAACAACAAACTACCTTCCATAATGACAAGGCTACCATCCATTGGAGTAACAAAATCTCAACAATGAACTACCTTCCATAATGACAAGGCTACCGTCCATTAGAATAACGAAATCTCGACTATGAACTACTTTCCATAATGACAAGGCTACCATCCATTGGAGTAACAAAATCTCAACAACAAACTACCTTCCAAAACGACAAGGATGCCAATCATTGGAGTAACAAAATCACAACAACAAACTACCTTCCATAATGACAAGGCTACCATCCATTGGAGTACCAAAATCTCAACAACGAACTACCTTCCATAATGACAAGGCTACAATCCAATGGAGTAACAAAATCTCAACAAGGAACTACCTTCCATAATGACAAGGCTACCATCCATTGGAGTAACAAAATCTCAACAACAAACTACCTTCCATAATGACAAGGGTACCATCCATTGGAGTAACAAAATCTCAACAACAAACTACCTCCCATAATGACAAGGCTACCATCCGATGGAGTAACAAAATCTCAACAACAAACTACCTTCCATAATGACAAGGCTACCATCCACTGGAGTAACAAAATATCAACAACGAACTTCCTTCCATAATGACAAGGCTACCATAACAAAATCTCAACAACTAACTACCTTCCAAAACGACAAGGCTACCAATCATTGGAGTAACAAAATCTCACTAACAAACTACTTTCCATAATGACAAGGCTACCATCCATTAGAGGAAAAAATCTCAACAATGAACTACCTACCATAATGACAAGGCTACCATCCATTGGAGTAACAAAATCTCAACAACGAACTACCTTCCATAATGACAAGGCTACCATCCATTGGAGTACCAAAATCTCAACAACGAACTACTTTCCATAGTGACAAGGCTACAATCCAATGGGGTAACAAAATATCAACAAGGAACTACCTTCCATAATGACAAGGCTACCATCCATTGGAGTAACAAAATCTAAATAACGAACTACCTTCCATAATGACAAGGATACCATCCATTGGAGTAACAAAATCTCAACAACAAACTACCTTCCATAATGACAAGGCTACCATCCATTGGAGTAACAAAATCACAACAACGAACTACCTTCCATAATGACAAGGCTACCATCCATTGGAGTAACAAAATATCAACAACAAACTACCTTCCATAATGACAAGGCTACCATCCATTGGAGTAACAAAATCTCAAAAACGAAATACCTTCCATAATGACAAGGCTACAATCCAATGGAGTAACAAAATCTCAATAAGGAACTACCTTCCATAATGACAAGGCTACCATCCATTGGAGTAACAAAATCTTAACAACAAACTACCTTCTATAATGACAAGGGTACCATCCATTGGAGTAACAAAATCTCAACAACGAACTACCTACCATAATGACAAGGCTACCATCCGATGGAGTAACAAAATCCTAACAACAAACTACCTTCCATAATGACAAGGCTACCATCCACTGGAGTAACAAAATCTCAACAACGAACTTCCTTCCATAATGACAAGGCTACCATAACAAAATCTCAACAATTAACTACCTTCCAAAACGACAAGGCTACCAATCATTGGAGTAACAAAATCTCACTAACAAAATACCTTCCATAATGACAAGGCTACCATCCATTAGAGTAACAAAATCTCAACCATGAACTACCTACCATATTGACAAGGCTACCATCCATTGGCGTAATAAAATCTCAACAACGATCTACCTTCCATAATGACAAGGCTACCATCCATTGGAGTACGAAAATCTCAACAACGAACTACCTTCCATAATGACAAGGCTACAATCCAATGGAGTAACAAAATATAAACAAGGAACTACCTTCCATAATGACAATGCTACCATCCATTGGAGTAACAAAATCTCAACATAGAACTACCTTCCATAATGACAAGGGTGCCATTCATTGGAGTAACAAAATCTCAACAACGAACTACCTCCCATAATGACAAGGCTACCATCCAATGGAGTAACAAAATCTAGACAACAAACTACCTTCCATTATGACAAGGCTACCATCCATTGTAGTAATAAAATCTCAAGAACGAACTTCCTTCCAAAATGACAAGGCTACACTAACAAAATCTCAACAACGAAATTCCTTCCATAATGACAAGGCTACCATCCATTAGAGTAACAAAATATCAACATTGAACTACCTTCCATAATGACAAGGCCACCATCCATTAGAGTAACAAAATATCAACAAAAAACTACCTTCCATAATGACAAGGCTACCATCCATTAGAGTAACAAAATATCAACAATGAACTACCTACCATAATGACAAGGCTACCATCCATTGGAGTAACAAAATCTGAACAACGAACTACCTTCCATAATGACAAGGCTACCGTCCATTGGAGTAACAAAATCTAAACAACGAACTACCTTCCGTAATGACAAGGCTACCGTCCATATGAGTAACAAAATCTCAACAATGAACTACCTTCTATAATGACAAGGCTACCATCCATTTGGGTAACAAAATCTCAACAACGAACTACCTTCCATAATGACAAGGCTACCATCCATTGGAGTAACAAAATCTCAATAACGAACTACCTTCCATAATGACAAGGATACCATCCATTGGAGTAACAAAATCTCATCAACAAACTCCTTCCATAATGACAAGGCTACCATCCATTGGAGTAACAAAATCACATCAACGAATTACCTTCCATAATGACAAGGCTACTATCCATTGGAGTAACAAAATCACATCAACGAATTACCTTCCATAATGACAAGGCTACCGTCCATTGAAGTAACAAAATCTCAACAACGAACTACCTTCCATAATGACAAGGCTATAATCCAATGGAGTAACAAAATCTCAACAAGGAACTACCTTCCATAATGACAAGGCTACCATCCATTGGAGTAACAAAATCTGAACAATGAACTACCTTCCATAATGAAAAGGCTACCATCCATTGGAGTAACAAAATCTCAACAACGAACTACATTCCATAATGACAAGGCTACCGTCCATATGAGTAACAAAATCTCAACAATGAACTACCTTCTATAATGACAAGGCTACCATCCATTTGGGTAACAAAATCTCAACAACAAACTACCTTCCATAATGACAAGGCTGCCATCCATTGGAGTAACAAAATCTCAACAACGAACTACCTTCCAAAATGACAAGGCTACCATCCATTGGAGTAAGAAAATATCAACAACAAACTACCTTCCATAATGACAAGGCTACCATCCATTGGAGTAACAAAATCTCAACAATGAACTACCTTCCATAATGACAAGGCTACCGTCCATTAGAATAACGAAATCTCGACTATGAACTACTTTCCATAATGACAAGGCTACCATCCATTGGAGTAACAAAATCTCAACAACAAACTACCTCCCATAATGACAAGGCTACAATCCAATGGAGTAACAAAATCTAGACAACAAACTACCTTCCATAATGACAAGGCTACCATCCATTGTAGTAACAAAATCTCAAGAACGAACTTCCTTCAAAAATGACAAGGCTACACTAACAAAATCTCAACAACGAAATTCCTTCCATAATGACAAGGCTACCATCCAATGGAGTAACAAAATCTAGACAACAAACTACCTTCCATTATGACAAGGCTACCATCCATTGTAGTAATAAAATCTCAAGAACGAACTTCCTTCCAAAATGACAAGGCTACACTAACAAAATCTCAACAACGAAATTCCTTCCATAATGACAAGGCTACCATCCATTAGAGTAACAAAATATCAACATTGAACTACCTTCCATAATGACAAGGCCACCATCCATTAGAGTAACAAAATATCAACAAAAAACTACCTTCCATAATGACAAGGCTACCATCCATTAGAGTAACAAAATATCAACAATGAACTACCTACCATAATGACAAGGCTACCATCCATTGGAGTAACAAAATCTGAACAACGAACTACCTTCCATAATGACAAGGCTACCGTCCATTGGAGTAACAAAATCTAAACAACGAACTACCTTCCGTAATGACAAGGCTACCGTCCATATGAGTAACAAAATCTCAACAATGAACTACCTTCTATAATGACAAGGCTACCATCCATTTGGGTAACAAAATCTCAACAACGAACTACCTTCCATAATGACAAGGCTACCATCCATTGGAGTAACAAAATCTCAATAACGAACTACCTTCCATAATGACAAGGATACCATCCATTGGAGTAACAAAATCTCATCAACAAACTCCTTCCATAATGACAAGGCTACCATCCATTGGAGTAACAAAATTACAACAACGAACTATCTTCCATAATGACAAGGCTACCATCCATTGGAGTAACAAAATCTCAACAACAAACTACCTTCCATAATGACAAGGCTACTATCCATTGGAGTAACAAAATCACATCAACGAATTACCTTCCATAATGACAAGGCTACCGTCCATTGAAGTAACAAAATCTCAACAACGAACTACCTTCCATAATGACAAGGCTATAATCCAATGGAGTAACAAAATCTCAACAAGGAACTACCTTCCATAATGACAAGGCTACCATCCATTGGAGTAACAAAATCTGAACAATGAACTACCTTCCATAATGAAAAGGCTACCATCCATTGGAGTAACAAAATCTCAACAACGAACTACATTCCATAATGACAAGGCTACCGTCCATATGAGTAACAAAATCTCAACAATGAACTACCTTCTATAATGACAAGGCTACCATCCATTTGGGTAACAAAATCTCAACAACAAACTACCTTCCATAATGACAAGGCTGCCATCCATTGGAGTAACAAAATCTCAACAACGAACTACCTTCCAAAATGACAAGGCTACCATCCATTGGAGTAAGAAAATATCAACAACAAACTACCTTCCATAATGACAAGGCTACCATCCATTGGAGTAACAAAATCTCAACAATGAACTACCTTCCATAATGACAAGGCTACCATCCACTGGAGTAACAAAATATCAATAACAAACTTCATTCCATAATGACAAGGCTACCATAACAAAATCTCAACAACTAACTACCTTCCAAAACGACAAGGCTACCAATCATTGGAGTAACAAAATCTCACCAACAAACTACCTTCCATAATGACAAGGCTACCATCCATTAGAATAACAAAATCTCAACAATAAACTACATACCATATTGACAAGGCTACCATCCATCGGCGTAAAAAAATCTCAACAACGATCTACCTTCCATAATGACAAGGCTACCATCCATTGGAGTACGAAAATCTCAACAACGAACTACCTTCCATAATGACAAGGCTACAATCCAATGGAGTAACAAAATATAAACAAGGAACTACCTTCCATAATGACAATGCTACCATCCATTGGAGTAACAAAATCTCAACATAGAACTACCTTCCATAATGACAAGGGTGCCATTCATTGGAGTAACAAAATCTCAACAACGAACTACCTCCCATAATGACAAGGCTACCATCCAATGGAGTAACAAAATCTAGACAACAAACTACCTTCCATAATGACAAGGCTACCATCCATTGTAGTAATAAAATCTCAAGAACGAACTTCCTTCCAAAATGACAAGGCTACACTAACAAAATCTCAACAACGAAATTCCTTCCATAATGACAAGGCTACCATCCATTAGAGTAACAAAATATCAACATTGAACTACCTTCCATAATGACAAGGCCACCATCCATTAGAGTAACAAAATATCAACAAAAAACTACCTTCCATAATGACAAGGCTACCATCCATTAGAGTAACAAAATATCAACAATGAACTACCTACCATAATGACAAGGCCACCATCCATTGGAGTAACAAAATCTCAACAACGAACTACCTTCCATAATGACAAGGCTACCGTCCATTGGAGTAACAAAATCTAAACAACGAACTACCTTCCGTAATGACAAGGCTACCGTCCATATGAGTAACAAAATCTCAACAATGAACTACCTTCTATAATGACAAGGCTACCATCCATTTGGGTAACAAAATCTCAACAACGAACTACCTTCCATAATGACAAGGCTACCATCCATTGGAGTAACAAAATCTCAATAACGAACTACCTTCCATAATGACAAGGATACCATCCATTGGAGTAACAAAATCTCATCAACAAACTCCTTCCATAATGACAAGGCTACCATCAATTGGAGTAACAAAATTACAACAACGAACTATCTTCCATAATGACAAGGCTACCATCCATTGGAGTAACAAAATCTCAACAACAAACTACCTTCCATAATGACAAGGCTACTATCCATTGGAGTAACAAAATCACATCAACGAATTACCTTCCATAATGACAAGGCTACCGTCCATTGAAGTAACAAAATCTCAACAACGAACTACTTTCCATAATGACAACGCTATAATCCAATGGAGTAACAAAATCTCAACAAGGAACTACCTTCCATAATGACAAGGCTACCATCCATTGGAGTAACAAAATCTGAACAATGAACTACCTTCCATAATGAAAAGGCTACCATCCATTGGAGTAACAAAATCTCAACAACAAACTACCTTCCATAATGACAAGGCTACCGTCCATATGAGTAACAAAATCTCAACAATGAACTACCTTCTATAATGACAAGGCTACCATCCATTTGGGTAACAAAATCTCAACAACAAACTACCTTCCATATTGACAAGGCTGCCATCCATTGGAGTAACAAAATCTCAACAACGAACTACCTTCCAAAATGACAAGGCTATCATCCATTGGAGTAAGAAAATATCAACAACAAACTACCTTCCATAATGACAAGGCTACCATCCATTGGAGTAACAAAATCTCAACAATGAACTACCTTCCATAATGACAAGGCTACCGTCCATTAGAATAACGAAATCTCGACTATGAACTACTTTCCATAATGACAAGGCTACCATCCATTGGAGTAACAAAATCTCAACAACAAACTACCTCCCATAATGACAAGGCTACAATCCAATGGAGTAACAAAATCTAGACAACAAACTACCTTCCATAATGATAAGGCTACCATCCATTGTAGTAACAAAATCTCAAGAACGAACTTCCTTCAAAAATGACAAGGCTACACTAACAAAATCTCAACAACGAAATTCCTTCCATAATGACAAGGCTACCATCCATTAGAGTAAAAAAATATCAACACTGAACTACCTTCCATAATGACAAGGCTACCATCCATTGGAGTAACAAAATCTCAACAACAAACTACCTTCCATAATGACAAGGCTACCATCCATTAGAGTAACAAAATCTCAACAATGAACTACCTACCATAATGACAAGGCTACCATCCATTGGAGTAACAAAATCTCAACAACTAACTACCTTCCATAATGACAAGGCTACCATCCATTGGAGTAACAAAATCTCAACAACGAACTACCTTCCATAATGACAAGGCTACCGTCCATATGAGTAACAAAATCTCAACAATGAACTACCTTCTATAATGACAAGGCTACCATCCATTTGGGTAACAAAATCTCAACAACGAACTACCTTCCATAATGACAAGGCTACCATCCATTGGAGTAACAAAATCTCAATAAAGAACTACCTTCCATAATGACAAGGATACCATCCATTGGAGTAACAAAATCTCAACAACAAACTACCTTCCATATTGACAAGGCTACCATTAATTGGAGTAACAAAATCACAACAACGAACGACCTTCTATAATGACAAGGCTACGATCCATTGGAGTAACAAAATCTCAACAAAAAACTACCTTCCATAATGACAAGGTTACCATCCATTGGAGTAACAAAATCACAACAACGAACTACCTTCCATAATGACAAGGCTACCATCCATTGGAGTAACAAAATCTCAACAACGAACTACCTTCCATAATGACAAGGCTACAATCCAATGAAGTAACAAAATCTCAACAAGGAACTACCTTCCATAGTGACAAGGCTATCATCCATTGGAGTAACAAAATCTCAACAACAAACTACCTTCCATAATCACAAGGGTACCATCCATTGGAGTAAAAAAATCTAAACAACGAACTACCTCCCATAATGACAAGGCTACCATCCGATGGAGTAACAAAATCTCAACAACAAACTACCTTCCATAATGACAAGGCTACCATCCACTGGAGTAACAAAATATCAATAACAAACTTCCTTCCATAATGACAAGGCTACCATAACAAAATCTCAACCACTAACTACCTTCCAAAACGACAAGGCTACCAATCATTGGAGTAACAAAATCTCACCAACAAACTACCTTCCATAATGACAAGGCTACCATCCATTAGAATAACAAAATCTCAACAATAAACTACATACCATATTGACAAGGCTACCATCCATCGGCGTAAAAAAATCTCAACAACGATCTACCTTCCATAATGACAAGGCTACCATCCATTGGAGTACCAAAATCTCAACAATGTACTACCTTCCATAATAACAAGGCTACCATCCATTGGAGTAACAAAATCTCAACAACGAACTACCTTCCATAATGACAAGGCTACCGTCCATTGGAATAAAGAAATCTCAACTATGAATTACCTTCCATAATGACAAGGCTACCATCCATTGGAGTAACAAAATCTCAACAATGAACTACCTTCCAAAACGACAAGGCTTCCAATCATTGGAGTAACAAAATCTTAACAACAAACTACCTTCCATAATGACAAGGCTACCATCCGTTAGAGTAACAAAATCTCAACAATGAACTACCTACCATAATGACAAGGATACCATCCATTGGAGTAAAAAATCTCAACAACGAACTACCTTCCATAATGACAAGGCTACCATCCATTGTAGTACCAAAATCTCAACAACGAACTACCTTCCATAATGACAAGGCTACAATCGAATAGAGTAACAAAATCTCAACAAGGAACTACCTTCCATAATGACAAGGCTACAATCCAATGGAGTAACAAAATATCAACAAGGAACAACCTTCCATAATGACAAAGCTACCATCCATTGGAGTAACAAAATCTCAACAACGAACTACCTTCCATAATGACAAGGGTACCATCCATTGGAGTAACAAAATCTCAACAACGAACTACCTCCCATAATGACAACGCTACCATCTAATGGAGTAACAAAATCTAGACAACAAACTACCTTCCATAATGACAAGGCTACCATCCATTGGAGTAACAAAATATCAACAACGAACTTCCTTCCATAATGACAAGGCTACCATCCATTGGAGTAACAAAATCTGAACAACGAAATTCCTTCCATAATGACAAGGCTACCATCCATTAGAGTAACAAAATATCAACACTGAACTAGCTTCCATAATGACAAGGCTACCATCCTTTGGAGTAACAAAATCTCAATAACAAACTACCTTCCATAATGACAAGGATATCATCCATTGGAGTAACAAAATCTCAACAACGAACTACCTTCCATAATGATAAAGATACCATCCATTGGAGTAACAAAATCTCAACAACAAACTACCTTCCATGATGACAAGGCTACCATCCATTGGAGTAACAAAATCTCAACAACAAACTACCTTCCATAATGACAAGGCTACCATCCATTGGAGTAACAAAATCTCAACAACAAACTAACTTCCATAATGACAAGGCTACCATCCATTGGAGTAACAAAATCTCAACAACGAACTATCTTCCATAATGACAAGGCTACCGTCCATAGGAGTAACAAAATCTCAACAATCAACTACCTTATATAATGACAAGGCTACCATCCATTATGGTAACAAAATCTCAACAACAAACTACCTTCCATAATGACAAGGCTGCCATCCATTAGAGTAACAAAATCTCAACAACAAACTACCTTCCAAAATGACAAGGCTACCATCCATTGGAGTAAGAAAATATTAACAACAAACTACCTTCCATAATGACAAGGCTTCCATCCATTGGAGTAACAAAATATCAACAATGAACTACCTTCTACAATGAAAAGGCTACCATCCATTGGGGTAACAAAATCTAAAAAATAAACTACCTTCCATAATGACAAGGCTGCCATCCATTGGAGTAAAAAAATCTTAACAACAAACTACCTTCCAAAATGACAAGCTTACTATCCATTGGATTATTAAAATCTCAACAACAAACTACCTTCACAAATGACAAGGATACCATCAATTAGAGTAACAAAATCTCAACAATGAACTACCTTCCATAATGACAAGGCTACCATTGATTGGAGTAACAAAATCTCAACAACGAACTACCTTCCATAATGATAAGGCTACCATCCATTGGAGTAACAAAATCTCAACAACGAACTACCTACCATAATGACAAGGCTACCATCCATTGGAGTAACAAAATCTCAACAATGAACTAGCTTCTATAATAACAAGGCTACCATCCATTGAGGTAATAAAATCTCAACAAAAAACTACCTTCCATAATGACATGGCTACCATCAATTGGAGTAACATAATCTCAACAACGAACTACCTTCCAAAATTACAAGGCTACCATCCATTGGAGTAAAAAAAACTCAACAATGAACCACCTGCCTTAATTACAAGGCATCCATTGGAGGAACAAAATCTTAACAACGAACTACCTTCCATAAAGACAAGGCTACCTTCCATTGGAATAACGAAATCTTAACTATGAACTACGTTCCATAATGACAAGGCTACCATCCATTGGAGTAACAAAATGCCAACAATGAACTACCTTCCAAAACGACAAGGCCTCCAATCATTGGAATAACAAAATCTTAACAACAAACTACCTTCCATAATGACAAGGCTACCATCCATTAGAGTAGCAAAATCTCAACAATGAACTACATATCATAATGACAAGGCTACCATCCATTGGAGTAAAAAATCTCAACAACGAACTACCTTCCATAATGACAAGGCTACCGTCCATATGAGTAACAAAATCTCAACAACAAACTACCTTCCATGATGACAAGGCTACCATCCATTGGAGTAACAAAATCTCAACAAGGAACTACCTTCCATAATGACAAGGCTACAATCCAATGGAGTAACAAATAACAACAAGGAACTACCTTCCATAATGACAAAGCTACCATCCATTGGAGTAACAAAATCTCAACAACGAACTACCTTCCATAATGACAAGGGTACAATCCATTGGAGTAACAAAATCTCAACAACGAACTACCTCCCATAATGACAAGGCTACCATCCAATGGAGTAACAAAATCTAGACAACAAACTACCTTCCATAATGACAAGGCTACCATCAATTGGAGTAACAAAATCTCAACAACAAACTTCCTTCCATAATGACAAGGCTACAATAACAAAATCTCAACAACGAAATTCCTTCCATAATGACAAGCCTACCATCCATTAGAGTAACAAAATATCAACACTGAACTACCTTCCATAATGACAAGGCTACCATCCTTTGGAGTAACAAAATCTCAATAACAAACTACCTTCCATAATGACAAGGATATCAGCCATTGGAGTAACAAAATGTCAACAACAAACTACCTTCCATAATGACAAGGCTACCATCCATTGGAGTAACAAAATCTTAACAATGAACTACCTTCCATGATGACAAGGCTACCATCCATTGGAGTAACAAAATCTCAACAACGAACTACCTTCCATAATGACAAGGCTACCATCCATTGGAGTAACAAAATCTCAACAACGAACTACCTTCCATAATGACCAGGCTACCATCCATTGGAGTAACAAAATCTCAACAACGAACTACCTTCCATAATGACAAGGCTACCGTCCATAGGAGTAATAAAATCTCAACAATGAACTAGCTTCTATAATGACAAGGATACCATCCATTAGGGTAACAAAATCTCAACAACAAACTACCTTCCAAAATGACAAAGTTACCATCCATTGGAGTAAGAAAATCACAACAACAAACTACCTTCCAAAATGACAACGTTACCATCCATTGGAGTAACAAAATCTCAACAACAAACTACCTTCCATAATGACAAGGATACCATCCATTAGAGTAACAAAATATCAACAATGAACTACCTTCCATAATGACAAGGCTACCATTCATTGGAGTAACAAAATGTCAACAACGAACTACCTTCCATAATGATAAGGCTACCATCCATTGGAGTAACAAAATCTCAGCAACGAACTACCTTCCATAATGACAAGGCTACCTTCCATTGGAATAAAGAAATCTTAACTATGAACTACCTTCAATAGTGACAAGGCTACCATCCATTGGAGTAACAAAATGTCAACAATGAACTACCTTCCAAAACGACAAGGCTTCCAATCATTGGAGTAACAAAATCTTAACAACAAACTACCTTCCATAATGACAAGGCTACCATCCATTAGAGTAAGAAAATCTAAACAATGAACTACCTATCATAATGACAAGGATACCATCCATTGGAGTAAAAAATCTCAACAACGAACTACCTTCCATAATGACAAGGCTACCATCCATTAGAGTACCAAAATCTCAACAACGAACTACCTTCCATAATGACAAGGCTACAATCGAATAGAGTAACAAAATCTCAACAAGGAACTACCTTCCATAATGACAAGGCTACAATCCAATGGAGTAACAAAATATCAACAAGGAACAACCTTCCATAATGACAAAGCTACCATCCATTGGAGTAACAAAATCTCAACAACGAACTACCTTACATAATGACAAGGGTACCATCCATTGGAGTAACAAAATCTCAACAACGAACTACCTCCCATAATGACAACGCTACCATCCAATGGAGTAACAAAATCTAGACAACAAACTACCTTCCATAATGACAAGGCTACCATCCATTGGAGTAACAAAATCTCAACAACTAACTTCCTTCCATAATGACAAGGCTACCATCCATTGGAGTAACAAAATCTCAAAAAACGAAATTCCTTCCATAATGACAAGGCTACCGTACATTAGAGTAACAAAATATCAACACTGAACTAGCTTCCATAATGACAAGGCTACCATCCTTTGGAGTAAAAAAATCTCAATAACAAACTACCTTCCATAATGACAAGGATATCATCCATTGGAGTAACAAAATCTCAACAACGAACTACCTTCCATAATGATAAAGATACCATCCATTGGAGTAACAAAATCTCAACAACAAACTACCTTCCATGATGACAAGGCTACCATCCATTGGAGTAACAAAATCTAAACAACGAACTACCTTCCATAATGACAAGGCTACCATCCATTGGAGTAACAAAATCTCAACAACAAACTAACTTCCATAATGACAAGGCTACCATCCATTGGAGTAACAAAATCTCACCAACGAACTATCTTCCATAATGACAAGGCTACCGTCCATAGGAGTAACAAAATCTCAACAATCAACTACCTTCTATAATGACAAGGCTACAATCCATTATGGTAACAAAATCTCAACAACAAACTACCTTCCATAATGACAAGGCTTCCATCCATTGGAGTAACAAAATCTCAACAACAAACTACCTTCCAAAATGACAAGGCTACCATCCATTGGAGTAAGAAAATATTAACAACAAACTACCTTCCATAATGACAAGGCTTCCATCCATTGGAGTAACAAAATATCAACAATGAACTACCTTCTATAATGAAAAGGCTACCATCCATTGGGGTAACAAAATCTCAAAAAAAAACTACCTTCCATAATGACAAGGCTGCCATCCATTGGAGTAAAAAAATCTTAACAACAAACTACCTTCCAAAATGACAAGGTTACCATCCATTGGATTATTAAAATCTCAACAACAAACTACCTTCACAAATGACAAGGATACCATCAATTAGAGTAACAAAATCTCAACAATGAACTACCTTCCATAATGACAAGGCTACCATTCATTGGAGTAACAAAATCTCAACAAAGAACTACCTTCCATAATGATAAGGCTACCATCCATTGGAGTAACAAAATCTCAACAACGAACTACCTACCATAATGACAAGGCTACCATCCATTGGAGTAACAAAATCTCAACAATGAACTAGCTTCTATAATAACAAGGCTACCATCCATTGAGGTAATAAAATCTCAACAACAAACTACCTTCCATAATGACATGGCTACCATCCATTGGAGTAACATAATCTCAACAACGAACTACCTTCCAAAATTACAAGGCTACCATCCATTGGAGTAAAAAAAACTCAACAATGAACCACCTGCCTTAATTACAAGGCATCCATTGGAGTAACAAAATCTTAACAAAGAACTACCTTCTATAATGACAAGGCTACCTTCCATTGGAATAACGAAATCTTAACTATGAACTACCTTCCATAATGACAAGGCTACCATCCATTGGAGTAACAAAATGCCAACAATGAACTACCTTCCAAAACGACAAGGCTTCCAATCATTGGAATAAAAATTTTTTAACAACAAACTACCTTCCATAATGACAAGGCTACCATCCATTTGAGTAACAAAATCTAAACAATGAACTACCTATCATAATGACAAGGCTACCATCCATTGGAGTAAAAAATCTCAACAACGAACTACCTTCCATAATGACAAGGCTACCGTCCATATGAGTAACAAAATCTCAACAACGAACTACCTTCCATGATTACAAGGCTACCATCCATTGGAGTAACAAAATCTCAACAAGGAACTACCTTCCATAATGACAAGGCTACAACCAATGGAGTAACAAAATATCAACAAGGAACTACCTTCCATAATGACAAAGCTACCATCTATTGGAGTAACAAAATCTCAACAACGAACTACCTTCCATAATGACAAGGGTACAATCCATTGGAGTAACAAAATCTCAACAACGAACTACCTCCCATAATGACAAGGCTACCATCCAATGGAGTAACAAAGTCTAGACAACAAACTACCTTCCATAATGACAAGGCTACCATCCATTGGAGTAACAAAATCTCAACAACAAACTTCCTTCCATAATGACAAGGCTACCATAACAAAATCTCAACAACGAAATTCCTTCCATAATGACAAGCCTACCATCCATTAGAGTAACAAAATATCAACACTGAACTACCTTCCATAATGACAAGGCTACCATCCTTTGGAGTAACAAAATCTCAATAACAAATTACCTTCCATAATGACAAGGATATCATCCATTGGAGTAACAAAATCTCAACAACAAACTACCTTCCATAATGACAAGGCTACCATCCATTGGAGTAACAAAATCTCAACAACGAACTACCTTCCACGATGACAAGGCTACCATCCATTGGAGTAACAAAATCTCAACAACGAACTACCTTCCATAATGACAAGGCTACCATCCATTGGAGTAACAAAATCTCAACAACGAACTACCTTCCATAATGACCAGGCTACCATCCATTGGAGTAACAAAATCTCAACAACGAACTACCTTCCATAATGACAAGGTTACCGTCCATAGGAGTAATAAAATCTCAATAATGAACTAGCTTCTATAATGACAAGGATACCATCCATTAGGGTAACAAAATCTCAACAACAAACTACCTTCCAAAATGACAAAGTTACCATCCATTGGAGTAAAAAAATCACAACAACAAACTACCTTCCAAAATGACAACGTTACCATCCATTGGAGTAACAAAATCTCAACAACAAACTACCTTCCATAATGACAAGGATACCATCCATTAGAGTAACAAAATATTAACAATGAACTACCTTCCATAATGACAAGGCTACCATTCATTGGAGTAGCAAAATGTCAACAACGAACTACCTTCCATAATGATAAGGCTACCATCCATTGGAGTAACAAAATCTCAGCAACGAACTACCTTCCATAATGACAAGGCAACCTTCCATTGGAATAAAGAAATCTTAACTATGAACTACCTTCAATAATGACAAGGCTACCATCCATTGGAGTAACAAAATGTCAACAATGAACTACCTTCCAAAACAACAAGGCTTCCAATCATTGGAGTAACAAAATCTTAACAACAAACTACCTTCCATAATGACAAGGCTACCATCCATTAGAGTAACAAAATCTAAACAATGAACTACCTATCATAATGACAAGGCTACCATCCATTGGAGTAAAAAATATCAACAACGAACTACCTTCCATAATGACAAGGCTACCATCCATTGGAGTACCAAAATCTCAACAACGAACTACCTTCCATAATGACAATGCTACAATCGAATAGAGTAACAAAATCTCAACAAGGAACTACCTTCCATAATGACAAGGCTACAATCCAATGGAGTAACAAAATATCAACAAGGAACTACCTTCCATAATGACAAGGGTACCATCCATTGGAGTAACAAAATCTCAACAACGAACTACCTCCCATAATGACAGGGCTACCATCCAATGGAGTAACAAAATCTAGACAACAAACTACCTTCCATAATGACAAGGCTACCATCCATTGGAGTAACAAAATCTCAACAACGAACTTCCTCCCATAATGACAAGGCTACCATAACAAAATCTCAACAACGAAATTCCTTCCATAATGACAAGGCTACCATCCATTAGAATAACGAAATATCAACACTGAACTACCTTCCATAATGACAAGGCTACCATCCTTTGGAGTAATAAAATCTCAATAACAAACTACCTTCCATAATGACAAGGCTACCATCCATTGGAGTAACAAAATCTCAACAACGAACTACCTTCCATAATGACAAGGCTACCGTCCATAGGAGTAACAAAATCTCAACAACGAACTACCTTCCATGATGACAAGGCTACCATCCATTGGAGTAACAAAATCTCAACAACGAACTACCTTCCATAATGACAAGGCTACCATCCATTGGAGTAACAAAATCTCAACAACGAACTACCTTCCATAATGACAAGGCTACCACCATTGGAGTAACAAAATCTCAACAACGAACTAGCTTCGATAATAACAAGGCTACCATCCATTGAGGTAATAAAACCTCAACAACAAACTACCTTCCATAATGACAAGGCTACCATCGATTGGACTAACATAATCTCAACAACGAACTACCTTCCAAAATTACAAGGCTACCATCCATTGGAGTAAAATAATCTCAACAACGAACTACCTTCCATAATGACAAGGCTACCTTCCATTGGAATAACGAAATCTCAACTATGAACTACCATCCATAATGAAAAGGCTACCATCCATTGGAGTAACAAAATGTCAACAATGAACTACCTTCCAAAATGACAAGGCTACCAATCATTGGAGTAACAAAATCTCAACAATGAACTACATACCATAATGACAAGGCTACCATCCATTCGAGTAACAAAATCTCAACAACGAACTACATTCCATGATGACATGGCTACCATCCATTGGAGTACCAAAATCTCAACAACGAACTACCTTCCATAATGACAAGGCTACAATCGAATGGAGTAACAAATTCTCAACAAAAAACTACGTTCCATAATGACAAGGCTACCATCAATTGGAGTAACAAAATCTCAACAATGAACTACCTTCCATAATGGCAAGGGTACCATCCATTAGAGTAACAAAAGATCAACAAGGAACTACCTTCCATAATGACAAGGGTACCATCCATTGTAGTAACAAAATCTCAACAACGAATTACCTTCCATAATGACAAGGCTACCATCCATTGTAGTAACAAAATCTCAACAACGAACTACCTCCCATAATGACAAGGCTACCATCTAATGGAGTAACAAAATCTAGACAACAAACTACCTTCCATAATGACAAGGCTACCATCCATTGGAGTAACAAAATCTCAACAACGAACTTCCTTCCATAATGACAAGGCTACCATAAAAAAATCTCAACAACGAAATTCCTTCCATAATGATAAGGCTACCATCCATTACATTAAAAAAATATCAACACTGAACTACCTTCCATAATGACAAGGCTACCATCCATTGGAGTAACAAAATCTCAATAACAAACTACCTTCCATAATCACAAGGATATCATCCATTGGAGTAACAAAATCTCAACAAGGAACTACCTTCCATAATGACAAGGCTACCATCCAATGGAGTAACAAAATCCCAACAACGAACTACCTTCCATAATGACAAGGCTACCATCCATTGGAGTAACAAAATCTCAACAACGAACTACCTTCCATAATGACAAGGCTACCATCCATTGGAGTACCAAAATCTCAACAACGAACTACCTTCCATAATGACAAGGCTACAATCGAATGGAGTAATAAATTCTCAACAACGAACTACGTTCAATAATGACAAGGCTACCATCAATTGGAGTAACAAAATCTCAACAATGAACTACCTTCCATAATGGCAAGGGTACCATCCATTGGAGTAACAGCAGATCAACAAGGAACTACCTTCCATAATGACAAGGGTACCATCCATTGAAGTAACAAAATCTCAACAACGAACTACCTTCCATAATGAAAAGGGTACCATCCATTGTAGTAACAAAATATCAACAACGAACTACCTCCCATAATGACAAGGCTACCATCTAATGGAGTAACAAAATCTCAACAACCAACTACCTTCCATAATGACAAGGCTACCATCTATTGGAGTAACAAAATCTCAACAACGAACTTCCTTCCATAATGACAAGGCTACCATAAAAAATCTCAACAACGAAATTTCTTCCATAATGATAAGGCTACCATCCATTAGAGTAACAAAATATCAACACTGAACTACCTTCCATAATGACAAGGCTACCATCCATTGGAGTAAAAAAATCTCAATAACAAACTACCTTCCATAATGACAAGGATATCATCCATTGGAGTAACAAAATCTCAACAAGGAACTACCTTCCATAATGACAAGGCTACAATCCAATGGAGTAACTAAATCCCAACAACGAACTACCTTCCATAATGACAAGGCTACCATCCATTTGAGTAACAAAATCTCAACAACGAACTACCTTCCATAATGACAAGGCTACCATCCATTGGAGTAACAAAATCTCAACAACGAACTACATTCCATAATGACAAAGCTACCATCCATTGGAGTAACAAAATCTCAACAATGAACTACTTTCCATAAGGACAAGGGTACAATCCATTGGAGTAACAAAATCTCAATAACAAACCACCTTCCATAATGACAAGGATACCATCCATTGGAGTAACAAAATCTCAACAACGAACTTCTTTCCATAATGACAAGGCTACCATAACAAAATCTCAACAAAGAAATTCCTTCCATAATGACAAGCCTACCATCCTTTGGAGTAACAAAATCTCAATAACAAACCACCTTCCATAATGACAAGGATATCATCCATTGGAGTAACAAAATCTCAACAACGAACTACCTTCCATAATGACAAGGCTACCATCCATTGGAGTAACAAAATCTCAACAAAAAACTACCTTCCATGATGACAAGGCTACAATCCATTGGAGTAACAAAATCTCAACAACGAACTACCTTCCATAATGACAAGGCTACCATCCATTGGAGTAACAAAATCTCAACAACGAACTACCTTCCATAATGACAAGGCTACCTTCTATTGGAATAACGAAATCTCAACTATGAACTACCATCCATAATGAAAAGGCTACCATCCATTGGAGTAACAAAATGTCAACAATAAACTACCTTCCAAAATGACAAGGCTACCAATCATTGGAGTAACAAAATCTCAACAATGAACTACATACCATAATGACAAGGCTACCATCCATTGGAGTAACAAAATCTCAACAACGAACTACCTTCCATAATGACAAGGCTACCATCCATTGGAGTACCAAAATCTCAACAATGAACTACCTTCCATAATGACAAGGCTACAATCGAATGGAGTAATAAATTCTCAACAACGAACTACGTTCAATAATGACAAGGCTACCATCAATTGGAGTAACAAAATCTCAACAATGAACTACCTTCCATAATGGCAAGGGTACCATCCATTAGAGTAACAGCAGATCAACAAGGAACTACCTTCCATAATGACAAGGGTACCATCCATTGTAGTAACAAAATCTCAACAACGAACTACCTTCCATAATGAAAAGGGTACCATCCATTGTAGTAACAAAATATCAACAACGAACTACCTCCCATAATGACAAGGCTACCATCTAATGGAGTAACAAAATCTCAACAACCAACTACCTTCCATAATGACAAGGCTACCATCCATTGGAGTAACAAAATCTCAACAACGAACTTCCTTCCATAATGACAAGGCTACCATAAAAAAATCTCAACAACGAAATTCCTTCCATAATGATAAGGCTACCATCCATTAGAGTAACAAAATAGCAACACTGAACTACCTTCCATAATGACAAGGCTACCATCCATTGGAGTAAAAAAATCTCAATAACAAACTACCTTCCATAATGACAAGGATATCATCCATTGGAGTAACAAAATCTCAACAAGGAACTACCTTCCATAATGACAAGGCTACAATCCAATGGAGTAACTAAATCCCAACAACGAACTACCTTCCATAATGACAAGGCTCCCATCCATTGGAGTAACAAAATCTCAACAACGAACTACCTTCCATAATGACAAGGCTACCATCCATTGGAGTAACAAAATCTCAACAACGAACTACATTCCATAAAGACAAAGCTACCATCCATTGGAGTAACAAAATCTCAACAATGAACTACTTTCCATAATGACAAGGGTACAATCCATTGGAGTAACAAAATCTCAATAACAAACCACCTTCCATAATGACAAGGATACCATCCATTGGAGTAACAAAATCTCAACAACGAACTTCTTTCCATAATGACAAGGCTACCATAACAAAATCTCAACAACGAAATTCCTTCCATAATGACAAGCCTACCATCCTTTGGAGTAACAAAATCTCAATAACAAACCACCTTCCATAATGACAAGGATATCATCCATTGGAGTAACAAAATCTCAACAACGAACTACCTTCCATAATGACAAGGCTACCATCCATTGGAGTAACAAAATCTCAACAAAAAACTACCTTCCATGATGACAAGGCTACAATCCATTGGAGTAACAAAATCTCAACAACGAACTACCTTCCATAATGACAAGGCTACCATCCATTGGAGTAACAAAATCTCAACAACGAACTACCTTCCATAATGACAAGGCTACCTTCCATTGGAATAACGAAATCTCAACTATGAACTACCATCCATAATGAAAAGGCTACCATCCATTGGAGTAACAAAATGTCAACAATGAACTACCTTCCAAAATGACAAGGCTACCAATCATTGGAGTAACAAAATCTCAACAATGAACTACATACCATAATGACAAGGCTACCATCCATTGGAGTAACAAAATCTCAACAACGAACTACCTTCCATAATGACAAGGCTACCATCCATTGGAGTACCAAAATCTCAACAACGAACTACCTTCTATAATGACAAGGCTACAATCGAATGGAATAATAAATTCTCAACAACGAACTACGTTCAATAATGACAAGGCTACCATCAATTGGAGTAACAAAATCTCAACAATGAACTACCTTCCATAATGGCAAGGGTACCATCCATTGGAGTAACAACAGATCAACAAGGAACTACCTTCCATAAGGACAAGGGTACCATCCATTGTAGTAACAAAATCTCAACAACGAACTACCTTCCATAATGACAAGGGTACCATCCATTGTAGTAACAAAATATCAACAACGAAGTACCTCCCATAATGACAAGGCTACCATCTAATGGAGTAACAAAATCTCAACAACAAACTACCTTCCATAATGACAAGGCTACCATCCATTGGAGTAACAAAATCTCAATAACGAACTTCCTTCCATAATGACAAGGCTACCATAAAAAAATCTCAACAACGAAATTCCTTCCATAATGATAAGGCTACCATCCATTAGAGTAACAAAATATCAACACTGAACTAACTTCCATAATGACAAGGCTACCATCCATTGGAGTAAAAAAATCTCAATAACAAACTACCTTCCATAATGACAAGGATATCATCCATTGGAGTAACAAAATCTCAACAAGGAACTACCTTCCATAATGACAAGGCTACCATCCAATGGAGTAACAAAATCCCAACAACGAACTACCTTCCATAATGACAAGGCTACCATCCATTGGAGTAACAAAATCTCAACAACGAACTACCTTTCATAATGACAAGGCTACCATCCATTGGAGTAACAAAATCTCAACAACGAACTACATTCCATAATGACAAAGCTACCATCCATTGGAGTAACAAAATCTCAACAATGAACTACCTTCCATAATGACAAGGGTACAATCCATTGGAGTAACAAAATCTCAATAACAAACCACCTTCCATAATGACAAGGATACCATCCATTGGAGTAACAAAATCTCAACAACGAACTTCTTTCCATAATGACAAGGCTACCATAACAAAATCTCAACAACGAAATTCCTTCCATAATGACAAGCCTACCATCCTTTGGAGTAACAAAATCTCAATAACAAACCACCTTCCATAATGACAAGGATATCATCCATTGGAGTAACAAAATCTCAACAACGAACTACCTTCCATAATGACAAGGCTACCATCCATTGGAGTAACAAAATCTCAACAAAAAACTACCTTCCATGATGACAAGGCTACAATCCATTGGAGTAACAAAATCTCAACAACGAACTACCTTCCATAATGACAAGGCTACCATCCATTGGAGTAACAAAATCTCAACAACGAACTACCTTCCATAATGACAAGGCTACCTTCCATTGGAATAACGAAATCTCAACTATGAACTACCATCCATAATGAAAAGGCTACCATCCATTGGAGTAACAAAATGTCAACAATGAACTACCTTCCAAAATGACAAGGCTACCAATCATTGGAGTAACAAAATCTCAACAATGAACTACATACCATAATGACAAGGCTACCATCCATTGGAGTAACAAAATCTCAACAACGAACTACCTTCCATAATGACAAGGCTACCATCCATTGGAGTACCAAAATCTCAACAACGAACTACCTTCTATAATGACAAGGCTACAATCGAATGGAATAATAAATTCTCAACAACGAACTACGTTCAATAATGACAAGGCTACCATCAATTGGAGTAACAAAATCTCAACAATGAACTACCTTCCATAATGGCAAGGGTACCATCCATTGGAGTAACAACAGATCAACAAGGAACTACCTTCCATAAGGACAAGGGTACCATCCATTGTAGTAACAAAATCTCAACAACGAACTACCTTCCATAATGACAAGGGTACCATCCATTGTAGTAACAAAATATCAACAACGAAGTACCTCCCATAATGACAAGGCTACCATCTAATGGAGTAACAAAATCTCAACAACAAACTACCTTCCATAATGACAAGGCTACCATCCATTGGAGTAACAAAATCTCAATAACGAACTTCCTTCCATAATGACAAGGCTACCATAAAAAAATCTCAACAACGAAATTCCTTCCATAATGATAAGGCTACCATCCATTAGAGTAACAAAATATCAACACTGAACTAACTTCCATAATGACAAGGCTACCATCCATTGGAGTAAAAAAATCTCAATAACAAACTACCTTCCATAATGACAAGGATATCATCCATTGGAGTAACAAAATCTCAACAAGGAACTACCTTCCAAAATGACAAGGCTACCATCCAATGGAGTAACAAAATCCCAACAACGAACTACCTTCCATAATGACAAGGCTACCATCCATTGGAGTAACAAAATCTCAACAACGAACTACCTTTCATAATGACAAGGCTACCATCCATTGGAGTAACAAAATCTCAACAACGAACTACATTCCATAATGACAAAGCTACCATCCATTGGAGTAACAAAATCTCAACAATGAACTACCTTCCATAATGACAAGGGTACAATCCATTGGAGTAACAAAATCTCAATAACAAACCACCTTCCATAATGACAAGGATACCATCCATTGGAGTAACAAAATCTCAACAACGAACTTCTTTCCATAATGACAAGGCTACCATAACAAAATCTCAACAACGAAATTCCTTCCATAATGACAAGCCTACCATCCTTTGGAGTAACAAAATCTCAATAACAAACCACCTTCCATAATGACAAGGATATCATCCATTAGAGTAACAAAATCTCAACAACGAACTACCTTCCATAATGACAAGGCTACCATCCATTGGAGTAACAAAATCTCAACAACGAACTACCTTCCATGATGACAAGGCTACCATCCATTGGAGTAACAAAATCTCAACAACGAACTAACTTCCATAATGACAAGGCTACCATCCATTGGAGTAACAAAATCTCAACAAAAAACTACCTTCCATGATGACAAGGCTACAATCCATTGGAGTAACAAAATCTCAACAACGAACTACCTTCCATAATGACAAGGCTACCATCCATTGGAGTAACAAAATCTCAACAACGAACTACCTTCCATAATGACAAGGCTACCTTCTATTGGTATAACGAAATCTCAACTATGAACTACCATCCATAATGAAAAGGCTACCATCCATTGGAGTAACAAAATGTCAACAATAAACTACCTTCCAAAATGACAAGGCTACCAATCATTGGAGTAACAAAATCTCAACAATGAACTACATACCATAATGACAAGGCTACCATCCATTGGAGTAACAAAATCTCAACAACGAACTACCTTCCATAATGACAAGGCTACCATCCATTGGAGTACCAAAATCTCAACAACGAACTACCTTCCATAATGACAAGGCTACAATCGAATGGAGTAATAAATTCTCAACAACGAACTACGTTCAATAATGACAAGGCTACCATCAATTGGAGTAACAAAATCTCAACAATGAACTACCTTCCATAATGGCAAGGGTACCATCCATTGGAGTAACAGCAGATCAACAAGGAACTACCTTCCATAATGACAAGGGTACCATCCATTGTAGTAACAAAATCTCAACAACGAACTACCTTCCATAATGAAAAGGGTACCATCCATTGTAGTAACAAAATATCAACAACGAACTACCTCCCATAATGACAAGGCTACCATCTAATGGAGTAACAAAATCTCAACAACCAACTACCTTCCATAATGACAAGGCTACCATCCATTGGAGTAACAAAATCTCAACAACGAACTTCCTTCCATAATGACAAGGATACCATAAAAAAATCTCAACAACGAAATTCCTTCCATAATGATAAGGCTACCATCCATTAGAGTAACAAAATAGCAACACTGAACTACCTTCCATAATGACAAGGCTACCATCCATTGGAGTAAAAAAATCTCAATAACAAACTACCTTCCATAATGACAAGGATATCATCCATTGGAGTAACAAAATCTCAACAAGGAACTACCTTCCATAATGACAAGGCTACAATCCAATGGAGTAACTAAATCCCAACAACGAACTACCTTCCATAATGACAAGGCTACCATCCATTGGAGTAACAAAATCTCAACAACGAACTACCTTCCATAATGACAAGGCTACCATCCATTGGAGTAACAAAATCTCAACAACGAACTACATTCCATAATGACAAAGCTACCATCCATTGGAGTAACAAAATCTCAACAATGAACTACTTTCCATAATGACAAGGGTACAATCCATTGGAGTAACAAAATCTCAATAACAAACCACCTTCCATAATGACAAGGATACCATCCATTGGAGTAACAAAATCTCAACAACGAACTTCTTTCCATAATGACAAGGCTACCATAACAAAATCTCAACAACGAAATTCCTTCCATAATGACAAGCCTACCATCCTTTGGAGTAACAAAATCTCAATAACAAACCACCTTCCATAATGACAAGGATATCATCCATTGGAGTAACAAAATCTCAACAACGAACTACCTTCCATAATGACAAGGCTACCATCCATTGGAGTAACAAAATCTCAACAAAAAACTACCTTCCATGTTGACAAGGCTACAATCCATTGGAGTAACAAAATCTCAACAACGAACTACCTTCCATAATGACAAGGCTACCATCCATTGGAGTAACAAAATCTCAACAACGAACTACCTTCCATAATGACAAGGCTACCTTCCATTGGAATAACGAAATCTCAACTATGAACTACCATCCATAATGAAAAGGCTACCATCCATTGGAGTAACAAAATGTCAACAATGAACTACCTTCCAAAATGACAAGGCTACCAATCATTGGAGTAACAAAATCTCAACAATGAACTACATACCATAATGACAAGGCTACCATTCATTGGAGTAACAAAATCTCAACAACGAACTACCTTCCATAATGACAAGGCTACCATCCATTGGAGTACCAAAATCTCAACAACGAACTACCTTCTATAATGACAAGGCTACAATCGAATGGAATAATAAATTCTCAACAACGAACTACGTTCAATAATGACAAGGCTACCATCCATTGGAGTAAAAAATCTCAACAACGAACTACCTTCCATAATGACAAGGCTACCGTCCATATGAGTAACAACAGATCAACAAGGAACTACCTTCCATGATGACAAGGCTACCATCCATTGGAGTAACAAAATCTCAACAAGGAACTACCTTCCATAATGACAAGGCTACAATCCAATGGAGTAACAAATAACAACAAGGAACTACCTTCCATAATGACAAAGCTACCATCCATTGGAGTAACAAAATCTCAACAACGAACTACCTTCCATAATGACAAGGGTACAATCCATTGGAGTAACAAAATCTCAACAACGAACTACCTCCCATAATGACAAGGCTACCATCCAATGGAGTAACAAAATCTAGACAACAAACTACCTTCCATAATGACAAGGCTACCATCAATTGGAGTAACAAAATCTCAACAACAAACTTCCTTCCATAATGACAAGGCTACAATAACAAAATCTCAACAACGAAATTCCTTCCATAATGACAAGCCTACCATCCATTAGAGTAACAAAATATCAACACTGAACTACCTTCCATAATGACAAGGCTACCATCCTTTGGAGTAAAAAAATCTCAATAACAAACTACCTTCCATAATGACAAGGATATCATCCATTGGAGTAACAAAATGTCAACAACAAACTACCTTCCATAATGACAAGGCTACCATCCATTGGAGTAACAAAATCTCAACAACGAACTACCTTCCATAATGACAAGGCTACCATCCATTGGAGTAACAAAATCTCAACAACGAACTACCTTCCATAATGACCAGGCTACCATCCATTGGAGTAACAAAATCTCAACAACGAACTACCTTCCATAATGACAAGGCTACCGTCCATAGGAGTAATAAAATCTCAACAATGAACTAGCTTCTATAATGACAAGGATACCATCCATTAGGGTAACAAAATCTCAACAACAAACTACCTTCCAAAATGACAAAGTTACCATCCATTGGAGTAAGAAAATCACAACAACAAACTACCTTCCAAAATGACAACGTTACCATCCATTGGAGTAACAAAATCTCAACAACAAACTACCTTCCATAATGACAAGGATACCATCCATTAGAGTAACAAAATATCAACAATGAACTACCTTCCATAATGACAAGGCTACCATTCATTGGAGTAACAAAATGTCAACAACGAACTACCTTCCATAATGATAAGGCTACCATCCATTGGAGTAACAAAATCTCAGCAACGAACTACCTTCCATAATGACAAGGCTACCTTCCATTGGAATAAAGAAATCTTAACTATGAACTACCTTCAATAATGACAAGGCTACCATCCATTGGAGTAACAAAATGTCAATAATGAACTACCTTCCAAAACGACAAGGCTTCCAATCATTGGAGTAAAAAAATCTTAACAACAAACTACCTTCCATAATGACAAGGCTACCATCCATTAGAGTAACAAAATCTAAACAATGAACTACCTATCATAATGACAAGGATACCATCCATTGGAGTAAAAAATCTCAACAACGAACTACCTTCCATAATGACAAGGCTACCATCCATTAGAGTACCAAAATCTCAACAACGAACTACCTTCCATAATGACAAGGCTACAATCGAATAGAGTAACAAAATCTCAACAAGGAACTACCTTCCATAATGACAAGGCTACAATCCAATGGAGTAACAAAATATCAACAAGGAACAACCTTCCATAATGACAAAGCCACCATCCATTGGAGTAACAAAATCTCAACAACGAACTACCTTACATAATGACAAGGGTACCATCCATTGGAGTAACAAAATCTCAACAACGAACTACCTCCCATAATGACAACGCTACCATCCAATGGAGTAACAAAATCTAGACAACAAACTACCTTCCATAATGACAAGGCTACCATCCATTGGAGTAACAAAATCTCAACAACTAACTTCCTTCCATAATGACAAGGCTACCATCCATTGGAGTAACAAAATCTCAAAAAACGAAATTCCTTCCATAATGACAAGGCTACCGTACATTAGAGTAACAAAATATCAACACTGAACTAGCTTCCATAATGACAAGGCTACCATCCTTTGGAGTAACAAAATCTCAATAACAAACTACCTTCCATAATGACAAGGATATCATCCATTGGAGTAACAAAATCTCAACAACGAACTACCTTCCATAATGATAAAGATACCATCCATTGGAGTAACAAAATCTCAACAACAAACTACCTTCCATGATGACAAGGCTACCATCCATTGGAGTAACAAAATCTAAACAATGAACTACCTTCCAAAATGACAAGGCAACCATCCAATGGAGTAACAAAATCCCAACAACGAACTACCTTCCATAATGACAAGGCTACCATCCATTGGAGTAACAAAATCTCAACAACGAACTACCTTTCATAATGACAAGGCTACCATCCATTGGAGTAACAAAATCTCAACAACGAACTACATTCCATAATGACAAAGCTACCATCCATTGGAGTAACAAAATCTCAACAATGAACTACCTTCCATAATGACAAGGGTACAATCCATTGGAGTAACAAAATCTCAATAACAAACCACCTTCCATAATGACAAGGATACCATCCATTGGAGTAACAAAATCTCAACAACGAACTTCTTTCCATAATGACAAGGCTACCATAACAAAATCTCAACAACGAAATTCCTTCCATAATGACAAGCCTACCATCCTTTGGAGTAACAAAATCTCAATAACAAACCACCTTCCATAATGACAAGGATATCATCCATTAGAGTAACAAAATCTCAACAACGAACTACCTTCCATAATGACAAGGCTACCATCCATTGGAGTAACAAAATCTCAACAACGAACTACCTTCCATGATGACAAGGCTACCATCCATTGGAGTAACAAAATCTCAACAACGAACTAACTTCCATAATGACAAGGCTACCATCCATTGGAGTAACAAAATCTCAACAAAAAACTACCTTCCATGATGACAAGGCTACAATCCATTGGAGTAACAAAATCTCAACAACGAACTACCTTCCATAATGACAAGGCTACCATCCATTGGAGTAACAAAATCTCAACAACGAACTACCTTCCATAATGACAAGGCTACCTTCTATTGGAATAACGAAATCTCAACTATGAACTACCATCCATAATGAAAAGGCTACCATCCATTGGAGTAACAAAATGTCAACAATAAACTACCTTCCAAAATGACAAGGCTACCAATCATTGGAGTAACAAAATCTCAACAATGAACTACATACCATAATGACAAGGCTACCATCCATTGGAGTAACAAAATCTCAACAACGAACTACCTTCCATAATGACAAGGCTACCATCCATTGGAGTACCAAAATCTCAACAACGAACTACCTTCCATAATGACAAGGCTACAATCGAATGGAGTAATAAATTCTCAACAACGAACTACGTTCAATAATGACAAGGCTACCATCAATTGGAGTAACAAAATCTCAACAATGAACTACCTTCCATAATGGCAAGGGTACCATCCATTGGAGTAACAGCAGATCAACAAGGAACTACCTTCCATAATGACAAGGGTACCATCCATTGTAGTAACAAAATCTCAACAACGAATTACCTTCCATAATGAAAAGGGTACCATCCATTGTAGTAACAAAATATCAACAACGAACTACCTCCCATAATGACAAGGATACCATCTAATGGAGTAACAAAATCTCAACAACCAACTACCTTCCATAATGACAAGGCTACCATCCATTGGAGTAACAAAATCTCAACAACGAACTTCCTTCCATAATGACAAGGCTACCATAAAAAAATCTCAACAACGAAATTCCTTCCATAATGATAAGGCTACCATCCATTAGAGTAACAAAATAGCAACACTGAACTACCTTCCATAATGACAAGGCTACCATCCATTGGAGTAAAAAAATCTCAATAACAAACTACCTTCCATAATGACAAGGATATCATCCATTGGAGTAACAAAATCTCAACAAGGAACTACCTTCCATAATGACAAGGCTACAATCCAATGGAGTAACTAAATCCCAACAACGAACTACCTTCCATAATGACAAGGCTACCATCCATTGGAGTAACAAATTCTCAACAACGAACTACATTCCATAATGACAAAGCTACCATCCATTGGAGTAACAAAATCTCAACAATGAACTACTTTCCATAATGACAAGGGTACAATCCATTGGAGTAACAAAATCTCAATAACAAACCACCTTCCATAATGACAAGGATACCATCCATTGGAGTAACAAAATCTCAACAACGAACTTCTTTCCATAATGACAAGGCTACCATAACAAAATCTCAACAACGAAATTCCTTCCATAATGACAAGCCTACCATCCTTTGGAGTAACAAAATCTCAATAACAAACCACCTTCCATAATGACAAGGATATCATCCATTGGAGTAACAAAATCTCAACAACGAACTACCTTCCATAATGACAAGGCTACCATCCATTGGAGTAACAAAATCTCAACAAAAAACTACCTTCCATGATGACAAGGCTACAATCCATTGGAGTAACAAAATCTCAACAACGAACTACCTTCCATAATGACAAGGCTACCATCCATTGGAGTAACAAACTCTCAACAACGAACTACCTTCCATAATGACAAGGCTACCTTCCATTGGAATAACGAAATCTCAACTATGAACTACCATCCATAATGAAAAGGCTACCATCCATTGGAGTAACAAAATGTCAACAATGAACTACCTTCCAAAATGACAAGGCTACCAATCATTGGAGTAACAAAATCTCAACAATGAACTACATACCATAATGACAAGGCTACCATCCATTGGAGTAACAAAATCTCAACAACGAACTACCTTCCATAATGACAAGGCTACCATCCATTGGAGTACCAAAATCTCAACAACGAACTACCTTCTATAATGACAAGGCTACAATCGAATGGAATAATAAATTCTCAACAACGAACTACGTTCAATAATGACAAGGCTACCATCCATTGGAGTAAAAAATCTCAACAACGAACTACCTTCCATAATGACAAGGCTACCGTCCATATGAGTAACAACAGATCAACAAGGAACTACCTTCCATGATGACAAGGCTACCATCCATTGGAGTAACAAAATCTCAACAAGGAACTACCTTCCATAATGACAAGGCTACAATCCAATGGAGTAACAAATAACAACAAGGAACTACCTTCCATAATGACAAACCTACCATCCATTGGAGTAACAAAATCTCAACAACGAACTACCTTACATAATGACAAGGGTACAATCCATTGGAGTAACAAAATCTCAACAACGAACTACCTCCCATAATGACAAGGCTACCATCCAATGGAGTAACAAAATCTAGACAACAAACTACCTTCCATAATGACAAGGCTACCATCAATTGGAGTAACAAAATCTCAACAACAAACTTCCTTCCATAATGACAAGGCTACAATAACAAAATCTCAACAACGAAATTCCTTCCATAATGACAAGCCTACCATCCATTAGAGTAACAAAATATCAACACTGAACTACCTTCCATAATGACAAGGCTACCATCCTTTGGAGTAACAAAATCTCAATAACAAACTACCTTCCATAATGACAAGGATATCATCCATTGGAGTAACAAAATGTCAACAACAAACTACCTTCCATAATGACAAGGCTACCATCCATTGGAGTAACAAAATCTTAACAATGAACTACCTTCCATGATGACAAGGCTACCATCCATTGGAGTAACAAAATCTCAACAACGAACTACCTTCCATAATGACAAGGCTGCCATCCATTGGAGTAACAAAATCTCAACAACGAACTACCTTCCATAATGACCAGGCTACCATCCATTGGAGTAACAAAATCTCAACAACGAACTACCTTCCATAATGACAAGGCTACCGTCCATAGGAGTAATAAAATCTCAACAATGAACTAGCTTCTATAATGACAAGGATACCATCCATTAGGGTAACAAAATCTCAACAACAAACTACCTTCCAAAATGACAAAGTTACCATCCATTGGAGTAAGAAAATCACAACAACAAACTACCTTCCAAAATGACAACGTTACCATCCATTGGAGTAACAAAATCTCAACAACAAACTACCTTCCATAATGACAAGGATACCATCCATTAGAGTAACAAAATATCAACAATGAACTACCTTCCATAATGACATGGCTACCATTCATTGGAGTAACAAAATGTCAACAACGAACTACCTTCCATAATGATAAGGCTACCATCCATTGGAGTAACAAAATCTCAGCAACGAACTACCTTCCATAATGACAAGGCTACCTTCCATTGGAATAAAGAAATCTTAACTATGAACTACCTTCAATAATGACAAGGCTACCATCCATTGGAGTAACAAAATGTCAACAATGAACTACCTTCCAAAACGACAAGGCTTCCAATCATTGGAGTAAAAAAATCTTAACAACAAACTACCTTCCATAATGACAAGGCTACCATCCATTAGAGTAACAAAATCTAAACAATGAACTACCTATCATAATGACAAGGATACCATCCATTGGAGTAAAAAATCTCAACAACGAACTACCTTCCATAATGACAAGGCTACCATCCATTAGAGTACCAAAATCTCAACAACGAACTACCTTCCATAATGACAAGGCTACAATCGAATAGAGTAACAAAATCTCAACAAGGAACTACCTTCCATAATGACAAGGCTACAATCCAATGGAGTAACAAAATATCAACAAGGAACAACCTTCCATAATGACAAAGCCACCATCCATTGGAGTAACAAAATCTTAACAACGAACTACCTTACATAATGACAAGGGTACCATCCATTGGAGTAACAAAATCTCAACAACGAACTACCTCCCATAATGACAACGCTACCATCCAATGGAGTAACAAAATCTAGACAACAAACTACCTTCCATAATGACAAGGCTACCATCCATTGGAGTAACAAAATCTCAACAACTAACTTCCTTCCATAATGACAAGGCTACCATCCATTGGAGTAACAAAATCTCAAAAAACGAAATTCCTTCCATAATGACAAGGCTACCGTACATTAGAGTAACAAAATATCAACACTGAACTAGCTTCCATAATGACAAGGCTACCATCCTTTGGAGTAACAAAATCTCAATAACAAACTACCTTCCATAATGACAAGGATATCATCCATTGGAGTAACAAAATCTCAACAACGAACTACCTTCCATAATGATAAAGATACCATCCATTGGATTAACAAAATCTCAACAACAAACTACCTTCCATGATGACAAGGCTACCATCCATTGGAGTAACAAAATCTAAACAACGAACTACCTTCCATAATGACAAGGCTACCATCCATTGGAGTAACAAAATCTCAACAACAAACTAACTTCCATAATGACAAGGCTACCATCCATTGGAGTAACAAAATCTCACCAACGAACTATCTTCCATAATGACAAGGCTACCGTCCATAGGAGTAACAAAATCTCAACAATCAACTACCTTCTATAATGACAAGGCTACAATCCATTATGGTAACAAAATCTCAACAACAAACTACCTTCCATAATGACAAGGCTTCCATCCATTGGAGTAACAAAATCTCAACAACAAACTACCTTCCAAAATGACAAGGCTACCATCCATTGGAGTAAGAAAATATTAACAACAAACTACCTTCCATAATGACAAGGCTTCCATCCATTGGAGTAACAAAATATCAACAATGAACTACCTTCTATAATGAAAAGGCTACCATCCATTGGGGTAACAAAATCTCAAAAAAAAACTACCTTCCATAATGACAAGGCTGCCATCCATTGGAGTAAAAAAATCTTAACAACAAACTACCTTCCAAAATGACAAGGTTACCATCCATTGGATTATTAAAATCTCAACAACAAACTACCTTCACAAATGACAAGGATACCATCAATTAGAGTAACAAAATCTCAACAATGAACTACCTTCCATAATGACAAGGCTACCATTCATTGGAGTAACAAAATCTCAACAACGAACTACCTTCCATAATGATAAGGCTACCATCCATTGGAGTAACAAAATCTCAACAACGAACTACCTACCATAATGACAAGGCTACCATCCATTGGAGTAACAAAATCTCAACAATGAACTAGCTTCTATAATAACAAGGCTACCATCCATTGAGGTAATAAAATCTCAACAACAAACTACCTTCCATAATGACATGGCTACCATCCATTGGAGTAACATAATCTCAACAACGAACTACCTTCCAAAATTACAAGGCTACCATCCATTGGAGTAAAAAAAACTCAACAATGAACCACCTGCCTTAATTACAAGGCATCCATTGGAGTAACAAAATCTTAACAAAGAACTACCTTCCATAATGACAAGGCTACCTTCCATTGGAATAACGAAATCTTAACTATGAACTACCTTCCATAATGACAAGGCTACCATCCATTGGAGTAACAAAATGCCAACAATGAACTACCTTCCAAAACGACAAGGCTTCCAATCATTGGAATAAAAAATTTTTAACAACAAACTACCTTCCATAATGACAAGGCTACCATCCATTTGAGTAACAAAATCTAAACAATGAACTACCTATCATAATGACAAGGCTACCATCCATTGGAGTAAAAAAACTCAACAACAAACTACCTTCCATAATGACAAGGCTACCGTCCATATGAGTAACAAAATCTCAACAACGAACTACCTTCCATGATTACAAGGCTACCATCCATTGGAGTAACAAAATCTCAACAAGGAACTACCTTCCATAATGACAAGGCTACAACCAATGGAGTAACAAAATATCAACAAGGAACTACCTTCCATAATGACAAAGCTACCATCTATTGGAGTAACAAAATCTCAACAACGAACTACCTTCCATAATGACAAGGGTACAATCCATTGGAGTAACAAAATCTCAACAACGAACTACCTCCCATAATGACAAGGCTACCATCCAATGGAGTAACAAAGTCTAGACAACAAACTACCTTCCATAATGACAAGGCTACCATCCATTGGAGTAACAAAATCTCAACAACAAACTTCCTTCCATAATGACAAGGCTACCATAACAAAATCTCAACAACGAAATTCCTTCCATAATGACAAGCCTACCATCCATTAGAGTAACAAAATATCAACACTGAACTACCTTCCATAATGACAAGGCTACCATCCTTTGGAGTAACAAAATCTCAATAACAAATTACCTTCCATAATGACAAGGATATCATCCATTGGAGTAACAAAATCTCAACAACAAACTACCTTCCATAATGACAAGGCTACCATCCATTGGAGTAACAAAATCTCAACAACGAACTACCTTCCATGATGACAAGGCTACCATCCATTGGAGTAACAAAATCTCAACAACGAACTACCTTCCATAATGACAAGGCTACCATCCATTGGAGTAACAAAATCTCAACAACGAACTACCTTTCATAATGACCAGGCTACCATCCATTGGAGTAACAAAATCTCAACAACGAACTACCTTCCATAATGACAAGGTTACCGTCCATAGGAGTAATAAAATGTCAATAATGAACTAGCTTCTATAATGACAAGGATACCATCCATTAGGGTAACAAAATCTCAACAACAAACTACCTTCCAAAATGACAAAGTTACCATCCATTGGAGTAAAAAAATCACAACAACAAACTACCTTCCAAAATGACAACGTTACCATCCATTGGAGTAACAAAATCTCAACAACAAACTACCTTCCATAATGACAAGGATACCATCCATTAGAGTAACAAAATATTAACAATGAACTACCTTCCATAATGACAAGGCTACCATCCATTGGAGTAACAAAATCTCAGCAACGAACTACCTTCCATAATGACAAGGCAACCTTCCATTGGAATAAAGAAATCTTAACTATGACCTACCTTCAATAATGACAAGGCTACCATCCATTGGAGTAACAAAATGTCAACAATGAACTACCTTCCAAAACAACAAGGCTTCCAATCATTGGAGTAACAAAATATTAACAACAAACTACCTTCCATAATGACAAGGCTACCATCCATTAGAGTAACAAAATCTAAACAATGAACTACCTATCATAATGACAAGGCTACCATCCATTGGAGTAAAAAATATCAACAACGAACTACCTTCCATAATGACAAGGCTACCATCCATTGGAGTACCAAAATCTCAACAACGAACTACCTTCCATAATGACAATGCTACAATCGAATAGAGTAACAAAATCTCAACAAGGAACTACCTTCCATAATGACAAGGCTACAATCCAATGGAGTAACAAAATATCAACAAGGAACTACCTTCCATAATGACAAGGGTACCATCCATTGGAGTAACAAAATCTCAACAACGAACTACCTCCCATAATGACAGGGCTACCATCCAATGGAGTAACAAAATCTAGACAACAAACTACCTTCCATAATGACAAGGCTACCATCCATTGGAGTAACAAAATCTCAACAACGAACTTCCTCCCATAATGACAAGGCTACCATAACAAAATCTCAACAACGAAATTCCTTCCATAATGACAAGGCTACCATCCATTAGAATAACGAAATATCAACACTGAACTACCTTCCATAATGACAAGGCTACCATCCTTTGGAGTAATAAAATCTCAATAACAAACTACCTTCCATAATGACAAGGCTACCATCCATTGGAGTAACAAAATCTCAACAACGAACTACCTTCCATAATGACAAGGCTACCGTCCATAGGAGTAACAAAATCTCAACAACGAACTACCTTCCATGATGACAAGGCTACCATCCATTGGAGTAACAAAATCTCAACAACGAACTACCTTCCATAATGACAAGGCTACCATCCATTGGAGTAACAAAATCTCAACAACGAACTACCTTCCATAATGACAAGGCTACCACCATTGGAGTAACAAAATCTCAACAACGAACTAGCTTCGATAATAACAAGGCTACCATCCATTGAGGTAATAAAACCTCAACAACAAACTACCTTCCATAATGACAAGGCTACCATCGATTGGACTAACATAATCTCAACAACGAACTACCTTCCAAAATTACAAGGCTACCATCCATTGGAGTAAAATAATCTCAACAACGAACTACCTTCCATAATGACAAGGCTACCTTCCATTGGAATAACGAAATCTCAACTATGAACAACCATCCATAATGAAAAGGCTACCATCCATTGGAGTAACAAAATGTCAACAATGAACTACCTTCCAAAATGACAAGGCTACCAATCATTGGAGTAACAAAATCTCAACAATGAACTACATACCATAATGACAAGGCTACCATCCATTCGAGTAACAAAATCTCAACAACGAACTACATTCCATGATGACATGGCTACCATCCATTGGAGTACCAAAATCTCAACAACGAACTACCTTCCATAATGACAAGGCTACAATCGAATGGAGTAACAAATTCTCAACAAAAAACTACGTTCCATAATGACAAGGCTACCATCAATTGGAGTAACAAAATCTCAACAATGAACTACCTTCCATAATGGCAAGGGTACCATCCATTAGAGTAACAAAAGATCAACAAGGAACTACCTTCCATAATGACAAGGGTACCATCCATTGTAGTAACAAAATCTCAACAACGAACTACCTTCCATAATGACAAGGCTACCATCCATTGTAGTAACAAAATCTCAACAACGAACTACCTCCCATAATGACAAGGATATCATCCATTGGAGTAACAAAATCTCAACAAGGAACTACCTTCCATAATGACAAGGCTACCATCCAATGGAGTAACAAAATCCCAACAACGAACTACCTTCCATAATGACAAGGCTACCATCCATTGGAGTAACAAAATCTCAACAACGAACTACCTTCCATAATGACAAGGCTACAATCCATTGGAGTACCAAAATCTCAACAACGAACTACCTTCCATAATGACAAGGCTACAATCGAATGGAGTAATAAATTCTCAACAACGAACTACGTTCAATAATGACAAGGCTACCATCAATTGGAGTAACAAAATCTCAACAATGAACTACCTTCCATAATGGCAAGGGTACCATCCATTGGAGTAACAGCAGATCAACAAGGAACTACCTTCCATAATGACAAGGGTACCATCCATTGAAGTAACAAAATCTCAACAACGAACTACCTTCCATAATGAAAAGGGTACCATCAATTGTAGTAACAAAATATCAACAACGAACTACCTCCCATAATGACAAGGCTACCATCTAATGGAGTAACAAAATCTCAACAACCAACTACCTTCCATAATGACAAGGCTACCATCTATTGGAGTAACAAAATCTCAACAACGAACTTCCTTCCATAATGACAAGGCTACCATAAAAAATCTCAACAACGAAATTCCTTCCATAATGATAAGGCTACCATCCATTAGAGTAACAAAATATCAACACTGAACTACCTTCCATAATGACAAGGCTACCATCCATTGGAGTAAAAAAATCTCAATAACAAACTACCTTCCATAATGACAAGGATATCATCCATTGGAGTAACAAAATCTCAACAAGGAACTACCTTCCATAATGACAAGGCTACAATCCAATGGAGTAACTAAATCCCAACAACGAACTACCTTCCATAATGACAAGGCTACCATTCATTTGAGTAACAAAATCTCAACAACGAACTACCTTCCATAATGACAAGGCTACCATCCATTGGAGTAACAAAATCTCAACAACGAACTACATTCCATAATGACAAAGCTACCATCCATTGGAGTAACAAAATCTCAACAATGAACTACTTTCCATAAGGACAAGGGTACAATCCATTGGAGTAACAAAATCTCAATAACAAACCACCTTCCATAATGACAAGGATACCATCCATTGGAGTAACAAAATCTCAACAACGAACTTCTTTCCATAATGACAAGGCTACCATAACAAAATCTCAACAAAGAAATTCCTTCCATAATGACAAGCCTACCATCCTTTGGAGTAACAAAATCTCAATAACAAACCACCTTCCATAATGACAAGGATATCATCCATTGGAGTAACAAAATCTCAACAACGAACTACCTTCCATAATGACAAGGCTACCATCCATTGGAGTAACAAAATCTCAACAAAAAACTACCTTCCATAATGACAAGGCTACCATAACAAAATCTCAACAAAGAAATTCCTTCCATAATGACAAGCCTACCATCCTTTGGAGTAACAAAATCTCAATAACAAACCACCTTCCATAATGACAAGGATATCATCCATTGGAGTAACAAAATCTCAACAACGAACTACCTTCCATAATGACAAGGCTACCATCCATTGGAGTAACAAAATCTCAACAAAAAACTACCTTCCATGATGACAAGGCTACAATCCATTGGAGTAACAAAATCTCAACAACGAACTACCTTCCATAATGACAAGGCTACCATCCATTGGAGTAACAAAATCTCAACAACGAACTACCTTCCATAATGACAAGGCTACCTTCTATTGGAATAACGAAATCTCAACTATGAACTACCATCCATAATGAAAAGGCTACCATCCATTGGAGTAACAAAATGTCAACAATAAACTACCTTCCAAAATGACAAGGCTACCAATCATTGGAGTAACAAAATCTCAACAATGAACTACATACCATAATGACAAGGCTACCATCCATTGGAGTAACAAAATCTCAACAACGAACTACCTTCCATAATGACAAGGCTACCATCCATTGGAGTACCAAAATCTCAACAACGAACTACCTTCCATAATGACAAGGCTACAATCGAATGGAGTAATAAATTCTCAACAACGAACTACGTTCAATAATGACAAGGCTACCATCAATTGGAGTAACAAAATCTCAACAATGAACTACCTTCCATAATGGCAAGGGTACCATCCATTGGAGTAACAGCTGATCAACAAGGAACTACCTTCCATAATGACAAGGGTACCATCCATTGTAGTAACAAAATCTCAACAACGAACTACCTTCCATAATGAAAAGGGTACCATCCATTGTAGTAACAAAATATCAACAACGAACTACCTCCCATAATGACAAGGCTACCATCTAATGGAGTAACAAAATCTCAACAACCAACTACCTTCCATAATGACAAGGCTACCATCCATTGGAGTAACAAAATCTCAACAACGAACTTCCTTCCATAATGACAAGGCTACCATAAAAAAATCTCAACAACGAAATTCCTTCCATAATGATAAGGCTACCATCCATTAGAGTAACAAAATAGCAACACTGAACTACCTTCCATAATGACAAGGCTACCATCCATTGGAGTAAAAAAATCTCAATAACAAACTACCTTCCATAATGACAAGGATATCATCCATTGGAGTAACAAAATCTCAACAAGGAACTACCTTCCATAATGACAAGGCTACAATCCAATGGAGTAACTAAATCCCAACAACGAACTACCTTCCATAATGACAAGGCTACCATCCATTGGAGTAACAAAATCTCAACAACGAACTACCTTCCATAATGACAAGGCTACCATCCATTGGAGTAACAAAATCTCAACAACGAACTACATTCCATAAAGACAAAGCTACCATCCATTGGAGTAACAAAATCTCAACAATGAACTACTTTCCATAATGACAAGGGTACAATCCATTGGAGTAACAAAATCTCAATAACAAACCACCTTCCATAATGACAAGGATACCATCCATTGGAGTAACAAAATCTCAACAACGAACTTCTTTCCATAATGACAAGGCTACCATAACAAAATCTCAACAACGAAATTCCTTCCATAATGACAAGCCTACCATCCTTTGGAGTAACAAAATCTCAATAACAAACCACCTTCCATAATGACAAGGATATCATCCATTGGAGTAACAAAATCTCAACAACGAACTACCTTCCATAATGACAAGGCTACCATCCATTGGAGTAACAAAATCTCAACAAAAAACTACCTTCCATGATGACAAGGCTACAATCCATTGGAGTAACAAAATCTCAACAACGAACTACCTTCCATAATGACAAGGCTACCATCCATTGGAGTAACAAAATCTCAACAATGAACTACCTTCCATAATGACAAGGCTACCTTCCATTGGAATAACGAAATCTCAACTATGAACTACCATCCATAATGAAAAGGCTACCATCCATTGGAGTAACAAAATGTCAACAATGAACTACCTTCCAAAATGACAAGGCTACCAATCATTGGAGTAACAAAATCTCAACAATGAACTACATACCATAATGACAAGGCTACCATCCATTGGAGTAACAAAATCTCAACAACGAACTACCTTCCATAATGACAAGGCTACCATCCATTGGAGTACCAAAATCTCAACAACGAACTACCTTCCATAATGACAAGGCTACAATCGAATGGAGTAATAAATTCTCAACAACGAACTACGTTCAATAATGACAAGGCTACCATAAATTGGAGTAACAAAATCTCAACAATGAACTACCTTCCCAAATGGCAAGGGTACCATCCATTGGAGTAACAGCAGATCAACAAGGAACTACCTTCCATAATGACAAGGGTACCATCCATTGTAGTAACAAAATCTCAACAACGAACTACCTTCCATAATGAAAAGGGTACCATCCATTGTAGTAACAAAATATCAACAACGAAGTACCTCCCATAATGACAAGGCTACCATCTAATGGAGTAACAAAATCTCAACAACCAACTACCTTCCATAATGACAAGGCTACCATCCATTGGAGTAACAAAATCTCAACAACGAACTTCCTTCCATAATGACAAGGCTACCATAAAAAAATCTCAACAACGAAATTCCTTCCATAATGATAAGGCTACCATCCATTAGAGTAACAAAATATCAACACTGAACTACCTTCCATAATGACAAGGCTACCATCCATTGGAGTAAAAAAATCTCAATAACAAACTACCTTCCATAATGACAAGGATATCATCCATTGGAGTAACAAAATCTCAACAAGGAACTACCTTCCATAATGACAAGGCTACCATCCAATGGAGTAACAAAATCCCAACAACGAACTACCTTCCATAATGACAAGGCTACCATCCATTGGAGTAACAAAATCTCAACAACGAACTACCTTTCATAATGACAAAGCTACCATCCATTGGAGTAACAAAATCTCAACAATGAACTACTTTCCATAAGGACAAGGGTACAATCCATTGGAGTAACAAAATCTCAATAACAAACCACCTTCCATAATGACAAGGATACCATCCATTGGAGTAACAAAATCTCAACAACGAACTTCTTTCCATAATGACAAGGCTACCATAACAAAATCTCAACAAAGAAATTCCTTCCATAATGACAAGCCTACCATCCTTTGGAGTAACAAAATCTCAATAACAAACCACCTTCCATAATGACAAGGATATCATCCATTGGAGTAACAAAATCTCAACAACGAACTACCTTCCATAATGACAAGGCTACCATCCATTGGAGTAACAAAATATCAACAAAAAACTACCTTCCATGATGACAAGGCTACAATCCATTGGAGTAACAAAATCTCAACAACGAACTACCTTCCATAATGACAAGGCTACCATCCATTGGAGTAACAAAATCTCAACAACGAACTACCTTCCATAATGACAAGGCTACCTTCTATTGGAATAACGAAATCTCAACTATGAACTACCATCCATAATGAAAAGGCTACCATCCATTGGAGTAACAAAATGTCAACAATAAACTACCTTCCAAAATGACAAGGCTACCAATCATTGGAGTAACAAAATCTCAACAATGAACTACATACCATAATGACAAGGCTACCATCCATTGGAGTAACAAAATCTCAACAACGAACTACCTTCCATAATGACAAGGCTACCATCCATTGGAGTAACAAAATCTCAACAAAAAACTACCTTCCATGATGACAAGGCTACAATCCATTGGAGTAACAAAATCTCAACAACGAACTACCTTCCATAATGACAAGGCTACCATCCATTGGAGTAACAAAATCTCAACAATGAACTACCTTCCATAATGACAAGGCTACCTTCCATTGGAATAACGAAATCTCAACTATGAACTACCATCCATAATGAAAAGGCTACCATCCATTGGAGTAACAAAATGTCAACAATGAACTACCTTCCAAAATGACAAGGCTACCAATCATTGGAGTAACAAAATCTCAACAATGAACTACATACCATAATGACAAGGCTACCATCCATTGGAGTAACAAAATCTCAACAATGAACTACCTTCCATAATGACAAGGCTACCATCCATTGGAGTACCAAAATCTCAACAACGAACTACCTTCCATAATGACAAGGCTACAATCGAATGGAGTAATAAATTCTCAACAACGAACTACGTTCAATAATGACAAGGCTACCATAAATTGGAGTAACAAAATCTCAACAATGAACTACCTTCCATAATGGCAAGGGTACCATCCATTGGAGTAACAGCAGATCAACAAGGAACTACCTTCCATAATGACAAGGGTACCATCCATTGTAGTAACAAAATCTCAACAACGAACTACCTTCCATAATGAAAAGGGTACCATCCATTGTAGTAACAAAATATCAACAACGAAGTACCTCCCATAATGACAAGGCTACCATCTAATGGAGTAACAAAATCTCAACAACCAACTACCTTCCATAATGACAAGGCTACCATCCATTGGAGTAACAAAATCTCAACAACGAACTTCCTTCCATAATGACAAGGCTACCATAAAAAAATCTCAACAACGAAATTCCTTCCATAATGATAAGGCTACCATCCATTAGAGTAACAAAATATCAACACTGAACTACCTTCCATAATGACAAGGCTACCATCCATTGGAGTAAAAAAATCTCAATAACAAACTACCTTCCATAATGACAAGGATATCATCCATTGGAGTAACAAAATCTCAACAAGGAACTACCTTCCATAATGACAAGGCTACCATCCAATGGAGTAACAAAATCCCAACAACGAACTACCTTCCATAATGACAAGGCTACCATCCATTGGAGTAACAAAATCTCAACAACGAACTACCTTTCATAATGACAAAGCTACCATCCATTGGAGTAACAAAATCTCAACAATGAACTACTTTCCATAAGGACAAGGGTACAATCCATTGGAGTAACAAAATCTCAATAACAAACCACCTTCCATAATGACAAGGATACCATCCATTGGAGTAACAAAATCTCAACAACGAACTTCTTTCCATAATGACAAGGCTACCATAACAAAATCTCAACAAAGAAATTCCTTCCATAATGACAAGCCTACCATCCTTTGGAGTAACAAAATCTCAATAACAAACCACCTTCCATAATGACAAGGATATCATCCATTGGAGTAACAAAATCTCAACAACGAACTACCTTCCATAATGACAAGGCTACCATCCATTGGAGTAACAAAATATCAACAAAAAACTACCTTCCATGATGACAAGGCTACAATCCATTGGAGTAACAAAATCTCAACAACGAACTACCTTCCATAATGACAAGGCTACCATCCATTGGAGTAACAAAATCTCAACAACGAACTACCTTCCATAATGACAAGGCTACCTTCTATTGGAATAACGAAATCTCAACTATGAACTACCATCCATAATGAAAAGGCTACCATCCATTGGAGTAACAAAATGTCAACAATAAACTACCTTCCAAAATGACAAGGCTACCAATCATTGGAGTAACAAAATCTCAACAATGAACTACATACCATAATGACAAGGCTACCATCCATTGGAGTAACAAAATCTCAACAACGAACTACCTTCCATAATGACAAGGCTACCATCCATTGGAGTAACAAAATCTCAACAACGAACTACCTTCCATAATGACAAGGCTACCACCATTGGAGTAACAAAATCTCAACAACGAACTAGCTTCGATAATAACAAGGCTACCATCCATTGAGGTAATAAAACCTCAACAACAAACTACCTTCCATAATGACAAGGCTACCATCGATTGGACTAACATAATCTCAACAACGAACTACCTTCCAAAATTACAAGGCTACCATCCATTGGAGTAAAATAATCTCAACAACGAACTACCTTCCATAATGACAAGGCTACCTTCCATTGGAATAACGAAATCTCAACTATGAACAACCATCCATAATGAAAAGGCTACCATCCATTGGAGTAACAAAATGTCAACAATGAACTACCTTCCAAAATGACAAGGCTACCAATCATTGGAGTAACAAAATCTCAACAATGAACTACATACCATAATGACAAGGCTACCATCCATTCGAGTAACAAAATCTCAACAACGAACTACATTCCATGATGACATGGCTACCATCCATTGGAGTACCAAAATCTCAACAACGAACTACCTTCCATAATGACAAGGCTACAATCGAATGGAGTAACAAATTCTCAACAAAAAACTACGTTCCATAATGACAAGGCTACCATCAATTGGAGTAACAAAATCTCAACAATGAACTACCTTCCATAATGGCAAGGGTACCATCCATTAGAGTAACAAAAGATCAACAAGGAACTACCTTCCATAATGACAAGGGTACCATCCATTGTAGTAACAAAATCTCAACAACGAACTACCTTCCATAATGACAAGGCTACCATCCATTGTAGTAACAAAATCTCAACAACGAACTACCTCCCATAATGACAAGGCTACCATCTAATGGAGTAACAAAATCTAGACAACAAACTACCTTCCATAATGACAAGGCTACCATCCATTGGAGTAACAAAATATCAACAACGAACTTCCTTCCATAATGACAAGGCTACCATAAAAAAATCTCAACAACGAAATTCCTTCCATAATGACAAGGCTACCATCCATTGGAGTAACAAAATCTCAACAACGAACTACCTTCCATAATGACAAGGCTACCATCCATTGGAGTAACAAAATCTCAATAACAAACTACCTTCCATAATGACAAGGATATCATCCATTGGAGTAACAAAATCTCAACAAGGAACTACCTTCCATAATGACAAGGCTACCATCCAATGGAGTAACAAAATCCCAACAACGAACTACCTTCCATAATGACAAGGCTACCATCCATTGGAGTAACAAAATCTCAACAACGAACTACCTTCCATAATGACAAGGCTACCATCCATTGGAGTACCAAAATCTCAACAACGAACTACCTTCCATAATGACAAGGCTACAATCGAATGGAGTAATAAATTCTCAACAACGAACTACGTTCAATAATGACAAGGCTACCATCAATTGGAGTAACAAAATCTCAACAATGAACTACCTTCCATAATGGCAAGGGTACCATCCATTGGAGTAACAGCAGATCAACAAGGAACTACCTTCCATAATGACAAGGGTACCATCCATTGAAGTAACAAAATCTCAACAACGAACTACCTTCCATAATGAAAAGGGTACCATCCATTGTAGTAACAAAATATCAACAACGAACTACCTCCCATAATGACAAGGCTACAATCTAATGGAGTAACAAAATCTCAACAACCAACTACCTTCCATAATGACAAGGCTACCATCTATTGGAGTAACAAAATCTCAACAACGAACTTCCTTCCATAATGACAAGGCTACCATCCATTGGAGTAACAAAATATCAACAAAAAACTACCTTCCATGATGACAAGGCTACAATCCATTGGAGTAACAAAATCTCAACAACGAACTACCTTCCATAATGACAAGGCTACCATCCATTGGAGTAACAAAATCTCAACAACGAACTACCTTCCATAATGACAAGGCTACCTTCTATTGGAATAACGAAATCTCAACTATGAACTACCATCCATAATGAAAAGGCTACCATCCATTGGAGTAACAAAATGTCAACAATAAACTAGCTTCCAAAATGACAAGGCTACCAATCATTGGAGTAACAAAATCTCAACAATGAACTACATACCATAATGACAAGGCTACCATCCATTGGAGTAACAAAATCTCAACAACGAACTACCTTCCATAATGACAAGGCTACCATCCATTGGAGTAACAAAATCTCAACAACGAACTACCTTCCATAATGACAAGGCTACCACCATTGGAGTAACAAAATCTCAACAACGAACTAGCTTCGATAATAACAAGGCTACCATCCATTGAGGTAATAAAACCTCAACAACAAACTACCTTCCATAATGACAAGGCTACCATCGATTGGACTAACATAATCTCAACAACGAACTACCTTCCAAAATTACAAGGCTACCATCCATTGGAGTAAAATAATCTCAACAACGAACTACCTTCCATAATGACAAGGCTACCTTCCATTGGAATAACGAAATCTCAACTATGAACAACCATCCATAATGAAAAGGCTACCATCCATTGGAGTAACAAAATGTCAACAATGAACTACCTTCCAAAATGACAAGGCTACCAATCATTGGAGTAACAAAATCTCAACAATGAACTACATACCATAATGACAAGGCTACCATCCATTCGAGTAACAAAATCTCAACAACGAACTACATTCCATGATGACATGGCTACCATCCATTGGAGTACCAAAATCTCAACAACGAACTACCTTCCATAATGACAAGCCTACAATCGAATGGAGTAACAAATTCTCAACAAAAAACTACGTTCCATAATGACAAGGCTACCATCAATTGGAGTAACAAAATCTCAACAATGAACTACCTTCCATAATGGCAAGGGTACCATCCATTAGAGTAACAAAAGATCAACAAGGAACTACCTTCCATAATGACAAGGGTACCATCCATTGTAGTAACAAAATCTCAACAACGAACTACCTTCCATAATGACAAGGCTACCATCCATTGTAGTAACAAAATCTCAACAACGAACTACCTCCCATAATGACAAGGCTACCATCTAATGGAGTAACAAAATCTAGACAACAAACTACCTTCCATAATGACAAGGCTACCATCCATTGGAGTAACAAAATATCAACAACGAACTTCCTTCCATAATGACAAGGCTACCATAAAAAAATCTCAACAACGAAATTCCTTCCATAATGACAAGGCTACCATCCATTGGAGTAACAAAATCTCAACAACGAACTACCTTCCATAATGACAAGGCTACCATTCATTGGAGTAACAAAATCTCAATAACAAACTACCTTCCATAATGACAAGGATATCATCCATTGGAGTAACAAAATCTCAACAAGGAACTACCTTCCATAATGACAAGGCTACCATCCAATGGAGTAACAAAATCCCAACAACGAACTACCTTCCATAATGACAAGGCTACCATCCATTGGAGTAACAAAATCTCAACAACGAACTACCTTCCATAATGACAAGGCTACCATCCATTGGAGTACCAAAATCTCAACAACGAACTACCTTCCATAATGACAAGGCTACAATCGAATGGAGTAATAAATTCTCAACAACGAACTACGTTCAATAATGACAAGGCTACCATCAATTGGAGTAACAAAATCTCAACAATGAACTACTTTCCATAATGGCAAGGGTACCATCCATTGGAGTAACAGCAGATCAACAAGGAACTACCTTCCATAATGACAAGGGTACCATCCATTGAAGTAACAAAATCTCAACAACGAACTACCTTCCATAATGAAAAGGGTACCATCCATTGTAGTAACAAAATATCAACAACGAACTACCTCCCATAATGACAAGGCTACCATCTAATGGAGTAACAAAATCTCAACAACCAACTACCTTCCATAATGACAAGGCTACCATCTATTGGAGTAACAAAATCTCAACAACGAACTTCCTTCCATAATGACAAGGCTACCATAAAAAATCTCAACAACGAAATTCCTTCCATAATGATAAGGCTACCATCCATTAGAGTAACAAAATATCAACACTGAACTACCTTCCATAATGACAAGGCTACCATCCATTGGAGTAAAAAAATCTCAACAAAAAACTACCTTCCATGATGACAAGGCTACAATCCATTGGAGTAACAAAATCTCAACAACGAACTACCTTCCATAATGACAAGGCTACCATCCCTTGGAGTAACAAAATCTCAACAACGAACTACCTTCCATAATGACAAGGCTACCTTCTATTGGAATAACGAAATCTCAACTATGAACTACCATCCATAATGAAAAGGCTACCATCCATTGGAGTAACAAAATGTCAACAATAAACTACCTTCCAAAATGACAAGGCTACCAATCATTGGAGTAACAAAATCTCAACAATGAACTACATACCATAATGACAAGGCTACCATCCATTGGAGTAACAAAATCTCAACAACGAACTACCTTCCATAATGACAAGGCTACCATCCATTGGAGTACCAAAATCTCAACAACGAACTACCTTCCATAATGACAAGGCTACAATCGAATGGAGTAATAAATTCTCAACAACGAACTACGTTCAATAATGACAAGGCTACCATCAATTGGAGTAACAAAATCTCAATAATGAACTACCTTCCATAATGGCAAGGGTACCATCCATTGGAGTAACAGCAGATCAACAAGGAACTACCTTCCATAATGACAAGGGTACCATCCATTGTAGTAACAAAATCTCAACAACGAACTACCTTCCATAATGAAAAGGGTACCATCCATTGTAGTAACAAAATATCAACAACGAACTACCTCCCATAATGACAAGGCTACCATCTAATGGAGTAACAAAATCTCAACAACCAACTACCTTCCATAATGACAAGGCTACCATCCATTGGAGTAACAAAATCTCAACAACGAACTTCCTTCCATAATGACAAGGCTACCATAAAAAATTCTCAACAACGAAATTCCTTCCATAATGATAAGGCTACCATCCATTAGAGTAACAAAATAGCAACACTGAACTACCTTCCATAATGACAAGGCTACCATCCATTGGAGTAAAAAAATCTCAATAACAAACTACCTTCCATAATGACAAGGATATCATCCATTGGAGTAACAAAATCTCAACAAGGAACTACCTTCCATAATGACAAGGCTACAATCCAATGGAGTAACTAAATCCCAACAACGAACTACCTTCCATAATGACAAGGCTACCATCCATTGGAGTAACAAAATCTCAACAACGAACTACCTTCCATAATGACAAGGCTACCATCCATTGGAGTAACAAAATCTCAACAACAAACTACATTCCATAAAGACAAAGCTACCATCCATTGGAGTAACAAAATCTCAACAATGAACTACTTTCCATAATGACAAGGGTACAATCCATTGGAGTAACAAAATCTCAATAACAAACCACCTTCCATAATGACAAGGATACCATCCATTGGAGTAACAAAATCTCAACAACGAACTTCTTTCCATAATGACAAGGCTACCATAACAAAATCTCAACAACGAAATTCCTTCCATAATGACAAGCCTACCATCCTTTGGAGTAACAAAATCTCAATAACAAACCACCTTCCATAATGACAAGGATATCATCCATTGGAGTAACAAAATCTCAACAACGAACTACCTTCCATAATGACAAGGCTACCATCCATTGGAGTAACAAAATCTCAACAAAAAACTACCTTCCATGATGACAAGGCTACAATCCATTGGAGTAACAAAATCTCAACAACGAACTACCTTCCATAATGACAAGGCTACCATCCATTGGAGTAACAAAATCTCAACAACGAACTACCTTCCATAATGACAAGGCTACCTTCCATTGGAATAACGAAATCTCAACTATGAACTACAATCCATAATGAAAAGGCTACCATCCATTGGAGTAACAAAATGTCAACAATGAACTACCTTCCAAAATGACAAGGCTACCAATCATTGGAGTAACAAAATCTCAACAATGAACTACATGCCATAATGACAAGGCTACCATCCATTGGAGTAACAAAATCTCAACAACGAACTACCTTCCATAATGACAAGGCTACCATCCATTGGAGTACCAAAATCTCAACAACGAACTACCTTCTATAATGACAAGGCTACAATCGAATGGAATAATAAATTCTCAACAACGAACTACGTTCAATAATGACAAGGCTACCATCAATTGGAGTAACAAAATCTCAACAATGAACTACCTTCCATAATGGCAAGGGTACCATCCATTGGAGTAACAACAGATCAACAAGGAACTACCTTCCATAAGGACAAGGGTACCATCCATTGTAGTAACAAAATCTCAACAACGAACTACCTTCCATAATGACAAGGGTACCATCCATTGTAGTAACAAAATATCAACAACGAAGTACCTCCCATAATGACAAGGCTACCATCTAATGGAGTAACAAAATCTCAACAACAAACTACCTTCCATAATGACAAGGCTACCATCCATTGGAGTAACAAAATCTCAATAACGAACTTCCTTCCATAATGACAAGGCTACCATAAAAAAATCTCAACAACGAAATTCCTTCCATAATGATAAGGCTACCATCCATTAGAGTAACAAAATAGCAACACTGAACTACCTTCCATAATGACAAGGCTACCATCCATTGGAGTAAAAAAATCTCAATAACAAACTACCTTCCATAATGACAAGGATATCATCCATTGGAGTAACAAAATCTCAACAAGGAACTACCTTCCATAATGACAAGGCTACAATCCAATGGAGTAACTAAATCCCAACAACGAACTACCTTCCATAATGACAAGGCTACCATCCATTGGAGTAACAAAATCTCAACAACGAACTACCTTCCATAATGACAAGGCTACCATCCATTGGAGTAACAAAATCTCAACAACGAACTACATTCCATAAAGACAAAGCTACCATCCATTGGAGTAACAAAATCTCAACAATGAACTACTTTCCATAATGACAAGGGTACAATCCATTGGAGTAACAAAATCTCAATAACAAACCACCTTCCATAATGACAAGGATACCATCCATTGGAGTAACAAAATCTCAACAACGAACTTCTTTCCATAATGACAAGGCTACCATAACAAAATCTCAACAACGAAATTCCTTCCATAATGACAAGCCTACCATCCTTTGGAGTAACAAAATCTCAATAACAAACCACCTTCCCTAATGACAAGGATATCATCCATTGGAGTAACAAAATCTCAACAACGAACTACCTTCCATAATGACAAGGCTACCATCCATTGGAGTAACAAAATCTCAACAAAAAACTACCTTCCATGATGACAAGGCTACAATCCATTGGAGTAACAAAATCTCAACAACGAACTACCTTCCATAATGACAAGGCTACCATCCATTGGAGTAACAAAATCTCAACAACGAACTACCTTCCATAATGACAAGGCTACCTTCCATTGGAATAACGAAATCTCAACTATGAACTACCATCCATAATGAAAAGGCTACCATCCATTGGAGTAACAAAATGTCAACAATGAACTACCTTCCAAAATGACAAGGCTACCAATCATTGGAGTAACAAAATCTCAACAATGAACTACATACCATAATGACAAGGCTACCATCCATTGGAGTAACAAAATCTCAACAACGAACTACCTTCCATAATGACAAGGCTACCATCCATTGGAGTACCAAAATCTCAACAACGAACTACCTTCTATAATGACAAGGCTACAATCGAATGGAATAATAAATTCTCAACAACGAACTACGTTCAATAATGACAAGGCTACCATCAATTGGAGTAACAAAATCTCAACAATGAACTACCTTCCATAATGGCAAGGGTACCATCCATTGGAGTAACAACAGATCAACAAGGAACTACCTTCCATAAGGACAAGGGTACCATCCATTGTAGTAACAAAATCTCAACAACGAACTACCTTCCATAATGACAAGGGTACCATCCATTGTAGTAACAAAATATCAACAACGAAGTACCTCCCATAATGACAAGGCTACCATCTAATGGAGTAACAAAATCTCAACAACAAACTACCTTCCATAATGACAAGGCTACCATCCATTGGAGTAACAAAATCTCAATAACGAACTTCCTTCCATAATGACAAGGCTACCATAAAAAAATCTCAACAACGAAATTCCTTCCATAATGATAAGGCTACCATCCATTAGAGTAACAAAATATCAACACTGAACTAACTTCCATAATGACAAGGCTACCATCCATTGGAGTAAAAAAATCTCAATAACAAATTACCTTCCATAATGACAAGGATATCATCCATTGGAGTAACAAAATCTCAACAAGGAACTACCTTCCATAATGACAAGGCTACCATCCAATGGAGTAACAAAATCCCAACAACGAACTACCTTCCATAATGACAAGGCTACCATCCATTGGAGTAACAAAATCTCAACAACGAACTACCTTTCATAATGACAAGGCTACCATCCATTGGAGTAACAAAATCTCAACAACGAACTACATTCCATAATGACAAAGCTACCATCCATTGGAGTAACAAAATCTCAACAATGAACTACCTTCCATAATGACAAGGGTACAATCCATTGGAGTAACAAAATCTCAATAACAAACCACCTTCCATAATGACAAGGATACCATCCATTGGAGTAACAAAATCTCAACAACGAACTTCTTTCCATAATGACAAGGCTACCATAACAAAATCTCAACAACGAAATTCCTTCCATAATGACAAGCCTACCATCCTTTGGAGTAACAAAATCTCAATAACAAACCACCTTCCATAATGACAAGGATATCATCCATTGGAGTAACAAAATCTCAACAACGAACTACCTTCCATAATGACAAGGCTACCATCCATTGGAGTAACAAAATCTCAACAAAAAACTACCTTCCATGATGACAAGGCTACAATCCATTGGAGTAACAAAATCTCAACAACGAACTACCTTCCATAATGACAAGGCTACCATCCATTGGAGTAACAAAATCTCAACAACGAACTACCTTCCATAATGACAAGGCTACCTTCCATTGGAATAACGAAATCTCAACTATGAACTACCATCCATAATGAAAAGGCTACCATCCATTGGAGTAACAAAATGTCAACAATGAACTACCTTCCAAAATGACAAGGCTACCAATCATTGGAGTAACAAAATCTCAACAATGAACTACATACCATAATGACAAGGCTACCATCCATTGGAGTAACAAAATCTCAACAACGAACTACCTTCCATAATGACAAGGCTACCATCCATTGGAGTACCAAAATCTCAACAACGAACTACCTTCTATAATGACAAGGCTACAATCGAATGGAATAATAAATTCTCAACAACGAACTACGTTCAATAATGACAAGGCTACCATCAATTGGAGTAACAAAATCTCAACAATGAACTACCTTCCATAATGGCAAGGGTACCATCCATTGGAGTAACAACAGATCAACAAGGAACTACCTTCCATAAGGACAAGGGTACCATCCATTGTAGTAACAAAATCTCAACAACGAACTACCTTCCATAATTACAAGGGTACCATCCATTGTAGTAACAAAATATCAACAACGAAGTACCTCCCATAATGACAAGGCTACCATCTAATGGAGTAACAAAATCTCAACAACAAACTACCTTCCATAATGACAAGGCTACCATCCATTGGAGTAACAAAATCTCAATAACGAACTTCCTTCCATAATGACAAGGCTACCATAAAAAAATCTCAACAACGAAATTCCTTCCATAATGATAAGGCTACCATCCATTAGAGTAACAAAATATCAACACTGAACTAACTTCCATAATGACAAGGCTACCATCCATTGGAGTAAAAAAATCTCAATAACAAATTACCTTCCATAATGACAAGGATATCATCCATTGGAGTAACAAAATCTCAACAAGGAACTACCTTCCATAATGACAAGGCTACCATCCAATGGAGTAACAAAATCCCAACAACGAACTACCTTCCATAATGACAAGGCTACCATCCATTGGAGTAACAAAATCTCAACAACGAACTACCTTTCATAATGACAAGGCTACCATCCATTGGAGTAACAAAATCTCAACAACGAACTACATTCCATAATGACAAAGCTACCATCCATTGGAGTAACAAAATCTCAACAATGAACTACCTTCCATAATGACAAGGGTACAATCCATTGGAGTAACAAAATCTCAATAACAAACCACCTTCCATAATGACAAGGATACCATCCATTGGAGTAACAAAATCTCAACAACGAACTTCTTTCCATAATGACAAGGCTACCATAACAAAATCTCAACAACGAAATTCCTTCCATAATGACAGGCCTACCATCCTTTGGAGTAACAAAATCTCAATAACAAACCACCTTCCATAATGACAAGGATATCATCCATTAGAGTAACAAAATCTCAACAACGAACTACCTTCCATAATGACAAGGCTACCATCCATTGGAGTAACAAAATCTCAACAACGAACTACCTTCCATGATGACAAGGCTACCATCCATTGGAGTAACAAAATCTCAACAACGAACTAACTTCCATAATGACAAGGCTACCATCCATTGGAGTAACAAAATCTCAACAAAAAACTACCTTCCATGATGACAAGGCTACAATCCATTGGAGTAACAAAATCTCAACAACGAACTACCTTCCATAATGACAAGGCTACCATCCATTGGAGTAATAAAATCTCAACAACGAACTACCTTCCATAATGACAAGGCTACCTTCTATTGGAATAACGAAATCTCAACTATGAACTACCATCCATAATGAAAAGGCTACCATCCATTGGAGTAACAAAATGTCAACAATAAACTACCTTCCAAAATGACAAGGCTACCAATCATTGGAGTAACAAAATCTCAACAATGAACTACATACCATAATGACAAGGCTACCATCCATTGGAGTAACAAAATCTCAACAACGAACTACCTTCCATAATGACAAGGCTACCATCCATTGGAGTACCAAAATCTCAACAACGAACTACCTTCCATAATGACAAGGCTACAATCGAATGGAGTAATAAATTCTCAACAACGAACTACGTTCAATAATGACAAGGCTACCATCAATTGGAGTAACAAAATCTCAACAATGAACTACCTTCCATAATGGCAAGGGTACTATCCATTGGAGTAACAGCAGATCAACAAGGAACTACCTTCCATAATGACAAGGGTACCATCCATTGTAGTAACAAAATCTCAACAACGAACTACCTTCCATAATGAAAAGGGTACCATCCATTGTAGTAACAAAATATCAACAACGAACTACCTCCCATAATGACAAGGCTACCATCTAATGGAGTAACAAAATCTCAACAACCAACTACCTTCCATAATGACAAGGCTACCATCCATTGGAGTAACAAAATCTCAACAACGAACTTCCTTCAATAATGACAAGGCTACCATAAAAAAATCTCAACAACGAAATTCCTTCCATAATGATAAGGCTACCATCCATTAGAGTAACAAAATAGCAACACTGAACTACCTTCCATAATGACAAGGCTACCATCCATTGGAGTAAAAAAATCTCAATAACAAACTACCTTCCATAATGACAAGGATATCATCCATTGGAGTAACAAAATCTCAACAAGGAACTACCTTCCATAATGACAAGGCTACAATCCAATGGAGTAACTAAATCCCAACAACGAACTACCTTCCATAATGACAAGGCTACCATCCATTGGAGTAACAAAATCTCAACAACGAACTACCTTCCATAATGACAAGGCTACCATCCATTGGAGTAACAAAATCTCAACAACGAACTACATTCCATAATGACAAAGCTACCATCCATTGGAGTAACAAAATCTCAACAATGAACTACTTTCCATAATGACAAGGGTACAATCCATTGGAGTAACAAAATCTCAATAACAAACCACCTTCCATAATGACAAGGATACCATCCATTGGAGTAACAAAATCTCAACAACGAACTTCTTTCCATAATGACAAGGCTACCATAACAAAATCTCAACAACGAAATTCCTTCCATAATGACAAGCCTACCATCCTTTGGAGTAACAAAATCTCAATAACAAACCACCTTCCATAATGACAAGGATATCATCCATTGGAGTAACAAAATCTCAACAACGAACTACCTTCCATAATGACAAGGCTACCATCCGTTGGAGTAACAAAATCTCAACAAAAAACTACCTTCCATGATGACAAGGCTACAATCCATTGGAGTAACAAAATCTCAACAACGAACTACCTTCCATAATGACAAGGTTACCATCCATTGGAGTAACAAAATCTCAACAACGAACTACCTTCCATAATGACAAGGCTACCTTCCATTGGAATAACGAAATCTCAACTATGAACTACCATCCATAATGAAAAGGCTACCATCCATTGGAGTAACAAAATGTCAACAATGAACTACCTTCCAAAATGACAAGGCTACCAATCATTGGAGTAACAAAATCTCAACAATGAACTACATACCATAATGACAAGGCTACCATCCATTGGAGTAACAAAATCTCAACAACGAACTACCTTCCATAATGACAAGGCTACCATCCATTGGAGTACCAAAATCTCAACAACGAACTACCTTCTATAATGACAAGGCTACAATCGAATGGAATAATAAATTCTCAACAACGAACTACGTTAAATAATGACAAGGCTACCATCAATTGGAGTAACAAAATCTCAACAATGAACTACCTTCCATAATGGCAAGGGTACCATCCATTGGAGTAACAACAGATCAACAAGGAACTACCTTCCATAAGGACAAGGGTACCATCCATTGTAGTAACAAAATCTCAACAACGAACTACCTTCCATAATGACAAGGGTACCATCCATTGTAGTAACAAAATATCAACAACGAAGTACCTCCCATAATGACAAGGCTACCATCTAATGGAGTAACAAAATCTCAACAACAAACTACCTTCCATAATGACAAGGCTACCATCCATTGGAGTAACAAAATCTCAATAACGAACTTCCTTCCATAATGACAAGGCTACCATAAAAAAATCTCAACAACGAAATTCCTTCCATAATGATAAGGCTACCATCCATTAGAGTAACAAAATATCAACACTGAACTAACTTCCATAATGACAAGGCTACCATCCATTGGAGTAAAAAAATCTCAATAACAAACTACCTTCCATAATGACAAGGATATCATCCATTGGAGTAACAAAATCTCAACAAGGAACTACCTTCCATAATGACAAGGCTACCATCCAATGGAGTAACAAAATCCCAACAACGAACTACCTTCCATAATGACAAGGCTACCATCCATTGGAGTAACAAAATCTCAACAACGAACTACCTTTCATAATGACAAGGCTACCATCCATTGGAGTAACAAAATCTCAACAACGAACTACATTCCATAATGACAAAGCTACCATCCATTGGAGTAACAAAATCTCAACAATGAACTACCTTCCATAATGACAAGGGTACAATCCATTGGAGTAACAAAATCTCAATAACAAACCACCTTCCATAATGACAAGGATACCATCCATTGGAGTAACAAAATCTCAACAAAAAACTACCTTCCATGATGACAAGGCTACAATCCATTGGAGTAACAAAATCTCAACAACGAACTACCTTCCATAATGACAAGGTTACCATCCATTGGAGTAACAAAATCTCAACAACGAACTACCTTCCATAATGACAAGGCTACCTTCCATTGGAATAACGAAATCTCAACTATGAACTACCATCCATAATGAAAAGGCTACCATCCATTGGAGTAACAAAATGTCAACAATGAACTACCTTCCAAAATGACAAGGCTACCAATCATTGGAGTAACAAAATCTCAACAATGAACTACATACCATAATGACAAGGCTACCATCCATTGGAGTAACAAAATCTCAACAACGAACTACCTTCCATAATGACAAGGCTACCATCCATTGGAGTACCAAAATCTCAACAACGAACTACCTTCTATAATGACAAGGCTACAATCGAATGGAATAATAAATTCTCAACAACGAACTACGTTCAATAATGACAAGGCTACCATCAATTGGAGTAACAAAATCTCAACAATGAACTACCTTCCATAATGGCAAGGGTACCATCCATTGGAGTAACAACAGATCAACAAGGAACTACCTTCCATAAGGACAAGGGTACCATCCATTGTAGTAACAAAATCTCAACAACGAACTACCTTCCATAATGACAAGGGTACCATCCATTGTAGTAACAAAATATCAACAACGAAGTACCTCCCATAATGACAAGGCTACCATCTAATGGAGTAACAAAATCTCAACAACAAACTACCTTCCATAATGACAAGGCTACCATCCATTGGAGTAACAAAATCTCAATAACGAACTTCCTTCCATAATGACAAGGCTACCATAAAAAAATCTCAACAACGAAATTCCTTCCATAATGATAAGGCTACCATCCATTAGAGTAACAAAATATCAACACTGAACTAACTTCCATAATGACAAGGCTACCATCCATTGGAGTAAAAAAATCTCAATAACAAACTACCTTCCATAATGACAAGGATATCATCCATTGGAGTAACAAAATCTCAACAAGGAACTACCTTCCATAATGACAAGGCTACCATCCAATGGAGTAAAAAAATCCCAACAACGAACTACCTTCCATAATGACAAGGCTACCATCCATTGGAGTAACAAAATCTCAACAACGAACTACCTTTCATAATGACAAGGCTACCATCCATTGGAGTAACAAAATCTCAACAACGAACTACATTCCATAATGACAAAGCTACCATCCATTGGAGTAACAAAATCTCAACAATGAACTACCTTCCATAATGACAAGGGTACAATCCATTGGAGTAACAAAATCTCAATAACAAACCACCTTCCATAATGACAAGGATACCATCCATTGGAGTAACAAAATCTCAACAACGAACTTCTTTCCATAATGACAAGGCTACCATAACAAAATCTCAACAACGAAATTCCTTCCATAATGACAAGCCTACCATCCTTTGGAGTAACAAAATCTCAATAACAAACCACCTTCCATAATGACAAGGATATCATCCATTAGAGTAACAAAATCTCAACAACGAACTACCTTCCATAATGACAAGGTTACCATCCATTGGAGTAACAAAATCTCAACAACGAACTACCTTCCATGATGACAAGGCTACCATCCATTGGAGTAATAAAATCTCAACAACGAACTAACTTCCATAATGACAAGGCTACCATCCATTGGAGTAACAAAATCTCAACAAAAAACTACCTTCCATGATGACAAGGCTACAATCCATTGGAGTAACAAAATCTCAACAACGAACTACCTTCCATAATGACAAGGCTACCATCCATTGGAGTAACAAAATCTCAACAACGAACTACCTTCCATAATGACAAGGCTACCTTCTATTGGAATAACGAAATCTCAACTATGAACTACCATCCATAATGAAAAGGCTACCATCCATTGGAGTAACAAAATGTCAACAATAAACTACCTTCCAAAATGACAAGGCTACCAATCATTGGAGTAACAAAATCTCAACAATGAACTACATACCATAATGACAAGGCTACCATCCATTGGAGTAACAAAATCTCAACAACGAACTACCTTCCATAAGGACAAGGCTACCATCCATTGGAGTACCAAAATCTCAACAACGAACTACCTTCCATAATGACAAGGCTATAATCGAATGGAGTAATAAATTCTCAACAACGAACTACGTTCAATAATGACAAGGCTACCATCAATTGGAGTAACAAAATCTCAACAATGAACTACCTTCCATAATGGCAAGGGTACCATCCATTGGAGTAACAGCAGATCAACAAGGAACTACCTTCCATAATGACAAGGGTACCATCCATTGTAGTAACAAAATCTCAACAACGAACTACCTTCCATAATGAAAATGGTACCATCCATTGTAGTAACAAAATATCAACAACGAACTACCTCCCATAATGACAAGGCTACCATCTAATGGAGTAACAAAATCTCAACAACCAACTACCTTCCATAATGACAAGGCTACCATCCATTGGAGTAACAAAATCTCAACAACGAACTTCCTTCCATAATGACAAGGCTACCATAAAAAAATCTCAACAACGAAATTCCTTCCATAATGATAAGGCTACCATCCATTAGAGTAACAAAATAGCAACACTGAACTACCTTCCATAATGACAAGGCTACCATCCATTGGAGTAAAAAAATCTCAATAACAAACTACCTTCCATAATGACAAGGATATCATCCATTGGAGTAACAAAATCTCAACAAGGAACTACCTTCCATAATGACAAGGCTACAATCCAATGGAGTAACTAAATCCCAACAACGAACTACCTTCCATAATGACAAGGCTACCATCCATTGGAGTAACAAAATCTCAACAACGAACTACCTTCCATAATGACAAGGCTACCATCCATTGGAGTAACAAAATCTCAACAACGAACTACATTCCATAATGACAAAGCTACCATCCATTGGAGTAACAAAATCTCAACAATGAACTACTTTCCATAATGACAAGGGTACAATCCATTGGAGTAACAAAATCTCAATAACAAACCACCTTCCATAATGACAAGGATACCATCCATTTGAGTAACAAAATCTCAACAACGAACTTCTTTCCATAATGACAAGGCTACCATAACAAAATCTCAACAACGAAATTCCTTCCATAATGACAAGCCTACCATCCTTTGGAGTAACAAAATCTCAATAACAAACCACCTTCCATAATGACAAGGATATCATCCATTGGAGTAACAAAATCTCAACAACGAACTACCTTCCATAATGACAAGGCTACCATCCATTGGAGTAACAAAATCTCAACAAAAAACTACCTTCCATGATGACAAGGCTACAATCCATTGGAGTAACAAAATCTCAACAACGAACTACCTTCCATAATGACAAGGCTACCATCCATTGGAGTAACAAAATCTCAACAACGAACTACCTTCCATAATGACAAGGCTACCTTCCATTGGAATAACGAAATCTCAACTATGAACTACCATCCATAATGAAAAGGCTACCATCCATTGGAGTAACAAAATGTCAACAATGAACTACCTTCCAAAATGACAAGGCTACCAATCATTGGAGTAACAAAATCTCAACAATGAACTACATACCATAATGACAAGGCTACCATCCATTGGAGTAACAAAATCTCAACAACGAACTACCTTCCATAATGACAAGGCTACCATCCATTGGAGTACCAAAATCTCAACAACGAACTACCTTCTATAATGACAATGCTACAATCGAATGGAATAATAAATTCTCAACAACGAACTACGTTCAATAATGACAAGGCTACCATCAATTGGAGTAACAAAATCTCAACAATGAACTACCTTCCATAATGGCAAGGGTACCATCCATTGGAGTAACAACAGATCAACAAGGAACTACCTTCCATAAGGACAAGGGTACCATCCATTGTAGTAACAAAATCTCAACAACGAACTACCTTCCATAATGACAAGGGTACCATCCATTGTAGTAACAAAATATCAACAACGAAGTACCTCCCATAATGACAAGGCTACCATCTAATGGAGTAACAAAATCTCAACAACAAACTAACTTCCATAATGACAAGGCTACCATCCATTGGAGTAACAAAATCTCAATAACGAACTTCCTTCCATAATGACAAGGCTACCATAAAAAAATCTCAACAACGAAATTCCTTCCATAATGATAAGGCTACCATCCATTAGAGTAACAAAATATCAACACTGAACTAACTTCCATAATGACAAGGCTACCATCCATTGGAGTAAAAAAATCTCAATAACAAACTACCTTCCATAATGACAAGGATATCATCCATTGGAGTAACAAAATCTCAACAAGGAACTACCTTCCATAATGACAAGGCTACCATCCAATGGAGTAACAAAATCCCAACAACGAACTACCTTCCATAATGACAAGGCTACCATCCATTGGAGTAACAAAATCTCAACAACGAACTACCTTTCATAATGACAAGGCTACCATCCATTGGAGTAACAAAATCTCAACAACAAACTACATTCCATAATGACAAAGCTACCATCCATTGGAGTAACAAAATCTCAACAATGAACTACCTTCCATAATGACAAGGGTACAATCCATTGGAGTAACAAAATCTCAATAACAAACCACCTTCCATAATGACAAGGATACCATCCATTGGAGTAACAAAATCTCAACAACGAACTTCTTTCCATAATGACAAGGCTACCATAACAAAATCTCAACAACGAAATTCCTTCCATAATGACAAGCCTACCATCCTTTGGAGTAACAAAATCTCAATAACAAACCACCTTCCATAATGACAAGGATATCATCCATTAGAGTAACAAAATCTCAACAACGAACTACCTTCCATAATGACAAGGCTACCATCCATTGGAGTAACAAAATCTCAACAACGAACTACCTTCCATGATGACAAGGCTACCATCCATTGGAGTAACAAAATCTCAACAACGAACTAACTTCCATAATGACAAGGCTACCATCCATTGGAGTAATAAAATCTAAACAATGAACTACCTTCCATAATGACCAGGCTACCATCCATTGGATTAACAAAATCTCAACAACAAACTACCTTCCATAATGACAAGGATACCTTCCATTGGAATAACCAAATCTTAACTATGAACTACCTTCCATAATGACAAGGCTACCATCTATTGGAGTAACAAAATGTCAACAATGAACTACCTTCTAAAACGACAAGGCTTCCAATCATTGGAGTACAAAAACCTTAACAACAAATTACCTTCCATAATGACAAGGCTACCATCCATTAGAGTAACAAAATCTCAACAATGAACTACCTATCATAATGACAAGGCTACCATCCATTGGAGTAAAAAATATCAACAACGAACTACCTTCCATAATGACAAGGCTACAATCGAATAGAGTAACAAAATCTCAACAAGGAACTACCTTCCATAATGACAAGGCTACAATCCAATGGAGTAATAAAATGTCAATAAGGAACTACCTTCCATAATGACAAAGCTACCATCCATTGGAGTAACAAAATCTCAACAACGAACTACCTTCCATAATGACAAGGGTACCATCCATTGGAGTAACAAAATCTCAACAACGAACTACCTCCCATAATCACAAGGCTACCATCCAATGAAGTAACAAAATCTAGACAACAAACTACCTTCCATAATGACAAGGCTACGATCCATTGGAGTAACAAAATCTCAACAACAAACTTCCTCCCATATTGACAAGGCTACCATAACAAAATCTCAACAACGAAATTCCTTCCATAATGACAAGGCTACCATCCATTAGAGTAACAAAATATCAACACTGAACTACCTTCCATAATGACAAGGCTACCATCCTTTGGAGTAACAAAATGTCAATAACAAACTACCTTCCATAATGAAAACGATATCATCCATTGGAGTAACAAAATCTCAACAACGAACTACCTTCCACAATGACAAGGCTACCATCCATTGGAGTAACAAAATCTCAACAAAAAACTACCTTCCATGATGACAATGCTACAATCCATTGGAGTAACAAAATCTCAACAACAAACTACATTCCATAATGACAAGGCTACCGTCCATAGGAGTAACAAAATCTCAACAATAAACTACCTTCTATAATGACAAGGATACCATCCATTAGGGTAACAAAATCTCAACAACAAACTACCTTCCAAAATGACAAGGTTACCATCCATTGGAGTAAAAAAATCTCAACAACAAACTACCTTCCAAAATGACAAGGTTACCATCCATTGGATTAACAAAATCTCAACAACAAACTACCTTAACAAATGACAAGGATACCATCCATTAGAGTAACAAAATCTCAACAATGAACTACCTTCCATAACGACAAGGCTACCATTCATTGGAGTAACAAAATCTCAACAACGAACTACCTTCCATAATGATAAGGCTACCATCCATTGGAGTAACAAAATCTCAACAACGAACTACCTTCCATAATGACAAGGCTACCTTCCATTGGAATAAAGAAATCTTAACTATGAACTACCTTCCATAATGACAAAGCTACCATCCATTGGAGTAACAAAATGTCAACAATGAACTACCTATCATAATGACAAGGCTACCATCCATTGGAGTAAAAAATATCAACAACGAACTACCTTCCATAATGACAAGGCTACCATCCATTGGAGTACCAAAATCTCAACAAGGAACTACCTACCATAATGACAAGGCTACAATCCAATGGAGTAACAAAATATCAACAAGGAACTAACTTCCATAATGACAACGCTACCATCCATTGGAGTAACAAAATCTCAACAATGAACTACCTTCCATAATGACAAGGGTACCATCCATTGGAGTAACAAAATCTCAACAACGAACTACCTCCCATAATGACAGAGCTACCATCCAATGGGGTAACAAAATCTAGACAACAAACTACCTTCCACAATGACAAGGCTACCATCCATTGGAGTAACAAAATCTCAACAACGAACTTCCTCCCATAATGACAAGGCTACCATAACAAAATCTCAACAACGAAATTCCTTCCATAATGACAAGGCTACCATCCATTGGAGTAACAAAATCTCAACAATGAACTACCTTCCATAATGACAAGGCTACCATCCATTGAGTAACAAAATCTCAACAATGAACTACCTTCCATAATGACAAGGTTATCGTCCATAGGAGTAACAAAATCTCAACAATGAACTACCTTCCATAATGACAAGGCTACCAACCATTAGGGTAACAAAATCTCAACAACAAACTACCTTCCAAAATGACAAGGTTACCATCCATTGGAGTAAAAAAATCTCAACAACAAACTACCTTCCAAAATGACAAGGTTACCATCCATTGGAGTAACAAAATCTCAACAACAAACTACCTTCACAAATGACAAGGATACCATCCATTAGAGTAACAAAATCTCGACAATGAACTACCTTCCATAATGACAAGGCTACCATTCATTGGACTAACAAAATCTCAACAACGAACAACCTTCCATAATGATAAGGCTACCATCCATTGGAGTAACAAAATCTCAACAACGAACTACCTACCATAATGACAAGGCTCCCATCCATTGGAGTAACAAAATCTCAACAATGAACTAGCTTCTATAATAACAAGGCTATCATCCATTGAGGTAATAAAACCTCAACAACAAACTACCTTCCATAATGACAAGGTTACCATCCATTGGAGTAACATAATCTCAACAACGAACTACCTTCCAAAATTACAAGGGTACCATCCATTGGAGTAAAAAAAACTCAACAATGAACCACCTTCCATAATGGCAAGGGTACCATCCATTGGAGTAACAATAGATCAACAAGGAACTACCTTCCATAATGACAAAGCTACCATCCATTGGAGTAACAAAATCTCAACAACAAACTACCTTCCATAATGACAAGGGTACCATCCATTGGAGTAACAAAATCTCCACAACGAACTACCTTCCATAATGACAAGGCTACCATCCAATGGAGTAACAAAATCTGGACAACAAACTACCTTCCATAATTACAAGGATACCATCCATTGGAGTAACAAAATCTCAACAACAAACTTCCTCCCATAATGACAAGGCTACCATAACAAAATCTCAACAACAAAATTCCTTCCATAATGACAAGGCTACCATCCATTAGAGTAACAAAATATCAACACTGAACTACCTTCCATAATGACAAGGCTACCATCCTTTGGAGTAACAAAATCTCAATAACAAACTACCTTCCATAATGACAAGGCTACCATCCATTGGAGTAACAAAATCTTAACAACGAACTACCTTCCATAATGACAAGGCTACCGTCCATAGGAGTAACAAAATCTCAACCACGAACTACCTTCCATAATGACAAGGCTACTATCCATTGGAGTAACAAAATCTCAAAACCGAACTACATTCCATAATGACAAGGCTACCATCCATTTGAGTAACAAAATCTCAAACACGAACTACCTTCCATAATGACAAGGCTACCATCCTTTGGAGTAAAAAAATCTCAACAACAAACTACCTTCCATAATGACAAGGCTACCGTCCATAGGAGTAACAAAATCTCAACAATGAACTACCTTCTATAATGACAAGACTACCATCCATTAGGGTAACAAAATCTCAACAACAAACTACCTTCCAAAATGACAAGGTTACCATCCATTGGAGTAAAAAAATCTCAACAATAAACTACCTTCCAAAATGAGAAGGTTACCATCCATTGGAGTAACAAAATCTCAACAACAAACTACCTTCACAAATGACAAGGATACCATCCATTAGAGTAACAAAATCTGAACAATGAACTACCTTCCATAATGACAAGGCTACCATTCATTGGAGTAACAAAATCTCAACAACGAACTACCTTCCATAATGATAAGGCTACCATCCATTGGAGTAACAAAATTTCAACAACGAACTACCTTCCATAATGACAAGGCTACCTTCCATTGGAATTATGAATTTTAACTATGAACTACCTTCCATAATGACAAGGCTACCATCCATTGGAGTAACAAAATGTCGACAATGAACTACCTTCCGAAACGACAAGGCTTCCAATCATTGGAGTAACAAAATCTTAACAACAAACTACCTTCCATAATGACAAGGCTACCATCCATTAGAGTAACAAAATCTCAACAATTAACTACCTATCATAATGACAAGGCTACCATCCATTGGAGTCAAAAATATCAACAACGAACTACCTTCCATAATGACAAGGCTACCATCCATTGAGGTACCAAAATCTCAACAATGAACTACCTTCCATAATGACAAGGCTACAATCGAATAGAGTAACAAAATCTCAACAAGGAACTACCTTCCATAATGACAAGGCTATAATCCAATGGAGTAACAAAATATCAACAAGGAACTACCTTCCATAATGACAAAGCTACCATCCATTGGAGTATAAAAATCTCAACGACGAACTACCTTCCATAATGACAAGGGTACCATCCATTGGAGTAACAAAATCTCAACAACGAACTACCTCCCATAATGACAGGGCTACCATCCAATGGAGTAACAAAATCTAGACAACAAACTACCTTCCATAATGACAAGGCTACAATCCATTGGAGTAACAAAATCTCAACAATGAACTACCTTCCATAATGACAAGGTTATCGTCCATAGGAGTAACAAAATCTCAACAATGAACTACCTTCCATAATGACAAGGCTACCAACCATTAGGGTAACAAAATCTCAACAACAAACTACCTTCCAAAATGACAAGGTTACCATCCATTGGAGTAAAAAAATCTCAACAACAAACTACCTTCCAAAATGACAAGGTTACCATCCATTGGAGTAACAAAATCTCAACAACAAACTACCTTCACAAATGACAAGGATACCATCCATTAGAATAACAAAATCTCGACAATGAACTACCTTCCATAATGACAAGGCTACCATTCATTGGAGTAACAAAATCTCAACAACGAACAACCTTCCATAATGATAAGGCTACCATCCATTGGAGTAACAAAATCTCAACAACGAACTACCTACCATAATGACAAGGCTCCCATCCATTGGAGTAACAAAATCTTAACAATGAACTAGCTTCTATAATAACAAGGCTACCATCCATTGAGGTAATAAAACCTAGACAACAAACTACCTTCCATAATGACAAGGTTACCATCCATTGGAGTAACATAATCTCAACAACGAACTACCTTCCAAAATTACAAGGGTACCATCCATTGGAGTAAAAAAAACTCAACAATGAACCACCTTCCAGAATGGCAAGGGTACCATCCATTGGAGTAACAATAGATCAACAAGGAACTACCTTCCATAATGACAAAGCTACCATCCATTGGAGTAACAAAATCTCAACAACAAACTACCTTCCATAACGACAAGGGTACCATCCATTGGAGTAACAAAATCTCCACAATAAACTACCTTCCATAATGACAAGGCTACCATCCAATGGAGTAACAAAATCTGGACAACAAACTACCTTCCATAATTACAAGGATACCATCCATTGGAGTAACAAAATCTCAACAACAAACTTCCTCCCATAATGACAAGGCTACCATAACAAAATCTCAACAACAAAATTCCTTCCATAATGACAAGGCTACCATCCATTAGAGTAACAAAATATCAACACTGAACTACCTTCCATAATGACAAGGCTACCATCCTTTGGAGTAACAAAATCTCAATAACAAACTACCTTCCATAATGACAAGGCTACCATCCATTGGAGTAACAAAATCTTAACAACGAACTACCTTCCATAATGACAAGGCTACCGTCCATAGGAGTAACAAAATCTCAACCACGAACTACCTTCCATAATGACAAGGCTACTATCCATTGGAGTAACAAAATCTCAACAAAAAACTACCTTCCATGATGACAAGGCTACAACCATTGGAGTAACAAAATCTCAACAACGAACTACCTTCCATAATGACAAGGCTACCATCCATTGGAGTAACAAAATCTCCACAACGAACTACCTTCCATAATGACAAGGCTACCTTCCATTGGAATAACGAAATCTCAACTATGAACTACCATCCATAATGAAAAGGCTACCATCCATTGGAGTAACAAAATGTCAACAATGAACTACCTTCCAAAATGACAAGGCTACCAATCATTGGAGTAACAAAATCTCAACAATGAACTACATACCATAATGACAAGGCTACCATCCATTGGAGTAACAAAATCTCAACAACGAACTACCTTCCATAATGACAAGGCTACCATCCATTGGAGTACCAAAATCTCAACAACGAACTACCTTCTATAATGACAAGGCTACAATCGAATGGAATAATAAATTCTCAACAACGAACTACGTTCAATAATGACAAGGCTACCATCAATTGGAGTAACAAAATCTCAACAATGAACTACCTTCCATAATGGCAAGGGTACCATCCATTGGAGTAACAACAGATCAACAAGGAACTACCTTCCATTAGGACAAGGGTACCATCCATTGTAGTAACAAAATCTCAACAACGAACTACCTTCCATAATGACAAGGGTACCATCCATTGTAGTAACAAAATATCAACAACGAAGTACCTCCCATAATGACAAGGCTACCATCTAATGGAGTAACAAAATCTCAACAACAAACTACCTTCCATAATGACAAGGCTACCATCCATTGGAGTAACAAAATCTCAATAACGAACTTCCTTCCATAATGACAAGGCTACCATAAAAAAATCTCAACAACGAAATTCCTTCCATAATGATAAGGCTACCATCCATTAGAGTAACAAAATATCAACACTGAACTAACTTCCATAATGACAAGGCTACCATCCATTGGAGTAAAAAAATCTCAATAACAAACTACCTTCCATAATGACAAGGATATCATCCATTGGAGTAACAAAATCTCAACAAGGAACTACCTTCCATAATGACAAGGCTACCATCCAATGGAGTAACAAAATCCCAACAACGAACTACCTTCCATAATGACAAGGCTACCATCCATTGGAGTAACAAAATCTCAACAACGAACTACCTTTCATAATGACAAGGCTACCATCCATTGGAGTAACAAAATCTCAACAACGAACTACATTCCATAATGACAAAGCTACCATCCATTGGAGTAACAAAATCTCAACAATGAACTACCTTCCATAATGACAAGGGTACAATCCATTGGAGTAACAAAATCTCAATAACAAACCACCTTCCATAATGACAAGGATACCATCCATTGGAGTAACAAAATCTCAACAACGAACTTCTTTCCATAATGACAAGGCTACCATAACAAAATCTCAACAACGAAATTCCTTCCATAATGACAAGCCTACCATCCTTTGGAGTAACAAAATCTCAATAACAAACCACCTTCCATAATGACAAGGATATCATCCATTAGAGTAACAAAATCTCAACAACGAACTACCTTCCATAATGACAAGGCTACCATCCATTTGAGTAACAAAATCTCAACAACGAACTACCTTCCATGATGACAAGGCTACCATCCATTGGAGTAACAAAATCTCAACAACGAACTAACTTCCATAATGACAAGGCTACCATCCATTCGAGTAATAAAATCTAAACAACGAACTACCTTCCATAATGACCAGGCTACCATCCATTGGATTAACAAAATCTCAACAACGAACTACCTTCCATAATGACAAGGATACCTTCCATTGGAATAACCAAATCTTAACTATGAACTACCTTCCATAATGACAAGGCTACCATCTATTGGAGTAACAAAATGTCAACAATGAACTACCTTCTAAAACGACAAGGCTTCCAATCATTGGAGTACAAAAACCTTAACAACAAATTACCTTCCATAATGACAAGGCTACCATCCATTAGAGTAACAAAATCTCAACAATGAACTACCTATCATAATGACAAGGCTACCATCCATTGGAGTAAAAAATATCAACAACGAACTACCTTCCATAATGACAAGGCTACAATCGAATAGAGTAACAAAATCTCAACAAGGAACTACCTTCCATAATGACAAGGCTACAATCCAATGGAGTAATAAAATGTCAACAAGGAACTACCTTCCATAATGACAAAGCTACCATCCATTGGAGTAACAAAATCTCAACAACGAACTACCTTCCATAATGACAAGGGTACCATCCATTGGAGTAACAAAATCTCAACAACGAACTACCTCCCATAATCACAAGGCTACCATCCAATGAAGTAACAAAATCTAGACAACAAACTACCTTCCATAATGACAAGGCTACGATCCATTGGAGTAACAAAATCTCAACAACAAACTTCCTCCCATAATGACAAGGCTACCATAACAAAATCTCAACAACGAAATTCCTTCCATAATGACAAGGCTACCATCCATTAGAGTAACAAAATATCAACACTGAACTACCTTCCATAATGACAAGGCTACCATCCTTTGGAGTAACAAAATGTCAATAACAAACTACCTTCCATAATGAAAAGGATATCATCCATTGGAGTAACAAAATCTCAACAACGAACTACCTTCCACAATGACAAGGCTACCATCCATTGGAGTAACAAAATCTCAACAAAAAACTACCTTCCATGATGACAATGCTACAATCCATTGGAGTAACAAAATCTCAACAACAAACTACATTCCATAATGACAAGGCTACCGTCCATATGAGTAACAAAATCTCAACAATAAACTACCTTCTATAATGACAAGGATACCATCCATTAGGGTAACAAAATCTCAACAACAAACTACCTTCCAAAATGACAAGGTTACCATCCATTGGAGTAAAAAAATCTCAACAACAAACTACCTTCCAAAATGACAAGGTTACCATCCATTGGATTAACAAAATCTCAACAACAAACTACCTTAACAAATGACAAGGATACCATCCATTAGAGTAACAAAATCTCAACAATGAACTACCTTCCATAACGACAAGGCTACCATTCATTGGAGTAACAAAATCTCAACAACGAACTACCTTCCATAATGATAAGGCTACCATCCATTGGAGTAACAAAATCTCAACAACGAACTACCTTCCATAATGACAAGGCTACCTTCCATTGGAATAAAGAAATCTTAACTATGAACTACCTTCCATAATGACAAAGCTACCATCCATTGGAGTAACAAAATGTCAATAATGAACTACCTATCATAATGACAAGGCTACCATCCATTGGAGTAAAAAATATCAACAACGAACTACCTTCCATAATGACAAGGCTACCATCCATTGGAGTACCAAAATCTCAACAAGGAACTACCTTCCATAATGACAAGGCTACAATCCAATGGAGTAACAAAATATCAACAAGGAACTAACTTCCATAATGACAACGCTACCATCCATTGGAGTAACAAAATCTCAACAATGAACTACCTTCCATAATGACAAGGTTACCATCCATTGGAGTAACAAAATCTCAACAACGAACTACCTCCCATAATGACAGAGCTACCATCCAATGGGGTAACAAAATCTAGACAACAAACTACCTTCCACAATGACAAGGCTATCATCCATTGGAGTAACAAAATCTCAACAACGAACTTCCTCCCATAATGACAAGGCTACCATAACAAAATCTCAACAACGAAATTCCTTCCATAATGACAAGGCTACCATCCATTGGAGTAACAAAATCTCAACAATGAACTACCTTCCATAATGACAAGGCTACCATCCATTGGAGTAACAAAATCTCAACAATGAACTACCTTCCATAATGACAAGGTTATCGTCCATAGGAGTAACAAAATCTCAACAATGAACTACCTTCCATAATGACAAGGCTACCAACCATTAGGGTAACAAAATCTCAACAACAAACTACCTTCCAAAATGACAAGGTTACCATCCATTGGAGTAAAAAAATCTCAACAACAAACTACCTTCCAAAATGACAAGGTTACCATCCATTGGAGTAACAAAACCTCAACAACAAACTACCTTCACAAATGACAAGGATACCATCCATTAGAGTAACAAAATCTCGACAATGAACTACCTTCCATAATGACAAGGCTACCATTCATTGGAGTAACAAAATCTCAACAACGAACAACCTTCCATAATGATAAGGCTACCATCCATTGGAGTAACAAAATCTCAACAACGAACTACCTACCATAATGACAAGGCTCCCATCCATTGGAGTAACAAAATCTCAACAATGAACTAGCTTCTATAATAACAAGGCTACCATCCATTGAGGTAATAAAACCTCAACAACAAACTACCTTCCATAATGACAAGGTTACCATCCATTGGAGTAACATAATCTCAACAACGAACTACCTTCCAAAATTACAAGGGTACCATCCATTGGAGTAAAAAAAACTCAACAGTGAACCACCTTCCATAATGGCAAGGGTACCATCCATTGGAGTAACAATAGATCAACAAGGAACTACCTTCCATAATGACAAAGCTACCATCCATTGGAGTAACAAAATCTCAACAACAAACTACCTTCCATAATGACAAGGGTACCATCCATTGGAGTAACAAAATCTCCACAACGAACTACCTTCCATAATGACAAGGCTACCATCCAAAGGAGTAACAAAATCTGGACAACAAACTACCTTCCATAATTACAAGGATACCATCCATTGGAGTAACAAAATCTCAACAACAAACTTCCTCCCATAATGACAAGGCTACCATAACAAAATCTCAACAACAAAATTCCTTCCATAATGACAAGGCTACCATCCATTAGAGTAACAAAATATCAACACTGAACTACCTTCCATAATGACAAGGCTACCATCCTTTGGAGTAACAAAATCTCAATAACAAACTACCTTCCATAATGACAAGGCTACCATCCATTGGGGTAACAAAATCTTAACAACGAACTACCTTCCATAATGACAAGGCTACCGTCCATAGGAGTAACAAAATCTCAACCACGAACTACCTTCCATAATGACAAGGCTACTATCCATTGGAGTAACAAAATCTCAAAACCGAACTACATTCCATAATGACAAGGCTACCATCCATTGGAGTAACAAAATCTCAAACACGAACTACCTTCCATAATGACAAGGCTACCATCCTTTGGAGTAAAAAAATCTCAACAACAAGCTACCTTCCATAATGACAAGGCTGCCGTCCATAGGAGTAACAAAATCTCAACAATGAACTACCTTCTATAATGACAAGACTACCATCCATTAGGGTAACAAAATCTCAACAACAAACTACCTTCCAAAATGACAAGGTTACCATCCATTGGAGTAAAAAAATCTCAACAATAAACTACCTTCCAAAATGAGAAGGTTACCATCCATTGGAGTAACAAAATCTCAACAACAAACTACCTTCACAAATGACAAGGATACCATCCATTAGAGTAACAAAATCTGAACAATGAACTACCTTCCATAATGACAAGGCTACCATTCATTGGAGTAACAAAATCTCAACAAAGAACTACCTTCCATAATGATAAGGCTACCATCCATTGGAGTAACAAAATCTCAACAACGAACTACCTTCCATAATGACAAGGCTACCTTCCATTGGAATTATGAATTTTAACTATGAACTACCTTCCATAATGACAAGGCTACCATCCATTGGAGTAACAAAATGTCGACAATGAACTACCTTCCGAAACGACAAGGCTTCCAATCATTGGAGTAACAAAATCTTAACAACAAACTACCTTCCATAATGACAAGGCTACCATCCATTAGAGTAACAAAATCTCAACAATTAACTACCTATCATAATGACAAGGCTACCATCCATTGGAGTCAAAAATATCAACAACGAACTAACTTCCATAATGACAATCTACCATCCATTGAGGTACCAAAATCTCAACAATGAACTACCTTCCATAATGACAAGGCTACAATCGAATAGAGTAACAAAATCTCAACAAGGAACTACCTTCCATAATGACAAGGCTACAATCCAATGGAGTAACAAAATATCAACAAGGAACTACCTTCCATAATGACAAAGCTACCATCCATTGGAGTATAAAAATCTCAACGACGAACTACCTTCCATAATGACAAGGGTACCATCCATTGGAGTAACAAAATCTCAACAACGAACTACCTCCCATAATGACAGGGCTACCATCCAATGGAGTAACAAAATCTAGACAACAAACTACCTTCCATAATGACAAGGCTACAATCCATTGGAGTAACAAAATCTCAACAACGAACTACCTTCCATAATGACAAGGCTACCATCCATTGGAGTAATAAAATCTCAACAACAAACTACCTTCCATAATGACAAGGCTACCATCCATAGGAGTAACAAAATCTCAACAACGAACTATCTTCCATGATGACAAGGCTGCCATAGATTGCAGTAACAAAATCTCAACAACGAACTACCTTCCATAATGAAAAGGCTACCATCCATTGGAGTAAGAAAATCTCAACAAAGAACTACCTTCCATAATGACAAGGCTACCATCCATTGGAGTAACAAAATCTCAACAGCGAACTACCTTCCATAATGACAAGGCTACCGTCCATAGGAGTAATAAAATCTCAACAATGAACTACCTTCTATAATGACAAGGCTACCATCTATTGGAGTAATAAAATCTCAACAACAAACTACCTTCCATAATGACAAGGCTACCGTCCATAGGAGTAACAAAATCTCAACAATGAACTACCTTCCATAATGACAAGGATGCCATCCATTGGAGTAACAAAATCTCAACAATAAACTACCTACCAAAATGACAATGTTACCATCCATTGGAGTAAAAAAATCTCAACAACAAACTACCTTCCAAAATGACAAGGATACCATCCATTGGGGTAACAAAATCTCAACAACAAACTACCTTCACAAATGACAAGGATACCATCCATTAGAGTAACAAAATCTCAACAATGAACTACCTTCCATAATGACAAGGCTACCCTTCATTGGAGTAACAAAATCTCAACAACAAACAACCTTCCATAATGATAAGGCTACCATCCATCGGAGTAACAAAATCTCAACAACAAACTACCCAGCATAATGACAAGGCTATCATCCATTAAGGTAATAAAACCTAAACAACAAACTACCTTCCATAATGACAAGGCTACCATCCATTAGAGTAACAAAATATCAACACTGAACTACCTTCCATAATGACAAGGCTACCATCCATTGGAGTAACAAAATCTCAATAACAAACTACCTTCCATAATGACAAGGATATCATCCATCGGAGTAACAAAATCTCAACAAGGAACTACCTTCCATAATGACAAGGCTACCATCCAATGGAGTAACAAAATCTCAACAATGAACTACCTTCCATAATGACAAGGCTACCATCCATTGGAGTAAAAAAATCTCAACAATGAACTACCTTCCATAATGACAAGGCTACCATCCATTGGAGTAACAAAATCTCAACAACAAACTACCTTCCATAATGACAAGGCTACAATCGAATAGAGTAACAAAATCTCAACAAGGAACTACCTTCCATAATGACAAGGCTACAATCCAATGGAGTAACAAAATATCAACAAGTAACTACCTTCCATAATGACAAAGCTACCATCCATTGGAGTAACAAAATCTCAACAATGAACTACCTTCCATAATGACAAGGGTACAATCCATTGGAGTAACAAAATATCAACAACGAACTACCTCCCATAATGACAAGGCTACAATCCTATGGAGTAACAAAATCTAGACAACAAACTACCTTCAATAATGACAAGGCTACCATCCATTGGAGTAACAAAATATCAACAACGAACTTCCTTCCATAATGACAAGGCTACCATAACAAAATCTCAACAACAAAATTCTTTCCATAATGACAAGCCTACCATCCATTAGAGTAACAAAATATTAACACTGAACTACCTTCCATAATGACAAGGCTACCATCCTTTGGAGTAAAAAAATCTCAATAACAAACTACCTTCCATAATGACAAGGATATCATCCAATGGAGTAACAAAATCTCAACAACGAACTACCTTCCATAATGACAAGGCTACCATCCATTGGAGTAACAAAATCTCAACAACGAACTACCTTCCATGATGACAAGGCTACCATCCATTGGAGTAACAAAATCTCAACAACGAACTACATTCCATAATGAAAAGGCTACCATCCATTGGAGTAAAAAAATCTCAACAACGAACTACCTTCAATAATGACAAGGCTACCATCCATTGGAGTAACAAAATTTCAACATCGAACTACCTTCCATAATGACAAGGCTACCATCCATTCGAGTAACAAAATATCAACAATGAACTACCTTCCATAATGACAAGGCTACCATTCATTGGTGTAACAAAATCTCAACAACAAACAACCTTCCATAATGATAAGGCTACCATCCATTCGAGTAACAAAATATCAACAACGAACTACCTAGCATAATGACAAGGCTACCATCCATTGGAGTAACAAAATCTCAACAATGAACTAGCTTCTATAATAACAAGGCTACCATCCATTAAGGTAATAAAACCTCAACAACAAACTACCTTCCATAATGACAAGGCTACCATCCATTAGAGTAACATAATCTCAACAATGAACCACCTGCCTTAATTACAAGGCATCCATTGGATTAAAAAAATATCAACAACGAACTACCTTCCATAATGAAAAGGCTACCTTCCATTGGAATAACGAAATCTCAACTATGAACTACCTTCCATAATGAAAAGGCTACCATCCATTGGAGTAACAAAATGTCAACAATGAACTACCTTCCAAAATGACAAGGCTACCAATCATTGGAGTAACAAAATCTCAACAATGAACTACATACCATAATGACAAGGATATCATCCATTGGAGTAACAAAATCTCAACAACGAACTACCTTCCTTAATGACAAGGCCACCATCCATTGGAGTAACAAAATCTCAACAACAAACTACCTTCCATCATGACAAGGCTACCATCCATTGGAGTAACAAAATCTCAACAATGAACTACCTTCCATAATGACAAGGCTACCATCCATTGGAGTACCAAAATCTCAACAATGAACTACCTTCCATAATGACAAGGCTACCATCCATTGGAGTAACAAAATCTCAACATCGAACAACCTTCCATAATCACAGGGCTACCTTCCATTGGAGTAACAAAATCTAGACAACAAACTATCTTCCATAATGACAAGGCTACCATCCATTGGAGTAACAAAATCTCAACAACGAACTTCCTTCCATAATGACAAGGCTACCATAAAAAAATCTCAACAACGAAATTCCTTCCATAATTACAAGGCTACCATCCATTAGAGTAACAAAATAACAACACTGAACTACCTTCCATAAAGACAAGGCTACCATCCATTGGAGTAAAAAAACTTTATAACAAACTACCTTCCATAATGACAAGGATATCATCCATTGGAGTAACAAAATCTCAACAAGGAACTACCTTCCATAATGACAAGGCTACCATCCAATGGAGTAACAAAATCTCAACAACGAACTACCTTCCATAATGACAAGGCTACCATCCATTGGAGTAACAAAATCTCAACAATGAACTACCTTCCATAATGACAAGGCTACCATCCATTGGAGTAACAAAATCTCAACAACGAACTACCTTCCATAATGACAAGGCTACAATCGAATAGAGTAACAAAATCTCAACAAGGAACTACCTTTCATAATGACTAGGCTACAATCCAATGGAGTAACAAAATATCAACAAGGAACTACCTTCCATAATGACAAAGCTACCATCCATTGGAGTAACAAAATCTCAACAATGAACTACCTTCCATAATGACAAGGGTACCATCCATTGGAGTAACAAAATATCAACAACGAACTACCTCCCATAATGACAAGGCTACCATCCTATGGAGTAACAAAATCTAGACAACAAACTACCTTCAATAATGACAAGGCTACCATCCATTGGAGTAACAAAATATCAACAACGAACTTCCTTCCATAATGACAAGGCTACCATAACAAAATCTCAACAACAAAATTCCTTCCATAATGACAAGCCTACCATCCATTAGAGTAACAAAATATTAACACTGAACTACCTTCCATAATGACAAGGCTACCATCCTTTGGAGTAAAAAAATCTCAATAACAAACTACCTTCCATAATGACAAGGATATCATCCAATGGAGTAACAAAATCTCAACAACGAACTACCTTCCATAATGACAAGGCTACCATCCATTGGAGTAACAAAATCTCAACAACGAACTACCTTCCATGATGACAAGGCTACCATCCATTGAAGTAACAAAATCTCAACAACGAACTACATTCCATAATGACAAGGCTACCATCCATTGGAGTAACAAAATTTCAACATCGAACTACCTTCCATAATGACAAGGCTACCATCCATAGGAGTAATAAAATCTCAACAATGAACTACCTTCTATAATGACAAGGCTACCATCCATTAGGGTAACAAAATCTCAACAGCGAACTACCTTCCATAATAACAAGGCTACCGTCCATAGGAGTAACAAAATCTCAACAATGAACTACCTTCCATAATGAAAAGGCTGCCATCCATTGGAGTAAGAAAATCTCAACAATAAACTACCTTCCAAAATGACAATGTTACCATCCATTGGAGTAAAAAAATCTCAACAACAAACTACCTCCAAAATGACAAGGTTACCATCCATTGGAGTAACAAAATCTCAACAACAAACTACCTTCACAAATGACAAGGATACCATCCATTAGAGTAACAAAATATCAACAATGAACTACCTTCCATAATGACAAGGCTACCATTCATTGGTGTAACAAAATCTCAACAACAAACAACCTTCCATAATGATAAGGCTACCATCTATTCGAGTAACAATATATCAACAACGAACTACCTAGCATAATGACAAGGCTACCATCCATTGGAGTAACAAAATCTCAACAACGAACTACCTTCCATAATGACAAGGCTACCATCCATTGGAGTAACAAAATCTCAACAACGAACTACCTTCAATAATGACAAGGCTACCATCCATTGGAGTAACAAAATCTCAACATCGAACTACCTTCCATAATGACAAGGCTACCATCCATAGGAGTAATAAAATCTAAACAATGAATTACCTTCTATAATGACAAGGCTACCATCCATTAGGGTAACAAAATCTCAACAACAAACTACCTTTCATAATGACAAGGCTACCGTCCATAGGAGTAACAAAATCTCAACAATGAACTACCTTCCATAATGACAAGGCTGCCATCCATTGGAGTAACAAAATCTCAACAATAAACTACCTACCAAAATGACAATGTTACCATCGATTGGAGTAAAAAAATCTCAACAACAAACTACCTTCCAAAATGACAAGGATACCATCCATTGGAGTAACAAAATCTCAACAACAAACTACCTTCACAAATGACAAGGATACCATCCATTAGAGTAACAAAATCTCAACAATGAACTACCTTCCATAATGACAAGGCTACCATTCATTGGAGTAACAAAATCTCAACAACAAACAACCTTCCATAATGATAAGGCTACCATCCATTCGAGTAACAATATATCAACAACGAACTACCTAGCATAATGACAAGGCTACCATCCATTGGAGTAACAAAATCTCAACAATGAACTAGCTTCTATAATAACAAGGCTACCATCCATTAAGGTAATAAAACCTCAACAACAAACTACCTTCCATAATGACAAGGCTACCATCCATTAGAGTAACATAATCTCAACAACGAACTACCTTACAAAATTACAAGGCTACCATCCATTGGAGTAAAAAAAACTCAACAATGAACCACCTGCCTTAATTACAAGGCATCCATTGGATTAAAAAAATATCAACAACGAACTACCTTCCATAATGAAAATGCTACCTTCCATTGGAATAACGAAATCTCAACTATGAACTACCTTCCACAATGAAAAGGCTACCATCCATTGGAGTAACAAAATGTCAACAATGAACTACCTTCCAAAATGACAAGGCTACCAATCATTGGAGTAACAAAATCTCAACAATGAACTACATACCATAATGACAAGGATATCATCCATTGGAGTAACAAAATCTCAACAACGAACTACCTTCCTTTATCACAAGGCTACCATCCATTGGAGTAACAAAATCTCAACAAAAAACTACCTTCCATGATGACAAGGCTACCATCCATTGGAGTAACAAAATCTCAACAACGAACTACCTTCCATAATGACAAGGCTACCATCCATTGGAGTAACAAAATATCAACATCGAACAACCTTCCATAATGACAAGGCTACCTTCCATTGGAGTAACAAAATCTCAACAATGAACTACCTTCCATAATGACAAGGGTACCATCCATTGGAGTAACAAAATCTCAACAACAAACTACCTCCCATAATGACAAGGCTACCATCCAATGGAGTAACAAAATCTAGACAACAAACTATCTTCCATAATGACAAGGCTACAATCCATTGGAGTAACAAAATCTCAACAACGAACTTCCTTCCATAATGACAAGGCTACCATAAAAAAATCTCAACAACGAAATTCCTTCCATAATGACAAGGCTACCATCCATTAGAGTAACAAAATAACAACACTGAACTACCTTCCATAAAGACAAGGCTACCATCCATTGGAGTAACAAAATCTCAATAACAAACTCCTTCCATAATGACAAGGATATCATCCATTGGAGTAACAAAATCTCAACAAGGAACTACCTTCCATAATGACAAGGCTACCATCCAATGGAGTAACAAAATCTCAACCACGAATTACCTTCCATAATGACAAGGCTACCATCCATTGGAGTAACAAAATCTCAACAACGAACTACCTTCCATAATGACAAGGCTACCATCCATTGGAGTAACAAAATCTCAACAACGAACTACCTTCCATAATGACAAGGCTACAATCGAATAGAGTAACAAAATCTCAACAAGGAACTACCTTCCATAATGACAAGGCTACAATCCAATGGAGTAACAAAATATCAACAAGGAACTACCTTCCATAATGACAAAGCTACCATCCATTGGAGTAACAAAATCTCAACAACGAACTACCTTCCATAATGACAAGGGTACCATCCATTGGAGTAACAAAATCTCAACAACGAACTACCTCCCATAATGACAAGGCTACCATCCTATGGAGTAACAAAATCTAGACAACAAACAACCTTCCATAAATGACAAGTCTACCATCCATTGGAGTAACAAAATATCATCAACGAACTTCCTTCCATAATGACAAGGCTACCATAAAAAAATCTCAACAACGAAATTCCTTCCATAATGACAAGGCTACCATCCATTAGAGTAACAAAATATCAACACTGAACTACCTTCCATAATGACAAGGCTACCATCCATTGGAGTAATAAAATCTCAATAACAAACTACCTTCCATAATGACAAGGATATCATCCATTGGAGTAACAAAATCTCAACAAGGAACTACCTTCCATAATGACAAGGCTACCATCCATTGGAGTAACAAAATCTCAACAATGAACTACCTTCCATAATGACAAGGCTACCATCCATTGGAGTAACAAAATCTCAACAACGAACTACCTTCCATAATGACAAGGCTACAATCGAATAGAGTAACAAAATCTCAACAAGGAACTACCTTCCATAATGACAAGGCTACAATCCAATGGACTAACAAAATATCAACAAGGAACTACCTTCCATAATGACAAAGCTACCATCCATTGGAGTAACAAAATCTCAACAACGAACTACCTTCCATAATGACAAGGGTACCATCCATTGGAGTAACAAAATCTCAACAACGAACTACCTCCCATAATGACAAGGCTACCATCCTATGGAGTAACAAAATCTAGACAACAAACAACCTTCCATAAATGACAAGTCTACCATCCATTGGAGTAACAAAATATCAACAACGAACTTCCTTCCATAATGACAAGGCTACCATAAAAAAATCTCAACAACCAAATTCCTTCCATAATGACAAGCCTACCATCCATTAGAGTAACAAAATATCAACACTGAACTACCTTCCATAATGACAAGGCTACCATCCTTTGGAGTAAAAAAATCTCAATAACAAACTACCTTCCATAATGACAAGGATATCATCCATTGGAGTAACAAAATCTCAACAACGAACTACCTTCCTTAATGAAAAGGCTACCATCCATTTGAGTAACAAAATCTCAACAACAAACTACCTTCCATGATGACAAGACTACCGTCCATTGGAGTAACAAAATCTCAACAATAAACTACCTACCAAAATGACAATGTTACCATCGATTGGAGTAAAAAAATCTCAACAACAAACTACCTTCCAAAATGACAAGGATACCATCCATTGGAGTAACAAAATCTCAACAACAAACTACCTTCACAAATGACAAGGATACCATCCATTAGAGTAACAAAATATCAACAATGAACTACCTTCCATAATGACAAGGCTACCATTCATTGGAGTAACAAAATCTCAACAACAAACAACCTTCCATAATGATAAGGCTACCATCCATTGGATTAACAAAATCTCAACAACGAACTACCTAGCATAATGACAAGGCTACCATCCATTGGAGTAACAAAATCTCAACAATGAACTAACTTCTATAATAACAAGGCTACCATCCATTAAGGTAATAAAACCTCAACAACAAACTACCTTCCATAATGACAAGGCTACCATCCATTAGAGTAACATAATCTCAACAACGAACTACCTTACAAAATTACAAGGCTACCATCCATTGGAGTAAAAAAAACTCAACAATGAACGACCTGCCTTAATTACAAGGCATCCATTGGATTAAAAAAATATCAACAACGAACTACCTTCCATAATGAAAAGGCTACCTTCCATTGGAATAACGAAATCTCAACTATGAACTACCTTCCATAATGAAAAGGCTACCATCCATTGGAGTAACAAAATGTTAACAATGAACTACCTTCCAAAATGACAAGGCTACCAATCATTGGAGTAACAAAATCTCAACAATGAACTACATACAATAATGACAAGGATATCATCCATTGGAGTAACAAAATCTCAACAACGAACTACCTTCCTTAATGACAAGGCTACCATCCATTGGAGTAACAAAATCTCAACAACAAACTACCTTCCATGATGACAAGGCTACCATCCATCGGAGTAACAAAATCTCAACAACGAACTACCTTCCATAATGACAAGGCTACCATCCATTGGAGTAACAAAATCTCAACATCGAACAACCTTCCATAATGACAAGGCTACCTTCCATTGGAGTAACAAAATCTCAACAATGAACTACCTTCCATAATGACAAGGGTACCATCCATTGGAGTAACAAACTCTCAACAACAAACTACCTCCCATAATGACAAGGCTACCATCCAATGGTGTAACAAAATCTAGACAACAAACTATCTTCCATAATGACAAGGCTACAATCCATTGGAGTAACAAAATCTCAACAACGAACTTCCTTCCATAATGACAAGGCTACCATAAAAAAATCTCAACAACGAAATTCCTTCCATAATGAGAAGGCTACCATCCATTAGAGTAACAAAATAACAACACTGAACTACCTTCCATAAAGACAAGGCTACCATCCATTGGAGTAACAAAATCTCAATAACAAACTACCTTCCATAATGACAAGGATATCATCCATTGGAGTAACAAAATCTCAACAAGGAACTACCTTCCATAATGACAAGGCTACCATCCAATGGAGTAACAAAATCTCAACAACGAATTACCTTCCATAATGACAAGGCTACCATCCATTGGAGTAACAAAATCTCAACAACAAACTACCTTCCATAATGACAAGGCTACCATCCATTGGAGTAACAAAATCTCAACAACAAACTACCTTCCATAATGACAAGGATACAATCAAATGGAGCAACAAATTCTCAACAACGTACTACGTTCCATAATGACAAGGCTACCATCAATTGGAGTAACAAAATCTCAACAATGAACTACCTTCCATAATGGCAAGGGTACCATCTATTGGAGTAACAAAAGATCAACAAAGAACTACCTTCCATAATGACAAGGCTACCTTCCATTGGAGTAACAAAATCTCAAAAATGAACTACCTTCCATAATGACAAGGGTACCATCCATTGGAGTAACAAAATCTCAACAACGAACTACCTCCCATAATGACAAGGCTACCATCCAATGGAGTAACAAAATCTAGACAACAAACTATCTTCCATAATGACAAGGCTACAATCCATTTGAGTAACAAAATCTCAACAATGAACTTCCTTCCATAATGACAAGGCTACCATAAAAAAATATCAACAACGAAATTCCTTCCATAATAAAAAGGCTACCATCCATTAGAGTAACAAAATATCAACACTGAACTACCTTCCATAATGACAAGGCTACCATCCATTGGAGTAATAAAATCTCAATAACAAACTACCTTCCATAATGACAAGGATATAATCCATTGGAGTAACAAAATCTCAACAAGGAACTACTTTCCATAATGACAAGGCTACCATCCAATGGAGTAACAAAATCTCAACAACGAATTACCTTCCATAATGACAAGGCTACCATCCATTGGAGTAACAAAATCTCAACAACGAACTACCTTCCATAATGACAAGGCTACCATCCATTGGAGTAACAAAATCTCAACAATGAACTACCTTCCATAATGACAAGGCTACAATCGAATAGAGTAACAAAATCTCAACAAGGAACTACCTTCCATAATGACAAGGCTACAATCCAATGGAGTAACAAAATATCAACAAGGAACAACCTTCCATAATGACAAAGCTACCATCCATTGGAGTAACAAAATCTCAACAACGAACTACCTTCCATAATGACAAGGGTACCATCCATTGGAGTAACAAAATCTCAACAACGAACTACCTCCCATAATGACAAGGCTACCATCCTATGGAGTAACAAAATCTAGACAACAAACAACCTTCCATAAAAGACAAGTCTACCATCCATTGGAGTAACAAAATATCAACAACGAACTTCCTTCCATAATGACAAGGCTACCATAAAAAAATCTCAACAACGAAATTCCTTCCATAATGACAAGGCTACCATCCATTAGAGTAACAAAATATCAACACTGAACTACCTTCCATAATGACAAGGCTACCATCCATTGGAGTAATAAAATCTCAATAACAAACTACCTTCCATAATGACAAGGATATCATCCATTGGAGTAACAAAATCTCAACAAGGAACTACCTTCCATAATGACAAGGCTACCATCCATAGGAGTAACAAAATCTCAACAACGAACTACCTTCCATAATGACAAGGCTACCATCCATTGGAGTAACAAAATCTCAACAACGAACTACCTTCCATAATGACAAGGCTACAATCGAATAGAGTAACAAAATCTCAACAAGGAACTACCTTCCATAATGACAAGGCTACAATCCAATGGAGTAACAAAATATCAACAAGGAACTACCTTCCATAATGACAAAGCTACCATCCATTGGAGTAACAAAATCTCAACAACGAACTACCTTCCATAATGACAAGGGTACCATCCATTGGAGTAACAAAATCTCAACAACGAACTACCTCCCATAATGACAAGGCTACCATCCTATGGAGTAACAAAATCTAGACAACAAACTACCTTACATAAATGACAAGTCTACCATCCATTGGAGTAACAAAATATCAACAGCGAACTTCCTTCCATAATGACAAGGCTACCATAACAAAATCTCAACAACGAAATTCCTTCCATAATGACAAGCCTACCATCCATTAGAGTAACAAAATATCAACATTGAACTACCTTCCATAATGACAAGGCTACCATCCTTTGGAGTAAAAAAATCTCAATAACAAACTACCTTCCATAATGACAAGGATATCATCCATTGGAGTAACAAAATCTCAACAACAAACTACCTTCCTTAATGACAAGGCTACCATCCATTGGAGTAACAAAATCTCAACAACAAACTACCTTCCATGATGACAAGGCTACCATCCATTGGAGTAACAAAATCTCAACAACGAACTACCTTCCATAATGACAAGGCTACCATCCATTGGAGTAACAAAATCTCAACAACGAACTACCTTCCATAATGACAAGGCTACCATTCATTGGAGTAACAAAATCTCAACAACAAACAACCTTCCATATTGATAAGGCTACCATCCATTGGAGTAACAAAATCTCAACAACGAACTACCTACCATAATGACAAGGCTACCATACATTGGAGTAACAAAATCTCAACAATGAACTAGCTTTTATAATAACAAGGCTACCATCCATTAAGGTAATAAAACCTCAACAACAAACTACCTTCCAAAATTACAAGGCTACCATCCATTGGAGTAAAAAAAACTCAACAATGAACCACCTGCCTTAATTACAAGGCATCCATTGGAGTAAAAAAATCTCAACAACGAACTACCTTCCATAATGAAAAGGCTACCTTCCATTGGAATAACGAAATCTCAACTATGAACTACCTTCCATAATGAAAAGGCTACCATCCATTGGAGTAACAAAATGTCAACAATGAACTACCTTCCAAAATGACAAGGCTACCAATCATTGGAGTAACAAAATTTCAACAATGAACTACATACCATAATGACAAGGCTACAATCAATTGGAGTAACAAAATCTCAACAACGAACTACCTTCCATAATGACAAGGCTACCATCCATTAGAGTACCAAAATCTCAACAACGAACTACCTTCCATAATGACAAGGCTACAATCGAATGGAGTAACAAATTCTCCACAACATACTACGTTCCATAATGACAAGGCTACCATCAATTGGAGTAACAAAATATCAACAATGAACTACCTTCCATAATGGCAAGGGTACCATCCATTGGAGTAACAAAAGATCAACAAGGAACTACCTTCCATAATGACAAAGCTACCATCCATTGGAGTAACAAAATCTCAACAACGAACTACCTTCCATAATGACAAGGCTACAATCGAATAGAGTAACAAAATCTCAACAAGGAACTACCTTCCATAATGACAAGGCTACAATCAAATGGAGTAACAAAATATCAACAAGGAAATACCTTCCATAATGACAAAGCTACCATCCATTGGAGTAACAAAATCTCAACAACGAACTACCTTCCATAATGACAAGGGTACCATCCATTGGAGTAACAAAATCTCAACAACGAACTACCTCCCATAATGACAAGGCTACCATCCTATGGAGTAACAAAATCTCAACAAGGAACTACCTTCCATAAATAACAAGTCTACCATCCATTGGAGTAACAAAATATCAACAACGAACTTCCTTCCATAATGACAAGGCTACCTTAAAAAAATCTCAACAACGAAATTCCTTCCATAATGACAAGGCTACCATCCATTAGAGTAACAAAATATCAACACTGAACTACCTTCCATAATGACAAGGCTACCATCCATTGGAGTAATAAAATATCAATAACAAACTACCTTCCATAATGACAAGGATATCATCCATTGGAGTAACAAAATCTCAACAAGGAACTACCTTCCATAATGACAAGGCTACCATCCATTGGAGTAACAAAATCTCAACAACGAACTACCTTCCATAATGACAAGGCTACCATCCATTGGAGTAACAAAATCTCAACAACGAACTACCTTCCATAATGACAAGGCTACAATCGAATAGAGTAACAAAATCTCAACAAGGAACTACCTTCCATAATGACAAGGCTACAATCCAATGGAGTAACAAAATATCAACAAGGAACTACCTTCCATAATGACAAAGCTACCATCCATTGGAGTAACAAAATCTCAACAACGAACTACCTTCCATAATGACAAGGGTACCATCCATTGGAGTAACAAAATCTCAACAACGAACTACCTCCCATAATGACAAGGCTACCATCCTATGGAGTAACAAAATCTAGACAACAAACAACCTTCCATAAATGACAAGTCTACCATCCATTGGAGTAACAAAATATCAACAACGAACTTCCTTCCATAATGACAAGGCTACCATAAAAAAATCTCAACAACGAAATTCCTTCCATAATGACAAGCCTACCATCCATTAGAGTAACAAAATATCAACACTGAACTACCTTCCATAATGACAAGGCTACCATCCTTTGGAGTAAAAAAATCTCAATAACAAACTACCTTCCATAATGACAAGGATATCATCCATTGGAGTAACAAAATCTCAACAACGAACTACCTTCCTTAATGAAAAGGCTACCATCCATTGGAGTAACAAAATCTCAACAACAAACTACCTTCCATGATGACAAGGCTACATTCCATTGGAGTAACAAAATCTCAACAACGAACTACCTTCCATAATGACAAGGCTACAATCGAATAGAGTAACAAAATCTCAACAAGGAACTACCTTCCATAATGACAAGGCTACAATCCAATGGAGTAACAAAATATCAACAAGGAACTACCTTCCATAATGACAAAGCTACCATCCATTGGAGTAACAAAATCTCAACAACGAACAACCTTCCATAATGACAAGGGTACCATCCATTGGAGTAACAAAATCTCAACAACGAACTACCTCCCATAATGACAAGGCTACCATCCTATGGAGTAACAAAATCTAGACAACAAACTACCTTACATAAATGACAAGTCTACCATCCATTGGAGTAACAAAATATCAACAACGAACTTCCTTCCATAATGACAAGGCTACCATAACAAAATCTCAACAACGAAATTCCTTCCATAATGACAAGCCTACCATCCATTAGAGTAACAAAATATCAACATTGAACTACCTTCCATAATGACAAGGCTACCATCCTTTGGAGTAAAAAAATCTCAATAACAAACTACCTTCCATAATGACAAGGATATCATCCATTGGAGTAACAAAATCTCAACAACAAACTACCTTCCTTAATGACAAGGCTACCATCCATTGGAGTAACAAAATCTCAACAACAAACTACCTTCCATGATGACAAGGCTACCATCCATTGGAGTAACAAAATCTCAACAACGAACTACCTTCCATAATGACAAGGCTACCATCCATTGGAGTAAAAAAATCTCAACAACGAACTACCTTCCATAATGACAAGGCTACCATCCATTGGAGTAACAAAATCTCAACATCGAACTACCTTCCATAATGACAAGGATATCATCCATTGGAGTAAAAAAATCTCAACAACGAACTACCTTCCTTAATGACAAGGCTACCATCCATTGTAGTAACAAAATCTCAACAACAAACTACCTTCCATGATGACAAGGCTACCATCCATTGGAGTAACAAAATCTCAACAACGAACTACCTTCCATAATGACAAGGCTACCATCCATTGGAGTAACAAAATCTCAACAACAAACTACCTTCCATAATGACAAGGCTACCATCCATTGGAGTAACAAAATCTCAACATCGTACTACCTTCCATAATGACAAGGCTACCTTCCATTGGAGTAACAAAATCTAAACAATGAACTACCTTCCATAATGACAAGGGTACCATCCATTCGAGTAACAAAATCTCAACAACGAACAACCTCCCATAATGACAAGGCTACCATCCAATGGAGTAACAAAATCTAGACAACAAACTATCTTCCATAATGACAAGGCTACCATCCATTGGAGTAACAAAATCTCAACAACGAACTTCCTTCCATAATGACAAGGCTACCATAAAAAAATCTCAACAACGAAATTCCTTCCATAATGACAAGGCTACCATCCATTAGAGTAACAAAGTATCAACACTGAACTACCTTCCATAATGACAAGGCTACCATCCATTGGAGTAACAAAATCTCAACATCGAACTACCTTCCATAATGACAAGGCTACCTTCCATTGGAGTAACAAAATCTCAACAACGAACTACCTTCCATAATGACAAGGGTACCATCCATTGGAGTAACAAAATATCAACAACGAACTACCTCCCATAATGACAAGGCTACCATCCTATGGAGTAACAAAATCTAGACAACAAACTACCTTCCATAAATGACAAGTATACCATCCATTGGAGTAACAAAATATCAACAACGAACTTCCTTCCATAATGACAAGGCTACCATAACAAAATCTCAACAACGAAATTCCTTCCATAATGACAAGCCTACCATCCATTAGAGTAACAAAATATCAACACTGAACTACCTTCCATAATGACAAGGCTACCATCCTTTGGAGTAAAAAAATCTCAATAACAAACTACCTTCCATAATGAAAAGGATATCATCTATTGGAGTAACAAAATCTCAACAACGAACTACCTTCCTTAATGACAAGGCTACCATCCATTGGAGTAACAAAATCTCAACAACAAACTACCTTCCATGATGACGAGGCTACCATCCATTGGAGTAACAAAATCTCAACAACGAACTACCTTCCATAATGACAAGGCTACCATCCATTGGAGTAACAAAATCTAAACAACGAACTACCTTCCATAATGACAAGGCTTCCATCCATTGGAGTAACAAAATCTCAACATCGAACTACCTTCCATAATGACAAGGCTACCGTCCATAGGAGTAATAAAATCTCAACAATGAACTACCTTCTATAATGACAAGGCTACCATCCATTAGGGTAACAAAATCTCAACATCAAACTACCTTCCATAATGACAAGGCTGCCATCCATTGGAGTAACAAAATCTCAACAATGAACTACCTTCCATAATGACAAGGCTGCCATCCATTGGAGTAACAAAATCTCAACAACAAACTACCTTCCAAAATGACAAGGTTACCATCCATTGGAGTAAAAAAATCTCAACAACAAACTACCTTCCAAAATGACAAGGATACCATCCATTGGAGTAACAAAATCTCAACAACAAACTACCTTCACAAATGACAAGGATACCATCCATTAGAGTAACAAAATCTCAACAATGAACTACCTTCCATAATGACAAGGCTACCATCCAATGGAGTAACAAAATCTCAACAACGAATTAGCTTCCATAATGACAAGGCTACCATCCATTGGAGTAACAAAATCTCAACAACGAACTACCTTCCATAATGACAAGGGTACCATCCATTGGAGTAACAAAATCTCAACAACGAACTACCTCCCATAATGACAAGGCTACCATCCTATGGAGTAACAAAATCTAGACAATAAACTACCTTCCATAAATGACAAGTCTACCATTCATAGGAGTAACAAAATATCAACAACGAACTTCCTTCCATAATGACAAGGCTACCATAAATAAATCTCAATAACAAAATTCATTCCATAATGACAAGCCTACAATCCATTAGAGTAACAAAATATCAACACTGAACTACATTCCATAATGACAAGGCTACCATCCTTTGGAGTAAAAAAATCTCAATAGCAAACTACCTTCCATAATGACAAGGATATCATCCATTGGAGTAACAAAATCTCAACAACAAACTACCTTCCTTAATGACAAGGCTACCATCCATTGGAGTAACAAAATCTCAACAACAAACTACCTTCCATGATGACAAGGCTACCATCCATTGGAGTAACAAAATCTCCACAACGAACTACCTTCCATAATGACAAGGCTACCATCCATTGGAGTAACAAAATCTCAACAACGAACTACCTTCCATAATGACAAGGCTACCATCCATTGGAGTAACAAAATCTCAACATCGAACTACCTTCCATAATGACAATGATATCATCCATTGGAGTAAAAAAATCTCAACAACGAACTACCTTCCTTAATGACAAGGCTACCATCCATTGGAGTAACAAAATCTCAACAACAAACTACCTTCCATGATGACAAGGCTACCATCCATTGGAGTAACAAAATCTCAACAACGAACTACCTTCCATAATGACAAGGCTACCATCCATTGGAGTAACAAAATCTCAACAACAAACTACCTTCCATAATGACAAGGCTACCATCCATTGGAGTAACAAAATCTCAACATCGAACTACCTTCCATAATGACAAGGCTACCGTCCATAGGAGTAATAAAATCTCAACAATGAACTACCTTCTATAATGACAAGGCTACCATCCATTAGGGTAACAAAATCTCAACAACAAACTACCTTCCATAATGACAAGGCTGCCATCCATTGGAGTAACAAAATCTAAACAATGAACTACCTTCCATAATGACAAGGGTACCATCCATTGGAGTAACAAAATCTCAACAACGAACTACCTCCCATAATGACAAGGCTACCATCCAATGGATTAACAAAATCTAGACAACAAACTATCTTCCATAATGACAAGGCTACCATCCATTGGAGTAACAAAATCTCAAGAACGAACTTCCTTCCATAATGACAAGGCTACCATAAAAAAATCTCAACAACGAAATTCCTTCCATAATGACAAGGCTACCATCCATTAGAGTAACAAAGTATCAACACTGAACTACCTTCCATAATGACAAGGCTACCATCCATTGGAGTAACAAAATCTCAACATCGAACTACCTTCCATAATGACAAGGCTACCTTCCATTGGAGTAACAAAATCTCAACAACGAACTACCTTCCATAATGACAAGGGTACCATCCATTGGAGTAACAAAATATCAACAACGAACTACCTCCCATAATGACAAGGCTACCATCCTATGGAGTAACAAAATCTAGACAACAAACTACCTTCCATAAATGACAAGTATACCATCCATTGGAGTAACAAAATATCAACAACGAACTTCCTTCCATAATGACAAGGCTACCATAACAAAATCTCAACAACGAAATTCCTTCCATAATGACAAGCCTACCATCCATTAGAGTAACAAAATATCAACACTGAACTACCTTCCATAATGACAAGGCTACCATCCTTTGGAGTAAAAAAATCTCAATAACAAACTACCTTCCATAATGACAAGGATATCATCCATTGGAGTAACAAAATCTCAACAACGAACTACCTTCCTTAATGACAAGGCTACCATCCATTGGAGTAACAAAATCTCAACAACAAACTACCTTCCATGATGACGAGGCTACCATCCATTGGAGTAACAAAATCTCAACAACGAACTACCTTCCATAATGACAAGGCTACCATCCATTGGAGTAACAAAATCTAAACAACGAACAACCTTCCATAATGACAAGGCTTCCATCCATTGGAGTAACAAAATCTCAACATCGAACTACCTTCCATAATGACAAGGCTACCGTCCATAGGAGTAATAAAATCTCAACAATGAACTACCTTCTATAATGACAAGGCTACCATCCATTAGGGTAACAAAATCTCAACAACAAACTACCTTCCATAATGACAAGGCTGCCATCCATTGGAGTAACAAAATCTCAACAACGAACTACCTTCCATAATGACAAGGCTGCCATCCATTGGAGTAAAAAAATCTCAACAAAAAACTACCTTCCAAAATGACAAGGTTACCATCCATTGGAGTAAAAAAATCTCAACAACAAACTACCTTCCAAAATGACAAGGATACCATCCATTGGAGTAACAAAATCTCAACAACAAACTACCTTCACAAATGACAAGGATACCATCCATTAGAGTAACAAAATCTCAACAATGAACTACCTTCCATAATAACAAGGCTACCATTCATTGGAGTAACAAAATCTCAACAACGAACAACCTTCCATAATAATAAGGCTACCATCCTTGGAGTAACAAAAACTCAACAACGAACTACCTACCATAATGACAAGGCTACCATCCATTGGAGTAACAAAATCTCAAAAATTAACTAGCTTCTATAATAACAAGGCTACCATCCATTAAGGTAATAAAACCTTAACAACAAATTACCTTCCATAATGACAAGGATATCATCCATTGGAGTAACAAAATCTCAACAACAAACTACCTTCCTTAATGACAAGGCTACCATCCATTGGAGTAACAAAATCTCAACAACAAACTACCTTCCATGATGACAAGGCTACCATCCATTGGAGTAACAAAATCTCCACAACGAACTACCTTCCATAATGACAAGGCTACCATCCATTGGAGTAACAAAATCTCAACAACGAACTACCTTCCATAATGACAAGGCTACCATCCATTGGAGTAACAAAATCTCAACATCGAACTACCTTCCATAATGACAATGATATCATCCATTGGAGTAAAAAAATCTCAACAACGAACTACCTTCCTTAATGACAAGGCTACCATCCATTGGAGTAACAAAATCTCAACAACAAACTACCTTCCATGATGACAAGGCTACCATCCATTGGAGTAACAAAATCTCAACAACGAACTACCTTCCATAATGACAAGGCTACCATCCATTGGAGTAACAAAATCTCAACAACGAACTACCTTCCATAATGACAAGGCTACCATCCATTGGAGTAACAAAATCTCAACATCGAACTACCTTCCATAATGACAAGGCTACCGTCCATAGGAGTAATAAAATCTCAACAATGAACTACCTTCTATAATGACAAGGCTACCATCCATTAGGGTAACAAAATCTCAACAACAAACTACCTTCCATAATGACAAGGCTGCCATCCATTGGAGTAACAAAATCTAAACAATGAACTACCTTCCATAATGACAAGGGTACCATCCATTGGAGTAACAAAATCTCAACAACGAACTACCTCCCATAATGACAAGGCTACCATCCAATGGATTAACAAAATCTAGACAACAAACTATCTTCCATAATGACAAGGCTACCATCCATTGGAGTAACAAAATCTCAAGAACGAACTTCCTTCCATAATGACAAGGCTACCATAAAAAAATCTCAACAACGAAATTCCTTCCATAATGACAAGGCTACCATCCATTAGAGTAACAAAGTATCAACACTGAACTACCTTCCATAATGACAAGGCTACCATCCATTGGAGTAACAAAATCTCAACATCGAACTACCTTCCATAATGACAAGGCTACCTTCCATTGGAGTAACAAAATCTCAACAACGAACTACCTTCCATAATGACAAGGGTACCATCCATTGGAGTAACAAAATATCAACAACGAACTACCTCCCATAATGACAAGGCTACCATCCTATGGAGTAACAAAATCTAGACAACAAACTACCTTCCATAAATGACAAGTATACCATCCATTGGAGTAACAAAATATCAACAACGAACTTCCTTCCATAATGACAAGGCTACCATAACAAAATCTCAACAACGAAATTCCTTCCATAATGACAAGCCTACCATCCATTAGAGTAACAAAATATCAACACTGAACTACCTTCCATAATGACAAGGCTACCATCCTTTGGAGTAAAAAAATCTCAATAACAAACTACCTTCCATAATGACAAGGATATCATCCATTGGAGTAACAAAATCTCAACAACGAACTACCTTCCTTAATGACAAGGCTACCATCCATTGGAGTAACAAAATCTCAACAACAAACTACCTTCCATGATGACGAGGCTACCATCCATTGGAGTAACAAAATCTCAACAACGAACTACCTTCCATAATGACAAGGCTACCATCCATTGGAGTAACAAAATCTAAACAACGAACAACCTTCCATAATGACAAGGCTTCCATCCATTGGAGTAACAAAATCTCAACATCGAACTACCTTCCATAATGACAAGGCTACCGTCCATAGGAGTAATAAAATCTCAACAATGAACTACCTTCTATAATGACAAGGCTACCATCCATTAGGGTAACAAAATCTCAACAACAAACTACCTTCCATAATGACAAGGCTGCCATCCATTGGAGTAACAAAATCTCAACAACGAACTACCTTCCATAATGACAAGGCTGCCATCCATTGGAGTAAAAAAATCTCAACAAAAAACTACCTTCCAAAATGACAAGGTTACCATCCATTGGAGTAAAAAAATCTCAACAACAAACTACCTTCCAAAATGACAAGGATACCATCCATTGGAGTAACAAAATCTCAACAACAAACTACCTTCACAAATGACAAGGATACCATCCATTAGAGTAACAAAATCTCAACAATGAACTACCTTCCATAATAACAAGGCTACCATTCATTGGAGTAACAAAATCTCAACAACGAACAACCTTCCATAATAATAAGGCTACCATCCTTGGAGTAACAAAAACTCAACAACGAACTACCTACCATAATGACAAGGCTACCATCCATTGGAGTAACAAAATCTCAAAAATTAACTAGCTTCTATAATAACAAGGCTACCATCCATTAAGGTAATAAAACCTTAACAACAAATTACCTTCCATAATGACAAGGATATCATCCATTGGAGTAACAAAATCTCAACAACAAACTACCTTCCTTAATGACAAGGCTACCATCCATTGGAGTAACAAAATCTCAACAACAAACTACCTTCCATGATGACAAGGCTACCATCCATTAGAGTAACAAAATCTCCACAACGAACTACCTTCCATAATGACAAGGCTACCATCCATTGGAGTAACAAAATCTCAACAACGAACTACCTTCCATAATGACAAGGCTACCATCCATTGGAGTAACAAAATCTCAACATCGAACTACCTTCCATAATGACAATGATATCATCCATTGGAGTAAAAAAATCTCAACAACGAACTACCTTCCTTAATGACAAGGCTACCATCCATTGGAGTAACAAAATCTCAACAACAAACTACCTTCCATGATGACAAGGCTACCATCCATTGGAGTAACAAAATCTCAACAACGAACTACCTTCCATAATGACAAGGCTACCATCCATTGGAGTAACAAAATCTCAACAACGAACTACCTTCCATAATGACAAGGCTACCATCCATTGGAGTAACAAAATCTCAACATCGAACTACCTTCCATAATGACAAGGCTACCGTCCATAGGAGTAATAAAATCTCAACAATGAACTACCTTCTATAATGACAAGGCTACCATCCATTAGGGTAACAAAATCTCAACAACAAACTACCTTCCATAATGACAAGGCTGCCATCCATTGGAGTAACAAAATCTAAACAATGAACTACCTTCCATAATGACAAGGGTACCATCCATTGGAGTAACAAAATCTCAACAACGAACTACCTCCCATAATGACAAGGCTACCATCCAATGGATTAACAAAATCTAGACAACAAACTATCTTCCATAATGACAAGGCTACCATCCATTGGAGTAACAAAATCTCAAGAACGAACTTCCTTCCATAATGACAAGGCTACCATAAAAAAATCTCAACAACGAAATTCCTTCCATAATGACAAGGCTACCATCCATTAGAGTAACAAAGTATCAACACTGAACTACCTTCCATAATGACAAGGCTACCATCCATTGGAGTAACAAAATCTCAACATCGAACTACCTTCCATAATGACAAGGCTACCTTCCATTGGAGTAACAAAATCTCAACAACGAACTTCCTTCCATAATGACAAGGCTACCATAACAAAATCTCAACAACGAAATTCCTTCCATAATGACAAGCCTACCATCCATTAGAGTAACAAAATATCAACACTGAACTACCTTCCATAATGACAAGGCTACCATCCTTTGGAGTAAAAAAATCTCAATAACAAACTACCTTCCATAATGACAAGGATATCATCCATTGGAGTAACAAAATCTCAACAACGAACTACCTTCCTTAATGACAAGGCTACCATCCATTGGAGTAACAAAATCTCAACAACAAACTACCTTCCATGATGACGAGGCTACCATCCATTGGAGTAACAAAATCTCAACAACGAACTACCTTCCATAATGACAAGGCTACCATCCATTGGAGTAACAAAATCTAAACAACGAACAACCTTCCATAATGACAAGGCTTCCATCCATTGGAGTAACAAAATCTCAACATCGAACTACCTTCCATAATGACAAGGCTACCGTCCATAGGAGTAATAAAATCTCAACAATGAACTACCTTCTATAATGACAAGGCTACCATCCATTAGGGTAACAAAATCTCAACAACAAACTACCTTCCATAATGACAAGGCTGCCATCCATTGGAGTAACAAAATCTCAACAACGAACTACCTTCCATAATGACAAGGCTGCCATCCATTGGAGTAAAAAAATCTCAACAAAAAACTACCTTCCAAAATGACAAGGTTACCATCCATTGGAGTAAAAAAATCTCAACAACAAACTACCTTCCAAAATGACAAGGATACCATCCATTGGAGTAACAAAATCTCAACAACAAACTACCTTCACAAATGACAAGGATACCATCCATTAGAGTAACAAAATCTCAACAATGAACTACCTTCCATAATAACAAGGCTACCATTCATTGGAGTAACAAAATCTCAACAACGAACAACCTTCCATAATAATAAGGCTACCATCCTTGGAGTAACAAAAACTCAACAACGAACTACCTACCATAATGACAAGGCTACCATCCATTGGAGTAACAAAATCTCAAAAATTAACTAGCTTCTATAATAACAAGGCTACCATCCATTAAGGTAATAAAACCTTAACAACAAATTACCTTCCATAATGACAAGGATATCATCCATTGGAGTAACAAAATCTCAACAACAAACTACCTTCCTTAATGACAAGGCTACCATCCATTGGAGTAACAAAATCTCAACAACAAACTACCTTCCATGATGACAAGGCTACCATCCATTAGAGTAACAAAATCTCCACAACGAACTACCTTCCATAATGACAAGGCTACCATCCATTGGAGTAACAAAATCTCAACAACGAACTACCTTCCATAATGACAAGGCTACCATCCATTGGAGTAACAAAATCTCAACATCGAACTACCTTCCATAATGACAATGATATCATCCATTGGAGTAAAAAAATCTCAACAACGAACTACCTTCCTTAATGACAAGGCTACCATCCATTGGAGTAACAAAATCTCAACAACAAACTACCTTCCATGATGACAAGGCTACCATCCATTGGAGTAACAAAATCTCAACAACGAACTACCTTCCATAATGACAAGGCTACCATCCATTGGAGTAACAAAATCTCAACAACGAACTACCTTCCATAATGACAAGGCTACCATCCATTGGAGTAACAAAATCTCAACATCGAACTACCTTCCATAATGACAAGGCTACCGTCCATAGGAGTAATAAAATCTCAACAATGAACTACCTTCTATAATGACAAGGCTACCATCCATTAGGGTAACAAAATCTCAACAACAAACTACCTTCCATAATGACAAGGCTGCCATCCATTGGAGTAACAAAATCTAAACAATGAACTACCTTCCATAATGACAAGGGTACCATCCATTGGAGTAACAAAATCTCAACAACGAACTACCTCCCATAATGACAAGGCTACCATCCAATGGATTAACAAAATCTAGACAACAAACTATCTTCCATAATGACAAGGCTACCATCCATTGGAGTAACAAAATCTCAAGAACGAACTTCCTTCCATAATGACAAGGCTACCATAAAAAAATCTCAACAACGAAATTCCTTCCATAATGACAAGGCTACCATCCATTAGAGTAACAAAGTATCAACACTGAACTACCTTCCATAATGACAAGGCTACCATCCATTGGAGTAACAAAATCTCAACATCGAACTACCTTCCATAATGACAAGGCTACCTTCCATTGGAGTAACAAAATCTCAACAACGAACTACCTTCCATAATGACAAGGGTACCATCCATTGGAGTAACAAAATATCAACAACGAACTACCTCCCATAATGACAAGGCTACCATCCTATGGAGTAACAAAATCTAGACAACAAACTACCTTCCATAAATGACAAGTATACCATCCATTGGAGTAACAAAATATCAACAACGAACTTCCTTCCATAATGACAAGGCTACCATAACAAAATCTCAACAACGAAATTCCTTCCATAATGACAAGCCTACCATCCATTAGAGTAACAAAATATCAACACTGAACTACCTTCCATAATGACAAGGCTACCATCCTTTGGAGTAAAAAAATCTCAATAACAAACTACCTTCCATAATGACAAGGATATCATCCATTGGAGTAACAAAATCTCAACAACGAACTACCTTCCTTAATGACAAGGCTACCATCCATTGGAGTAACAAAATCTCAACAACAAACTACCTTCCATGATGACGAGGCTACCATCCATTGGAGTAACAAAATCTCAACAACGAACTACCTTCCATAATGACAAGGCTACCATCCATTGGAGTAACAAAATCTAAACAACGAACAACCTTCCATAATGACAAGGCTTCCATCCATTGGAGTAACAAAATCTCAACATCGAACTACCTTCCATAATGACAAGGCTACCGTCCATAGGAGTAATAAAATCTCAACAATGAACTACCTTCTATAATGACAAGGCTACCATCCATTAGGGTAACAAAATCTCAACAACAAACTACCTTCCATAATGACAAGGCTGCCATCCATTGGAGTAACAAAATCTCAACAACGAACTACCTACCATAATGACAAGGCTGCCATCCATTGGAGTAAAAAAATCTCAACAAAAAACTACCTTCCAAAATGACAAGGTTACCATCCATTGGAGTAAAAAAATCTCAACAACAAACTACCTTCCAAAATGACAAGGATACCATCCATTGGAGTAACAAAATCTCAACAACAAACTACCTTCACAAATGACAAGGATACCATCCATTAGAGTAACAAAATCTCAACAATGAACTACCTTCCATAATAACAAGGCTACCATTCATTGGAGTAACAAAATCTCAACAACGAACAACCTTCCATAATAATAAGGCTACCATCCTTGGAGTAACAAAAACTCAACAACGAACTACCTACCATAATGACAAGGCTACCATCCATTGGAGTAACAAAATCTCAAAAATTAACTAGCTTCTATAATAACAAGGCTACCATCCATTAAGGTAATAAAACCTTAACAACAAATTACCTTCCATAATGACAAGGCTACCATCCATTGGAGTAACATAATCTCAACAACGAACTACCTTCCAAAATTACAAGGCTACCATCCATTGGAGTAAAAAAACTCAATAATGAACCACCTGCCTTAATTACAAGGCATCCATTGGAGTAAAAAAATCTCAACAACGAACTACCTTCCATAATGAAAAGGCTACCTTCCATTGGAATAAAGAAATCTCAACTATGAACTTCCTTCCATAATGAAAAGGCTACCATCCATTGGAGTAACAAAATGTCAACAATGAACTACCTTCTAAAATGACAAGGCTACCAATCATTGGACTAACAAAATCTCAACAATGTACTACATACCATAATGACAAGGCTACCATCCATTGGAGTAACAAAATCTCAACAACGAACTACCTTCCATAATGACAAAGCTACCATCCATTGGAGTAACAAAATCTCAACAACGAACTACCTTCCATAATGACAAGGCTACCATCCATTGGAGTAACAAAATCTCAACATCAAACTACCTTCCATAATGACAAGGCTACCGTCCATAGGAGTAATAAAATCTCAACAATGAACTACCTTCTATAATGACAAGGCTACCATCCATTAGGGTAACAAAATCTCAACAACAAACTACCTTCCATAATGACAAGCCTGCCATCCATTGGAGTAACAAAATATAATCAACGAACTACCTTCCATAATGACAAGGCTGCCATCCATTGGATTAACAAAATCTCAACAACAAACTACCTTCCAAAATGACAAGGTTACCATCCATTGGAGTAAAAAAATCTCAACAACAAACTACCTTCCAAAATGACAAGGTTACCATCCATTGGAGTAACAAAATCTCAACAACAAACTACCTTCACAAATGACAAGGATACCATCCATTAGAGTAACAAAATCTCAACAATGAACTACCTTCCATAATGACAAGGCTACCATTCATTGGTGTAACAAAATCTCAACAACGAACAACCTTCCATAATGATAAGGCTACCATCCATTGGAGTAACAAAATCTCAACAACGAACTACCTACCATAATGACAAGGCTACCATCCATTGGAGTAACAAAATCTCAACAATGAACTAGCTTTTATAATAACAAGGCTACCATCCATTAAGGTAATAAAACCTCAACAAGAAACTACCTTCCATAATGACAAGGCTACCATCCATTGGAGTAACATAATCTCAACAACGAACTACCTTCCAAAATTACAAGGTTATCATCCATTGGAGTAAAAAAAACTCAACAATGAACCACCTGCCTTAATTACAAGGCATCCATTGGAGTAAAAAAATCTCAACAACGAACTACCTTCCATAATGAAAAGGCTACCTTCCATTGGAATAAAGAAATCTCAACTATGAACTGCCTTCCATAATGAAATGGCTACCATCCATTGGAGTAACAAAATCTCAAGTATGAACTACATACCATAATGACAAGGCTACCATCCATTGGAGTAACAAAATCTCAACAACGAACTACCTTCCATAATGACAAGGCTACCATCCATTGGAGTAACAAAATCTCAACAACGGACTACCTTCCATAATGACAAGGCTACCATCCATTGGAGTAACAAAATCTAAACATCGAACTACCTTCCATAATGACAAGGCTACCGTCCATAGGAGTAATAAAATATCAACAATGAACTACCTTCTATAATGACAAGGCTACCATCCATTAGGGTAACAAAATCTCAACAACAAACTACCTTTCATAATGACAAGGCTGCCATCCATTGGAGTAACAAAATCTCAACAACAAACTACCTTCCAAAATGACAAGGTTACCATCCATTGGAGTAACAAAATCTCAACAACAATCTACCTTCCAAAATGACAAGGTTACCATCCATTGGAGTATCAAAATCTCAACAACAAACTACCTTCACAAATGACAAGGATACCATCCATTAGAGTAACAAAATATCAACAATGAACTACCTTCCATAATGACAAGGCTACCATTCATTGGAGTAACAAAATCTCAACAACAAACAACCTTCCATATTGATAAGGCTACCATCCATTGGAGTAACAAAATCTCAACAACGAACTACCTACCATAATGAAAAGGCTACCATTCATTGGAGTAACTAAATCTCAACAATGAACTAGCTTCTATAATAACAAGGCTACCATCCATTAAGGTAATAAAACCTCAACAACAAACTACCTTCCAAAATTACAAGGCTACCATCCATTGGAGTAAAAAAAACTCAACAATGAACCACCTGCCTTAATTACAAGGCATCCATTGGAGTAAAAAAATCTCAACAACGAACTACCTTCCATAATGAAAAGGCTACCTTCCATTGGAATAACGAAATCTCAAATATGAACTACCTTCCATATTAAAAAGGCTACCATCCATTGGAGTAACAAAATGTCAACAATGAACTACCTTCCAAAATGACAAGGCTACCAATCATTGGAGTAAAAAAATCTCAACAATGAACTACATACCATAATGACAAGGCTACAATCCATTGGAGTAACAAAATCTCAACAACTAACTACCTTCCATAATGACAAGGCTACCATCCATTGGAGTACCAAAATCTCAACAACGAACTACCTTCCATAATGACAAGGCTACAATCGAATGGAGTAACAAATTCTCCACAACGTACTACGTTCCATAATGACAAGGCTACCATCAATTGGAGTAACAAAATATCAACAATGAACTACCTTCCATAATGGCAAGGGTACCATCCATTGGAGTTACAAAAGATCAACAAGGAACTACCTTCCATAATGACAAAGCTACCATCCATTGGAGTAACAAAATCTCAACAACGAACTACCTTCCATAATGACAAGGGTACCATCCATTGGAGTAACAAAATCTCAACAACGAACTACCTCCCATAATGACAAGGCTACCATCCAATGGAGTAACAAAATCTAGACAACAAACTACCTTCCATAATGACAAGGCTACCATCCATTGGAGTAACAAAATCTAAACAACGAACTTCCTCCCATAATGACAAGGCTACCATAACAAAATCTCAACAACGAAATTCCTTCCATAATGACAAGGCTGCCATCCATTGGAGTAACAAAATCTCAACAACACACTACCTTCCAAAATGACAAGGTTACCATCCATTGGAGTAACAAAATCTAAACAACAAACTACCTTCACAAATGACAAGGATACCATCCATTAGAGTAACAAAATCTAAACAATGAACTACCTTCCATAATGAAAAGGCTACCATTCATTGGAGTAACAAAATCTCTACAATGAACAACCTTCCATATTGATAAGGCTACCATCCCTTGGAGTAACAAAATCTCAACAACAAACTACCTACCATAATGACAAGGCTACCATCCATTGGAGTAACAAAATCTCAACAATGAACTAGCTTCTATAATAACAAGGCTACCATCATTAAGGTAATAAAACCTCAACAACAAACTACCTTCCATAATGACAAGGCTACCATCCATTGGAGTAACATAATCTCAACAACGAACTACCTTCAAAAATTACAAGGCTACCATCCATTGGAGTAAAAAAAACTCAACAATGAACTACCTGCCTTAATTACAAGGCATCCATTGGAGTAAAAAAATCTCAACAACGAACTACCTTCCATAATGAAAAGGCTACCTTCCATTGGAATAACAAAATCTCAACTATGAACTACCTTCCATAATGAAAAGGCTACCATCCATTGGAATAACAAAATGTCAATAATGAACTACCTTCCAAAATGACAAGGCTACCAATCATTGGAGTAACAAAATCTCAATAATGAACTACATACCATAATGACAAGGCTACCATCCATTGGAGTAACAAAATCTCAACAACGAACTACCTTCCATAATGACAAGGCTACCATCCATTGGATTACCAAAATCTCAACAACGAACTACCTTCCATAATGACAAGGCTACAATCGAATGGCGTAACAAATTCTCGACAACGTAGTACGTTCCATAATGACAAGGCTACCATCAATTGGAGTAACAAAATCTCTACAATGAACTACCTTCCATAATGGCAAGGGTACCATCCATTGGAGTAACAAAAGATCAACAACAAACTACCTTCACAAATGGAAGGATACCATCCATTAGAGTAACAAAATCTCAACAATGAACTACCTTCCATAATGACAAGGCTACCATTCATTGGAGTAACAAAATCTCAACAACGAACAACCTTCCATATTGATAAGGCTACCATCCATTGGAGTAACAAAATCTCAACAACGAACTACCTACCATAATGACAAGGCTACCATTCATTGGAGTAACAAAATCTCAACAATGAACTAGCTTCTATAATAACAAGGCTACCATCCATTAAGGTAATAAAACCTCAACAACAAACTACCTTCCAAAATTACAAGGCTACCATCCATTGGAGTAAAAAAAACTCAACAATGAACCACCTGCCTTAATTACAAGGCATCCATTGGAGTAAAAAAATCTCAACAACGAACTACCTTCCATAATGAAAAGGCTACCTTCCATTGGAATAACGAAATCTCAACTATGAACTACCTTCCATATTAAAAAGGCTACCATCCATTAGAGTAACAAAATGTCAACAATGAACTACCTTCCAAAATGACAAGGCTACCAATCATTGGAGTAACAAAATCTCAACAATGAACTACATACCATAATGACAAGGCTACAATCCATTGGAGTAACAAAATCTCAACAACTAACTACCTTCCATAATGACAAGGCTACCATCCATTGGAGTACCAAAATCTCAACAACGAACTACCTTCCATAATGACAAGGCTACAATCGAATGGAGTAACAAGTTCTCCACAACGTACTACGTTCCATAATGACAAGGCTACCATCAATTGGAGTAACAAAATATCAACAATGAACTACCTTCCATAATGGCAAGGGTACCATCCATTGGAGTAACCAAAGATCAACAAGGAACTACCTTCCAAAATGACAAAGCTACCATCCATTGGAGTAACAAAATCTCAACAACGAACTACCTTCCATAATGACAAGGCTACTATCCATTGGAGTAACAAAATCTCAAAACCGAACTACATTCCATAATGACAAGGCTACCATCCATTGGAGTAACAAAATCTCAAACACGAACTACCTTCCATAATGACAAGGCTACCATCCTTTGGAGTAAAAAAATCTCAACAACAAACTACCTTCCATAATGACAAGGCTACCGTCCATAGGAGTAACAAAATCTCAACAATGAACTACCTTCTATAATGACAAGACTACCATCCATTAGGGTAACAAAATCTCAACAACAAACTACCTTCCAAAATGACAAGGTTACCATCTATTGGAGTAAAAAAATCTCAACAATAAACTACCTTCCAAAATGAGAAGGTTACCATCCATTGGAGTAACAAAATCTCAACAAAAAACTACCTTCACAAATGACAAGGATACCATCCATTAGAGTAACAAAATCTGAACAATGAACTACCTTCCATAATGACAAGGCTACCATTCATTGGAGTAACAAAATCTCAACAACGAACTACTTTCCATAATGATAAGGCTACCATCCATTGGAGTAACAAAATCTCAACAACGAACTACCTTCCATAATGACAAGGCTACCTTCCATTGGAATTATGAATTTTAACTATGAACTACCTTCCATAATGACAAGGCTACCATCCATTGGAGTAACAAAATGTCGACAATGAACTACCTTCCGAAACGACAAGGCTTCCAATCATTGGAGTAACAAAATCTTAACAACAAACTACCTTCCATAATGACAAGGCTACCATCCATTAGAGTAACAAAATCTCAACAATTAACTACCTATCATAATGACAAGGCTACCATCCATTGGAGTCAAAAATATCAACAACGAACTAACTTCCATAATGACAATCTACCATCCATTGAGGTACCAAAATCTCAACAATGAACTACCTTCCATAATGACAAGGCTACAATCGAATAGAGTAACAAAATCTCAACAAGGAACTACCTTCCATAATGACAAGGCTACAATCCAATGGAGTAACAAAATATCAACAAGGAACTACCTTCCATAATGACAAAGCTACCATCCATTGGAGTATAAAAATCTCAACGACGAACTACCTTCCATAATGACAAGGGTACCATCCATTGGAGTAACAAAATCTCAACAACGAACTACCTCCCATAATGACAGGGCTACCATCCAATGGAGTAACAAAATCTAGACAACAAACTACCTTCCATAATGACAAGGCTACAATCCATTGGAGTAACAAAATCTCAACAACGAACTACCTTCCATAATGACAAGGCTACCATCCATTGGAGTAATAAAATCTCAACAACAAACTACCTTCCATAATGACAAGGCTACCATCCATAGGAGTAACAAAATCTCAACAACGAACTATCTTCCATGATGACAAGGCTGCCATAGATTGCAGTAATAAAATCTCAACAACGAACTACCTTCCATAATGAAAAGGCTACCATCCATTGGAGTAAGAAAATCTCAACAAAGAACTACCTTCCATAATGACAAGGCTACCATCCATTGGAGTAACAAAATCTCAACAGCGAACTACCTTCCATAATGACAAGGCTACCGTCCATAGGAGTAATAAAATCTCAACAATGAACTACCTTCTATAATGACAAGGCTACCATCTATTGGAGTAATAAAATCTCAACAACAAACTACCTTCCATAATGACAAGGCTACCGTCCATAGGAGTAACAAAATCTCAACAATGAACTACCTTCCATAATGACAAGGATGCCATCCATTGGAGTAACAAAATCTCAACAATAAACTACCTACCAAAATGACAATGTTACCATCCATTGGAGTAAAAAAATCTCAACAACAAACTACCTTCCAAAATGACAAGGATACCATCCATTGGGGTAACAAAATCTCAACAACAAACTACCTTCACAAATGTAAAAGGATACCATCCATTAGAGTAACAAAATCTCAACAATGAACTACCTTCCATAATGACAAGGCTACCCTTCATTGGAGTAACAAAATCTCAACAACAAACAACCTTCCATAATGATAAGGCTACCATCCATTGGAGTAACAAAATCTCAACAACAAACTACCCAGCATAATGACAAGGCTACCATCCATTAAGGTAATAAAACCTAAACAACAAACTACCTTCCATAATGACAAGGCTACCATCCATTAGAGTAACAAAATATCAACACTGAACTACCTTCCATAATGACAAGGCTACCATCCATTGGAGTAACAAAATCTCAATAACAAACTACCTTCCATAATGACAAGGATATCATCCATCGGAGTAACAAAATCTCAACAAGGAACTACCTTCCATAATGACAAGGCTACCATCCAATGGAGTAACAAAATCTCAACAATGAACTACCTTCCATAATGACAAGGCTACCATCCATTGGAGTAAAAAAATCTCAACAATGAACTACCTTCCATAATGACAAGGCTACCATCCATTGGAGTAACAAAATCTCAACAACAAACTACCTTCCATAATGACAAGGCTACAATCGAATAGAGTAACAAAATCTCAACAAGGAACTACCTTCCATAATGACAAGGCTACAATCCAATGGAGTAACAAAATATCAACAAGTAACTACCTTCCATAATGACAAAGCTACCATCCATTGGAGTAACAAAATCTCAACAATGAACTACCTTCCATAATGACAAGGGTACAATCCATTGGAGTAACAAAATATCAACAACGAACTACCTCCCATAATGACAAGGCTACAATCCTATGGAGTAACAAAATCTAGACAACAAACTACCTTCAATAATGACAAGGCTACCATCCATTGGAGTAACAAAATATCAACAACGAACTTCCTTCCATAATGACAAGGCTACCATAACAAAATCTCAACAACAAAATTCTTTCCATAATGACAAGCCTACCATCCATTAGAGTAACAAAATATTAACACTGAACTACCTTCCATAATGACAAGGCTACCATCCTTTGGAGTAAAAAAATCTCAATAACAAACTACCTTCCATAATGACAAGGATATCATCCAATGGAGTAACAAAATCTCAACAACGAACTACCTTCCATAATGACAAGGCTACCATCCATTGGAGTAACAAAATCTCAACAACGAACTACCTTCCATGATGACAAGGCTACCATCCATTGGAGTAACAAAATCTCAACAACGAACTACATTCCATAATGAAAAGGCTACCATCCATTGGAGTAAAAAAATCTCAACAACGAACTACCTTCAATAATGACAAGGCTACCATCCATTGGAGTAACAAAATTTCAACATCGAACTACCTTCCATAATGACAAGGCTACCATCCATTCGAGTAACAAAATATCAACAATGAACTACCTTCCATAATGACAAGGCTACCATTCATTGGTGTAACAAAATCTCAACAACAAACAACCTTCCATAATGATAAGGCTACCATCCATTCGAGTAACAAAATATCAACAACAAACTACCTAGCATAATGACAAGGCTACCATCCATTGGAGTAACAAAATCTCAATAATGAACTAGCTTCTATAATAACAAGGCTACCATCCATTAAGGTAATAAAACCTCAACAACAAACTACCTTCCATAATGACAAGGCTACCATCCATTAGAGTAACATAATCTCAACAATGAACTACCTTACAAAATTACAAGGCTACCATCCATTGGAGTAAAAAAAACTCAACAATGAACCACCTGCCTTAATTACAAGGCATCCATTGGATTAAAAAAATATCAACAACGAACTACCTTCCATAATGAAAAGGCTACCTTCCATTGGAATAACGAAATCTCAACTATGAACTACCTTCCATAATGAAAAGGCTACCATCCATTGGAGTAACAAAATGTCAACAATGAACTACCTTCCAAAATGACAAGGCTACCAATCATTGGAGTAACAAAATCTCAACAATGAACTACATACCATAATGACAAGGATATCATCCATTGGAGTAACAAAATCTCAACAACGAACTACCTTCCTTAATGACAAGGCCACCATCCATTGGAGTAACAAAATCTCAACAACAAACTACCTTCCATGATGACAAGGCTACCATCCATTGGAGTAACAAAATCTCAACAATGAACTACCTTCCATAATGACAAGGCTACCATCCATTGGAGTACCAAAATCTCAACAACGAACTACCTTCCATAATGACAAGGCTACCATCCATTGGAGTAACAAAATCTCAACATCGAACAACCTTCCATAATGACAGGGCTACCTTCCATTGGAGTAACAAAATCTAGACAACAAACTATCTTCCATAATGACAAGGCTACCATCCATTGGAGTAACAAAATCTCAACAACGAACTTCCTTCCATAATGACAAGGCTACCATAAAAAAATCTCAACAACGAAATTCCTTCCATAATTACAAGGCTACCATCCATTAGAGTAACAAAATAACAACACTGAACTACCTTCCATAAAGACAAGGCTACCATCCATTGGAGTAAAAAAACTTTATAACAAACTACCTTCCATAATGACAAGGATATCATCCATTGGAGTAACAAAATCTCAACAAGGAACTACCTTCCATAATGACAAGGCTACCATCCAATGGAGTAACAAAATCTCAACAACGAACTATCTTCCATAATGACAAGGCTACCATCCATTGGAGTAACAAAATCTCAACAATGAACTACCTTCCATAATGACAAGGCTACCATCCATTGGAGTAACAAAATCTCAACAACGAACTACCTTCCATAATGACAAGGCTACAATCGAATAGAGTAACAAAATCTCAACAAGGAACTACCTTTCATAATGACTAGGCTACAATCCAATGGAGTAACAAAATATCAACAAGGAACTACCTTCCATAATGACAAAGCTACCATCCATTGGAGTAACAAAATCTCAACAATGAACTACCTTCCATAATGACAAGGGTACCATCCATTGGAGTAACAAAATATCAACAACGAACTACCTCCCATAATGACAAGGCTACCATCCTATGGAGTAACAAAATCTAGACAACAAACTACCTTCAATAATGACAAGGCTACCATCCATTGGAGTAACAAAATATCAACAACGAACTTCCTTCCATAATGACAAGGCTACCATAACAAAATCTCAACAACAAAATTCCTTCCATAATGACAAGCCTACCATCCATTAGAGTAACAAAATATTAACACTGAACTACCTTCCATAATGACAAGGCTACCATCCTTTGGAGTAAAAAAATCTCAATAACAAACTACCTTCCATAATGACAAGGATATCATCCAATGGAGTAACAAAATCTCAACAACGAACTACCTTCCATAATGACAAGGCTACCATCCATTGGAGTAACAAAATCTCAACAACGAACTACCTTCCATGATGACAAGGCTACCATCCATTGAAGTAACAAAATCTCAACAACGAACTACATTCCATAATGACAAGGATACCATCCATTGGAGTAAAAAAATCTCAACAACGAACTACCTTCAATAATGACAAGGCTACCATCCATTGGAGTAACAAAATTTCAACATCGAACTACCTTCCATAATGACAAGGCTACCATCCATAGGAGTAATAAAATCTCAACAATGAACTACCTTCTATAATGACAAGGCTACCATCCATTAGGGTAACAAAATCTCAACAGCGAACTACCTTCCATAATAACAAGGCTACCGTCCATAGGAGTAACAAAATCTCAACAATGAACTACCTTCCATAATGAAAAGGCTGCCATCCATTGGAGTAAGAAAATCTCAACAATAAACTACCTTCCAAAATGACAATGTTACCATCCATTGGAGTAAAAAAATCTCAACAACAAACTACCTTCCAAAATGACAAGGTTACCATCCATTGGAGTAACAAAATCTCAACAACAAACTACCTTCACAAATGACAAGGATACCATCCATTAGAGTAACAAAATATCAACAATGAACTACCTTCCATAATGACAAGGCTACCATTCATTGGTGTAACAAAATCTCAACAACAAACAACCTTCCATAATGATAAGGCTACCATCTATTCGAGTAACAATATATCAACAACGAACTACCTAGCATAATGACAAGGCTACCATCCATTGGAGTAACAAAATCTCAACAACAAACTACCTTCCATAATGACAAGGCTACCATCCATTGGAGTAACAAAATCTCAACAACGAACTACCTTCAATAATGACAAGGCTACCATCCATTGGAGTAACAAAATCTCAACATCGAACTACCTTCCATAATGACAAGGCTACCATCCATAGGAGTAATAAAATCTAAACAATGAATTACCTTCTATAATGACAAGGCTACCATCCATTAGGGTAACAAAATCTCAACAACAAACTACCTTCCATAATGACAAGGCTACCGTCCATAGGAGTAACAAAATCTCAACAATGAACTACCTTCCATAATGACAAGGCTGCCATCCATTGGAGTAACAAAATCTCAACAATAAACTACCTACCAAAATGACAATGTTACCATCGATTGGAGTAAAAAAATCTCAACAACAAACTACCTTCCAAAATCACAAGGATACCATCCATTGGAGTAACAAAATCTCAACAACAAACTACCTTCACAAATGACAAGGATACCATCCATTAGAGTAACAAAATCTCAACAATGAACTACCTTCCATAATGACAAGGCTACCATTCATTGGAGTAACAAAATCTCAACAACAAACAACCTTCCATAATGATAAGGCTACCATCCATTCGAGTAACAATATATCAACAACGAACTACCTAGCATAATGACAAGGCTACCATCCATTGGAGTAACAAAATCTCAACAATGAACTAGCTTCTATAATAACAAGGCTACCATCCATTAAGGTAATAAAACCTCAACAACAAACTACCTTCCATAATGACAAGGCTACCATCCATTAGAGTAACATAATCTCAACAAAGAACTACCTTACAAAATTACAAGGCTACCATCCATTGGAGTAAAAAAAACTCAACAATGAACCACCTGCCTTAATTACAAGGCATCCATTGGATTAAAAAAATATCAACAACGAACTACCTTCCATAATGAAAATGCTACCTTCCATTGGAATATCGAAATCTCAACTATGAACTACCTTCCATAATGAAAAGGCTACCATCCATTGGAGTAACAAAATGTCAACAATGAACTACCTTCCAAAATGACAAGGCTACCAATCATTGGAGTAACAAAATCTCAACAATGAACTACATACCATAATGACAAGGATATCATCCATTGGAGTAACAAAATCTCAACAACGAACTACCTTCCTTTATGACAAGGCTACCATCCATTGGAGTAACAAAATCTCAACAAAAAACTACCTTCCATGATGACAAGGCTACCATCCATTGGAGTAACAAAATCTCAACAACGAACTACCTTCCATAATGACAAGGCTACCATCCATTGGAGTAACAAAATATCAACATCGAACAACCTTCCATAATGACAAGGCTACCTTCCATTGGAGTAACAAAATCTCAACAATGAACTACCTTCCATAATGACAAGGGTACCATCCATTGGAGTAACAAAATCTCAACAACAAACTACCTCCCATAATGACAAGGCTACCATCCAATGGAGTAACAAAATCTAGACAACAAACTATCTTCCATAATGACAAGGCTACAATCCATTGGAGTAACAAAATCTCAACAACGAACTTCCTTCCATAATGACAAGGCTACCATAAAAAAATCTCAACAACGAAATTCCTTCCATAATGACAAGGCTACCATCCATTAGAGTAACAAAATAACAACACTGAACTACCTTCCATAAAGACAAGGCTACCATCCATTGGAGTAACAAAATCTCAATAACAAACTCCTTCCATAATGACAAGGATATCATCCATTGGAGTAACAAAATCTCAACAAGGAACTACCTTCCATAATGACAAGGCTACCATCCAATGGAGTAACAAAATCTCAACCACGAATTACCTTCCATAATGACAAGGCTACCATCCATTGGAGTAACAAAATCTCAACAACGAACTACCTTCCATAATGACAAGGCTACCATCCATTGGAGTAACAAAATCTCAACAACGAACTACCTTCCATAATGACAAGGCTACAATCGAATAGAGTAACAAAATCTCAACAAGGAACTACCTTCCATAATGACAAGGCTACAATCCAATGGAGTAACAAAATATCAACAAGGAACTACCTTCCATAATGACAAAGCTACCATCCATTGGAGTAACAAAATCTCAACAACGAACTACCTTCCATAATGACAAGGGTACCATCCATTGGAGTAACAAAATCTCAACAACGAACTACCTCCCATAATGACAAGGCTACCATCCTATGCAGTAACAAAATCTAGACAACAAACAACCTTCCATAAATGACAAGTCTACCATCCATTGGAGTAACAAAATATCAACAACGAACTTCCTTCCATAATGACAAGGCTACCATAAAAAAATCTCAACAACGAAATTCCTTCCATAATGACAAGGCTACCATCCATTAGAGTAACAAAATATCAACACTGAACTACCTTCCATAATGACAAGGCTACCATCCATTGGAGTAATAAAATCTCAATAACAAACTACCTTCCATAATGACAAGGATATCATCCATTGGAGTAACAAAATCTCAACAAGGAACTACCTTCCATAATGACAAGGCTACCATCCATTGGAGTAACAAAATCTCAACAATGAACTACCTTCCATAATGACAAGGCTACCATCCATTGGAGTAACAAAATCTCAACAACGAACTACCTTCCATAATGACAAGGCTACAATCGAATAGAGTAACAAAATCTCAACAAGGAACTACCTTCCATAATGACAAGGCTACAATCCAATGGAGTAACAAAATATCAACAAGGAACTACCTTCCATAATGACAAAGCTACCATCCATTGGAGTAACAAAATCTCAACAACGAACTACCTTCCATAATGACAAGGGTACCATCCATTGGAGTAACAAAATCTCAACAGCGAACTACCTCCCATAATGACAAGGCTACCATCCTATGGAGTAACAAAATCTAGACAACAAACAACCTTCCATAAATGACAAGTCTACCATCCATTGGAGTAACAAAATATCAACAACGAACTTCCTTCCATAATGACAAGGCTACCATAAAAAAATCTCAACAACAAAATTCCTTCCATAATGACAAGCCTACCATCCATTAGAGTAACAAAATATCAACACTGAACTACCTTCCATAATGACAAGGCTACCATCCTTTGGAGTAAAAAAATCTCAATAACAAACTACCTTCCATAATGACAAGGATATCATCCATTGGAGTAACAAAATCTCAACAACGAACTACCTTCCTTAATGAAAAGGCTACCATCCATTTGAGTAACAAAATCTCAACAACAAACTACCTTCCACGATGACAAGGCTACCATCCATTGGAGTAACAAAATCTCAACAATAAACTACCTACCAAAATGACAATGTTACCATCGATTGGAGTAAAAAAATCTCAACAACAAACTACCTTCCAAAATGACAAGGATACCATCCATTGGAGTAACAAAATCTCAACAACAAACTACCTTCACAAATGACAAGGATACCATCCATTAGAGTAACAAAATATCAACAATGAACTACCTTCCATAATGACAAGGCTACCATTCATTGGAGTAACAAAATCTCAACAACAAACAACCTTCCATAATGATAAGGCTACCATCCATTGGATTAACAAAATCTCAACAACGAACTACCTAGCATAATGACAAGGCTACCATCCATTGGAGTAACAAAATCTCAACAATGAACTAACTTCTATAATATCAAGGCTACCATCCATTAAGGTAATAAAACCTCAACAACAAACTACCTTCCATAATGACAAGGCTACCATCCATTAGAGTAACATAATCTCAACAACGAACTACCTTACAAAATTACAAGGCTACCATCCATTGGAGTAAAAAAAACTCAACAATGAACGACCTGCCTTAATTACAAGGCATCCATTGGATTAAAAAAATATCAACAACGAACTACCTTCCATAATGAAAAGGCTACCTTCCATTGGAATAACGAAATCTCAACTATGAACTACCTTCCATAATGAAAAGGCTACCATCCATTGGAGTAACAAAATGTTAACAATGAACTACCTTCCAAAATGACAAGGCTACCAATCATTGGAGTAACAAAATCTCAACAATGAACTACATACAATAATGACAAGGATATCATCCATTGGAGTAACAAAATCTCAACAACGAACTACCTTCCTTAATGACAAGGCTACCATCCATTGGAGTAACAAAATCTCAACAACAAACTACCTTCCATGATGACAAGGCTACCATCCATCGGAGTAACAAAATCTCAACAACGAACTACCTTCCATAATGACAAGGCTACCATCCATTGGAGTAACAAAATCTCAACATCGAACAACCTTCCATAATGACAAGGCTACCTTCCATTGGAGTAACAAAATCTCAACAATGAACTACCTTCCATAATGACAAGGGTACCATCCATTGGAGTAACAAACTCTCAACAACAAACTACCTCCCATAATGACAAGGCTACCATCCAATGGAGTAACAAAATCTAGACAACAAACTATCTTCCATAATGACAAGGCTACAATCCATTGGAGTAACAAAATCTCAACAACGAACTTCCTTCCATAATGACAAGGCTACCATAAAAAAATCTCAACAACGAAATTCCTTCCATAATGAGAAGGCTACCATCCATTAGAGTAACAAAATAACAACACTGAACTACCTTCCATAAAGACAAGGCTACCATCCATTGGAGTAACAAAATCTCAATAACAAACTACCTTCCATAATGACAAGGATATCATCCATTGGAGTAACAAAATCTCAACAAGGAACTACCTTCCATAATGACAAGGCTACCATCCAATGGAGTAACAAAATCTCAACAACGAATTACCTTCCATAATGACAAGGCTACCATCCATTGGAGTAACAAAATCTCAACAACAAACTACCTTCCATAATGACAAGGCTACCATCCATTGGAGTAACAAAATCTCAACAACGAACTACCTTCCATAATGACAAGGCTACAATCAAATGGAGCAACAAATTCTCAACAACGTACTACGTTCCATAATGACAAGGCTACCATCAATTGGAGTAACAAAATCTCAACAATGAACTACCTTCCATAATGGCAAGGGTACCATCTATTGGAGTAACAAAAGATCAACAAAGAACTACCTTCCATAATGACAAGGCTACCTTCCATTGGAGTAACAAAATCTCAAAAATGAACTACCTTCCATAATGACAAGGGTACCATCCATTGGAGTAACAAAATCTCAACAACGAACTACCTCCCATAATGACAAGGCTACCATCCAATGGAGTAACAAAATCTAGACAACAAACTATCTTCCATAATGACAAGGCTACAATCCATTTGAGTAACAAAATCTCAAAAATGAACTTCCTTCCATAATGACAAGGCTACCATAAAAAAATATCAACAACGAAATTCCTTCCATAATAAAAAGGCTACCATCCATTAGAGTAACAAAATATCAACACTGAACTACCTTCCATAATGACAAGGCTACCATCCATTGGAGTAATAAAATCTCAATAACAAACTACCTTCCATAATGACAAGGATATAATCCATTGGAGTAACAAAATCTCAACAAGGAACTACTTTCCATAATGACAAGGCTACCATCCAATGGAGTAACAAAATCTCAACAACGAATTACCTTCCATAATGACAAGGCTACCATCCATTGGAGTAACAAAATCTCAACAACGAACTACCTTCCATGATGACAAGGCTACCATCCATTGAAGTAACAAAATCTCAACAACGAACTACATTCCATAATGACAAGGATACCATCCATTGGAGTAAAAAAATCTCAACAATGAACTACCTTCAATAATGACAAGGCTACCATCCATTGGAGTAACAAAATTTCAACATCGAACTACCTTCCATAATGACAAGGCTACCATCCATAGGAGTAATAAAATCTCAACAATGAACTACCTTCTATAATGACAAGGCTACCATCCATTAGGGTAACAAAATCTCAACAGCGAACTACCTTCCATAATAACAAGGCTACCGTCCATAGGAGTAACAAAATCTTAACAATGAACTACCTTCCATAATGAAAAGGCTGCCATCCATTGGAGTAAGAAAATCTCAACAATAAACTACCTTCCAAAATGACAATGTTACCATCCATTGGAGTAAAAAAATCTCAACAACAAACTACCTTCCAAAATGACAAGGTTACCATCCATTGGAGTAACAAAATCTCAACAACAAACTACCTTCACAAATGACAAGGATACCATCCATTAGAGTAACAAAATATCAACAATGAACTACCTTCCATAATGACAAGGCTACCATTCATTGGTGTAACAAAATCTCAACAACAAACAACCTTCCATAATGATAAGGCTACCATCTATTCGAGTAACAATATATCAACAACGAACTACCTAGCATAATGACAAGGCTACCATCCATTGGAGTAACAAAATCTCAACAACGAACTACCTTCCATAATGACAAGGCTACCATCCATTGGAGTAACAAAATCTCAACAACGAACTACCTTCAATAATGACAAGGCTACCATCCATTGGAGTAACAAAATCTCAACATCGAACTACCTTCCATAATGACAAGGCTACCATCCATAGGAGTAATAAAATCTAAACAATGAATTACCTTCTATAATGACAAGGCTACCATCCATTAGGGTAACAAAATCTCAACAACAAACTACCTTCCATAATGACAAGGCTACCGTCCATAGGAGTAACAAAATCTCAACAATGAACTACCTTCCATAATGACAAGGCTGCCATCCATTGGAGTAACAAAATCTCAACAATAAACTACCTTCCAAAATGACAATGTTACCATCGATTGGAGTAAAAAAATCTCAACAACAAACTACCTTCCAAAATGACAAGGATACCATCCATTGGAGTAACAAAATCTCAACAACAAACTACCTTCACAAATGACAAGGATACCATCCATTAGAGTAACAAAATCTCAACAATGAACTACCTTCCATAATGACAAGGCTACCATTCATTGGAGTAACAAAATCTCAACAACAAACAACCTTCCATAATGATAAGGCTACCATCCATTCGAGTAACAATATATCAACAACGAACTACCTAGCATAATGACAAGGCTACCATCCATTGGAGTAACAAAATCTCAACAATGAACTAGCTTCTATAATAACAAGGCTACCATCCATTAAGGTAATAAAACCTCAACAACAAACTACCTTCCATAATGACAAGGCTACCATCCATTAGAGTAACATAATCTCAACAACGAACTACCTTACAAAATTACAAGGCTACCATCCATTGGAGTAAAAAAAACTCAACAATGAACCACCTGCCTTAATTACAAGGCATCCATTGGATTAAAAAAATATCAACAACGAACTACCTTCCATAATGAAAATGCTACCTTCCATTGGAATAACGAAATCTCAACTATGAACTACCTTCCATAATGAAAAGGCTACCATCCATTGGAGTAACAAAATGTCAACAATGAACTACCTTCCAAAATGACAAGGCTACCAATCATTGGAGTAACAAAATCTCAACAATGAACTACATACCATAATGACAAGGATATCATCCATTGGAGTAACAAAATCTCAACAACGAACTACCTTCCTTTATGACAAGGCTACCATCCATTGGAGTAACAAAATCTCAACAAAAAACTACCTTCCATGATGACAAGGCTACCATCCATTGGAGTAACAAAATCTCAACAACGAACTACCTTCCATAATGACAAGGCTACCATCCATTGGAGTAACAAAATATCAACATCGAACAACCTTCCCTAATGACAAGGCTACCTTCCATTGGAGTAACAAAATCTCAACAATGAACTACCTTCCATAATGACAAGGGTACCATCCATTGGAGTAACAAAATCTCAACAACAAACTACCTCCCATAATGACAAGGCTACCATCCAATGGAGTAACAAAATCTAGACAACAAACTATCTTCCATAATGACAAGGCTACAATCCATTGGAGTAACAAAATCTCAACAACGAACTTCCTTCCATAATGACAAGGCTACCATAAAAAAATCTCAACAACGAAATTCCTTCCATAATGACAAGGCTACCATCCATTAGAGTAACAAAATAACAACACTGAACTACCTTCCATAAAGACAAGGCTACCATCCATTGGAGTAACAAAATCTCAATAACAAACTCCTTCCATAATGACAAGGATATCATCCATTGGAGTAACAAAATCTCAACAAGGAACTACCTTCCATAATGACAAGGCTACCATCCAATGGAGTAACAAAATCTCAACCACGAATTACCTTCCATAATGACAAGGCTACCATCCATTGGAGTAACAAAATCTCAACAACGAACTACCTTCCATAATGACAAGGCTACCATCCATTGGAGTAACAAAATCTCAACAACGAACTACCTTCCATAATGACAAGGCTACAATCGAATAGAGTAACAAAATCTCAACAAGGAACTACCTTCCATAATGACAAGGCTACAATCCAATGGAGTAACAAAATATCAACAAGGAACTACCTTCCATAATGACAAAGCTACCATCCATTGGAGTAACAAAATCTCAACAACGAACTACCTTCCATAATGACAAGGGTACCATCCATTGGAGTAACAAAATCTCAACAACGAACTACCTCCCATAATGACAAGGCTACCATCCTATGGAGTAACAAAATCTAGACAACAAACAACCTTCCATAAATGACAAGTCTACCATCCATTGGAGTAACAAAATATCAACAACGAACTTCCTTCCATAATGACAAGGCTACCATAAAAAAATCTCAACAACGAAATTCCTTCCATAATGACAAGGCTACCATCCATTAGAGTAACAAAATATCAACACTGAACTACCTTCCATAATGACAAGGCTACCATCCATTGGAGTAATAAAATCTCAATAACAAACTACCTTCCATAATGACAAGGATATCATCCATTGGAGTAACAAAATCTCAACAAGGAACTACCTTCCATAATGACAAGGGTACCATCCATTGGAGTAACAAAATCTCAACAATGAACTACCTTCCATAATGACAAGGCTACCATCCATTGGAGTAACAAAATCTCAACAACGAACTACCTTCCATAATGACAAGGCTACAATCGAATAGAGTAACAAAATCTCAACAAGGAACTACCTTCCATAATGACAAGGCTACAATCCAATGGAGTAACAAAATATCAACAAGGAACTACCTTCCATAATGACAAAGCTACCATCCATTGGAGTAACAAAATCTCAACAACGAACTACCTTCCATAATGACAAGGGTACCATCCATTGGAGTAACAAAATCTCAACAACGAACTACCTCCCATAATGACAAGGCTACCATCCTATGGAGTAACAAAATCTAGACAACAAACAACCTTCCATAAATGACAAGTCTACCATCCATTGGAGTAACAAAATATCAACAACGAACTTCCTTCCATAATGACAAGGCTACCATAAAAAAATCTCAACAACAAAATTCCTTCCATAATGACAAGCCTACCATCCATTAGAGTAACAAAATATCAACACTGAACTACCTTCCATAATGACAAGGCTACCATCCTTTGGAGTAAAAAAATCTCAATAACAAACTACCTTCCATAATGACAAGGATATCATCCATTGGAGTAACAAAATCTCAACAACGAACTACCTTCCTTAATGAAAAGGCTACCATCCATTTGAGTAACAAAATCTCAACAACAAAATACCTTCCACGATGACAAGGCTACCATCCATTGGAGTAACAAAATCTCAACAATAAACTACCTACCAAAATGACAATGTTACCATCGATTGGAGTAAAAAAATCTCAACAACAAACTACCTTCCAAAATGACAAGGATACCATCCATTGGAGTAACAAAATCTCAACAACAAACTACCTTCACAAATGACAAGGATACCATCCATTAGAATAACAAAATATCAACAATGAACTACCTTCCATAATGACAAGGCTACCATTCATTGGAGTAACAAAATCTCAACAACAAACAACCTTCCATAATGATAAGGCTACCATCCATTGGATTAACAAAATCTCAACAACGAACTACCTAGCATAATGACAAGGCTACCATCCATTGGAGTAACAAAATCTCAACAATGAACTAACTTCTATAATAACAAGGCTACCATCCATTAAGGTAATAAAACCTCAACAACAAACTACCTTCCATAATGACAAGGCTACCATCCATTAGAGTAACATAATCTCAACAACGAACTACCTTACAAAATTACAAGGCTACCATCCATTGGAGTAAAAAAAACTCAACAATGAACGACCTGCCTTAATTACAAGGCATCCATTGGATTAAAAAAATATCAACAACGAACTACCTTCCATAATGAAAAGGCTACCTTCCATTGGAATAACGAAATCTCAACTATGAACTACCTTCCATAATGAAAAGGCTACCATCCATTGGAGTAACAAAATGTTAACAATGAACTACCTTCCAAAATGACAAGGCTACCAATCATTGGAGTAACAAAATCTCAACAATGAACTACATACAATAATGACAAGGATATCATCCATTGGAGTAACAAAATCTCAACAACGAACTACCTTCCTTAATGACAAGGCTACCATCCATTGGAGTAACAAAATCTCAACAACAAACTACCTTCCATGATGACAAGGCTACCATCCATCGGAGTAACAAAATCTCAACAACGAACTACCTTCCATAATGACAAGGCTACCATCCATTGGAGTAACAAAATCTCAACATCGAACAACCTTCCATAATGACAAGGCTACCTTCCATTGGAGTAATAAAATCTCAACAATGAACTACCTTCCATAATGACAAGGGTACCATCCATTGGAGTAACAAACTCTCAACAACAAACTACCTCCCATAATGACAAGGCTACCATCCAATGGAGTAACAAAATCTAGACAACAAACTATCTTCCATAATGACAAGGCTACAATCCATTGGAGTAACAAAATCTCAACAACGAACTTCCTTCCATAATGACAAGGCTACCATAAAAAAATCTCAACAACGAAATTCCTTCCATAATGAGAAGGCTACCATCCATTAGAGTAACAAAATAACAACACTGAACTACCTTCCATAAAGACAAGGCTACCATCCATTGGAGTAACAAAATCTCAATAACAAACTACCTTCCATAATGACAAGGATATCATCCATTGGAGTAACAAAATCTCAACAAGGAACTACCTTCCATAATGATAAGGCTACCATCCAATGGAGTAACAAAATCTCAACAACGAATTACCTTCCATAATGACAAGGCTACCATCCATTGGAGTAACAAAATCTCAACAACAAACTACCTTCCATAATGACAAGGCTACCATCCATTGGAGTAACAAAATCTCAACAACGAACTACCTTCCATAATGACAAGGCTACAATCAAATGGAGCAACAAATTCTCAACAACGTACTACGTTCCATAATGACAAGGCTACCATCAATTGGAGTAACAAAATCTCAACAATGAACTACCTTCCATAATGGCAAGGGTACCATCTATTGGAGTAACAAAAGATCAACAAAGAACTACCTTCCATAATGACAAGGCTACCTTCCATTGGAGTAACAAAATCTCAAAAATGAACTACCTTCCATAATGACAAGGGTACCATCCATTGGAGTAACAAAATCTCAACAACGAACTACCTCCCATAATGACAAGGCTACCATCCAATGGAGTAACAAAATCTAGACAACAAACTATCTTCCATAATGACAAGGCTACAATCCATTTGAGTAACAAAATCTCAACAATGAACTTCCTTCCATAATGACAAGGCTACCATAAAAAAATATCAACAACGAAATTCCTTCCATAATAAAAAGGCTACCATCCATTAGAGTAACAAAATATCAACACTGAACTACCTTCCATAATGACAAGGCTACCATCCATTGGAGTAATAAAATCTCAATAACAAACTACCTTCCATAATGACAAGGATATAATCCATTGGAGTAACAAAATCTCAACAAGGAACTACTTTCCATAATGACAAGGCTACCATCCAATGGAGTAACAAAATCTCAACAACGAATTACCTTCCATAATGACAAGGCTACCATCCATTGGAGTAACAAAATCTCAACAACGAACTACCTTCCATAATGACAAGGCTACCATCCATTGGAGTAACAAAATCTCAACAACGAACTACCTTCCATAATGACAAGGCTACAATCGAATAGAGTAACAAAATCTCAACAAGGAACTACCTTCCATAATGACAAGGCTACAATCCAATGGAGTAACAAAATATCAACAAGGAACAACCTTCCATAATGACAAAGCTACCATCCATTGGAGTAACAAAATCTCAACAACGAACTACCTTCCATAATGACAAGGGTACCATCCATTGGAGTAACAAAATCTCAACAACGAACTACCTCCCATAATGACAAGGCTACCATCCTATGGAGTAACAAAATCTAGACAACAAACAACCTTCCATAAAAGACAAGTCTACCATCCATTGGAGTAACAAAATATCAACAACGAACTTCCTTCCATAATGACAAGGCTACCATAAAAAAATCTCAACAACGAAATTCCTTCCATAATGACAAGGCTACCATCCATTAGAGTAACAAAATATCAACACTGAACTACCTTCCATAATGACAAGGCTACCATCCATTGGAGTAATAAAATCTCAATAACAAACTACCTTCCATAATGACAAGGATATCATCCATTGGAGTAACAAAATCTCAACAAGGAACTACCTTCCATAATGACAAGGCTACCATCCATAGGAGTAACAAAATCTCAACAACGAACTACCTTCCATAATGACAAGGCTACCATCCATTGGAGTAACAAAATCTCAACAACGAACTACCTTCCATAATGACAAGGCTACAATCGAATAGAGTAACAAAATCTCAACAAGGAACTACCTTCCATAATGACAAGGCTACAATCCAATGGAGTAACAAAATATCAACAAGGAACTACCTTCCATAATGACAAAGCTACCATCCATTGGAGTAACAAAATCTCAACAACGAACTACCTTCCATAATGACAAGGGTACCATCCATTGGAGTAACAAAATCTCAACAACGAACTACCTCCCATAATGACAAGGCTACCATCCTATGGAGTAACAAAATCTAGACAACAAACTACCTTACATAAATGACAAGTCTACCATCCATTGGAGTAACAAAATATCAACAGCGAACTTCCTTCCATAATGACAAGGCTACCATAACAAAATCTCAACAACGAAATTCCTTCCATAATGACAAGCCTACCATCCATTAGAGTAACAAAATATCAACATTGAACTACCTTCCATAATGACAAGGCTACCATCCTTTGGAGTAAAAAAATCTCAATAACAAACTACCTTCCATAATGACAAGGATATCATCCATTGGAGTAACAAAATCTCAACAACAAACTACCTTCCTTAATGACAAGGCTACCATCCATTGGAGTAACAAAATCTCAACAACAAACTACCTTCCATGATGACAAGGCTACCATCCATTGGACTAACAAAATCTCAACAACGAACTACCTTCCATAATGACAAGGCTACCATCCATTGGAGTAACAAAATCTCAACAACGAACTACCTTCCATAATGACAAGGCTACCATTCATTGGAGTAACAAAATCTCAACAATAAACAACCTTCCATATTGATAAGGCTACCATCCATTGGAGTAACAAAATCTCAACAACGAACTACCTACCATAATGACAAGGCTACCATACATTGGAGTAACAAAATCTCAACAATGAACTAGCTTTTATAATAACAAGGCTACCATCCATTAAGGTAATAAAACCTCAACAACAAACTACCTTCCAAAATTACAAGGCTACCATCCATTGGAGTAAAAAAAACTCAACAATGAACCACCTGCCTTAATTACAAGGCATCCATTGGAGTAAAAAAATCTCAACAACGAACTACCTTCCATAATGAAAAGGCTACCTTCAATTGGAATAACGAAATCTCAACTATGAACTACCTTCCATAATGAAAAGGCTACCATCCATTGGAGTAACAAAATGTCAACAATGAACTACCTTCCAAAATGACAAGGCTACCAATCATTGGAGTAACAAAATTTCAACAATGAACTACATACCATAATGACAAGGCTACAATCAATTGGAGTAACAAAATCTCAACAACGAACTACCTTCCATAATGACAAGGCTACCATCCATTAGAGTACCAAAATCTCAACAACGAACTACCTTCCATAATGACAAGGCTACAATCGAATGGAGTAACAAATTCTCCACAACGTACTACGTTCCATAATGACAAGGCTACCATCAATTGGAGTAACAAAATATCAACAATGAACTACCTTCCATAATGGCAAGGGTACCATCCATTGGAGTAACAAAAGATCAACAAGGAACTACCTTCCATAATGACAAAGCTACCATCCATTGGAGTAACAAAATCTCAACAACGAACTACCTTCCATAATGACAAGGCTACAATCGAATAGAGTAACAAAATCTCAACAAGGAACTACCTTCCATAATGACAAGGCTACAATCCAATGGAGTAACAAAATATCAACAAGGAAATACCTTCCATAATGACAAAGCTACCATCCATTGGAGTAACAAAATCTCAACAACGAACTACCTTCCATAATGACAAGGGTACCATCCATTGGAGTAACAAAATCTCAACAACGAACTACCTCCCATAATGACAAGGCTACCATCCTATGGAGTAACAAAATCTAGACAACAAACAACCTTCCATAAATAACAAGTCTACCATCCATTGGAGTAACAAAATATCAACAACGAACTTCCTTCCATAATGACAAGGCTACCATAAAAAAATCTCAACAACGAAATTCCTTCCATAATGACAAGGCTACCATCCATTAGAGTAACAAAATATCAACACTGAACTACCTTCCATAATGACAAGGCTACCATCCATTGGAGTAATAAAATATCAATAACAAACTACCTTCCATAATGACAAGGATATCATCCATTGGAGTAACAAAATCTCAACAAGGAACTACCTTCCATAATGATAAGGCTACCATCCAATGGAGTAACAAAATCTCAACAACGAATTACCTTCCATAATGACAAGGCTACCATCCATTGGAGTAACAAAATCTCAACAACAAACTACCTTCCATAATGACAAGGCTACCATCCATTGGAGTAACAAAATCTCAACAACGAACTACCTTCCATAATGACAAGGCTACAATCAAATGGAGCAACAAATTCTCAACAACGTACTACGTTCCATAATGACAAGGCTACCATCAATTGGAGTAACAAAATCTCAACAATGAACTACCTTCCATAATGGCAAGGGTACCATCTATTGGAGTAACAAAAGATCAACAAAGAACTACCTTCCATAATGACAAGGCTACCTTCCATTGGAGTAACAAAATCTCAAAAATGAACTACCTTCCATAATGACAAGGGTACCATCCATTGGAGTAACAAAATCTCAACAACGAACTACCTCCCATAATGACAAGGCTACCATCCAATGGAGTAACAAAATCTAGACAACAAACTATCTTCCATAATGACAAGGCTACAATCCATTTGAGTAACAAAATCTCAACAATGAACTTCCTTCCATAATGACAAGGCTACCATAAAAAAATATCAACAACGAAATTCCTTCCATAATAAAAAGGCTACCATCCATTAGAGTAACAAAATATCAACACTGAACTACCTTCCATAATGACAAGGCTACCATCCATTGGAGTAATAAAATCTCAATAACAAACTACCTTCCATAATGACAAGGATATAATCCATTGGAGTAACAAAATCTCAACAAGGAACTACTTTCCATAATGACAAGGCTACCATCCAATGGAGTAACAAAATCTCAACAACGAATTACCTTCCATAATGACAAGGCTACCATCCATTGGAGTAACAAAATCTCAACAACGAACTACCTTCCATAATGACAAGGCTACCATCCATTGGAGTAACAAAATCTCAACAACGAACTACCTTCCATAATGACAAGGCTACAATCGAATAGAGTAACAAAATCTCAACAAGGAACTACCTTCCATAATGACAAGGCTACAATCCAATGGAGTAACAAAATATCAACAAGGAACAACCTTCCATAATGACAAAGCTACCATCCATTGGAGTAACAAAATCTCAACAACGAACTACCTTCCATAATGACAAGGGTACCATCCATTGGAGTAACAAAATCTCAACAACGAACTACCTCCCATAATGACAAGGCTACCATCCTATGGAGTAACAAAATCTAGACAACAAACAACCTTCCATAAAAGACAAGTCTACCATCCATTGGAGTAACAAAATATCAACAACGAACTTCCTTCCATAATGACAAGGCTACCATAAAAAAATCTCAACAACGAAATTCCTTCCATAATGACAAGGCTACCATCCATTAGAGTAACAAAATATCAACACTGAACTACCTTCCATAATGACAAGGCTACCATCCATTGGAGTAATAAAATCTCAATAACAAACTACCTTCCATAATGACAAGGATATCATCCATTGGAGTAACAAAATCTCAACAAGGAACTACCTTCCATAATGACAAGGCTACCATCCATAGGAGTAACAAAATCTCAACAACGAACTACCTTCCATAATGACAAGGCTACCATCCATTGGAGTAACAAAATCTCAACAACGAACTACCTTCCATAATGACAAGGCTACAATCGAATAGAGTAACAAAATCTCAACAAGGAACTACCTTCCATAATGACAAGGCTACAATCCAATGGAGTAACAAAATATCAACAAGGAACTACCTTCCATAATGACAAAGCTACCATCCATTGGAGTAACAAAATCTCAACAACGAACTACCTTCCATAATGACAAGGGTACCATCCATTGGAGTAACAAAATCTCAACAACGAACTACCTCCCATAATGACAAGGCTACCATCCTATGGAGTAACAAAATCTAGACAACAAACTACCTTACATAAATGACAAGTCTACCATCCATTGGAGTAACAAAATATCAACAGCGAACTTCCTTCCATAATGACAAGGCTACCATAACAAAATCTCAACAACGAAATTCCTTCCATAATGACAAGCCTACCATCCATTAGAGTAACAAAATATCAACATTGAACTACCTTCCATAATGACAAGGCTACCATCCTTTGGAGTAAAAAAATCTCAATAACAAACTACCTTCCATAATGACAAGGATATCATCCATTGGAGTAACAAAATCTCAACAACAAACTACCTTCCTTAATGACAAGGCTACCATCCATTGGAGTAACAAAATCTCAACAACAAACTACCTTCCATGATGACAAGGCTACCATCCATTGGACTAACAAAATCTCAACAACGAACTACCTTCCATAATGACAAGGCTACCATCCATTGGAGTAACAAAATCTCAACAACGAACTACCTTCCATAATGACAAGGCTACCATTCATTGGAGTAACAAAATCTCAACAATAAACAACCTTCCATATTGATAAGGCTACCATCCATTGGAGTAACAAAATCTCAACAACGAACTACCTACCATAATGACAAGGCTACCATACATTGGAGTAACAAAATCTCAACAATGAACTAGCTTTTATAATAACAAGGCTACCATCCATTAAGGTAATAAAACCTCAACAACAAACTACCTTCCAAAATTACAAGGCTACCATCCATTGGAGTAAAAAAAACTCAACAATGAACCACCTGCCTTAATTACAAGGCATCCATTGGAGTAAAAAAATCTCAACAACGAACTACCTTCCATAATGAAAAGGCTACCTTCAATTGGAATAACGAAATCTCAACTATGAACTACCTTCCATAATGAAAAGGCTACCATCCATTGGAGTAACAAAATGTCAACAATGAACTACCTTCCAAAATGACAAGGCTACCAATCATTGGAGTAACAAAATTTCAACAATGAACTACATACCATAATGACAAGGCTACAATCAATTGGAGTAACAAAATCTCAACAACGAACTACCTTCCATAATGACAAGGCTACCATCCATTAGAGTACCAAAATCTCAACAACGAACTACCTTCCATAATGACAAGGCTACAATCGAATGGAGTAACAAATTCTCCACAACGTACTACGTTCCATAATGACAAGGCTACCATCAATTGGAGTAACAAAATATCAACAATGAACTACCTTCCATAATGGCAAGGGTACCATCCATTGGAGTAACAAAAGATCAACAAGGAACTACCTTCCATAATGACAAAGCTACCATCCATTGGAGTAACAAAATCTCAACAACGAACTACCTTCCATAATGACAAGGCTACAATCGAATAGAGTAACAAAATCTCAACAAGGAACTACCTTCCATAATGACAAGGCTACAATCCAATGGAGTAACAAAATATCAACAAGGAAATACCTTCCATAATGACAAAGCTACCATCCATTGGAGTAACAAAATCTCAACAACGAACTACCTTCCATAATGACAAGGGTACCATCCATTGGAGTAACAAAATCTCAACAACGAACTACCTCCCATAATGACAAGGCTACCATCCTATGGAGTAACAAAATCTAGACAACAAACAACCTTCCATAAATAACAAGTCTACCATCCATTGGAGTAACAAAATATCAACAACGAACTTCCTTCCATAATGACAAGGCTACCATAAAAAAATCTCAACAACGAAATTCCTTCCATAATGACAAGGCTACCATCCATTAGAGTAACAAAATATCAACACTGAACTACCTTCCATAATGACAAGGCTACCATCCATTGGAGTAATAAAATATCAATAACAAACTACCTTCCATAATGACAAGGATATCATCCATTGGAGTAACAAAATCTCAACAAGGAACTACCTTCCATAATGACAAGGCTACCATCCATTGGAGTAACAAAATCTCAACAACGAACTACCTTCCATAATGACAAGGCTACCATCCATTGGAGTAACAAAATCTCAACAACGAACTACCTTCCATAATGACAAGGCTACAATCGAATAGAGTAACAAAATCTCAACAAGGAACTACCTTCCATAATGACAAGGCTACAATCCAATGGAGTAACAAAATATCAACAAGGAACTACCTTCCATAATGACAAAGCTACCATCCATTGGAGTAACAAAATCTCAACAACGAACTACCTTCCATAATGACAAGGGTACCATCCATTGGAGTAACAAAATCTCAACAACGAACTACCTCCCATAATGACAAGGCTACCATCCTATGGAGTAACAAAATCTAGACAACAAACAACCTTCCATAAATGACAAGTCTACCATCCATTGGAGTAACAAAATATCAACAACGAACTTCCTTCCATAATGACAAGGCTACCATAAAAAAATCTCAACAACGAAATTCCTTCCATAATGACAAGCCTACCATCCATTAGAGTAACAAAATATCAACACTGAACTACCTTCCATAATGACAAGGCTACCATCCTTTGGAGTAAAAAAATCTCAATAACAAACTACCTTCCATAATGACAAGGATATCATCCATTGGAGTAACAAAATCTCAACAACGAACTACCTTCCTTAATGAAAAGGCTACCATCCATTGGAGTAACAAAATCTCAACAACAAACTACCTTCCATGATGACAAGGCTACATTCCATTGGAGTAACAAAATCTCAACAACGAACTACCTTCCATAATGACAAGGCTACAATCGAATAGAGTAACAAAATCTCAACAAGGAACTACCTTCCATAATGACAAGGCTACAATCCAATGGAGTAACAAAATATCAACAAGGAACTACCTTCCATAATGACAAAGCTACCATCCATTGGAGTAACAAAATCTAAACAACGAACTACCTTCCATAATGACAAGGGTACCATCCATTGGAGTAACAAAATCTCAACAACGAACTACCTCCCATAATGACAAGGCTACCATCCTATGGAGTAACAAAATCTAGACAACAAACAACCTTCCATAAATGACAAGTCTACCATCCATTGGAGTAACAAAATATCAACAACGAACTTCCTTCCATAATGACAAGGCTACCATAAAAAAATCTCAACAACGATATTCCTTCCATAATGACAAGCCTACCATCCATTAGAGTAACAAAATATCAACACTGAACTACCTTCCATAATGACAAGGCTACCATCCTTTGGAGTAAAAAAATCTCAATAACAAACTACCTTCCATAATGACAAGGATATCATCCATTGGAGTAACAAAATCTCAACAACAAACTACCTTCCTTAATGAAAAGGCTACCATCCATTGGAGTAACAAAATCTCAACAACAAACTACCTTCCATGATGACAAGGCTACATTCCATAGGAGTAACAAAATCTCAACAACGAACTACCTTCCATAATGACAAGGCTACCATCCATTGGAGTAACAAAATCTCAACAACGAACTACCTTCCATAATGACAAGGCTACCATCCATTGGAGTAACAAAATCTCAACATCGAACAACCTTCCATAATGACAAGGCTACCTTCCATTGGAGTAACAAAATCTCAACAATGAACTACCTTCCATAATGACAAGGGTAGCATCCATCGGAGTAACAAAACCTCAACAACAAACTACCTCCCATAATGACAAGGCTACCATCCAATGGATCAACAAAATCTAGACAACAAACTATCTTCCATAATGACAAGGCTACCATCCATTAGAGTAAGAAAATCTCAACAACAAACTTCTTTCCATAATGACAAGGCTACCATAAAAAAATCTCAACATCGAACTACCTCCCATAATGACAGGGCTACCATCCATTAGAGTAACAAAATATCAACACTGAACTACCTTCCATAATGACAAGGATATCATCCATTGGAGTAACAAAATCTCAACAAGGAACTACCTTCCATAATGACAAGGCTACCATCCAATGGAGTAACAAAATCTCAACAACGAATTACCTTCCATAATGACAAGGCTACCATCCATTGGAGTAACAAAATCTCAACAACGAACTACCTTCCATAATGACAAGGCTACCATCCATTGGAGTAACAAAATCTCAACAACGAACTACCTTCCATAATGACAAGCCTACAATCGAATAGAGTAACAAAATCTCAACAAGGAACTACCATCCATAATGACAAGGCTACAATCCAATGGAGTAACAAAATATCAACAAGGAACTACCTTCCATAATGACAAAGCTACCATCCATTGGAGTAACAAAATCTCAACAACGAACAACCTTCCATAATGACAAGGGTACCATCCATTGGAGTAACAAAATCTCAACAACGAACTACCTCCCATAATGACAAGGCTACCATCCTATGGAGTAACAAAATCTAGACAACAAACTACCTTACATAAATGACAAGTCTACCATCCATTGGAGTAACAAAATATCAACAACGAACTTCCTTCCATAATGACAAGGCTACCATAACAAAATCTCAACAACGAAATTCCTTCCATAATGACAAGCCTACCATCCATTAGAGTAACAAAATATCAACATTGAACTACCTTCCATAATGACAAGGCTACCATCCTTTGGAGTAAAAAAATCTCAATAACAAACTACCTTCCATAATGACAAGGATATCATCCATTGGAGTAACAAAATCTCAACAACAAACTACCTTCCTTAATGACAAGGCTACCATCCATTGGAGTAACAAAATCTCAACAACAAACTACCTTCCATGATGACAAGGCTACCATCCATTGGAGTAACAAAATCTCAACAACGAACTACCTTCCATAATGACAAGGCTACCATCCATTGGAGTAACAAAATCTCAACAACGAACTACCTTCCATAATGACAAGGCTACCATCCATTGGAGTAACAAAATCTCAACATCGAACTACCTTCCGTAATGACAAGGATATCATCCATTGGAGTAAAAAAATCTCAACAACGAACTACCTTCCTTAATGACAAGGCTACCATCCATTGGAGTAACAAAATCTCAACAACAAACTACCTTCCATGATGACAAGGCTACCATCCATTGGAGTAACAAAATCTCAACAACGAACTACCTTCCATAATGACAAGGCTACCATCCATTGGAGTAACAAAATCTCAACAACAAACTACCTTCCATAATGACAAGGCTACCATCCATTGGAGTAACAAAATCTCAACATCGTACTACCTTCCATAATGACAAGGCTACCTTCCATTGGAGTAACAAAATCTAAACAATGAACTACCTTCCATAATGACAAGGGTACCATCCATTGGAGTAACAAAATCTCAACAACGAACTACCTCCCATAATGACAAGGCTACCATCCAATGGAGTAACAAAATCTAGACAACAAACTATCTTCCATAATGACAAGGCTACCATCCATTGGAGTAACAAAATCTCAACAACGAACTTCCTTCCATAATGACAAGGCTACCATAAAAAAATCTCAACAACGAAATTCCTTCCATAATGACAAGGCTACCATCCATTAGAGTAACAAAGTATCAACACTGAACTACCTTCCATAATGACAAGGCTACCATCCATTGGAGTAACAAAATCTCAACATCGAACTACCTTCCATAATGACAAGGCTACCTTCCATTGGAGTAACAAAATCTCAACAACGAACTACCTTCCATAATGACAAGGGTACCATCCATTGGAGTAACAAAATATCAACAACGAACTACCTCCCATAATGACAAGGCTACCATCCTATGGAGTAACAAAATCTAGACAACAAACTACCTTCCATAAATGACAAGTATACCATCCATTGGAGTAACAAAATATCAACAACAAACTTCCTTCCATAATGACAAGGCTACCATAACAAAATCTCAACAACGAAATTCCTTCCATAATGACAAGCCTACCATCCATTAGAGTAACAAAATATCAACACTGAACTACCTTCCATAATGACAAGGCTACCATCCTTTGGAGTAAAAAAGTCTCAATAACAAACTACCTTCCATAATGACAAGGATATCATCCATTGGAGTAACAAAATCTCAACAACGAACTACCTTCCTTAATGACAAGGCTACCATCCATTGGAGTAATAAAATCTCAACAACAAACTACCTTCCATGATGACGAGGCTACCATCCATTGGAGTAACAAAATCTCAACAATGAACTACCTTCCATAATGACAAGGCTACCATCCATTGGAGTAACAAAATCTCAACAACGAACTACCTTCCATAATGACAAGACTACCATCCATTGGAGTAACAAAATCTCAACATCGAACTACCTTCCATAATGACAAGGCTACCGTCCATAGGAGTAATAAAATCTCAACAATGAACTACCTTCTATAATGACAAGGCTACCATCCATTAGGGTAACAAAATCTCAACAACAAACTACCTTCCATAATGACAAGGCTGCCATCCATTGGAGTAACAAAATCTCAACAACGAACTACCTTCCATAATGACAAGGCTGCCATCCATTGGAGTAAAAAAATCTCAACAAAAAACTACCTTCCAAAATGACAAGGTTACCATCCATTGGAGTAAAAAAATCTCAACAACAAACTACCTTCCAAAATGACAAGGATACCATCCATTGGAGTAACAAAATCTCAACAACAAACTACCTTCACAAATGACAAGGATACCATCCATTAGAGTAACAAAATCTCAACAATGAACTACCTTCCATAATAACAAGGCTACCATTCATTGGAGTAACAAAATCTCAACAACGAACAACCTTCCATAATGATAAGGCTACCATCCTTGGAGTAACAAAAACTCAACAACGAACTACCTACCATAATGACAAGGCTACCATCCATTGGAGTAACAAAATCTCAAAAATTAACTAGCTTCTATAATAACAAGGCTACCATCCATTAAGGTAATAAAACCTTAACAACAAATTACCTTCCATAATGACAAGGCTACCATCCATTGGAGTAACATAATCTCAACAACGAACTACCTTCCAAAATTACAAGGCTACCATCCATTGGAGTAAAAAAACTCAATAATGAACCACCTGCCTTAATTACAAGGCATCCATTGGAGTAAAAAAATCTCAACAACGAACTACCTTCCATAATGAAAAGGCTACCTTCCATTGGAATAAAGAAATCTCAACTATGAACTTCCTTCCATAATGAAAAGGCTACCATCCATTGGAGTAACAAAATGTCAACAATGAACTACCTTCTAAAATGACAAGGCTACCAATCATTGGACTAACAAAATCTCAACAATGTACTACATACCATAATGACAAGGCTACCATCCATTGGAGTAACAAAATCTCAACAACGAACTACCTTCCATAATGACAAAGCTACCATCCATTGGAGTAACAAAATCTCAACAACGAACTACCTTCCATAATGACAAGGCTACCATCCATTGGAGTAACAAAATCTCAACATCAAACTACCTTCCATAATGACAAGGCTACCGTCCATAGGAGTAATAAAATCTCAACAATGAACTACCTTCTATAATGACAAGGCTACCATCCATTAGGGTAACAAAATCTCAACAACAAACTACCTTCCATAATGACAAGCCTGCCATCCATTGGAGTAACAAAATATAAACAACGAACTACCTTCCATAATGACAAGGCTGCCATCCATTGGATTAACAAAATCTCAACAACAAACTACCTTCCAAAATGACAAGGTTACCATCCATTGGAGTAAAAAAATCTCAACAACAAACTACCTTCCAAAATGACAAGGTTACCATCCATTGGAGTAACAAAATCTCAACAACAAACTACCTTCACAAATGACAAGGATACCATCCATTAGAGTAACAAAATCTCAACAATGAACTACCTTCCATAATGACAAGGCTACCATTCATTGGTGTAACAAAATCTCAACAACGAACAACCTTCCATAATGATAAGGCTACCATCCATTGGAGTAACAAAATCTCAACAACGAACTACCTACCATAATGACAAGGCTACCATCCATTGGAGTAACAAAATCTCAACAATGAACTAGCTTTTATAATAACAAGGCTACCATCCATTAAGGTAATAAAACCTCAACAACAAACTACCTTCCATAATGACAAGGCTACCATCCATTGGAGTAACATAATCTCAACAACGAACTACCTTCCAAAATTACAATGTTATCATCCATTGGAGTAAAAAAAACTCAACAATGAACCACCTGCCTTAATTACAAGGCATCCATTGGAGTAAAAAAATCTCAACAACGAACTACCTTCCATAATGAAAAGGCTACCTTCCATTGGAATAAAGAAATCTCAACTATGAACTGCCTTCCATAATGAAATGGCTACCATCCATTGGAGTAACAAAATCTCAAGTATGAACTACATACCATAATGACAAGGCTACCATCCATTGGAGTAACAAAATCTCAACAACGAACTACCTTCCATAATGACAAGGCTACCATCCATTGGAGTAACAAAATCTCAACAACGGACTACCTTCCATAATGACAAGGCTACCATCCATTGGAGTAACAAAATCTAAACATCGAACTACCTTCCATAATGACAAGGCTACCGTCCATAGGAGTAATAAAATATCAACAATGAACTACCTTCTATAATGACAAGGCTACCATCCATTAGGGTAACAAAATCTCAACAACAAACTACCTTCCATAATGACAAGGCTGCCATCCATTGGAGTAACAAAATCTCAACAACAAACTACCTTCCAAAATGACAAGGTTACCATCCATTGGAGTAAAAAAATGTCAACAACAATCTACCTTCCAAAATGACAAGGTTACCATCCATTGGAGTAACAAAATCTCAACAACAAACTACCTTCACAAATGACAAGGATACCATCCATTAGAGTAACAAAATATCAACAATGAACTACCTTCCATAATGACAAGGCTACCATTCATTGGAGTAACAAAATCTCAACAACAAACAACCTTCCATATTGATAAGGCTACCATCCATTGGAGTAACAAAATCTCAACAACGAACTACCTACCATAATGACAAGGCTACCATACATTGGAGTAACAAAATCTCAACAATGAACTAGCTTTTATAATAACAAGGCTACCATCCATTAAGTTAATAAAACCTCAACAACAAACTACCTTCCAAAATTACAAGGCTACCATCCATTGGAGTAAAAAAAACTCAACAATAAACCACCTGCCTTAATTACAAGGCATCCATTGGAGTAAAAAAATCTCAACAACGAACTACCTTCCATAATGAAAAGGCTACCTTCCATTGGAATAACGAAATCTCAACTATGAACTACCTTCCATAATGAAAAGGCTACCATCCATTGGAGTAACAAAATTTAAACAATGAACTACCTTCCAAAATGACAAGGCTACCAATCATTGGAGTAACAAAATCTCAACAATGAACTACATACCATAATGACAAGGCTACAATCAATTGGAGTAACAAAATCTCAACAACGAACTACCTTCCATAATGACAAGGCTACCATCCATTAGAGTACCAAAATCTCAACAACGAACTACCTTCCATAATGACAAGGCTACAATCGAATGGAGTAACAAATTCTCCACAACGTACTACGTTCCATAATGACAAGGCTACCATCAATTGGAGTAACAAAATATCAACAATGAACTACCTTCCATAATGGCAAGGGTACCATCCATTGGACTAACAAAAGATCAACAAGGAACTACCTTCCATAATGACAAAGCTACCATCCATTGGAGTAACAAAATCTCAACAACGAACTACCTTCCATAATGACAAGGGTACCATCCATTGGAGTAACAAAATCTCAACAACGAACTACCTCCCATAATGACAAGGCTACCATCCAATGGAGTAACAAAATCTAGACAACAAACTACCTTCCATAATGACAAGGCTACCATCCATTGGAGTAACAAAATCTAAACAACGAACTTCCTCCCATAATGACAAGGCTACCATAACAAAATCTCAACAACGAAATTCCTTCCATAATGACAAGGCTGCCATCCATTGGAGTAACAAAATCTCAACAACACACTACCTTCCAAAATGACAAGGTTACCATCCATTGGAGTAACAAAATCTAAACAACAAACTACCTTCACAAATGACAAGGATACCATCCATTAGAGTAACAAAATCTCAACAATGAACTACCTTCCATAATGAAAAGGCTACCATTCATTGGAGTAACAAAATCTCTACAATGAACAACCTTCCATATTGATAAGGCTACCATCCATTGGAGTAACAAAATCTCAACAACAAACTACCTACCATAATGACAAGGCTACCATCCATTGGAGTAACAAAATCTCAACAATGAACTAGCTTCTATAATAACAAGGCTATCATCATTAAGGTAATAAAACCTCAACAACAAACTACCTTCCATAATGACAAGGATACCATCCATTGGAGTAACATAATCTCAAAAACGAACTACCTTCAAAAATTACAAGGCTACCATCCATTGGAGTAAAAAAAACTCAACAATGAACTACCTGCCTTAATTACAAGGCATCCATTGGAGTAAAAAAATCTCAACAACGAACTACCTTCCATAATGAAAAGGCTACCTTCCATTGGAATAACGAAATCTCAACTATGAACTACCTTCCATAATGAAAAGGCTACCATCCATTGGAATAACAAAATGTCAATAATGAACTACCTTCCAAAATGACAAGGCTACCAATCATTGGAGTAACAAAATCTCAACAATGAACTACATACCATAATGACAAGGCTACCATCCATTGGAGTAACAAAATCTCAACAACGAACTACCTTCCATAATGACAAGGCTACCATCCATTGGATTACCAAAATCTCAACAACGAACTACCTTCCATAATGACAAGGCTACAATCGAATGGCGTAACAAATTCTCGACAACGTAGTACGTTCCATAATGACAAGGCTACCATCAATTGGAGTAAAAAAATCTCTACAATGAACTACCTTCCATAATGGCAAGGGTACCATCCATTGGAGTAACAAAAGATCAACAACAAACTACCTTCACAAATGGAAGGATACCATCCATTAGAGTAACAAAATCTCAACAATGAACTACCTTCCATAATGACAAGGCTACCATTCATTGGAGTAACAAAATCTCAACAACGAACAACCTTCCATATTGATAAGGCTACCATCCATTGGAGTAACAAAATCTCAACAACGAACTACCTACCATAATGACAAGGCTACCATTCATTGGAGTAACAAAATCTCAACAATGAACTAGCTTCTATAATAACAAGGCTACCATCCATTAAGGTAATAAAACCTCAACAACAAACTACCTTCCAAAATTACAAGGCTACCATCCATTGGAGTAAAAAAAACTCAACAATGAACCACCTGCCTTAATTACAAGGCATCCATTGGAGTAAAAAAATCTCAACAACGAACTACCTTCCATAATGAAAAGGCTACCTTCCATTGGAATAACGAAATCTCAACTATGAACTACCTTCCATATTAAAAAGGCTACCATCCATTGGAGTAACAAAATGTCAACAATGAACTACCTTCCAAAATGACAAGGCTACCAATCATTGGAGTAACAAAATCTCAACAATGAACTACATACCATAATGACAAGGCTACAATCCATTGGAGTAACAAAATCTCAACAACTAACTACCTTCCATAATGACAAGGCTACCATCCATTGGAGTACCAAAATCTCAACAACGAACTACCTTCCATAATGACAAGGCTACAATCGAATGGAGTAACAAATTCTCCACAACGTACTACGTTCCATAATGACAACGCTACCATCAATTGGAGTAACAAAATATCAACAATGAACTACCTTCCATAATGGCAAGGGTACCATCCATTGGAGTTACAAAAGATCAACAAGGAACTACCTTCCATAATGACAAAGCTACCATCCATTGGAGTAACAAAATCTCAACAACGAACTACCTTCCATAATGACAAGGGTACCATCCTTTGGAGTAACAAAATCTCAACAACGAACTACCTCCCATAATGACAAGACTACCATCCAATGGAGTAACAAAATCTAGACAACAAACTACCTTCCATAATGACAAGGCTACCATCCATTGGAGTAACAAAATCTAAACAACGAACTTCCTTCCATAATGACAAGGCTACCATAACAAAATCTCAACAACGAAATTCCTTCCATAATGACAAGGCTGCCATCCATTGGAGTAACAAAATCTCAACAACACACTACCTTCCAAAATGACAAGGTTACCATCCATTGGAGTAACAAAATCTAAACAACAAACTACCTTCACAAATGACAAGGATACCATCCATTAGAGTAACAAAATCTCAACAATGAACTACCTTCCATAATGAAAAGGCTACCATTCATTGGAGTAACAAAAACTCTACAATGAACAACCTTCCATATTGATAAGGCTACCATCCATTGGAGTAACAAAATCTCAACAACAAACTACCTACCATAATGACAAGGCTACCATCCATTGGAGTAACAAAATCTCAACAATGAACTAGCTTCTATAATAACAAGGCTACCATCATTAAGGTAATAAAACCTCAACAACAAACTACCTTCCATAATGACAAGGCTACCATCCATTGGAGTAACATAATCTCAACAACGAACTACCTTCAAAAATTACAAGGCTACCATCCATTGGAGTAAAAAAAACTCAACAATGAACTACCTGCCTTAATTACAAGGCATCCATTGGAGTAAAAAAATCTCAACAACGAACTACCTTCCATAATGAAAAGGCTACCTTCCATTGGAATAACGAAATCTCAACTATGAACTACCTTCCATAATGAAAAGGCTACCATCCATTGGAATAACAAAATGTCAATAATGAACTACCTTCCAAAATGACAAGGCTACCAATCATTGGAGTAACAAAATCTCAACAATGAACTACATACCATAATGACAAGGCTACCATCCATTGGAGTAACAAAATCTCAACAACGAACTACCTTCCATAATGACAAGGCTACCATCCATTGGATTACCAAAATCTCAACAACGAACTACCTTCCATAATGACAAGGCTACCATCCATTGGAGTAACAAAATCTCAACAACGGACTACCTTCCATAATGACAAGGCTACCATCCATTGGAGTAACAAAATCTAAACATCGAACTACCTTCCATAATGACAAGGCTACCGTCCATAGGAGTAATAAAATATCTACAACAAACTACCTTCACAAATGGAAGGATACCATCCATTAGAGTAACAAAATCTCAACAATGAACTACCTTCCATAATGACAAGGCTACCATTCATTGGAGTAACAAAATCTCAACAACGAACAACCTTCCATATTGATAAGGCTACCATCCATTGGAGTAACAAAATCTCAACAACGAACTACCTACCATAATGACAAGGCTACCATTCATTGGAGTAACAAAATCTCAACAATGAACTAGCTTCTATAATAACAAGGCTACCATCCATTAAGGTAATAAAACCTCAACAACAAACTACCTTCCAAAATTACAAGGCTACCATCCATTGGAGTAAAAAAAACTCAACAATGAACCATCTGCCTTAATTACAAGGCATCCATTGGAGTAAAAAAATCTCAACAACGAACTACCTTCCATAATGAAAAGGCTACCTTCCATTGGAATAACGAAATCTCAACTATGAACTACCTTCCATATTAAAAAGGCTACCATCCATTGGAGTAACAAAATGTCAACAATGAACTACCTTCCAAAATGACAAGGCTACCAATCATTGGAGTAACAAAATCTCAACAATGAACTACATACCATAATGACAAGGCTACAATCCATTGGAGTAACAAAATCTCAACAACTAACTACCTCCCATAATGACAAGGCTACCATCCATTGGAGTACCAAAATCTCAACAACGAACTACCTTCCATAATGACAAGGCTACAATCGAATGGAGTAACAAATTCTCCACAACGTACTACGTTCCATAATGACAAGGCTACCATCAATTGGAGTAACAAAATATCAACAATGAACTACCTTCCATAATGGCAAGGGTACCATCCATTGGAGTAACAAAAGATCAACAAGGAACTACCTTCCATAATGACAAAGCTACCATCCATTGGAGTAACAAAATCTCAACAACGAACTACCTTCCATAATGACAAGGGTACCATCCATTGGAGTAACAAAATCTCAACAACGAACTACCTCCCATAATGACAAGGCTACCATCCAATGGAGTAACAAAATCTAGACAACAAACTACCTTCCATAATGACAAGGGTACCATCCATTGGAGTAACAAAATCTAAACAACGAACTTCCTCCCATAATGACAAGGCTACCATAACAAAATCTCAACAACGAAATTCCTTCCATAATGACAAGGCTGCCATCCATTGGAGTAACAAAATCTCAACAACACACTACCTTCCAAAATGACAAGGTTACCATCCATTGGAGTAAAAAAATATCATCAACAAACTACCTTCCAAAATGAGAAGGTTACCATCCATTAGAGTAACAAAATCTCAACAATAAACTACCTTCACAAATGACAAGGATACCATCCATTAGAGTAACAAAATCTAAACAATGAACTACCTTCAATAATGACAAGGCAACCATTCATTGGAGTAACAAAATCTCAACAATGAACAACCTTCCATATTGATAAGGCTACCATCCATTGGAGTAACAAAATCTCAACAACGAACTACCTACCATAATGACAAGGCTACCATCCATTGGAGTAACAAAATCTCAACAATGAACTAGCTTCTATAATAACAAGGCTACCATCATTAAGGTAATAAAACCTCAACAACAAACTACCTTCCATAATGACAAGGCTACCATCCATTGGAGTAACATAATCTCAACAACGAACTACCTTCCAAAATTACAAGGCTACCATCCATTGGAGTAAAAAAAACTCAACAATGAACCACCTGCCTTAATTACAAGGCATCCATTGGAGTAAAAAAATCTCAACAACGAACTACCTTCCATAATGAAAAGGCTACCTTCCATTGGAATAACGAAATCTCAACTATGAACTACCTTCCATAATGAAAAGGCTACCATCCATTGGAATAACAAAATGTCAATAATGAACTACCTTCCAAAATGACAAGGCTACCAATCATTGGAGTAACAAAATCTCAACAATGAACTACATACCATAATGACAAGGCTACCATCCATTGGAGTAACAAAATCTCAACAACGAACTACCTTCCATAATGACAAGGCTACCATCCATTGGATTACCAAAATCTCAACAACGAACTACCTTCCATAATGACAAGGCTACAATCGAATGGCGTAACAAATTCTCGACAACGTAGTACGTTCCATAATGACAAGGCTACCATCAATTGGAGTAACAAAATCTCTACAATGAACAACCTTCCATAATGGCAAGGGTACCATCCATTGGAGTAACAAAAGATCAACAACAAACTACCTTCACAAATGACAAGGATACCATCCATTAGAGTAACAAAATCTCAACAATGAACTACCTTCCATAATGACAAGTCTACCATTCATTGGAGTAACAAAATCTCAACAACGAACAACCTTCCATATTGATAAGGCTACCATCCATTGGAGTAACAAAATCTCAACAACGAACTACCTACCATAATGACAAGGCTACCATACATTGGAGTAACAAAATCTCAACAACGAACTACCTTCCATAATGAAAAGGCTACCTTCCATTGGAATAACGAAATCTCAACTATGAACTACCTTCCATATTAAAAAGTCTACCATCCATTGGAGTAACAAAATGTCAACAATGAACTACCTTCCAAAATGACAAGGCTACCAATCATTGGAGTAACAAAATCTCAACAATGAACTACATACCATAATGACAAGGCTACAATCCATTGGAGTAACAAAATCTCAACAACTAACTACCTTCCATAATGACAAGGCTACCATCCATTGGAGTACCAAAATCTCAACAACGAACTACCTTCCATAATGACAAGGCTACAATCGAATAGAGTAACAAATTCTCCACAACGTACTACGTTCCATAACGACAAGGCTACCATCAATTGGAGTAACAAAATATCAACAATGAACTACCTTCCATAATGGCAAGGGTACCATCCATTGGAGTAACAAAAGATCAACAAGGAACTACCTTCCATAATGACAAGGGTACCATCCATTGGAGTAACAAAATCTCAACAACGAACTACCTCCCATAATGACAAGGCTACCATCCAATGGAGTAACAAAATCTAGACAACAAACTACCTTCCATAATGACAAGGCTACCATCCATTGGAGTAACAAAATCTAAACAACGAACTTCCTCCGATAATGACAAGGCTACCATAACAAAATTATCAACAACGAAATTCCTTCCATAATGACAAGGCTGCCATCCATTGGAGTAACAAAATCTCAACAACACACTACCTTCCAAAATGACAAGGTTACCATCCATTGGAGTAAAAAAATCTCATCAACAAACTACCTTCCAAAATGAGAAGGTTACCATCCATTAGAGTAACAAAATCTCAACAACAAAGTACCTTCACAAATGACAAGGATACCATCCATTAGAGTAACAAAATCTCAACAATGAACTACCTTCCATAATGCCAAGGCTACCATTCATTGGAGTAACAAAATCTCAACAATGAACAACCTTCCATATTGATAAGGCTACCATCCATTGGAGTAACAAAATCTCAACAACGAACTACCTACCATAATGACAAGGCTACCATCCATTGGAGTAACAAAATCTCAACAATGAACTAGCTTCTATAATAACAAGGCTACCATCATTAAGGTAATAAAACCTCAACAACAAACTACCTTCCATAATGACAAGGCTACCATCCATTGGAGTAACATAATCTCAACAACGAACTACCTTCCAAAATTACAAGGCTACCATCCATTGGAGTAAAAAAAACTCAACAATGAACCACCTGCCTTAATTACAAGGCATCCATTGGAGTAAAAAAATCTCAACAACGAACTACCTTCCATAATGAAAAGGCTACCTTCCATTGGAATAACGAAATCTCAACTATGAACTACCTTTTATAATGAAAAGGCTACCATCCATTGGAATAACAAAATGTCAATAATGAACTACCTTCCAAAATGACAAGGCTACCAATCATTGGAGTAACAAAATCTCAACAATGAACTACATACCATAATGACAAGGCTACAATCCATTGGAGTAACAAAATCTCAACAACTAACTACCTTCCATAATGACAAGGCTACCATCCATTGGAGTACCAAAATCTCAACAACGAACTATCTTCCATAATGACAAGGCTACAATCGAATGGAGTAAAAAATTCTCAATAACGTACTACGTTCCATAATGACAAGGCTACCATCAATTGGAGTAACAAAATATCAACAATGAACTACCTTCCATAATGGCAAGGGTACCATCCATTGGAGTAACAAAAGATCAACAAGGAACTACCTTCCATAATGACAAAGCTACCATCCATTGGAGTAAAAAAATCTCAACAACGAACTACCTTCCATAATGACAAGGGTACCATCCATTGGTGTAACAAAATCTCAACAACGAACTACCTCCCATAATGACAAGGCTACCATCCAATGGAGTAATAAAATCTAGACAACAAACTACCTTCCATAATGACAAGGCTACCATCCATTGGAGTAACAAAATCTAAACAACGAACTTCCTCCCATAATGACAAGGCTACCATAACAAAATCTCAACAACAAAATTCCTTCCATAATGACAAGGTTACCATCCATTGGAGTAAAAAAATCTCATCAACAAACTACCTTCCAAAATGAGAAGGTTACCATCCATTAGAGTAACAAAATTTCAACAACAAACTACCTTCACAAATGACAAGGATACCATCCATTAGAGTAACAAAATCTCAACAATGAACTACCTTCCATAATGACAAGGCTCCCATTCATTGGAGTAACAAAATCTCAACAATGAACAACCTTCCATATTGATAAGGCTACCATCCATTGGAGTAAAAAAATCTCAACAATGAACTAGCTTCTATAATAACAAGGCTACCATCATTAAGGTAATAAAACCTCAACAACAAACTACCTTCCATAATGACAAGGCTACCATCCATTGGAGTAACATAATCTCAACAACGAACTACCTTCCAAAATTACAAGGCTACCATCCATTGGAGTAAAAAAAACTCAACAATGAACCACCTGCCTTAATTACAAGGCATCCATTGGAGTAAAAAAATCTCAACAACGAACTACCTTCCATAATGAAAAGGCTACCTTCCATTGGAATAACGAAATCTCAACTATGAACTACCTTCCATAATGAAAAGGCTACCATCCATTGGAATAACAAAATGTCAATAATAAACTACCTTCCAAAATGACAAGGCTACCAATCATTGGAGTAACAAAATCTCAACAATGAACTACATACCATAATGACAAGGCTACCATCCATTGGAGTAACAAAATCTCAACAACGAACTACCTTCCATAATGACAAGGCTACAATCGAATGGAGTAACAAATTCTCAACAACGTACTACGTTTCATAATGACAAGGCTACCATCAATTGGAGTAACAAAATCTCTACAATGAACTACCTTCCATAATGGCAAGGGTACCATCCATTGGAGTAACAAAAGATCAACAACAAACTACCTTAAAAAATGACAAGGATACCATCCATTAGAGTAACAAAATCTCAACAATGAACTACCTTCCATAATGACAAGGCTACCATTCATTGGAGTAACAAAATCTCAACAACGAACAACCTTCCATATTGATAAGGCTACCATCCATTGGAGTAACAAAATCTCAACAACGAACTACCTACCATAATGACAAGGCCACCATACATTGGAGTAACAAAATCTCAACAATGAACTACATACCATAATGACAAGGCTACAATCCATTGGAGTAACAAAATCTCAACAACTAACTACCTTCCATAATGACAAGGCTACCATCCATTGGAGTACCAAAATCTCAACAACGAAGTACCTTCCATAATGACAAGGCTACAATCGAATGGAGTAAATAATTCTCAACAACGTACTACGTTCTATAATGACAAGGCTACCATCAATTGGAGTAACAAAATATCAACAATGAACTACCTTCCATAATGGCAAGGGTACCATCCATTGGAGTAACAAAAGATCAACAAGGAACTACCTTCCATAATGACAAAGCTACCATCCATTGGAGTAACAAAATCTCAACAACGAACTACCTTCCATAATGACAAGGGTACCATCCATTGGAGTAACAAAATCTCAACAACGAACTACCTCCCATAATGACAAGGCTACCATCCAATGGAGTAACAAAATCTAGACAACAAACTACCTTCCATAATGACAAGGGTACCATCCATTGGAGTAACAAAATCTCAACAACGAACTTCCTCCCATAATGACAAGGCTACCATAACAAAATCTCAACAACGAAATTCCTTCCATAATGACAAGGCTGCCATCCATTGGAGTAACAAAATCTCAACAACACACTACCTTCCAAAATGACAAGGTTACCATCCATTGGAGTAAAAAAATCTCAACAATAAACTACCTTCCAAAATGACAAGGTTACCATCCATTGGAGTAACAAAATCTCAACAACAAACTACCTTCACAAATGACAAGGATACCATCCATTAGAGTAACAAAATCTCAACAATGAACTACCTTCCATAATGACAAGGCTACCATTCATTGGAGTAACAAAATCTCAACAATGAACAACCTTCCAGATTGATAAGGCTACCATCCATTGGAATAACAAAATCTCATCAACGAACTACCTACCATAATGACAAGGCTACCATCCATTGGAGTAACAAAATCTCAACAATGAACTAGCTTCTATAATAACAAGGCTACCATCATTAAGGTAATAAAACCTCAACAACAAACTACCTTCCATAATGACAAGGCTACCATCCATTGGAGTAACATAATCTCAACAACGAACTACCTTCCAAAATTACAAGGTTACCATCCATTGGAGTAAAAAAAACTCAACAATGAACCACCTGCCTTAATTAAAAGGCATCCATTGGAGTAAAAAAATCTCAACAACGAACTACCTTCCATAATGAAAAGGCTACCTTCCATTGGAATAACGAAATCTCAACTATGAACTACCTTCCATAATGAAAAGGCTACCATCCATTGGATTAACAAAATGTCAACAATGAACTACCTTCCAAAATGACAAGGCTACCAATCATTGGAGTAACAAAATCTGAACAATGAACTACATACCATAATGACAAGGCTACCATCCATTGGAGTAACAAAATCTCAACAACGAACTACCTTCCATAATGACAAGGCTACCATCAATTGGAGTACCAAAATCTCAACAACGAACTACCTTCCATAATGACAAGGTTACAATCGAATGGAGTAACAAATTTTCAACAACGTACTACGTTCCATAATGACAACGCTACCATCAATTAGAGTAAAAAAATCTCAACAATGAACTACCTTCCATAATGGCAAGGGTACCATCCATTGGAGTAACAAAAGATCAACAAGGAACTACCTTCCATAATGACAAAGCTACCATCCATTGGAGTAACAAAATCTCAACAATGAACTACCTTCCATAATGACAAGGGTACCATCCATTGGAGTAACAAAATCTCAACAACGAACTACCTCCCATAATGACAGGGCTACCATCCAATGGAGTAACAAAATCTAGACAACAAACTATCTTCCATAATGACAAGGCTACCATCCATTGGAGTAACAAAATCTCAATAACGAACTTCCTTCCATAATGACAAGGCTACCATAAAAAAATCTCAACAACGAAATTCCTTCCATAATGACAAGGCTACCATCCATTAGAGTAACAAAATATCAACACTGAACTACCTTCCATAATGACAAGGCTACCATCCATTGGAGTAACAAAATCTCAACAACGAACTACCTTCCATAATGACAAGGCTACCATCCATTGGAGTAACAAAATCTCAACAATGAACTACCTTCCATAATGACAAGCCTACAATCGAATAGAGTAACAAAATCTCAACAAGGAACTACCTTACATAAGGACAAGGCTACAATCCAATGGAGTAACAAAATATCAACAAGGGACTACCTTCCAAAATGACAAGGCTACCATCCATTGTAGTAAGAAAATATTAACAACAAACTACCTTCCATAATGACAAGGCTGCCATCCATTGGAGTAACAAAATATCAACAATGAACTACCTTCTATAATGACAAGGCTACCATCCATTGGGGTAACAAAATCTCAAAAACAAACTACCTTCCATAATGACAAGGCTGCCATCCATTGGATTAAAAAAATCTCATCAACAAACTACCTTCCAAAATGACAAGGTTACCATCCATTGGAGTTACAAAATATCAACAACAAACTACCTTCACAAATGACAAGGATACCATCCATTGGAGTAACAAAATCTCAAGAATGAACTACCTTCCATAATGACAAGGCTACCATTCATTGGAGTAACAAAATCTCAACAACAAACTACCTTCCATAATGACAAGGCTACCATCCATTGGAGTAACAAAATATCAACAACGAACTACCTTCCATAATGACAAGGCTACCATCCGTTGGAGTAACAAAATCACAACAATGAACTACCTTCCATAATGACAAGGCTACCATCCATTGGTGTAACAAAATCTCAACAACGAACTACCTTCAATAATGACAAGGCTACAATCGAATAGAGTAAAAAAATCTCAACAATGAACTACCTTCCATAATGACAAGGCTACAATCCAATGGAGTAACAAAATATCGACAAGGAAATACCTTCTATAATGACAAAGCTACCATCTATTGGAGTAACAAAATCTCAACAACGAACTACCTTTCATAATGACAAGGGTACCATCCATTGGAGTAACAAAATCTCAACAACGAACTACCTCCCATAATGAAAAGGCTACCATCCTATGGAGTAAGAAAATCTAGACAACAAACTACTTTCCATAATGACAAGGCTACCATCCGTTGGAGTAACAAAATCTCAACAACGAACTTCCTTCCATAATGACAAGGCTACCATAACAAAATCTCAACAACAAAATTCCTTCCATAATGACAAGCCTACCATCCATTAGAGTAACAAAATATCACCAACGAACTACCTACCATAATGACAAGGCCACCATACATTGGAGTAACAAAATCTCAACAATGAACTACATACCATAATGACAAGGCTACAATCCATTGGAGTAACAAAATCTCAACAACTAACTACCTTCCATAATGACAAGGCTACCATCCATTGGAGTACCAAAATCTCAACAACAAACTACCTTCCATAATGACAAGGCTACAATCGAATGGAGTAAAAAATTCTCAACAACGTACTACGTTCCATAATGACAAGGCTACCATCAATTGGAGTAACAAAATATCAACAATGAACTACCTTCCATAATGGCAAGGGTACCATCCATTGGAGTAACAAAAGATCAACAAGGAACTACCTTCCATAATGACAAAGCTACCATCCATTGGAGTAACAAAATCTCAACAACGAACTACCTTCCATAATGACAAGGGTACCATCCATTGGAGTAACAAAATCTCAACAACGAACTACCTCCCATAATGACAAGGCTACCATCCAATGGAGTAACAAAATCTAGACAACAAACTACCTTCCATAATGACAAGGCTACCATCCATTGGAGTAACAAAATCTCAACAACGAACTTCCTCCCATAATGACAAGGCTACCATAACAAAATCTCAACAACGAAATTCCTTCCATAATGACAAGGCTGCCATCCATTGGAGTAACAAAATCTCAACAACACACTACCTTCCAAAATGACAAGGTTACCATCCATTGGAGTAAAAAAATCTCAACAACAAACTACCTTCCAAAATGACAAGGTTACCATCCATTGGAGTAACAAAATCTCAACAACAAACTACCTTCACAAATGACAAGGATACCATCCATTAGAGTAACAAAATCTCAACAATGAACTACCTTCCATAATGACAAGGCTACCATTCATTGGAGTAACAAAATCTCAACAATGAACAACCTTCCAGATTGATAAGGCTACCATCCATTGGAGTTACAAAATCTCAACAACGAACTACCTACCATAATGACAAGGCTACCATCCATTGGAGTAACAAAATCTCAACAATGAACTAGCTTCTATAATAACAAGGCTACCATCATTAAGGTAATAAAACCTCAACAATAAACTACCTTCCATAATGACAAGGCTACCATCCATTGGAGTAACATAATCTCAACAACGAACTACCTTCCAAAATTACAAGGTTACCATCCATTGGAGTAAAAAAAACTAAACAATGAACCACCTGCCTTAATTAAAAGGCATCCATTGGAGTAAAAAAATCTCAACAACGAACTACCTTCCATAATGAAAAGGCTACCTTCCATTGGAATAACGAAATCTCAACTATGAACTACCTTCCATAATGAAAAGGCTACCATCCATTGGAGTAACAAAATGTCAACAATGAACTACCTTCCAAAATGACAAGGCTACCAATCATTGGAGTAACAAAATCTGAACAATGAAATACATACCATAATGACAAGGCTACCATCCATTGGAGTAATAAAATCTCAACAACGAACTACCTTCCATAATGACAAGGCTACCATCCATTGGAGTACCAAAATCTCAACAACGAACTACCTTCCATAATGACAAAGCTACAATCGAATGGAGTAACAAATTCTCAACAACGTGCTACAGTCCATAATGACAAGGCTACCATCAATTGGAGTAACAAAATCTCTACAATGAACTACCTTCCATAATGGCAAGGGTACCATCCATTGGAGTAACAAAAGATCAACAAGGAACTACCTTCCATAATGACAAAGCTACCATCCATTGGAGTAACAAAATCTCAACAACGAACTACCTTCCATAATGACAAGGGTACCATCCATTGGAGTAACAAAATCTCAATAACAAACTACCTTCCATAATGACAAGGCTACCATCCATTGGAGTAACAAAATCTCAACAACAAACTACCTTCCATAATGACAAGGCTACCGTCCATAGGAGTAACAAAATCTCGACAACAAACTACCTTCCATGATGACAAGGCTATCATCCATTGGAGTAACAAAATCTCAACAACGAACTACCTTCCATAATGACAAGGCTACCATCCATTGGAGTAACAAAATCTAAACAACGAACTACCTTCCATAATAACAAGGCTACCATCCATTGGAGTAACAAAATCTCAACAACAAACTACCTTCCATAATGACAAGGCTACCGTCCATAGGAGTAACAAAATCTCAACAATGAACTACCTTTTATAATGACAAGGCTACCATCCATTAGGGTAACAAAATCTCAACAACAAAATACCTTCCAAAATGACAATGTTACCATCCATTGGAGTAAAAAAATCTCAACAACAAACTACCTTCCAAAATGACAAGGCTACCATCCATTGGAGTAACAAAATCTCAACAACAAACTACCTTCACAAATGACAAGGATACCATCCATTAGAGTAACAAAATCTCAACAATGAACTACCTTCCATAATGACAAGGCTACCATTCATTGGAGTAACAAAATCTCAACAACGAACAACCTTCCATAATCATAAGGCTACCATCCCTTGGAGTAACAAAATCTCAACAACGAACTACCTACCATAATGACAAGGCTACCATCCATTGGAGTAAAAAAATCTCAATAATGAACTAGCTTTTATAATATCAAGGCTACCATCCATTGAGGTAATAAAACCTCAACAACAAACTACCTCCCATAATGACAAGGCTACCATCCAAAGGAGTAACAAAATCTAGACAACAAACTACCTTCCATAATGACAAGGCTACCATCCATTGGAGTAACAAAATCTCAACAACGAACTTCCTCCCATAATGACAAGGCTACTATAACAAAATCTCAAGAACGAAATTCCTTCCATAATGACAAGGCTACCATCCATTAGAGTAACAAAATATCAACACTGAACTACCTTCCATAATGACAAGGCTACCATCCTTTGGAGTAACAAAATCTCAATAACAAACTACCTTCCATAATGACAAGGCTACCATCCATTGGAGTAACAAAATCTCAACAACGAACTACCTTCAATAATGACAAGGCTACCGTCCATAGGAGTAACAAAATCTCGACAACAAACTACCTTCCATGATGACAAGGCTACCATCCATTGGAGTAACAAAATCTCAACAACGAACTACCTTCCATAATGACAAGGCTACCATCCATTGGAGTAACAAAATCTAAACAACGAACTACCTTCCATAATAACAAGGCTACCATCCATTGGAGTAACAAAATCTCAACAACAAACTACCTTCCATAATGACAAGGCTACCGTCCATAGGAGTAACAAAATCTCAACAATGAACTACCTTTTATAATGACAAGGCTACCATCCATTAGGGTAACAAAATCTCAACAACAAAATACCTTCCAAAATGACAATGTTACCATCCATTGGAGTAAAAAAATCTCAACAACAAACTACCTTCCAAAATGACAAGGCTACCATCCATTGGAGTAACAAAATCTCAACAACAAACAACCTTCACAAATGACAAGGATACCATCCATTAGAGTAACAAAATCTCAACAATGAACTACCTTCCATAATGACAAGGCTACCATTCATTGGAGTAACAAAATCTCAACAACGAACAACCTTCCATAATCATAAGGCTACCATCCATTGGAGTAACAAAATCTCAACAACGAACTACCTACCATAATGACAAGGCTACCAACCATTGGAGTAACAAAATCTCAACAATGAACTAGATTTTATAATAACAAGGCTACCATCCATTGAGGTAATAAAACCTCAACAACAAACTACCTCCCATAATGACAAGGCTACCATCCATTGGAGTAACATAATCTCAACAACAAACTACCTTCCAAAATTACAAGGCTACCATCCATTGGAGTAAGAAAAACTCAATAATGAACCACCTGCCTTAATTACAAGGCATCCATTAGAGTAAAAAAATATCAACAACGAACTACCTTCCATAATGAAAAGGCTACCTTCCATTGGAATAACGAAATCTCAACTTTGAACTACCTTCCATAATGAAAAGGCTACCATCCATTGGAGTAACAAAATGTCAACAATGAACTACCTTCCAAAATGACAAGGCTACCAATCATTGGAGTAACAAAATCTCAACAATGAACTACATACCATAATGAACAGGCTACCTTCCATTCGAGTAATAAAATCTCAACAACGAACTACCTTCCATAATGACAAGGCTACCATCCATTGGAGTACCAAAATCTCAACAACGAACTACCTTCCATAATGACAAGGTTTCAATCGAATGGAGTAACAAATTTTCAACAACGTACTACGTTCCATAATGACAAGGCTACCATCAATTAGAGTAAAAAAATCTCAACAATGAACTACCTTCCATAATGGCAAGGGTACCATCCATTGGAGTAACAAAAGATCAACAAGGAACTACCTTCCATAATGACAAAGCTACCATCCATTGGAGTAAGAAAATCTCAACAATGAACTACCTTCCATAATGACAAGGGTACCATCCATTGGAGTAACAAAATCTCAACAACGAACTACCTCCCATAATGACAGGGCTACCATCCAATGGAGTAACAAAATCTAGACAACAAACTATCTTCCATAATGACAAGGCTACCATCCATTGGAGTAACAAAATCTCAATAACGAACTTCCTTCCATAATGACAAGGCTACCATAAAAAAATCTCAACAACGAAATTCCTTCCATAATGACAAGGCTACCATCCATTAGAGTAACAAAATATCAACACTGAACTACCTTCCATAATGACAAGGCTACCATCCATTGGAGTAACAAAATCTCAATAACAAACTACCTTCCATAATGACAAGGATATCATCCATTGGAGTAGCATAATCTAAACAAGGAACTACCTTCCATAATTACAAGGCTACCATCCAATGGAGTAACAAAATCTCAACAACGAACTACCTTCCATAATGACAAGGCTACCATCCATTGGAGTAACAAAATCTCAACAACGAACTACCTACCATAATGACAAGGCTACCATCCATTGGAGTAAAAAAATCTCAACAATGAACTACCTTCCATAATGACAAGCCTACAATCGAATAGAGTAACAACATCTCAACAAGGAACTACCTTACATAAGGACAAGGCTACAATCCAATGGAGTAACAAAATATCAACAAGGAACTACCTTCCAAAATGACAAGGCTACCATCCATTGTAGTAAGAAAATATTAACAACAAACTACCTTCCATAATGACAAGGCTGCCATCCATTGGAGTAACAAAATATCAACAATGAACTACCTTCTATAATGACAAGGCTACCATCCATTGGGGTAACAAAATCTCAAAAACAAACTACCTTCCATAATGACAAGGCTGCCATCCATTGGATTAAAAAAATCTCATCTACAAACTACCTTCCAAAATGACAAGGTTACCATCTATTGGATTTACAAAATATAATCAACAAACTACCTTCACAAATGACAAGGATACCATCCATTGGAGTAACAAAATCTCAAGAATGAAATACCTTCCATAATGACAAGGCTACCATTCATTGGAGTAACAAAATCTCAACAACGAACTACCTTCCATAATGACAAGGCTACCATCCATTGGAGGAACAAAATATCAACAACGAACTACCTTCCATAATGACAAGGCTACCATCCGTTGGAGTAACAAAATCACAACAACGAACTACCTTCCATAATGACAAGGCTACCATCCATTGGTGTAACAAAATCTCAACAACGAACTACCTTCAATAATGACAAGGCTACAATCGAATAGAGTAAAAAAATCTCAACAATGAACTACCTTCCATAATGACAAGGCTACAATCCAATGGAGTAACAAAATATCGACAAGGAAATACCTTCTATAATGACAAAGCTACCATCCATTGGAGTAACAAAATCTCAACAACGAACTACCTTCCATAATGACAAGGGTACCATCCATTGGAGTAACAAAATCTCAACAATAAACTACCTCCCATAATGAAAAGGCTACCATCCTATGGAGTAAGAAAATCTAGACAACAAACTACTTTCCATAATGACAAGGCTACCATCCATTGGAGTAACAAAATCTCAACAACGAACTTCCTTCCATAATGACAAGGCTACCATAACAAAATCTCAACAACAAAATTCCTTCCATAATGACAAGCCTACCATCCATTAGAGTAACAAAATATTAACATTGAACTACCTTCCATAATGACAAGGCTACCATCCTTTGGAGTAACAAAATCTCAATAACAAACTACCTTCCATAATGACAAGGATTCATCCATTGGAGTAACAAAATCTCAACAACGAACTACCTTCCATAATGACAAGGCTACCATCCATTGGAGTAACAAAATCTCAACAACGAACTACCTTCGATGATGACAAGGCTACCATCCATTGGAGTAACAAAATCTCAACAACAAACTACCTTCCATAATGACAAGGCTACCATCCATTGGAGTAACAAAATCTCAACAACGAACTACCTTCCATAATGACAAGTCTACCATCCATTGGAGTAACAAAATCTCAACAACGAACTACCTTCCATAATGACAAGGCTACCATCCATAGGAGTAATAAAATCTCAACAATGAACTACCTTTTATAATGACAAGGCTACCATCCATTAGGGTAACAAAATCTCAACAACAAACTACCTTCCATAATGACAAGGCTGCCATCCATTGGAGTAACAAAATCTCAACAACGAACTACCTTCCAAAATGACAAGGCTACCATCCATTGTAGTAAGAAAATATTAACAACAAACTACCTTCCATAATGACAAGGCTGCCATCCATTGGAGTAACAAAATATCAACAATGAACTACCTCCTATAATGACAAGGCTACCATCCATTGGGGTAACAAAATCTCAAAAACAAACTACCTTCCATAATGACAAGGCTGCCATCCATTGGAGTAAAAAAATCTCAACAACAAACTACCTTCCAAAATGACAAGGTTACCATCCATTGGAGTTACAAAATCTCAACAACAAACTACCTTCACAAATGATAAGGATACCATCCATTGGAGTAACAAAATCTCAACAACGAACTACCTTCCATAATGACAAGGCTACAATCGAATAGAGTAACAAAATCTCAACAAGGAACTACCTTCAATAAGGACAAGTCTACAATCCAATGGAGTAACAAAATATCAACAACGAACTTCCTTCCATAATGACAAGGCTACCATAAAAAAATCTCAACAACGAAATTCCTTCCATAATGACAAGGCTACCATCCATTAGAGTAACAAAATATCAACACTGAACTACCTTCCATAATGACAAGGCTACCATCCATTGGAGTAACAAAATCTCAATAACAAACTACCTTCCATAATGACAAGGATATCATCCATTGGAGTAACAAAATCTCAACAAGGAACTACCTTCCATAATGACAAGGCTACCATCCAATGGAGTAACAAAATCTCAACAACAAACTACCTTCCATAATGATAAGGCTACCATCCATTGGAGTAACAAAATCTCAACAACGAACTACCTTCTATAATGACAAGACTACCATCCATTGGAGTAACAAATCTCAACAACGAACTACATTCCATAATGACAAGGCTACAATCGAATAGAGTAACAAAATCTCAACAAGGAACTACCTTCCATAATGACAAGGCTACAATCCAATGGAGTAACAAAATATCAACAAGGAACTACCTTCCATAATGACAAAGCTACCATCCATTGGAGTAACCAAATCTCAACAACGAACTACCTTCCATAATGACAAGGGTACCATCCATTGGAGTAACAAAATCTCAACAACGAACTACCTCCCATAATGGAAAGGCTACCATCCTATGGAGTAACAAAATCTCAACAACGAACTACCTTCCATAATGACAAGGCTACCATCCATAGGAGTAATAAAATCTCAACAATGAACTACCTTTTATAATGACAAGGCTACCATCCATTAGGGTAACAAAATCTCAACAACAAACTACCTTCCATAATGACAAGGCTGCCATCCATTGGAGTAACAAAATCTCAACAACGAACTACCTTCCAAAATGACAAGGCTACCATCCATTGTAGTAAGAAAATATTAACAACAAACTACCTTCCATAATGACAAGGCTGCCATCCATTGGAGTAACAAAATATCAACAATGAACTACCTCCTATAATGACAAGGCTACCATCCATTGGGGTAACAAAATCTCAAAAACAAACTACCTTCCATAATGACAAGGCTGCCATCCATTGGAGTAAAAAAATCTCAACAACAAACTACCTTCCAAAATGACAAGGTTACCATCCATTGGAGTTACAAAATCTCAACAACAAACTACCTTCACAAATGATAAGGATACCATCCATTGGAGTAACAAAATCTCAACAACGAACTACCTTCCATAATGACAAGGCTACAATCGAATAGAGTAACAAAATCTCAACAAGGAACTACCTTCAATAAGGACAAGTCTACAATCCAATGGAGTAACAAAATATCAACAACGAACTTCCTTCCATAATGACAAGGCTACCATAAAAAAATCTCAACAACGAAATTCCTTCCATAATGACAAGGCTACCATCCATTAGAGTAACAAAATATCAACACTGAACTACCTTCCATAATGACAAGGCTACCATCCATTGGAGTAACAAAATCTCAATAACAAACTACCTTCCATAATGACAAGGATATCATCCATTGGAGTAACAAAATCTCAACAAGGAACTACCTTCCATAATGACAAGGCTACCATCCAATGGAGTAACAAAATCTCAACAACAAACTACCTTCCATAATGATAAGGCTACCATCCATTGGAGTAACAAAATCTCAACAACGAACTACCTTCTATAATGACAAGACTACCATCCATTGGAGTAACAAATCTCAACAACGAACTACATTCCATAATGACAAGGCTACAATCGAATAGAGTAACAAAATCTCAACAAGGAACTACCTTCCATAATGACAAGGCTACAATCCAATGGAGTAACAAAATATCAACAAGGAACTACCTTCCATAATGACAAAGCTACCATCCATTGGAGTAACCAAATCTCAACAACGAACTACCTTCCATAATGACAAGGGTACCATCCATTGGAGTAACAAAATCTCAACAACGAACTACCTCCCATAATGGAAAGGCTACCATCCTATGGAGTAACAAAATCTAGACAACAAACTACCTTCCATAATGACAAGGCTACCATCCATTGGAGTAACAAAATATCAACACTGAACTACCTTCCATAATGACAAGGCTACCATCCTTTGGAGTAACAAAATCTCAATAACAAACTACCTTCCATAATGACAAGGATATCATCCATTGGAGTAACAAAATCTCAACAACGAACCACCTTCCATAATGACAAGGATACCATCCATTGGAGTAATAAAATCTCAACAACGAACTACCTTCCATGATGGCAAGGCTACCATCCATTGGAGTAACAAAATCTCAACAACAAACTACCTTCCATAATGACAAGGCTACCATCCATTGGAGTAACAAAATCTCAACAACGAACTACCTTCCATAATGACAAGGCTACCATCCATTGGAGTAACAAAATCTCAACATCGAACTACCTTCCATAATGACAAGGCTACCGTCCATAGGAGTAATAAAATCTCAACAATGAACTACCTTCTATAATGACAAGGCTACCATCCATTAGGGTAATAAAATCTCAACAATAATCTACCTTCCATAATGACAAGGCTGCCATCCATTAGAGTAACAAAATCTCAACAACGAACTACCTTCAATAATGACAAGGCTGCCATCCATTGGAGTAACAAAATCTCAACAAGGAACTACCTTCCATAATGACAAGGCAACCTTCCATTGGAATAACGAAATCTTAACTATGAACTACCTTCTATAATGACAAGGCTACCATCCATTGGAGTAACAAAATGTCAACAATGAACTACCTTCCAAAATGACAAGGCTTCCAATCATTGGAGTAACAAAATCTTAACAACAAACTACCTTCCATAATGACAAAGCTACCATCCATTAGAGTAACAAAATCTCAAAATGAACTACCTATCATAATGACAAGGCTACCATCCATTGGAGTAAAAAATATCAACAACAAACTACCTTCCATAATGACAAGGCTACAATCCATTGGAGTACCAAAATCTCAACAACGAACTACCTTACATAATGACAAGGTTACCATCAATTGGAGTAACAAAATCTCAACCACGAACTACCTTCCATAATGACAAGGCTACCGTCCATAGGAGTAACATAATCTCAACAATGAACTACCTTATATAATGACAAGGCTACCATCCATTAGGGTAACAAAATCTTAACAACAAACTACCTTCCATAATGACATGGCTGCCATCCATTGGAGTAACAAAATCTCAACAACGAACTACCTTCCAAAATGACAAGGCTACCATCCATTGCAGTAACAAAATATCAACAATGAACTACCTTCTATAATGACAAGGCTACCATCCATTGGGGTAACAAAATCTCAAAAACAAACTACCTTCCATAATGACAAGGCTGCCATCCATTGGAGTTAAAAAATATCAACAACAAACTACCTTCCAAAATGACAACGTTACCATCCATTGGAGTAACAAAATCTCAACAACAAACTACATTCACAAATGACAAGGATACCATCCATTAGAGTAACAAAATCTCAACAATGAACTACCTTCCATAATGACCAGGCTACCTTTCATTGGAGTTACAAAATCTCAACAACGAACTACCTTCCATAATGATAAGGCTACCATCCATTGGAGTAACAAAATCTCAACAACAAACTACCTACCATAATGACAAGGCTACCATCCATTGGAGTAACAAAATCTCAACAATGAACTAGCTTCTATAATAACAAGGCTACCATCCATTGAGGTAATAAAACCTCAACAACAAACTTCCTTCCATAATGACAAGGCTACCATCCATTGGAGTAACATAATCTCAACAACGAACTACCTTCCAAAATTAAAAGGCTACCATCCATTGGAGTAAAAAAAACTCAACAATGAAACACCTGCCTTAATTACAAGGCATCCATTGGAGTAAAAAAATCTCAATAACAAACTACCTTCCATAATGACAAGGCTACCTTCCATTGGAATAACGAAATCTCAACTATGAACTACCTTCCATAATGAAAAGGCTAACATCCATTGGAGTAACAAAATGTCAACAATGAACTACCTTCAAAAATGACAAGGCTACCAATCATTGGAGTAACAAAATCTCAACAATGAACTACATACCATAATGACAAGGCTACCATCTATTGGAGTAACAAAATCTCAAAAACAAACTACTTTCCATAATGACAAGGCTACCATCCATTGGAGTACCAAAATCTCAACAACGAACTACCTTCCATAATGACAAGGCTTAAATCGAATGGAGTAACAAATTCTCAACAACGAACTACGTTCCATAATGACAAGGCTACCATCAATTGGAGTAACAAAATCTCAACAATGAACTACCTTCCATAATGGCAAGGGTACCATCCATTGGAGTAACAAAAGATCAACAAGGAACTACCTTCCATAATGTCAAAGCTACCATCCATTGGAGTAACAAAATCTCAACAATGAACTACCTTCCATAATGACAAGGGCACCATCCATTGGAGTAACAAAATCTCAACAACAAACTACCTCCCATAACGACAAGGCTACCATCCAATGGAGTAACAAAATCTAGACAACAAACTACCTTCCATAATGACAAGGCTACCATCTATTGGAGTAACAAAATCTCAACAACGAACTTCCTTCCATAATGACAAGGCTAACATAAAAAAATCTCAACAACGAAATTCCTTCCATAATGACAAGGCTACCATCCATTAGAGTAATAAAATATCAACACTGAACTACCTTCCATAATGACAAGGCTACCATCCATTGGAGTAACAAAATCTCAATAAAAAACTACCTTCCATAATAAAAAGGATATCATCCATTGGAGTAACAAAATCTCAACAAGGAACTACCTTCCATAATTACAAGGCTACCATCCAATGGAGTAACAAAATCTCAACAACGAACTACCTTCCATAATGACAAGGCTACCATCCATTGGAGTAACAAAATCTCAACAACGAACTACCTTCCATAATGACAAGGCTACAATCGAATAGATTAACAAAATCTCAACAAGGAACTACCTTCCATAATGACAAGGCTACAATCCAATGGAGTAACAAAATATCAACAAGGAACTACCTTCTATAATGACAAAGCTACCATCCATTGGAGTAACAAAATCTCAACAACGAACTACCATCATTAATGACAAGGGTACCATCCATTAGAGTAACAAAATCTCAACAACGTACTACCTCCCATAATGAAAAGGCTACCATCCTATGGAGTAACAAAATCAAGACAACAAACTACCTTCCATAATGACAAGGCTACCATCCATTGGAGTAACAAAATATCAACAACGAACTTCCTTCCATAATGACAAGGCTACCATATCAAAATCTCAACAACAAAATTCCTTCAATAATGACAAGCCTACCATCCATTAGAGTAACAAAATATCAACACTGAACTACCTTCCATAATGACAAGGCTACCATCCTTTGGAGTAACAAAATCTCAATAACAAACTACCTTCCATAATGACAAGGATTCATCCATTGGAGTAACAAAATCTCAACAACGAACTACCTTCCATAATGACAAGGCTACCATCCATTGGAGTAACAAAATCTCAACAACGAACTACCTTCTATGATGACAAGGCTACCATCCATTGGAGTAAGAAAATCTCAACAACGAACTACCTTCCATAATGACAAGGCTACCATCCATTGGAGTAACAAAATCTCAACAACAAACTACCTTCCATAATGACAAGGCTACCATCCATTGGAGTAACAAAATCTCAACAACAAACTACCTTCCATAATGACAAGGCTACAATCGAATAAAGTAACAAAATCTCAACAAGGAACTACCTTCCATAATGACAAGGCTACAATCCAATGGAGTAACAATATATCAACAAGGAACTACCTTCCATAATGACAAAGCTACCATCCATTGGAGTAACAAAATCTCAACAACGAACTACCTTCCATAATGACAAGAGTACCATCCATTGGAGTAACAAAATCTGAACAACGAACTACCTCCCATAATGACAAGGCTACCATCCTATGGAGTAACAAAATCTAGCCAACAAAATACCTTCCATAATGACAAGGCTACCATCCATTGGAGTAACAAAATATCAACACTGAACTACCTTCCATAATGACAAGGCTACTATCCTTTGGAGTAACAAAATCTTAATAACAAACTACCTTCCATAATGACAAGGATATCATTCATTAGAGTAACAAAATCTCAACAACAAACTACCTTCCATAATGACAAGGCTACCATCCATTGGAGTAACAAAATCTCAAAAACGAACTACCTTCCATTATGACAAGGCCACCATCCATTGGATTAACAAAATCTCAACAACGAACTACCTTCCATAATGACAAGGCTACCATCCATTGGAGTAACAAAATCTCAACAACGAACTACCTTCCATAATGACAAGGCTACCAACCATTGGAGTAACAAAATCTCAACATCGAACTACCTTCCATAATGACAAGGCTACCGTCCATAGGAATAATAAAATCTCAACAATGAACTACCTTCTATAATGACAAGGCTACCATCCATTAGGGTAACAAAATCTCAACAACAAACTACCTTCCATAATGACAAGGCTGCCATCCATTAGAGTAACAAAATCTTAACAACGAACTACCTTCAATAATGACAAGGCTGCCATCCATTGGAGTAACAAAATCTCAACAACAAACTACCTTCCATGATGACAAGGCTACCTTCCATTGGAATAACGAAATCTTAACTATGAACTACCTTCCATAATGACAAGGCTACCATCCATTGGAGTAACAAAATGTCAACAATGAACTACCTTCCAAAATGACAAGGCTTCCAATCATTGGAGTAACAAAATCTTAACAACAAACTACCTTCCATAATGACAAAGCTACCATCCATTAGAGTAACAAAATCTCAAAATGAACTACCTATCATAATGACAAGGCTACCATCCATTGGAGGAAAAAATATCAACAACAAACTACCTTCCATAATGACAAGGCTACCATCCATTGGAGTACCAAAATCTCAACAACGAACTACCTTCCATAATGACAAGGTTACCATCAATTGGAGTAACAAAATCTCAACCACGAACTACCTTCCATAATGACAAGGCTACCGTCCATAGGAGTAACAAAATCTCAACAATGAACTACCTTCTATAATGACAAGGCTACCATCCATTAGGGTAACAAAATCTCAACAAAAAACTACCTTCCATAATGACAAGGCTGCCATCCATTAGAGTAACAAAATCTCAACAACGAACTACCTTCCAAAATGACAAGGCTACCATCCATTGGAGTAACAAAATATCAACAATAAACTACCTTCTATAATGACAAGGCTACCATCCATTGGGGTAACAAAATCTCAAAAACAAACTACCTTCCATAATGACAAGGCTGCCATCCATTGGAGTTAAAAAATCTCAACAACAAACTACCTTCCAAAATGACAAGGTTACCATCCATTAGAGTAACAAAATCTCAACAACAAACTACCTTCACAAATGACAAGGATACCATCCATTAGAGTAACAAAATCTCAACAATGAACTACCTTCCATAATGACAAGGCTACCATTCATTGGAGTTACAAAATCACAACAACGAACTACCTCCCATAATGATAAGGCTACCATCCATTGGAGTAACAAAATCTCAACAACAAACTACCTACCATAATGAGAAGGCTACCATCCATTGGAGTAACAAAATCTCAACAATGAACTAGCTTCTATAATAACAAGGCTACCATCCGTTGAGGTAATAAAACCTCAACAACAAACTACCTTCCATAATGACAAGGCTACCATCCATTGGAGTAACAAAATCTCAACAACGAACTACCTCCCATAATGACAACGCTACCATCCTATGGAGTAACAAAATCTGGACAACAAAATACCTTCCATAATGACAAGGCTACCATCCATTGGAGTAACAAAATATCAACACTGAACTACCTTCCATAATGACAAGGCTACCATCCTTTGGAGTAACAAAATCTTAATAACAAACTACCTTCCATAATGACAAGGTAATCATCCATTGGAGTAACAAAATCTCAACAACGAACTACCTTCAATAATGACAAGGCTACCATCCATTGGAGTAACAAAATCTCAACAACAAACTATCTTCCATTATTACAAGGATACCATCCATTGGATTAACAAAATCTCAACAACGAACTACCTTCCATAATGACAAGGCTACCATCCATTGGAGTAACAAAATCTCAACAACGAACTACCTTCCATAATGACAAGGCTACCAACCATTGGAGTAACAAAATCTCAACATCGAACTACCTTCCATAATGACAAGGCTACCGTCCATAGGAATAATAAAATCTCAACAATGAACTACCTTCTATAATGACAAGGCTACCATCCATTAGGGTAACAAAATCTCAACAACAAACTACCTTCCATAATGACAAGGCTGCCATCCATTAGAGTAACAAAATCTTAACAACGAACTACCTTCAATAATGACAAGGCTGCCATCCATTGGAGTAACAAAATCTCAAAAACAAACTACCTTCCATGATGACAAGGCTACCTTCCATTGGAATAACGAAATCTTAACTATGAACTACCTTCCATAATGACAAGGCTACCATCCATTGGAGTAACAAAATGTCAACAATGAACTACCTTCCAAAATGACAAGGCTTCCAATCATTGGAGTAACAAAATCTTAACAACAAACTACCTTCCATAATGACAAAGCTACCATCCATTAGAGTAACAAAATCTCAAAATGAACTACCTATCATAATGACAAGGCTACCATCCATTGGAGTAAAAAATATCAACAACAAACTACCTTCCATAATGACAAGGCTACCATCCATTGGAGTACCAAAATCTCAACAACGAACTACCTTCCATAATGACAAGGTTACCATCAATTGGAGTAACAAAATCTCAACCACGAACTACCTTCCATAATGACAAGGCTACCGTCCATAGGAGTAACAAAATCTCAACAATGAACTACCTTCTATAATGACAAGGCTACCATCCATTAGGGTAACAAAATCTCAACAAAAAACTACCTTCCATAATGACAAGGCTGCCATCCATTAGAGTAACAAAATCTCAACAACGAACTACCTTCCAAAATGACAAGGCTACCATCCATTGGAGTAACAAAATATCAATAATAAACTACCTTCTATAATGACAAGGCTACCATCCATTGGGGTAACAAAATCTCAAAAACAAACTACCTTCCATAATGACAAGGCTGCCATCCATTGGAGTTAAAAAATCTCAACAACAAACTACCTTCCAAAATGACAAGGTTACCATCCATTAGAGTAACAAAATCTCAACAACAAACTACCTTCACAAATGACAAGGATACCATCCATTAGAGTAACAAAATCTCAACAATGAACTACCTTCCATAATGACAAGGCTACCATTCATTGGAGTTACAAAATCACAACAACGAACTACCTCCCATAATGATAAGGCTACCATCCATTGGAGTAACAAAATCTCAACAACAAACTACCTACCATAATGAGAAGGCTACCATCCATTGGAGTAACAAAATCTCAACAATGAACTAGCTTCTATAATAACAAGGCTACCATCCGTTGAGGTAATAAAACCTCAACAACAAACTACCTTCCATAATGACAAGGCTACCATCCATTGGAGTAACAAAATCTCAACAACGAACTACCTCCCATAATGACAACGCTACCATCCTATTGAGTAACAAAATCTGGACAACAAAATACCTTCCATAATGACAAGGCTACCATCCATTGGAGTAACAAAATATCAACACTGAACTACCTTCCATAATGACAAGGCTACCATCCTTTGGAGTAACAAAATCTTAATAACAAACTACCTTCCATAATGACAAGGTAATCATCCATTGGAGTAACAAAATCTCAACAACGAACTACCTTCAATAATGACAAGGCTACCATCCATTGGAGTAACAAAATCTCAACAACAAACTATCTTCCATTATTACAAGGATACCATCCATTGGATTAACAAAATCTCAACAACGAACTACCTTCCATAATGACAAGGCTACCATCCATTGGAGTAACAAAATCTCAACAACAAAGTACCTTCCATAATGACAAGGCTACCATCCATTGGAGTAACAAAATCTCAACATCGAACTACCTTCCATAATGACAAGGCTACAGTCCATAGGAATAATAAAATCTCAACAATGAACTACCTTCTATAATGACAAGGCTACCATCCATTAGGGTAACAAAATCTCAACAACAAACTACCTTCCATAATGACAAGGCTGCCATCCATTAGAGTAACAAAATCTTAACAACGAACTACCTTCAATAATGACAAGGCTGCCATCCATTGGAGTAACAAAATCCTAACAACAAACTACCTTCCATAATGACAAGGCTTCCTTCCATTGGAATAACGAAATCTTAACTATGAACTACCATGCATGATGACAAGGCTACCATCCATTGGAGTAACAAAATGTCAACAATGAACTACCTTCCAAAATGACAAGGCTTCCAATCATTGGAGTAACAAAATCTTAACAACAAACTACCTTCCATAATGACAAAGCTACCATCTATTAGAGTAACAAAATCTCAAAATGAACTACATATCATAATGACAAGGCTACCATCCATTGGAGTAGAAAATATCAACAACAAACTACCTTCCATAATGACAAGGCTACCATCCATTGGAGTACCAAAATCTCAACAACGAACTACCTTCCATAATGACAAGGTTACCATCAATTGGAGTAACAAAATCTCAACCATGAACTACCTTCCATAATGACAAGGCTACCGTCCATAGGAGTAACAAAATCTCAACAATGAACTACCTTCTATAATGACAAGGCTACCATCCATTAGGGTAACAAAATCTCAACAAAAAACTACCTTCCATAATGACAAGGCTGCCATCCATTGGAGTAACAAAATCTAAACAACGAACTACCTTCCAAAATGACAAGGCTACCATCCATTAGAGTAACAAAATCTCAACAACAAACTACCTTCACAAATGACAAGGATACCATCCATTAGAGTAACAAAATCTTAACAATGAACTACCTTCCATAATGACAAGGCTACCATTCATTGGAGTTACAAAATCACAACAACGAACTACCTTCCATAATGATAAGGCTACCATCCATTGGAGTAACAAAATCTCAACAACAAACTACCTACCATAATGAGAAGGCTACCATCCATTGGAGTAACAAAATCTCAACAATGAACTAGCTTCTATAATAACAAGGCTACCATCCGTTGAGGTAATAAAACCTCAACAACAAACTACCTTCCATAATGACAAGGCTACCATCCATTGGAGTAACAAAATCTCAACAACGAACTACCTCCCATAATGACAAGGCTACCATCCTATGGAGTAACAAAATCTGGACAACAAAATACCTTCCATAATGACAAGGCTACCATCCATTGGAGTAACAAAATATCAACACTGAACTACCTTCCATAATGACAAGGCTACCATCCTTTGGAGTAACAAAATCTTAATAACAAACTACCTTCCATAATGACAAGGTAATCATCCATTGGAGTAACAAAATCTCAACAACGAACTACCTTCAATAATGACAAGGCTACCATCCATTGGAGTAACAAAATCTCAACAACAAACTATCTTCCATTATTACAAGGATATCATCCATTGGATTAACAAAATCTCAACAACGAACTACCTTCCATAATGACAAGGCTACCATCCATTGGAGTAACAAAATCTCAACAACGAACTACCTTCCATAATGACAAGGCTACCATCCATTGGAGTAACAAAATCTCAACATCGAACTACCTTCCATAATGACAAGGCTACCGTCCATAGGAATAATAAAATCTCAACAATGAACTACCTTCTATAATGACAAGGCTACCATCCATTAGGGTAACAAAATCTCAACAACAAACTACCTTCCATAATGACAAGGCTGCCATCCATTAGAGTAACAAAATCTTAACAACGAACTACCTTCAATAATGACAAGGCTGCCATCCATTGGAGTAACAAAATCCTAACAACAAACTACCTTCCATAATGACAAGGCTTCCTTCCATTGGAATAACGAAATCTTAACTATGAACTACCATGCATGATGACAAGGCTACCATCCATTGGAGTAACAAAATGTCAACAATGAACTACCTTCCAAAATGACAAGGCTTCCAATCATTGGAGTAACAAAATCTTAACAACAAACTACCTTCCATAATGACAAAGCTACCATCTATTAGAGTAACAAAATCTCAAAATGAACTACATATCATAATGACAAGGCTACCATCCATTGGAGTAGAAAATATCAACAACAAACTACCTTCCATAATGACAAGGCTACCATCCATTGGAGTACCAAAATCTCAACAACGAACTACCTTCCATAATGACAAGGTTACCATCAATTGGAGTAACAAAATCTCAACCATGAACTACCTTCCATAATGACAAGGCTACCGTCCATAGGAGTAACAAAATCTCAACAATGAACTACCTTCTATAATGACAAGGCTACCATCCATTAGGGTAACAAAATCTCAACAAAAAACTACCTTCCATAATGACAAGGCTGCCATCCATTGGAGTAACAAAATCTAAACAACGAACTACCTTCCAAAATGACAAGGCTACCATCCATTGGAGTAACAAAATATCAACAATGAACTACCTTCTATAATGACAAGGCTACCATCCATTTGGGTAACAAAATCTCAAAAACAAACTACCTTCTATAATGACAAGGCTGCCATCCATTGGAGTTAAAAAATCTCAACAACAAACTACCTTAAAAAATGACAAGGTTACCATCCATTAGAGTAACAAAATCTCAACAACAAACTACCTTCACAAATGACAAGGATACCATCCATTAGAGTAACAAAATCTCAACAATTAACTACCTTCCATAATGACAAGGCTACCATTCATTGGAGTTACAAAATCTCAACAACGAACTACCTTCCATAATGATAAGGCTACCATCCATTGGAGTAACAAAATCTCACCAACAAACTACCTACCATAATGAGAAGGCTACCATCCATTGGAGTAACAAAATCTCAACAATGAACAAGCTTCTATAATAAGAAGGCTACCATCCGTTGTGGTAATAAAACCTCAACAACAAACTACCTTCCATAATGACAAGGCTACCATCCATTGGAGTAACAAAATCTCAACAATGAACTACCTCCCATAATGACAAGGCTACCATCCTATGGAGTAACAAAATCTAGACAACAAAATACCTTCCATAATGACAAGGCTACCATCCATTGGAGTAACAAAATATAAACACTGAACTACCTTCCATAATGACAAGGCTACCATCCTTTGGAGTAACAAAATCTTAATAACAAACTACCTTCCATAATGACAAGGATATCATCCATTGGAGTAACAAAATCTCAACAACGAACTACCTTCCATGATGACAAGGCTACCATCCATTGGCGTAACAAAATCTCAACAACGAACTATCTTCCATTATTACAAGGCTACCATCCATTGGATTAACAAAATCTCAACAACGAACTACCTTCCATAATGACAAGGCTACCATCCATTGGAGTAACAAAATCTCAACAACGAACTACCTTCGATAATGACAAGGCTACCATCCATTGGAGTAACAAAATCTCAACATCGAACTACCTTCCATAATGACAAGGCTACCGTCCATAGGAATAATAAAATCTCAACAATGAACTACCTTCTATAATGACAAGGCTACCATCCATTAGGGTAACAAAATCTCAACAACAAACTACCTTCCATAATGACAAGGCTGCCATCCATTAGAGTAACAAAATCTTAACAACGAACTACCTTCAATAATGACAAGGCTGCCATCCATTGGAGTAACAAAATCCTAACAACAAACTACCTTCCATAATGACAAGGCTTCCTTCCATTGGAATAACGAAATCTTAACTATGAACTACCATGCATGATGACAAGGCTACCATCCATTGGAGTAACAAAATGTCAACAATGAACTACCTTCCAAAATGACAAGGCTTCCAATCATTGGAGTAACAAAATCTTAACAACAAACTACCTTCCATAATGACAAAGCTACCATCTATTAGAGTAACAAAATCTCAAAATGAACTACATATCATAATGACAAGGCTACCATCCATTGGAGTAGAAAATATCAACAACAAACTACCTTCCATAATGACAAGGCTACCATCCATTGGAGTACCAAAATCTCAACAACGAACTACCTTCCATAATGACAAGGTTACCATCAATTGGAGTAACAAAATCTCAACCATGAACTACCTTCCATAATGACAAGGCTACCGTCCATAGGAGTAACAAAATCTCAACAATGAACTACCTTCTATAATGACAAGGCTACCATCCATTAGGGTAACAAAATCTCAACAAAAAACTACCTTCCATAATGACAAGGCTGCCATCCATTGGAGTAACAAAATCTAAACAACGAACTACCTTCCAAAATGACAAGGCTACCATCCATTGGAGTAACAAAATATCAACAATGAACTACCTTCTATAATGACAAGGCTACCATCCATTTGGGTAACAAAATCTCAAAAACAAACTACCTTCTATAATGACAAGGCTGCCATCCATTGGAGTTAAAAAATCTCAACAACAAACTACCTTAAAAAATGACAAGGTTACCATCCATTAGAGTAACAAAATCTCAACAACAAACTACCTTCACAAATGACAAGGATACCATCCATTAGAGTAACAAAATCTCAACAATTAACTACCTTCCATAATGACAAGGCTACCATTCATTGGAGTTACAAAATCTCAACAACGAACTACCTTCCATAATGATAAGGCTACCATCCATTGGAGTAACAAAATCTCACCAACAAACTACCTACCATAATGAGAAGGCTACCATCCATTGGAGTAACAAAATCTCAACAATGAACAAGCTTCTATAATAAGAAGGCTACCATCCGTTGTGGTAATAAAACCTCAACAACAAACTACCTTCCATAATGACAAGGCTACCATCCATTGGAGTAACAAAATCTCAACAACGAACTACCTCCCATAATGACAAGGCTACCATCCTATGGAGTAACAAAATCTAGACAACAAAATACCTTCCATAATGACAAGGCTACCATCCATTGGAGTAACAAAATATAAACACTGAACTACCTTCCATAATGACAAGGCTACCATCCTTTGGAGTAACAAAATCTTAATAACAAACTACCTTCCATAATGACAAGGATATCATCCATTGGAGTAACAAAATCTCAACAACGAACTACCTTCCATGATGACAAGGCTACCATCCATTGGCGTAACAAAATCTCAACAACGAACTATCTTCCATTATTACAAGGCTACCATCCATTGGATTAACAAAATCTCAACAACGAACTACCTTCCATAATGACAAGGCTACCATCCATTGGAGTAACAAAATCTCAACAACGAACTACCTTCGATAATGACAAGGCTACCATCCATTGGAGTAACAAAATCTCAACATCGAACTACCTTCCATAATGACAAGGCTACCGTCCATAGGAATAATAAAATCTCAACAATGAACTACCTTCTATAATGACAAGGCTACCATCCATTAGGGTAACAAAATCTCAACAACAAACTACCTTCCATAATGACAAGGCTGCCATCCATTAGAGTAACAAAATCTTAACAACGAACTACCTTCAATAATGACAAGGCTGCCATCCATTGGAGTAACAAAATCTCAACAACAAACTACCTTCCATAATGACAAGGCTTCCTTCCATTGGAATAACGAAATCTTAACTATGAACTACCATCCATAATGACAAGGCTACCATCCATTGGAGTAACAAAATGTCAACAATGAACTACCTTCCAAAATGACAAGGCTTCCAATCATTGGAGTAACAAAATCTTAACAACAAACTACCTTCCATAATGACAAAGCTACCATCCATTAGAGTAACAAAATCTCAAAATGAACTACATATCATAATGACAAGGCTACCATCCATTGGAGTAGAAAATATCAACAACAAACTACCTTCCATAATGACAAGGCTACCATCCATTGGAGTACCAAAATCTCAACAACGAACTACCTTCCATAATGACAAGGTTACCATCAATTGGAGTAACAAAATCTCAACCACGAACTACCTTCCATAATGACAAGGCTACCATCCATAGGAGTAACAAAATCTCAACAATGAACTACCTTCTATAATGACAAGGCTACCATCCATTAGGGTAACAAAATCTAAACAATAAACTACCTTCCATAATGACAAGGCTGCCATCCATTGGAGTAACAAAATCTCAACAACGAACTACCTTCCAAAATGACAAGGCTACCATCCATTGGAGTAACAAAATATCAACAATGAACTACCTTCTATAATGACAAGGCTACCATCCATTGGGGTAACAAAATCTCAAAAACAAACTACCTTCCATAATGACAAGGCTGCCAGCCATTGGAGTTAAAAAATCTCAACATCAAACTACCTTCCAAAATGACAAGGTTACCATCCATTGGAGTAACAAAATCTCAACAACAAACTACCTTCCATAATGATAAGGCTACCATCCATTTGAGTAACAAAATCTCAACAACAAACTACCTACCATAATGACAAGGCTACCATCCATTGGAGTAATAAAATCTCAACAATGAACTAGCTTCTATAATAACAAGGCTACCATCCGTTGAGGTAATAAAACCTCAACAACAAACTACCTTCCATAATGACAAGGCTACCATCCATTGGAGTAACATAATCTCAACAACAAACTACCTTCCAAAATTACAAGGCTACCATCCATTGGAGTGAAAAAAACTCAACAATGAAACACCTGCCTTAATTACAAGGCATCCATTAGAGTAAAAAAATCTCAATAACAAACTACCTTCCATAATGACAAGGCTACCTTCCATTGGAATAACGAAATCTCAACTATGAACTACCTTCCATAATGAAAAGGCTACCATCCATTGGAGTAACAAAATGTCAACAATGAACTACCTTCCAAAATGACAAGGCTACCAATCATTGGAGTAACAAAATCTCATCAATGAACTACATACCATAATGACAATGCTACCATCCATTGGAGTAACAAAATCTCAACAACAAACTACTTTCCATAATGACAAGGCTACCATCCATTGGAGTACCAAAATCTCAACAACGAACTACCTTCCATAATGAAAGGGCTACAATCGAATGGAGTTCAAAATTCTCAACAACAAACTACGTTCCATAATGACAAGGCTACCATCAATTGGAGTAACAAAATCTCAACAATGAACTACCTTCCATAATGGCAAAGGTACCATCCATTGGAGTAAAAAAAGATCAACAAGGAACTACCTTCCATAATGTCAAAGCTACCATCCGTTGGAGTAACAAAATCTCAACAACGAACTACCTTCCATAATGACAAGGGTACCATCCATTGGAGTAACAAAATCTCAACAACAAACTACCTCCCATAATGACAAGGCTACCATCCAATGGAGTAACAAAATCTAGACAACAAACTACCTTCAATAATGACAAGACTACCATCCATTGGAGTAACAAAATCTCAACAACGAACTTCCTTCCATAATGAGAAGGCTACCATAAAAAAATCTCAACAACGAAATTCCTTCCATAATGACAAGGCTACCATCCATTAGAGTAACAAAATATCAACACTGAACTACCTTCCATAATGACAAGGCTACCATCCATTGGAGTAACAAAATCTCAATAACAAACTACCTTCCATAATGACAAGGATATCATCCATTGGAGTAACAAAATCTCAAGAACGAACTACCTTCCATGATGACAAGGCTACCATCCATGGGAGTAACAAAATCTCAACAACAAACTACCTTCCATAATGACAAGGCTACCATCCATTGGAGTAACAAAATCTCAACAATGAACTACCTTCCATAATGACAAGGCTACCATCCATTGGAGTAACAAAATCTCAACATCGAACTACCTTCCATAATGACAAGGCTACCGTCCATATGAGTAATAAAATCTCAACAATGAACTACCTTCTATAATGACAAGGCTACCATCCATTAGGGTAACAAAATCTCAACAACAAACTACCTTCCATAATGACAAGGCTGCCATCCATTAGAGTAACAAAATCTCAACAACGAACTACCTTCAATAATGACAAGGCTGCCATTCATTGGAGTAACAAAATCTCAACAACAAACTACCTTCCATAATGACAAGGCTACCTTCCATTGGAATAACGAAATCTTAACTATGAACTACCTTCCATAATGACAAGGCTACCATCCATTGGAGTAACAAAATGTCAACAATGAACTACCTTCCAAAATGACAAGGCTTCCAATCATTGGAGTAACAAAATCTTAACAACAAACTACCTTCCATAATGACAAAGCTACCATCCATTAGAGTAACAAAATCTCAAAATGAACTACCTATCATAATGACAAGGCTTCCAATCATTGGAGTAAAAAATATCAACAAAAAACTACCTTCCATAATGACAAGGCTACCATCCATTGGAGTACCAAAATCTCAACAACAAACTAACTTCCATAATGAAAAGGATACCATCAATTGGAGTAACAAAATCTCAACCACGAACTACCTTCCATAATGACAAGGCTACCGTCCATAGGAGTAACAAAATCTCAACAATGAACTACCTTCTATAATGACAAGGCTACCATCCATTAGGGTAACAAAATCTCAACAACAAACTACCTTCCATAATGACAAGGCTGCCATCCATTGGAGTAACAAAATCTCAACAACGAACTACCTTCCAAAATGACAAGGCTACCATCCATTGAAGTAACAAAATATCAACAATGAACTACCTTTTATAATGACAAGGCTACCATCCATTGGGGTAACAAAATCTCAAAAACAAACTACCTTCCATAATGACAAGGCTTCCATCCATTGGAGTTAAAAAATCTCAACAACAAACTACCTTCCAAAATGACAAGGTTACCATCCATTGGAGTAACAAAATCTAAACAACAAACTACCTTCACAAATGACAAGGATACCATCCATTAGAGTAACAAAATCTCAACAACGAACTACCTTCCATAATGATAAGGCTACCATCCATTGGAGTAACAAAATCTCAACAACAAACTACCTACCATAATGACAAGGCTACCATCCATTGGAGTAACAAAATCTCCACAATGAACTAGCTTCTATAATAACAAGGCTACCATCCATTGAGGTAATAAAACCTCAACAACAAACTACCTTCCATAATGAGAAGGCTACCATCCATTGGAGTAACATAATTTCAACAACGAACTACCTTCCAAAATTACAAGGCTACCATCCATTGGAGTAAAAAAAACTCAACAATGAAACACATGCCTTAATTACAAGGCATCCATTGGAATAAAAAAATCTCAATAACAAACTACCTTCCATAATGACAAGGCTACCTTCCATTGGAATAACGAAATCTCAACTATGAACTACCTTCCATAAAGAAAAGGCTACCATCCATTGGAGTAACAAAATGTCAACAATGAACTACCTTCAAAAATGACAAGGCTACCAATCATTGGAGTAACAAAATCTCAACAATGAACTACATACCATAATGACAAGGCTACCATCCATTGGAGTAACGAAATCTCAACAACAAACTACTTTCCATAATGACAAAGCTACCATCCATTGAAGTACCAAAATCTCAACAACGAACTACCTTCCATAATGACAAGGCTACAATCGAATGGAGTAACAAATTCTCAACAACGAACTACGTTCCATAATGACAAGGCTACAATCGAATAGAGTAACAAAATCTCAACAAGGAACTACCTTCCATAATGACAAGGGTACCATCCATTGGAGTAACAAAAGATCAACAAGGAACTACCTTCCATAATGTCAAAGCTACCATCCATTGGAGTAACAAAATCTCAACAACGAACTACCTTCCATAATGACAAGGGTACCATCCATTGGAGTAACAAAATCTCAACAACAAACTACCTCCCATAATGACAAGGCTACCATCCAATGGAGTAACAAAATCTAGACAACAAACTACCTTGCATAATGACAAGGCTACCATCCATTGGAGTAACAAAATCTCAACAACGAACTTCCTTCCATAATGACAAGGCTACCATAAAAAAATCTCAACAACGAAATTCCTTCCATAATGATAAGGCTACCATCCATTAGAGTAACAAAATATCAACACTGAACTACCTTCCATAATGACAAGGCTACCATCCATTGGAGTAACAAAATCTCAATAACAAACTACCTTCCATAATGACAAGGATATCATCCAATGGAGTAACAAAATCTCAACAAGGAACTACCTTCCATAATGACAAGGCTACCATCCAATGGAGTAACAAAATATCAACAACGAACTACCTTCCATAATGACAAGGCTACCATCAATTGGAGAAACAAAATCTCAACAACGAACTACGTTCCATAATGACAAGGCTACCATCCATTGGAGTAACAAAATCTCAACAACGAACTACCTTCCATAATGACAAGGCTACAATCGAATAGAGTAACAAAATCACAACAAGGAACTACCTTCCATAATGACAAGGCTACAATCCAATGGAGTAACAAAATATCAACAAGGAACTACCTTCTATAGTGACAAAGCTACCATCCATTGGAGTAACAAAATCTCAAGAACGAACTACCTTCCATAATGACAAGGGTACCATCCATTGGAGTAACAAAATCTCAACAACGAACTACCTCCCATAATGAAAAGGCTACCATCCTATGGAGTAACAAAATCTAGACAACAAATTACCTTCCATAATGACAAGGCTACCATTCATTGGAGTAACAAAATATCAACAACGAACTTCCTTCCATAATGACAAGGCTACCATACCAAAATCTCAACAACAAAATTCCTTCCATAATGACAAGCCTACCATCCATTAGAGTAACAAAATATCAACACTGAACTACCTTCCATAATGACAAGGCTACCATCCTTTGGAGTAACAAAATCTCAATAAAAAACTACCTTCCATAATGACAAGGATTCATCCATTGGAGTAACAAAATCTCAACAACGAACTACCTTCCATAATGACAAGGCTACCATCCATTGGAGTAACAAAATCTCAACAATGAACTACCTTCCATAATGACAAGGCTACCATCCATTGGAGTAACAAAATCTCAACAACAAACTACCTTCCATAATGACAAGGCTACCATCCATTGGAGTAACAAAATCTCAACAACGAACTACCTTCCATAATGACAAGGCTACCGTCCATAGGAGTAATAAAATCTCAACAATGAACTACCTTCTATAATGACAAGGCTACCATCCATTAGGATAACAAAATATCAACAACAAACTACCTTCCATAATGACAAGGCTACCATCCATTGGAGTAACATAATTTTAACAACGAACTACCTTCCAAAATTACAAGGCTACCATCCATTGGAGTAAAAAAAACTCAACAATGAAACACCTGCCTTAATTACAAGGCATCCATTGGAGTAAAAAAATCTCAATAACAAACTACCTTCCATAATGACAAGGCTACCTTCCATTGGAATAACGAAATCTCAACTATGAACTACCTTCCATAAAGAAAAGGCTACCATCCATTGGAGTAACAAAATGTCAACAATGAACTACCTTCCAAAATGACAAGGCTACCAATCATTGGAGTAACAAAATCTCAACAATGAACTACATACCATAATGACAAGGCTACCATCCATTGGAGTAACAAAATCTCAACAACAAACTACTTTCCATAATGACAAGGCTACCATCCATTGGAGTACCAAAATCTCAACAACGAACTACCTTCCATAATGACAAGGCTACAATCGAATGGAGTAACAAATTCTCAACAACGAACTACCTTCCATAATGACAAGGCTACCATCAATTGGAGTAAGAAAATATCAACAATGAACTACCTTCCATAATGGAAAGGGTACCATCCATTGGAGTAACAAAAGATCAACAAGGAACTACCTTCCATAATGTCAAAGCTACCATCCATTGGAGTAACAAAATCTCAACAACGAACTACCTTCCATAATGACAAGGGTACCATCCATTGGAGTACCAAAATCTCAACAACAAACTACCTCCCATAATGACAAGGCTACCATCCAATGGAGTAACAAAATCTATACAACAAACTACCTTCCATAATGACAAGGCTACCATCCATTGGAGTAACAAAATCTCAACAACGAACTTCCTTCCATAATGACAAGGCTACCATAAAAAAATCTCAACAACGAAATTCCTTCCATAATGACAAGGCTACCATCCATTAGAGTAACAAAATATCAACACTGAACTACCTTCCATAATGACAAGGCTACCATCCATTGGAGTAACAAAATCTCAATAACAAACTCCCTTCCATAATGACAAGGATATCATCCATTGGAGTAACAAAATCTCAACAAGGAACTACCTTCCATAATGACAAGGCTACCATCCAATGGAGTAACAAAATCTCAACAACGAACTACCTTCCATAATGACAAGTCTACCATCCATTGGAGTAACAAAATCCAAACAACAAACTACCTTCCATAATGACAAGGCTACCATCCATTGGAGTAACAAAATCTCAACAACGAACTACCTTCCATAATGACAAGGCTACCATCCTACGGAGTAACAAAATCTAGACAATAAACTACCTTCCATAATGACAAGGCTACCATCCATTGGAGTAACAAAATATCAACAACGAACTTCCTTCCATAATGACAAGGCTACCATACCAAAATCTCAACAAAAAAATTCCTTCCATAATGACAAGCCTACCATCCATTAGATTAACAAAATATCAACAGTGAACTACCTTCCATAATGACAAGGCTACCATCCTTTGGAGTAACAAAATCTCAATAAAAAACTACCTTCCATAATGACAAGGATTCATCCATTGGAGTAACAAAATCTCAACAACGAACTACCTTCCATAATGACAAGGCTACCATCCATTGGAGTAACAAAATCTCAACAACGAACTACCTTCTATGATGACAAGGCTACCATCCATTGGAGTAACAAAATCTCAACAATGAACTACCTTCCATAATGACAAGGCTACCATCCATTGGAGTAACAAAATCTCAACAACAAACTACCTTCCATAATGACAAGGCTACCATCCATTGGAGTAACAAAATCTCAACAACGAACTACCTTCCATAATGACAAGGCTACCGTCCATAGGAGTAATAAAATCTCAACAATGAACTACCTTCTATAATGACAAGGCTACCATCCATTAGGATAACAAAATCTCAACAACAAACTACCTTCCATAATGACAAGGCTGCCATCCATTGGAGTAACAAAATCTCAACAACGAACTACCTTCCAAAATGACAAGGCTACCATCCATTATAATAAGAAAATATTAACAACAAACTACCTTCCATAATGACAAGGCTGCCATCCATTGGAGTACCAAAATCTCAACAACGAACTACCTTCCATAATGAAAGGGCTACAATCGAATGGAGTTCAAAATTCTCAACAACAAACTACGTTCCATAATGACAAGGCTACCATCAATTGGAGTAACAAAATCTCAACAATGAACTACCTTCCATAATGGCAAAGGTACCATCCATTGGAGTAAAAAAAGATCAACAAGGAACTACCTTCCATAATGTCAAAGCTACCATCCGTTGGAGTAACAAAATCTCAACAACGAACTACCTTCCATAATGACAAGGGTACCATCCATTGGAGTAACAAAATCTCAACAACAAACTACCTCCCATAATGACAAGGCTACCATCCAATGGAGTAACAAAATCTAGACAACAAACTACCTTCAATAATGACAAGACTACCATCCATTGGAGTAACAAAATCTCAACAACGAACTTCCTTCCATAATGAGAAGGCTACCATAAAAAAATCTCAACAACGAAATTCCTTCCATAATGACAAGGCTACCATCCATTAGAGTAACAAAATATCAACACTGAACTACCTTCCATAATGACAAGGCTACCATCCATTGGAGTAACAAAATCTCAATAACAAACTACCTTCCATAATGACAAGGATATCATCCATTGGAGTAACAAAATCTCAAGAACGAACTACCTTCCATGATGACAAGGCTACCATCCATGGGAGTAACAAAATCTCAACAACAAACTACCTTCCATAATGACAAGGCTACCATCCATTGGAGTAACAAAATCTCAACAACGAACTACCTTCCATAATGACAAGGCTACCATCCATTGGAGTAACAAAATCTCAACATCGAACTACCTTCCATAATGACAAGGCTACCGTCCATATGAGTAATAAAATCTCAACAATGAACTACCTTCTATAATGACAAGGCTACCATCCATTAGGGTAACAAAATCTCAACAACAAACTACCTTCCATAATGACAAGGCTGCCATCCATTAGAGTAACAAAATCTCAACAACGAACTACCTTCAATAATGACAAGGCTGCCATTCATTGGAGTAACAAAATCTCAACAACAAACTACCTTCCATAATGACAAGGCTACCTTCCATTGGAATAACGAAATCTTAACTATGAACTACCTTCCATAATGACAAGGCTACCATCCATTGGAGTAACAAAATGTCAACAATGAACTACCTTCCAAAATGACAAGGCTTCCAATCATTGGAGTAACAAAATCTTAACAACAAACTACCTTCCATAATGACAAAGCTACCATCCATTAGAGTAACAAAATCTCAAAATGAACTACCTATCATAATGACAAGGCTTCCAATCATTGGAGTAAAAAATATCAACAAAAAACTACCTTCCATAATGACAAGGCTACCATCCATTGGAGTACCAAAATCTCAACAACAAACTAACTTCCATAATGAAAAGGATACCATCAATTGGAGTAACAAAATCTCAACCACGAACTACCTTCCATAATGACAAGGCTACCGTCCATAGGAGTAACAAAATCTCAACAATGAACTACCTTCTATAATGACAAGGCTACCATCCATTAGGGTAACAAAATCTCAACAACAAACTACCTTCCATAATGACAAGGCTGCCATCCATTGGAGTAACAAAATCTCAACAACGAACTACCTTCCAAAATGACAAGGCTACCATCCATTGAAGTAACAAAATATCAACAATGAACTACCTTTTATAATGACAAGGCTACCATCCATTGGGGTAACAAAATCTCAAAAACAAACTACCTTCCATAATGACAAGGCTTCCATCCATTGGAGTTAAAAAATCTCAACAACAAACTACCTTCCAAAATGACAAGGTTACCATCCATTGGAGTAACAAAATCTAAACAACAAACTACCTTCACAAATGACAAGGATACCATCCATTAGAGTAACAAAATCTCAACAACGAACTACCTTCCATAATGATAAGGCTACCATCCATTGGAGTAACAAAATCTCAACAACAAACTACCTACCATAATGACAAGGCTACCATCCATTGGAGTAACAAAATCTCCACAATGAACTAGCTTCTATAATAACAAGGCTACCATCCATTGAGGTAATAAAACCTCAACAACAAACTACCTTCCATAATGAGAAGGCTACCATCCATTGGAGTAACATAATTTCAACAACGAACTACCTTCCAAAATTACAAGGCTACCATCCATTGGAGTAAAAAAAACTCAACAATGAAACACCTGCCTTAATTACAAGGCATCCATTGGAATAAAAAAATCTCAATAACAAACTACCTTCCATAATGACAAGGCTACCTTCCATTGGAATAACGAAATCTCAACTATGAACTACCTTCCATAAAGAAAAGGCTACCATCCATTGGAGTAACAAAATGTCAACAATGAACTACCTTCAAAAATGACAAGGCTACCAATCATTGGAGTAACAAAATCTCAACAATGAACTACATACCATAATGACAAGGCTACCATCCATTGGAGTAACGAAATCTCAACAACAAACTACTTTCCATAATGACAAAGCTACCATCCATTGAAGTACCAAAATCTCAACAACGAACTACCTTCCATAATGACAAGGCTACAATCGAATGGAGTAACAAATTCTCAACAACGAACTACGTTCCATAATGACAAGGCTACAATCGAATAGAGTAACAAAATCTCAACAAGGAACTACCTTCCATAATGACAAGGGTACCATCCATTGGAGTAACAAAAGATCAACAAGGAACTACCTTCCATAATGTCAAAGCTACCATCCATTGGAGTAACAAAATCTCAACAACGAACTACCTTCCATAATGACAAGGGTACCATCCATTGGAGTAACAAAATCTCAACAACAAACTACCTCCCATAATGACAAGGCTACCATCCAATGGAGTAACAAAATCTAGACAACAAACTACCTTGCATAATGACAAGGCTACCATCCATTGGAGTAACAAAATCTCAACAACGAACTTCCTTCCATAATGACAAGGCTACCATAAAAAAATATCAACAACGAAATTCCTTCCATAATGATAAGGCTACCATCCATTAGAGTAACAAAATATCAACACTGAACTACCTTCCATAATGACAAGGCTACCATCCATTGGAGTAACAAAATCTCAATAACAAACTACCTTCCATAATGACAAGGATATCATCCAATGGAGTAACAAAATCTCAACAAGGAACTACCTTCCATAATGACAAGGCTACCATCCAATGGAGTAACAAAATATCAACAACGAACTACCTTCCATAATGACAAGGCTACCATCAATTGGAGAAACAAAATCTCAACAACGAACTACGTTCCATAATGACAAGGCTACCATCCATTGGAGTAACAAAATCTCAACAACGAACTACCTTCCATAATGACAAGGCTACAATCGAATAGAGTAACAAAATCACAACAAGGAACTACCTTCCATAATGACAAGGCTACAATCCAATGGAGTAACAAAATATCAACAAGGAACTACCTTCTATAGTGACAAAGCTACCATCCATTGGAGTAACAAAATCTCAAGAACGAACTACCTTCCATAATGACAAGGGTACCATCCATTGGAGTAACAAAATCTCAACAACGAACTACCTCCCATAATGAAAAGGCTACCATCCTATGGAGTAACAAAATCTAGACAACAAATTACCTTCCATAATGACAAGGCTACCATTCATTGGAGTAACAAAATATCAACAACGAACTTCCTTCCATAATGACAAGGCTACCATACCAAAATCTCAACAACAAAATTCCTTCCATAATGACAAGCCTACCATCCATTAGAGTAACAAAATATCAACACTGAACTACCTTCCATAATGACAAGGCTACCATCCTTTGGAGTAACAAAATCTCAATAAAAAACTACCTTCCATAATGACAAGGATTCATCCATTGGAGTAACAAAGTCTCAACAACGAACTACCTTCCATAATGACAAGGCTACCATCCATTGGAGTAACAAAATCTCAACAATGAACTACCTTCCATAATGACAAGGCTACCATCCATTGGAGTAACAAAATCTCAACAACAAACTACCTTCCATAATGACAAGGCTACCATCCATTGGAGTAACAAAATCTCAACAACGAACTACCTTCCATAATGACAAGGCTACCGTCCATAGGAGTAATAAAATCTCAACAATGAACTACCTTCTATAATGACAAGGCTACCATCCATTAGGATAACAAAATATCAACAACAAACTACCTTCCATAATGACAAGGCTACCATCCATTGGAGTAACATAATTTTAACAACGAACTACCTTCCAAAATTACAAGGCTACCATCCATTGGAGTAAAAAAAACTCAACAATGAAACACCTGCCTTAATTACAAGGCATCCATTGGAGTAAAAAAATCTCAATAACAAACTACCTTCCATAATGACAAGGCTACCTTGCATTGGAATAACGAAATTTCAACTATGAACTACCTTCCATAAAGAAAAGGCTACCATCCATTGGAGTAACAAAATGTCAACAATAAACTACTTTCCAAAATGACAAGGCTACCAATCATTGGAGTAACAAAATCTCAACAATGAACTACATACCATAATGACAAGGCTACCATCCATTGGAGTAACAAAATCTCAACAACAAACTACTTTCCATAATGACAAGGCTACCATCCATTGGAGTACCAAAATCTCAACAACGAACTACCTTCCATAATGACAAGGCTACAATCGAATGGAGTAACAAATTCTCAACAACGAACTACCTTCCATAATGACAAGGCTACCATCAATTGGAGTAACAAAATATCAACAATGAACTACCTTCCATAATGGAAAGGGTACCATCCATTGGAGTAACAAAAGATCAACAAGGAACTACCTTCCATAATGTCAAAGCTACCATCCATTGGAGTAACAAAATCTCAACAACGAACTACCTTCCATAATGACAAGGGTACCATCCATTGGAGTAACAAAATCTCAACAACAAACTACCTCCCATAATGACAAGGCTACCATCCAATGGAGTAACAAAATCTATACAACAAACTACCTTCCATAATGACAAGGCTACCATCCATTGGAGTAACAAAATCTCAACAACGAACTTCCTTCCATAATGACAAGGCTACCATAAAAAAATCTCAACAACGAAATTCCTTCCATAATGACAAGGCTACCATCCATTAGAGTAACAAAATATCAACACTGAACTACCTTCCATAACGACAAGGCTACCATCCCTTGGAGTAACAAAATCTCAATAAAAAACTACCTTCCATAATCACAAGGATTCATCCATTGGAGTAACAAAATCTCAACAACGAACTACCTTCCATAATGACAAGGCTACCATCCATTGGAGTAACAAAATCTCAACAACGAACTACCTTCTATGATGACAAGGCTACCATCCATTGGAGTAACAAAATCTCAACAATGAACTACCTTCCATAATGACAAGGCTACCATCCATTGGAGTAACAAAATCTCAACAACAAACTACCTTCCATAATGACAAGGCTACCATCCATTGGAGTAACAAAATCTCAACAACGAACTACCTTCCATAATGACAAGGCTACCGTCCATAGGAGTAATAAAATCTCAACAATGAACTACCTTCTATAATGACAAGGCTACCATCCATTAGGATAACAAAATCTCAACAACAAACTACCTTCCATAATGACAAGGCTACCATCCATTGGAGTAACATAATTTCAACAACGAACTACCTTCCAAAATTACAAGGCTACCATCCATTGGAGTAAAAAAAACTCAACAATGAAACACCTGCCTTAATTACAAGGCATCCATTGGAGTAAAAAAATCTCAATAACAAACTACCATCCATAATGACAAGGCTACCTTCCATTGGAATAACGAAATCTCAACTATGAACTACCTTCCATAAAGAAAAGGCTACCATCCATTGGAGTAACAAAATGTCAACAATGAACTACCTTCCAAAATGACAAGGCTACCAATCATTGGAGTAACAAAATCTCAACAATGAACTACATACCATAATGACAAGGCTACCATCCATTGGAGTAACAAAATCTCAACAACAAACTACTTTCCATAATGACAAGGCTACCATCCATTGGAGTACCAAAATCTCAACAACGAACTACCTTCCATAATGACAAGGCTACAATCGAATGTAGTAACAAATTCTCAACAACGAACTACGTTCCATAATGACAAGGCTACCATCAATTGGAGTAACAAAATATCAACAATGAACTACCTTCCATAATGGAAAGGGTACCATCCATTGGAGTAACAAAAGATCAACAAGGAACTACCTTCCATAATGTCAAAGCTACCATCCATTGGAGTAACAAAATCTCAACAACGAACTACCTTCCATAATGACAAGGGTACCATCCATTGGAGTACCAAAATCTCAACAACAAACTACCTCCCATAATGACAAGGCTACCATCCAATGGAGTAACAAAATCTATACAACAAACTACCTTCCATAATGACAAGGCTACCATCTATTGGAGTAACAAAATCTCAACAACGAACTTCCTTCCATAATGACAAGGCTACCATAAAAAAATCTCAACAACGAAATTCCTTCCATAATGACAAGGCTACCATCCATTAGAGTAACAAAATATCAACACTGAACTACCTTCCATAATGACAAGGCTACCATCCATTGGAGTAACAAAATCTCAATAACAAACTCCCTTCCATAATGACAAGGATATCATCCATTGGAGTAACAAAATCTCAACAAGGAACTACCTTCCATAATGACAAGGCTACCATCCAATGGAGTAACAAAATCTCAACAACGAACTACCTTCCATAATGACAAGTCTACCATCCATTGGAGTAACAAAATCTCAACAACAAACTACCTTCCATAATGACAAGGCTACCATCCATTGGAGTAACAAAATCTCAACAACGAACTACCTTCCATAATGACAAGGCTACCATCCTACGGAGTAACAAAATCTAGACAATAAACTACCTTCCATAATGACAAGGCTACCATCCATTGGAGTAACAAAATATCAACAACGAACTTCCTTCCATAATGACAAGGCTACCATACCAAAATCTCAACAAAAAAATTCCTTCCATAATGACAAGCCTACCATCCATTAGAGTAACAAAATATCAACAGTGAACTACCTTCCATAATGACAAGGCTACCATCCTTTGGAGTAACAAAATCTCAATAAAAAACTACCTTCCATAATGACAAGGATTCATCCATTGGAGTAACAAAATCTCAACAACGAACTACCTTCCATAATGACAAGGCTACCATCCATTGGAGTAACAAAATCTCAACAACGAACTACCTTCTATGATGACAAGGCTACCATCCATTGGAGTAACAAAATCTCAACAATGAACTACCTTCCATAATGACAAGGCTACCATCCATTGGAGTAACAAAATCTCAACAACAAACTACCTTCCATAATGACAAGGCTACCATCCATTGGAGTAACAAAATCTCAACAACGAACTACCTTCCATAATGACAAGGCTACCGTCCATAGGAGTAATAAAATCTCAACAATGAACTACCTTCTATAATGACAAGGCTACCATCCATTAGGATAACAAAATCTCAACAACAAACTACCTTCCATAATGACAAGGCTGCCATCCATTGGAGTAACAAAATCTCAACAACGAACTACCTTCCAAAATGACAAGGCTACCATCCATTATAATAAGAAAATATTAACAACAAACTACCTTCCATAATGACAAGGCTGCCATCCATTGGAGTAACAAAATATCAACAATGAACTACCTTATATAATGACAAGGCTACCATCCATTGGGGTAACAAAATCTCAAAAACAAACTACCTTCCATAATGACAAGGCTGCCATCCATTGGAGTAAAAAAATATCAACAACAAACTACCTTCCAAAATGACAAGGTTACCATCCATTGGAGTTACAAAATCTCAACAACAAACTACCTTCATAAATGACAAGGATACCATCCATTGGAGTAACAAAATCTCAACAATGAACTACCTTCCATAATGACAAGGCTACCATTCATTGGAGTAACAAAAACTCAACAACGAACTACCTTCCATAATGATAAGGCTACCATCCATTGGAGTAACAAAATCTCAACAACGAACTACCTTCCATAATGACAAGGCTACCATCCATTGGAGTAACAAAATCTCAACAAGGAACTACCTTCCATAATGACAAGGCTACCATCCAATGGAGTAACAAAATCTCAACAACGAACTACCTTCCATAATGACAAGGCTACCATCCATTAGAGTAACAAAATCTCAACAACGAACTACCTTCCATAATGACAAGGCTACCATCCATTGGAGTAACAAAATCTCAACAACGAACTACCTCCCATAATGAAAAGGCTACCATCCTACGGAGTAACAAAATCTAGACAACAAACTACCTTCCATAATGACAAGGCTACCATCCATTGGAGTAACAAAATCTCAACAACAAACTACTTTCCATAATGACAAGGCTACCATCCATTGGAGTACCAAAATCTCAACAACGAACTACCTTCCATAATGACAAGGCTACAATCGAATGGAGTAACAAATTCTCAACAACGAACTACGTTCCATAATGACAAGGCTACCATCAATTGGAGTAACAAAATATCAACAATGAACTACCTTCCATAATGGAAAGGGTACCATCCATTGGAGTAACAAAAGATCAACAAGGAACTACCTTCCATAATGTCAAAGCTACCATCCATTGGAGTAACAAAATCTCAACAACGAACTACCTTCCATAATGACAAGGGTACCATCCATTGGAGTACCAAAATCTCAACAACAAACTACCTCCCATAATGACAAGGCTACCATCCAATGGAGTAACAAAATCTATACAACAAACTACCTTCCATAATGACAAGGCTACCATCCATTGGAGTAACAAAATCTCAACAACGAACTTCCTTCCATAATGACAAGGCTACCATAAAAAAATCTCAACAACGAAATTCCTTCCATAATGACAAGGCTACCATCCATTAGAGTAACAAAATATCAACACTGAACTACCTTCCATAATGACAAGGCTACCATCCATTGGAGTAACAAAATCTCAATAACAAACTCCCTTCCATAATGACAAGGATATCATCCATTGGAGTAACAAAATCTCAACAAGGAACTACCTTCCATAATGACAAGGCTACCATCCAATGGAGTAACAAAATCTCAACAACGAACTACCTTCCATAATGACAAGTCTACCATCCATTGGAGTAACAAAATCTCAACAACAAACTACCTTCCATAATGACAAGGCTACCATCCATTGGAGTAACAAAATCTCAACAACGAACTACCTTCCATAATGACAAGGCTACCATCCTACGGAGTAACAAAATCTAGACAATAAACTACCTTCCATAATGACAAGGCTACCATCCATTGGAGTAACAAAATATCAACAACGAACTTCCTTCCATAATGACAAGGCTACCATACCAAAATCTCAACAAAAAAATTCCTTCCATAATGACAAGCCTACCATCCATTAGAGTAACAAAATATCAACAGTGAACTACCTTCCATAATGACAAGGCTACCATCCTTTGGAGTAACAAAATCTCAATAAAAAACTACCTTCCATAATGACAAGGATTCATCCATTGGAGTAACAAAATCTCAACAACGAACTACCTTCCATAATGACAAGGCTACCATCCATTGGAGTAACAAAATCTCAACAACGAACTACCTTCTATGATGACAAGGCTACCATCCATTGGAGTAACAAAATCTCAACAATGAACTACCTTCCATAATGACAAGGCTACCATCCATTGGAGTAACAAAATCTCAACAACAAACTACCTTCCATAATGACAAGGCTACCATCCATTGGAGTAACAAAATCTCAACAACGAACTACCTTCCATAATGACAAGGCTACCGTCCATAGGAGTAATAAAATCTCAACAATGAACTACCTTCTATAATGACAAGGCTACCATCCATTAGGATAACAAAATCTCAACAACAAACTACCTTCCATAATGACAAGGCTGCCATCCATTGGAGTAACAAAATCTCAACAACGAACTACCTTCCAAAATGACAAGGCTACCATCCATTATAATAAGAAAATATTAACAACAAACTACCTTCCATAATGACAAGGCTGCCATCCATTGGAGTAACAAAATATCAACAATGAACTACCTTATATAATGACAAGGCTACCATCCATTGGGGTAACAAAATCTCAAAAACAAACTACCTTCCATAATGACAAGGCTGCCATCCATTGGAGTAAAAAAATATCAACAACAAACTACCTTCCAAAATGACAAGGTTACCATCCATTGGAGTTACAAAATCTCAACAACAAACTACCTTCATAAATGACAAGGATACCATCCATTGGAGTAACAAAATCTCAACAATGAACTACCTTCCATAATGACAAGGCTACCATTCATTGGAGTAACAAAAACTCAACAACGAACTACCTTCCATAATGATAAGGCTACCATCCATTGGAGTAACAAAATCTCAACAACGAACTACCTTCCATAATGACAAGGCTACCATCCATTGGAGTAACAAAATCTCAACAAGGAACTACCTTCCATAATGACAAGGCTACCATCCAATGGAGTAACAAAATCTCAACAACGAACTACCTTCCATAATGACAAGGCTACCATCCATTAGAGTAACAAAATCTCAACAACGAACTACCTTCCATAATGACAAGGCTACCATCCATTGGAGTAACAAAATCTCAACAACGAACTACCTCCCATAATGAAAAGGCTACCATCCTACGGAGTAACAAAATCTAGACAACAAACTACCTTCCATAATGACAAGGCTACCATCCATTGGAGTAACAAAATCTCAACAACAAACTACTTTCCATAATGACAAGGCTACCATCCATTGGAGTACCAAAATCTCAACAACGAACTACCTTCCATAATGACAAGGCTACAATCGAATGGAGTAACAAATTCTCAACAACGAACTACGTTCCATAATGACAAGGCTACCATCAATTGGAGTAACAAAATATCAACAATGAACTACCTTCCATAATGGAAAGGGTACCATCCATTGGAGTAACAAAAGATCAACAAGGAACTACCTTCCATAATGTCAAAGCTACCATCCATTGGAGTAACAAAATCTCAACAACGAACTACCTTCCATAATGACAAGGGTACCATCCATTGGAGTACCAAAATCTCAACAACAAACTACCTCCCATAATGACAAGGCTACCATCCAATGGAGTAACAAAATCTATACAACAAACTACCTTCCATAATGACAAGGCTACCATCCATTGGAGTAACAAAATCTCAACAACGAACTTCCTTCCATAATGACAAGGCTACCATAAAAAAATCTCAACAACGAAATTCCTTCCATAATGACAAGGCTACCATCCATTAGAGTAACAAAATATCAACACTGAACTACCTTCCATAATGACAAGGCTACCATCCATTGGAGTAACAAAATCTCAATAACAAACTCCCTTCCATAATGACAAGGATATCATCCATTGGAGTAACAAAATCTCAACAAGGAACTACCTTCCATAATGACAAGGCTACCATCCAATGGAGTAACAAAATCTCAACAACGAACTACCTTCCATAATGACAAGTCTACCATCCATTGGAGTAACAAAATCTCAACAACAAACTACCTTCCATAATGACAAGGCTACCATCCATTGGAGTAACAAAATCTCAACAACGAACTACCTTCCATAATGACAAGGCTACCATCCTACGGAGTAACAAAATCTAGACAATAAACTACCTTCCATAATGACAAGGCTACCATCCATTGGAGTAACAAAATATCAACAACGAACTTCCTTCCATAATGACAAGGCTACCATACCAAAATCTCAACAAAAAAATTCCTTCCATAATGACAAGCCTACCATCCATTAGAGTAACAAAATATCAACAGTGAACTACCTTCCATAATGACAAGGCTACCATCCTTTGGAGTAACAAAATCTCAATAAAAAACTACCTTCCATAATGACAAGGATTCATCCATTGGAGTAACAAAATCTCAACAACGAACTACCTTCCATAATGACAAGGCTACCATCCATTGGAGTAACAAAATCTCAACAACGAACTACCTTCTATGATGACAAGGCTACCATCCATTGGAGTAACAAAATCTCAACAATGAACTACCTTCCATAATGACAAGGCTACCATCCATTGGAGTAACAAAATCTCAACAACAAACTACCTTCCATAATGACAAGGCTACCATCCATTGGAGTAACAAAATCTCAACAACGAACTACCTTCCATAATGACAAGGCTACCGTCCATAGGAGTAATAAAATCTCAACAATGAACTACCTTCTATAATGACAAGGCTACCATCCATTAGGATAACAAAATCTCAACAACAAACTACCTTCCATAATGACAAGGCTGCCATCCATTGGAGTAACAAAATCTCAACAACGAACTACCTTCCAAAATGACAAGGCTACCATCCATTATAATAAGAAAATATTAACAACAAACTACCTTCCATAATGACAAGGCTGCCATCCATTGGAGTAACAAAATATCAACAATGAACTACCTTATATAATGACAAGGCTACCATCCATTGGGGTAACAAAATCTCAAAAACAAACTACCTTCCATAATGACAAGGCTGCCATCCATTGGAGTAAAAAAATATCAACAACAAACTACCTTCCAAAATGACAAGGTTACCATCCATTGGAGTTACAAAATCTCAACAACAAACTACCTTCATAAATGACAAGGATACCATCCATTGGAGTAACAAAATCTCAACAATGAACTACCTTCCATAATGACAAGGCTACCATTCATTGGAGTAACAAAAACTCAACAACGAACTACCTTCCATAATGATAAGGCTACCATCCATTGGAGTAACAAAATCTCAACAACGAACTACCTTCCATAATGACAAGGCTACCATCCATTGGAGTAACAAAATCTCAACAAGGAACTACCTTCCATAATGACAAGGCTACCATCCAATGGAGTAACAAAATCTCAACAACGAACTACCTTCCATAATGACAAGGCTACCATCCATTAGAGTAACAAAATCTCAACAACGAACTACCTTCCATAATGACAAGGCTACCATCCATTGGAGTAACAAAATCTCAACAACGAACTACCTCCCATAATGAAAAGGCTACCATCCTACGGAGTAACAAAATCTAGACAACAAACTACCTTCCATAATGACAAGGCTACCATCCATTGGAGTAACAAAATCTCAACAACAAACTACTTTCCATAATGACAAGGCTACCATCCATTGGAGTACCAAAATCTCAACAACGAACTACCTTCCATAATGACAAGGCTACAATCGAATGGAGTAACAAATTCTCAACAACGAACTACGTTCCATAATGACAAGGCTACCATCAATTGGAGTAACAAAATATCAACAATGAACTACCTTCCATAATGGAAAGGGTACCATCCATTGGAGTAACAAAAGATCAACAAGGAACTACCTTCCATAATGTCAAAGCTACCATCCATTGGAGTAACAAAATCTCAACAACGAACTACCTTCCATAATGACAAGGGTACCATCCATTGGAGTACCAAAATCTCAACAACAAACTACCTCCCATAATGACAAGGCTACCATCCAATGGAGTAACAAAATCTATACAACAAACTACCTTCCATAATGACAAGGCTACCATCCATTGGAGTAACAAAATCTCAACAACGAACTTCCTTCCATAATGACAAGGCTACCATAAAAAAATCTCAACAACGAAATTCCTTCCATAATGACAAGGCTACCATCCATTAGAGTAACAAAATATCAACACTGAACTACCTTCCATAATGACAAGGCTACCATCCATTGGAGTAACAAAATCTCAATAACAAACTCCCTTCCATAATGACAAGGATATCATCCATTGGAGTAACAAAATCTCAACAAGGAACTACCTTCCATAATGACAAGGCTACCATCCAATGGAGTAACAAAATCTCAACAACGAACTACCTTCCATAATGACAAGTCTACCATCCATTGGAGTAACAAAATCTCAACAACAAACTACCTTCCATAATGACAAGGCTACCATCCATTGGAGTAACAAAATCTGAACAACGAACTACCTTCCATAATGACAAGGCTACCATCCTACGGAGTAACAAAATCTAGACAATAAACTACCTTCCATAATGACAAGGCTACCATCCATTGGAGTAACAAAATATCAACAACGAACTTCCTTCCATAATGACAAGGCTACCATACCAAAATCTCAACAAAAAAATTCCTTCCATAATGACAAGCCTACCATCCATTAGAGTAACAAAATATCAACAGTGAACTACCTTCCATAATGACAAGGCTACCATCCTTTGGAGTAACAAAATCTCAATAAAAAACTACCTTCCATAATGACAAGGATTCATCCATTGGAGTAACAAAATCTCAACAACGAACTACCTTCCATAATGACAAGGCTACCATCCATTGGAGTAACAAAATCTCAACAACGAACTACCTTCTATGATGACAAGGCTACCATCCATTGGAGTAACAAAATCTCAACAATGAACTACCTTCCATAATGACAAGGCTACCATCCATTGGAGTAACAAAATCTCAACAACAAACTACCTTCCATAATGACAAGGCTACCATCCATTGGAGTAACAAAATCTCAACAACGAACTACCTTCCATAATGACAAGGCTACCGTCCATAGGAGTAATAAAATCTCAACAATGAACTACCTTCTATAATGACAAGGCTACCATCCATTAGGATAACAAAATCTCAACAACAAACTACCTTCCATAATGACAAGGCTGCCATCCATTGGAGTAACAAAATCTCAACAACGAACTACCTTCCAAAATGACAAGGCTACCATCCATTATAATAAGAAAATATTAACAACAAACTACCTTCCATAATGACAAGGCTGCCATCCATTGGAGTAACAAAATATCAACAATGAACTACCTTATATAATGACAAGGCTACCATCCATTGGGGTAACAAAATCTCAAAAACAAACTACCTTCCATAATGACAAGGCTGCCATCCATTGGAGTAAAAAAATATCAACAACAAACTACCTTCCAAAATGACAAGGTTACCATCCATTGGAGTTACAAAATCTCAACAACAAACTACCTTCATAAATGACAAGGATACCATCCATTGGAGTAACAAAATCTCAACAATGAACTACCTTCCATAATGACAAGGCTACCATTCATTGGAGTAACAAAAACTCAACAACGAACTACCTTCCATAATGATAAGGCTACCATCCATTGGAGTAACAAAATCTCAACAACGAACTACCTTCCATAATGACAAGGCTACCATCCATTGGAGTAACAAAATCTCAACAAGGAACTACCTTCCATAATGACAAGGCTACCATCCAATGGAGTAACAAAATCTCAACAACGAACTACCTTCCATAATGACAAGGCTACCATCCATTAGAGTAACAAAATCTCAACAACGAACTACCTTCCATAATGACAAGGCTACCATCCATTGGAGTAACAAAATCTCAACAACGAACTACCTCCCATAATGAAAAGGCTACCATCCTACGGAGTAACAAAATCTAGACAACAAACTACCTTCCATAATGACAAGGCTACCATCCATTGGAGTAACAAAATCTCAACAACAAACTACTTTCCATAATGACAAGGCTACCATCCATTGGAGTACCAAAATCTCAACAACGAACTACCTTCCATAATGACAAGGCTACAATCGAATGGAGTAACAAATTCTCAACAACGAACTACGTTCCATAATGACAAGGCTACCATCTATTGGAGTAACAAAATATCAACAATGAACTACCTTCCATAATGGAAAGGGTACCATCCATTGGAGTAACAAAAGATCAACAAGGAACTACCTTCCATAATGTCAAAGCTACCATCCATTGGAGTAACAAAATCTCAACAACGAACTACCTTCCATAATGACAAGGGTACCATCCATTGGAGTACCAAAATCTCAACAACAAACTACCTCCCATAATGACAAGGCTACCATCCAATGGAGTAACAAAATCTATACAACAAACTACCTTCCATAATGACAAGGCTACCATCCATTGGAGTAACAAAATCTCAACAACGAACTTCCTTCCATAATGACAAGGCTACCATAAAAAAATCTCAACAACGAAATTCCTTCCATAATGACAAGGCTACCATCCATTAGAGTAACAAAATATCAACACTGAACTACCTTCCATAATGACAAGGCTACCATCCATTGGAGTAACAAAATCTCAATAACAAACTCCCTTCCATAATGACAAGGATATCATCCATTGGAGTAACAAAATCTCAACAAGGAACTACCTTCCATAATGACAAGGCTACCATCCAATGGAGTAACAAAATCTCAACAACGAACTACCTTCCATAATGACAAGTCTACCATCCATTGGAGTAACAAAATCTCAACAACAAACTACCTTCCATAATGACAAGGCTACCATCCATTGGAGTAACAAAATCTCAACAACGAACTACCTTCCATAATGACAAGGCTACCATCCTACGGAGTAACAAAATCTAGACAATAAACTACCTTCCATAATGACAAGGCTACCATCCATTGGAGTAACAAAATATCAACAACGAACTTCCTTCCATAATGACAAGGCTACCATACCAAAATCTCAACAAAAAAATTCCTTCCATAATGACAAGCCTACCATCCATTAGAGTAACAAAATATCAACAGTGAACTACCTTCCATAATGACAAGGCTACCATCCTTTGGAGTAACAAAATCTCAATAAAAAACTACCTTCCATAATGACAAGGATTCATCCATTGGAGTAACAAAATCTCAACAACGAACTACCTTCCATAATGACAAGGCTACCATCCATTGGAGTAACAAAATCTCAACAACGAACTACCTTCTATGATGACAAGGCTACCATCCATTGGAGTAACAAAATCTCAACAATGAACTACCTTCCATAATGACAAGGCTACCATCCATTGGAGTAACAAAATCTCAACAACAAACTACCTTCCATAATGACAAGGCTACCATCCATTGGAGTAACAAAATCTCAACAACGAACTACCTTCCATAATGACAAGGCTACCGTCCATAGGAGTAATAAAATCTCAACAATGAACTACCTTCTATAATGACAAGGCTACCATCCATTAGGATAACAAAATCTCAACAACAAACTACCTTCCATAATGACAAGGCTGCCATCCATTGGAGTAACAAAATCTCAACAACGAACTACCATCCAAAATGACAAGGCTACCATCCATTATAATAAGAAAATATTAACAACAAACTACCTTCCATAATGACAAGGCTGCCATCCATTGGAGTAACAAAATATCAACAATGAACTACCTTATATAATGACAAGGCTACCATCCATTGGGGTAACAAAATCTCAAAAACAAACTACCTTCCATAATGACAAGGCTGCCATCCATTGGAGTAAAAAAATATCAACAACAAACTACCTTCCAAAATGACAAGGTTACCATCCATTGGAGTTACAAAATCTCAACAACAAACTACCTTCATAAATGACAAGGATACCATCCATTGGAGTAACAAAATCTCAACAATGAACTACCTTCCATAATGACAAGGCTACCATTCATTGGAGTAACAAAAACTCAACAACGAACTACCTTCCATAATGATAAGGCTACCATCCATTGGAGTAACAAAATCTCAACAACGAACTACCTTCCATAATGACAAGGCTACCATCCATTGGAGTAACAAAATCTCAACAAGGAACTACCTTCCATAATGACAAGGCTACCATCCAATGGAGTAACAAAATCTCAACAACGAACTTCCTTCCATAATGACAAGGCTACCATCCATTAGAGTAACAAAATCTCAACAACGAACTACCTTCCATAATGACAAGGCTACCATCCATTGGAGTAACAAAATCTCAACAACGAACTACCTCCCATAATGAAAAGGCTACCATCCTACGGAGTAACAAAATCTAGACAACAAACTACCTTCCATAATGACAAGGCTACCATCCATTGGAGTAACAAAATATCAACAACGAACTTCCTTCCATAATGACAAGGCTACCATACCAAAATCTCAACAAAAAAATTCCTTCCATAATGACAAGCCTACCATCCATTAGAGTAACAAAATATCAACAGTGAACTACCTTCCATAATGACAAGGCTACCATCCTTTGGAGTAACAAAATCTCAATAAAAAACTACCTTCCATAATGACAAGGATTCATCCATTGGAGTAACAAAATCTCAACAACGAACTACCTTCCATAATGACAAGGCTACCATCCATTGGAGTAACAAAATCTCAACAACGAACTACCTTCTATGATGACAAGGCTACCATCCATTGGAGTAACAAAATCTCAACAATGAACTACCTTCCATAATGACAAGGCTACCATCCATTGGAGTAACAAAATCTCAACAACAAACTACCTTCCATAATGACAAGGCTACCATCCATTGGAGTAACAAAATCTCAACAACGAACTACCTTCCATAATGACAAGGCTACCGTCCATAGGAGTAATAAAATCTCAACAATGAACTACCTTCTATAATGACAAGGCTACCATCCATTAGGATAACAAAATCTCAACAACAAACTACCTTCCATAATGACAAGGCTGCCATCCATTGGAGTAACAAAATCTCAACAACGAACTACCTTCCAAAATGACAAGGCTACCATCCATTATAATAAGAAAATATTAACAACAAACTACCTTCCATAATGACAAGGCTGCCATCCATTGGAGTAACAAAATATCAACAATGAACTACCTTATATAATGACAAGGCTACCATCCATTGGGGTAACAAAATCTCAAAAACAAACTACCTTCCATAATGACAAGGCTGCCATCCATTGGAGTAAAAAAATATCAACAACAAACTACCTTCCAAAATGACAAGGTTACCATCCATTGGAGTTACAAAATCTCAACAACAAACTACCTTCACAAATGACAAGGATACCATCCATTGGAGTAACAAAATCTCAACAATGAACTACCTTCCATAATGACAAGGCTACCATTCATTGGAGTAACAAAAACTCAACAACGAACTACCTTCCATAATGATAAGGCTACCATCCATTGGAGTAACAAAATCTCAACAACGAACTACCTTCCATAATGACAAGGCTACCATCCATTGGAGTAACAAAATCTCAACAACGAACTACCTTCCATAATGACAAGGCTACAATCGAATAGAGTAACAAAATCTCAACAAGGAACTACCTTCCATAATGACAAGGCTACAATCCAATGGAGTAACAAAATATCAACAAGGAACTACCTTCCATAATGACAAAGCTACCATCCATTGGAGTAACAAAATCTCAACAACGAACTACCTCCCATAATGACAAGGCTACCATCCTATGGAGTAACAAAATCTAGACAACAAACTACCTTCCATAATGACAAGGCTACCTTCCATTGGAGTAACAAAATATCAACACTGAACTACCTTCCATAATGACAAGGCTACCATCCTTTGGAGTAACAAAATCTTAATAACAAACTACCTTCCATAATGACAAGGATATCATCCATTGGAGTAACAAAATCTCAACAACGAACTATCTTCCATAATGACAAGGCTACCATCCATTGGAGTAACAAAATCTCAACAACGAACTACATTCCATGATGACAAGGCTACAATCCATTGGAGTAACAAAATCTCAACAACGAACTACCTTCCATAATGACAAGGCTACCATCCATTGGAGTAACAAAATCTCAACAACGAAATACCTTCCATAATGACAAGGCTACCATCCATTGGAGTAACAAAATCTCAACATCTAACTACCTTCCATAATGACAAGGCTACCGTCCATAGGAGTAATAAAATCTCAACAATGAACTACCTTCTATAATGACAAGGCTACCATCCATTAGGGTAACAAAATCTCAACAACAAACTACCTTCCATAATGACAAGGCTGCCATCCATTAGAGTAACAAAATCTCAACAACGAACTACCTTCAATAATGACAAGGCTTCCACCCATTGGAGTAACAAAATCTCAACAACAAACTACCTTCCATCATGACAAGGCTACCTTCCATTGGAATAACGAAATCTTAACTATGAACTACCTTCCATAATGACAAGGCTACCATCCATTGGAGTAACAAAATGTCAACAATGAACTACCTTCCAAAATGACAAGTCTTCCAATCATTGGAGTAACAAAATCTTAACAACAAACTACCTTCCATAATGACAAAGCTACCATCCACTAGAGTAACAAAATCTCAAAATGAACTACCTATCATAATGACAAGGCTACCATACATTGGAGTAAAAAATATCAACAACAAACTACCTTCCATAATGACAAGGCTACCATCCATTGGAGTAACAAAATCTCAACAACAAACTACTTTCCATAATGACAAGGCTACCATCCATTGGAGTACCAAAATCTCAACAACGAACTACCTTCCATTATGACAAGGCTACAATCGAATGGAGTAACAAATTCTCAACAACGAACTACGTTCCATAATGACAAGGCTACCATCAATTGGAGTAACAAAATATCAACAATGAACTACCTTCCATAATGGAAAGGGTACCATCCATTGGAGTAACAAAAGATCAACAAGGAACTACCTTCCATAATGTCAAAGCTACCATCCATTGGAGTAACAAAATCTCAACAACGAACTACCTTCCATAATGACAAGGGTACCATCCATTGGAGTAACAAAATCTCAACAACAAACTACCTCCCATAATGACAAGGCTACCATCCAATGGAGTAACAAAATCTATACAACAAACTACCTTCCATAATGACAAGGCTACCATCCATAGGAGTAACAAAACCTCAACAACGAACTTCCTTCCATAATGACAAGGCTACCATAAAAAAATCTCAACAACGAAATTCCTTCCATAATGACAAGGCTACCATCCATTAGAGTAACAAAATATCAACACTGAACTACCTTCCATAATGACAAGGCTACCATCCATTGGAGTAACAAAATCTCAATAACAAACTCCCTTCCATAATGACAAGGATATCATCCATTGAAGTAACAAAATCTCAACAAGGAACTACCTTCCATAATGACAAGGCTACCATCCAATGGAGTAACAAAATCTCAACAACGAACTACCTTCCATAATGACAAGGCTACCATCCATTGGATTAACAAAATCTCAACAACGAACTACCTTCCATAATGACAAGGCTACAATCGAATAGAGTAACAAAATCTCAACAAGGAACTACCTTCCATAATGACAAGGCTACAATCCAATGGAGTAACAAAATATCAACAAGGAACTACCTTCTATAGTGACAAAGCTACCATCCATTGGAGTAACAAAATCTCAACAACGAACTACCTTCTATAATGACAAGGGTACCATCCATTGGAGTAACAAAATCTTAACAACGAACTACCTCCCATAATGAAAAGGCTACCATCCTATGGAGTAACAAAATCTAGACAACAAACTACCTTCCATAATGACAAGGCTACCATCCATTGGAGTAACAAAATATCAACAACGAACTTCCTTTCATAATGACAAGGCTACCATACCAAAATCTCAACAAAAAAATTCCTTCCATAATGACAAGCCTACCATCCATTAGAGTAACAAAATATCAACACTGAACTACCTTCCATAATGACAAGGCTACCATCCTTTGGAGTAACAAAATCTCAATAAAAAACTACCTTCCATAATGACAAGGATTCATCCATTGGAGTAACAAAATCTCAACAACGAACTACCTTCCATAATGACAAGGCTACCATCCATTGGAGTAACAAAATCTCAACAACGAACTACCTTCTATGATGACTAGGCTACCATCCATTGGAGTAACAAAATCTCAACAATGAACTACCTTCCATAATGACAAGGCTACCATCCATTGGAGTAACAAAATCTCAACAACAAACTACCTTCCATAATGACAAGGCTACCATCCATTGGAGTAACAAAATCTCAACAACGAACTACCTTCCATAATGACAAGGCTACCGTCCATAGGAGTAATAAAATCTCAACAATGAACTACCTTCTATAATGACAAGGCTACCATCCATTAGGATAACAAAATCTCCACAACAAACTACCTTCCATAATGACAAGGCTGCCATCCATTGGAGTAACAAAATCTCAACAACGAACTACCTTCTAAAATGACAAGGCTACCATCCATTATAATAAGAAAATATTAACAACAAACTACCTTCCATAATGACAAGGCTGCCATCCATTGGAGTAACAAAATATCAACAATGAACTACCTTATATAATGACAAGGCTACCATCCATTGGGGTAACAAAATCTCAAAAACAAACTACCTTCCATAATGACAAGGCTGCCATCCATTGGAGTAAAAAAATATCAACAACAAACTACCTTCCAAAATGACAAGGTTACCATCCATTGGAGTTACAAAATCTCAACAACAAACTACCTTCACAAATGACAAGGATACCATCCATTGGAGTAACAAAATCTCAACAATGAACTACCTTCCATAATGACAAGGCTACCATTCATTGGAGTAACAAAACCTCAACAACGAACTACCTTTCATAATGATAAGGCTACCATCCATTGGAGTAACAAAATCTCAACAACGAACTACCTTCCATAATGACAAGGCTACCATCCATTGGAGTAACAAAATCTCAACAACGAACTACCTTCCATAATGACAAGGCTACAATCGAATAGAGTAACAAAATCTCAACAAGGAACTACCTTCCATAATGACAAGGCTACAATCCCATGGAGTAACAAAATATCAACAAGGAACTACCTTCCATAATGACAAAGCTACCATCCATTGGATTAACAAAATCTCAACAACGAACTACCTCCCATAATGACAAGGCTACCATCCTATGGAGTAACAAAATCTAGACAACAAACTACCTTCCATAATGACAAGGCTAACTTCCATTGGAGTAACAAAATATCAACACTGAACTACCTTCCATAATGACAAGGCTACCATCCTTTGGAGTAACAAAATCTTAATAACAAACTACCTTCCATATTGACAAGGATATCATCCATTGGAGTAACAAAATCTCAACAACGAACTATCTTCCATAATGACAAGGCTACCATCCATTGGAGTAACAAAATCTCAACAACGAACTACATTCCATGATGACAAGGCTACAATCCATTGGAGTAACAAAATCTCAACAACGAACTACCTTCCATAATGACAAGGCTACCATCCATTGGAGTAACAAAATCTCAACAACGAAATACCTTCCATAATGACAAGGCTACCATCCATTGGAGTAACAAAATCTCAACATCGAACTACCTTCCATAATGACAAGGCTACCGTCCATAGGATTAATAAAATCTCAACAATGAACTACCTTCTATAATGACAAGGCTACCATCCATTAGGGTAACAAAATCTCAACAACAAACTACCTTCCATAATGACAAGGCTGCCATCCATTAGAGTAACAAAATCTCAACAACGAACTACCTTCAATAATGACAAGGCTTCCACCCATTGGAGTAACAAAATCTCAACAACAAACTACCTTCCATAATGACAAGGCTACCTTCCATTGGAATAACGAAATCTTAACTATGAACTACCTTCCAAAATGACAAGGCTTCCAATCATTGGAGTAACAAAATCTTAACAACAAACTACCTTCCATAATGACAAAGCTACCATCCATTAGAGTAACAAAATCTCAAAATGAACTACCTATCATAATGACAAGGCTACCATCCATTGGAGTAAAAAATATCAACAACAAACTACCTTCCATAATGACAAGGCTACCATCCATTGGAGTACCAAAATCTCAACAATGAACTACCATCCATAATGACAAGGTTACCATCCATTGGAGTAACAAAATCTCAACCACGAACTACCTTCCATAATGACAAGGCTACCGTCCATAGGAGTAACAAAATCTCAACAATGAACTACCTTCTATAACGACAAAGCTACCATCCATTAGGGTAACAAAATCTCAACATCAAACTACCTTCCATAATGACAAGGCTGCCATCCATTGGAGTAACGAAATATCAACAATGAACTACCTTCCAAAATGACAAGGCTACCATCCATTGGATTAACAAAATCTCAAAAACAAACTACCTTCCATAATGACAAGGCTACAATCCATTGGGGTAACAAAATCTCAAAAACAAACTACCTTCCATAATGACAAGGCTGCCATCCATTGGAGTTAAAAAATCTCAACAACAAACTACCTTCCAAAATGACAAGGTTACCATCCATTGGAGTAACAAAATATCAACAACAAACTACCTTCACAAATGACAAGGATACCATCCATTAGAGTAACAAAATCTCAACAAGGAACTACCTTCCATAATGACAAAGCTACCATCCATTGGACTAATAAAATCTCAACAACGAACTACCTTCCATAATGATAAGGCTACCATCCATTGGAGTAACAAAATCTCAACAACAAACTACCTACCATAATGACAAGGCTACCATCCATTGGAGTAACAAAATCTCAACAATGAACTAGCTTCTATAATAACAAGGCTACCATCCATTGAGGTAATAAAACCTCAACAACAAACTACCTTCCATAACCACAAGGCTACCATCCATTGGAGTAACATAATCTCCACAACGAACTACCTTCCAAAATTACAAGGCTACCATCCATTGGAGTAAAAAAAACTCAACAATGAAACACCTGCCTAAATTACAAGGCATCCATTGGAGTAAAAAAATCTCAATAACAAACTACCTTCCATAATGACAAGGCTACCTTCCTTTGGAATAACGAAATCTCAACTATGAACTACCTTATATAATGACAAGGCTACCATCCATTATGGTAACAAAATGTCAACAATGAACTACCTTCCAAAATGACAAGGCTACCAATCATTGGAGTAACAAAATCTCAACAATGAACTACATACCATAATGACAAGGCTACCATCCATTGGAGTAACAAAATCTCAACAACAAACTACTTTCCATAATGGCAAGGCTACCATCCATTGGAGTACCAAAATCTCAACAACTAACTACCTTCCATAATGACCAGGCTAAAATCGAATGGAGTATCAAATTCTCAACAACGAACTACGTTCCATAATGACAAGGCTACCATCCATTGGAGTAACAAAATCTCAACAATGAACTACCTTCCATAATGGCAAGGGTACCATCCATTGGAGTAACAAAATATCAACAAGGAACTACCTTCCCTAATGACAAAGCTACAATCCATTAGAGTAACAAAATCTCAATAACGAACTACCTTCCATAATGACAAGGGTACCATCCATTGGAGTAACAAAATCTCAACAAGGAACTACCTCCCATAATGACAAGGCTACCATCCAATGGAGTAACAAAATCTAGTCAACAAACTACCTTCCATAATGACAAGGCTACCATCCATTGGAGTAACAAAATCTCAACAACGAACTTCCTTCCATAATGACAAGGCTACCATAACAAAATCTCAACAAAGAAATTCCTTCCATAATGACAAGGCTACCATCCATTAGAGTAACAAAATATCAACACTGAACTACCTTCCATAATGACAAGGCTATCATCCATTGGAGTAACAAAATCTCAACATCGAACTACCTTCCATAATGACAAGGCTACCGTCCATAGGAGTAATAAAATCTCAACAATGAACTACCTTCTATAATGACAAGGCTACCATCCATTAGGGTAACAAAATCTCAACAACAAACTACCTTCCATAATGACAAGGCTGCCATCCATTAGAGTAACAAAATCTCAACAACGAACTACCTTCAATAATGACAAGGCTTCCACCCATTGGAGTAACAAAATCTCAACAACAAACTACCTTCCATAATGACAAGGCTACCTTCCATTGGAATAACGAAATCTTAACTATGAACTACCTTCCATAATGACAAGGCTACCATCCATTGGAGTTACAAAATGTCAACAATGAACTACCTTCCAAAATGACAAGGCTTCCAATCATTGGAGTAACAAAATCTTAACAACAAACTACCTTCCATAATGACAAAGCTACCATCCATTAGAGTAACAAAATCTCAAAATGAACTACCTATCATAATGACAAGGCTACCATCCATTGGAGTAAAAAATATCAACAACAAACTACCTTCCATAATGACAAGGCTACCATCCATTGGAGTACCAAAATCTCAACAACGAACTACCATCCATAATGACAAGGTTACCATCCATTAGAGTAACAAAATCTCAACCACGAACTACCTTCCATAATGACAAGGCTACCGTCCATAGGAGTAACAAAATCTCAACAATGAACTACCTTCTATAATGACAAAGCTACCATCCATTAGGGTAACAAAATCTCAACATCAAACTACCTTCCATAATGACAAGGTTGCCATCCATTGGAGTAACGAAATATCAACAATGAACTACCTTCCAAAATGACAAGGCTACCATCCATTGGATTAACAAAATCTCAAAAACAAACTACCTTCCATAATGACAAGGCTACAATCCATTGGGGTAACAAAATCTCAAAAACAAACTACCTTCCATAATGACAAGGCTGCCATCCATTGGAGTTAAAAAATCTCAACAACAAACTACCTTCCAAAATGACAAGGTTACCATCCATTGGAGTAACAAAATATCAACAACAAACTACCTTCACAAATGACAAGGATACCATCCATTAGAGTAACAAAATCTCAACAAGGAACTACCTTCCATAATGACAAAGCTACCATCCATTGGACTAATAAAATCTCAACAACGAACTACCTTCCATAATGATAAGGCTACCATCCATTGGAGTAACAAAATCTCAACAACAAACTACCTACCATAATGACAAGGCTACCATCCATTGGAGTATCAAAATCTCAACAATGAACTAGCTTCTATAATAACAAGGCTACCATCCATTGAGGTAATAAAACCTCAACAACAAACTACCTTCCATAACCACAAGGCTACCATCCATTGGAGTAACATAATCTTAACAACGAACTACCTTCCAAATTACAAGGCTACCATCCATTGGAGTAAAAAAAACTCAACAATGAAACACCTGCCTTAATTACAAGGCATCCATTGGAGTAAAAAAATATCAATAACAAACTACCTTCCATAATGACAAGGCTACCTTCCTTTGGAATAACGAAATCTCAACTATGAACTACCTTATATAATGACAAGGCTACCATCCATTATGGTAACAAAATGTCAACAATGAACTACCTTCCAAAATGACAAGGCTACCAATCATTGGAGTAACAAAATCTCAACAATGAACTACATACCATAATGACAAGGCTACCATCCATTGGAGTAACAAAATCTCAACAACAAACTACTTTCCATAATGGCAAGGCTACCATCCATTGGAGTACCAAAATCTCAACAACTAACTACCTTCCATAATGACCAGGCTAAAATCGAATGGAGTATCAAATTCTCAACAACGAACTACGTTCCATAATGACAAGGCTACCATCCATTGGAGTAACAAAATCTCAACAATGAACTACCTTCCATAATGGCAAGGGTACCATCCATTGGAGTAACAAAATATCAACAAGGAACTACCTTCCCTAATGACAAAGCTACAATCCATTGGAGTAACAAAATCTCAATAACGAACTACCTTCCATAATGACAAGGGTACCATCCATTGGAGTAACAAAATCTCAACAACGAACTACCTCCCATAATGACAAGGCTACCATCCAATGGAGTAACAAAATCTAGTCAACAAACTACCTTCCATAATGACAAGGCTACCATCCATTGGAGTAACAAAATCTCAACAACGAACTTCCTTCCATAATGACAAGGCTACCATAACAAAATCTCAACAAAGAAATTCCTTCCATAATGACAAGGCTACCATCCATTAGAGTAACAAAATATCAACACTGAACTACCTTCCATAATGACAAGGCTATCATCCATTGGAGTAACAAAATCTCAACATCGAACTACCTTCCATAATGACAAGGCTACCGTCCATAGGAGTAATAAAATCTCAACAATGAACTACCTTCTATAATGACAAGGCTACCATCCATTAGGGTAACAAAATCTCAACAACAAACTACCTTCCATAATGACAAGGCTGCCATCCATTAGAGTAACAAAATCTCAACAACGAACTACCTTCAATAATGACAAGGCTTCCACCCATTGGAGTAACAAAATCTCAACAACAAACTACCTTCCATAATGACAAGGCTACCTTCCATTGGAATAACGAAATCTTAACTATGAACTACCTTTCATAATGACAAGGCTACCATCCATTGGAGTTACAAAATGTCAACAATGAACTACCTTCCAAAATGACAAGGCTTCCAATCATTGGAGTAACAAAATCTTAACAACAAACTACCTTCCATAATGACAAAGCTACCATCCATTAGAGTAACAAAATCTCAAAATGAACTACCTATCATAATGACAAGGCTACCATCCATTGGAGTAAAAAATATCAACAACAAACTACCTTCCATAATGACAAGGCTACCATCCATTGGAGTACCAAAATCTCAACAACGAACTACCATCCATAATGACAAGGTTACCATCCATTGGAGTAACAAAATCTCAACCACGAACTACCTTCCATAATGACAAGGCTACCGTCCATAGGAGTAACAAAATCTCAACAATGAACTACCTTCTATAATGACAAAGCTACCATCCATTAGGGTAACAAAATCTCAACAACAAACTACCTTCCATAATGACAAGGCTGCCATCCATTGGAGTAACGAAATATCAACAATGAACTACCTTCCAAAATGACAAGGCTACCATCCATTGGATTAACAAAATCTCAAAAACAAACTACCTTCCACAATGACAAGGCTACAATCCATTGGGGTAACAAAATCTCAAAAACAAACTACCTTCCATAATGACAAGGCTGCCATCCATTGGAGTTAAAAAATCTCAACAACAAACTACCTTCCAAAATGACAAGGTTTCCATCCATTGGAGTAACAAAATATCAACAACAAACTACCTTCACAAATGACAAGGATACCATCCATTAGAGTAACAAAATCTCAACAATGAACTACCTTCCATAATGACAAGGCTACCATTCATTAGAGTTACAAAATCTCAACAACGAACTACCTTCCATAATGATAAGGCTACCATCCATTGGAGTAACAAAATCTCAACAACAAACTACCTACCATAATGACAAGGCTACCATCCATTGGAGTAACAAAATCTCAACAATGAACTAGCTTCTATAATAACAAGGCTACCATCCATTGAGGTAATAAAACCTCAACAACAAACTACCTTCCATAACTACAAGGCTACCATCCATTGGAGTAACATAATCTCAACAACGAACTACCTTCCAAAATTACAAGGCTACCATCCATTGGAGTAAAAAAAACTCAACAATGAAACACCCGCCTTAATTACAAGGCATCCATTGGAGTAAAAAAATCTCAATAACAAACTACCTTCCATAATGACAAGGCCACCTTCCATTAGAATAATGAAATCTCAACTATGAACTACCTTCCATAATGAAAAGGCTACCATCCATTGGAGTAACAAAATGTCAACAATGAACTACCTTCCAAAATGACAAGGCTACCAATCATTGGAGTAACAAAATCTCAACAATGAACTACATACCATAATGACAAGGCTACCATCCATTGGAGTAACAAAATCTCAACAACAAACTACTTTCCATAATGGCAAGGCTACCATCCATTGGAGTACCAAAATCTCAACAACTAACTACCTTCCATAATGACCAGGCTAAAATCGAATGGAGTATCAAATTCTCAACAACAAACTACGTTCCATAATGACAAGGCTACCATCCATTGGAGTAACAAAATCTCAACAATGAACTACCTTCCATAATGGCAAGGGTACCATCCATTGGAGTAACAAAATATCAACAAGGAACTACCTTCCCTAATGACAAAGCTACAATCCATTGGAGTAACAAAATCTCAATAACGAACTACCTTCCATAATGACAAGGGTACCATCCATTGGAGTAACAAAATCTCAACAACGAACTACCTCCCATAATGACAAGGCTACCATCCAATGGAGTAACAAAATCTAGACAACAAACTACCTTCCATAATGACAAGGCTACCATCCATTGGAGTAACAAAATCTCAACAACGAACTTCCATCCATAATGACAAGGCTACCATAACAAAATCTCAACAAAGAAATTCCTTCCATAATGACAAGGCTACCATCCATTAGAGTAACAAAATATCAACACTGAACTACCTTCCATAATGACAAGGCTATCATCCATTGGAGTAATAAAATCTCAACATCGAACTACCTTCCATAATGACGAGGCTACCGTCCATAGGAGTAATAAAATCTCAACAATGAACTACCTTCTATAATGACAAGGCTACCATCCATTAGGGTAACAAAATCTCAACAACAAACTACCTTCCATAATGACAAGGCTGCCATCCATTAGAGAAACAAAATCTCAACAACGAACTACCTTCAATAATGACAAGGCTTCCACCCATTGGAGTAACAAAATCTCAACAACAAACTACCTTCCATAATGACAAGGCTACCTTCCATTGGAATAACGAAATCTTAACTATGAACTACCTTCCATAATGACAAGGCTACCATCCATTGGAGTTACAAAATGTCAACAATGAACTACCTTCCAAAATGACAAGGCTTCCAATCATTGGAGTAACAAAATCTTAACAACAAAATACCTTCCATAATGACAAAGCTACCATCCATTAGAGTAACAAAATCTCAAAATGAACTACCTATCATAATGACAAGGCTACCATCCATTGGAGTAAAAAATATCAACAACAAACTACCTTCCATAATGACAAGGCTACCATCCATTGGAGTACCAAAATCTCAACAACGAACTACCATCCATAATGACAAGGTTACCATCCATTGGAGTAACAAAATCTCAACCACGAACTACCTTCCATAATGACAAGGCAACCGTCCATAGGAGTAACAAAATCTCAACAATGAACTACCTTCTATAATGACAAAGCTACCATCCATTAGGGTAACAAAATCTCAACAACAAACTACCTTCCATAATGACAAGGCTGCCATCCATTGGAGTAACGAAATATCAACAATGAACTACCTTCCAAAATGACAAGGCTACCATCCATTGGATTAACAAAATCTCAAAAACAAACTACTTTCCACAATGACAAGGCTACAATCCATTGGGGTAACAAAATCTCAAAAACAAACTACCTTCCATAATGACAAGGCTGCCATCCATTGGAGTTAAAAAATCTCAACAACAAACTACCTTCCAAAATGACAAGGTTTCCATCCATTGGAGTAACAAAATATCAACAACAAACTACCTTCACAAATGACAAGGATACCATCCATTAGAGTAACAAAATCTCAACAATGAACTACCTTCCATAATGACAAGGCTACCATTCATTAGAGTTACAAAATCTCAACAACGAACTACCTTCCATAATGATAAGGCTACCATCCATTGGAGTAACAAAATCTCAACAACAAACTACCTACCATAATGACAAGGCTACCATCCATTGGAGTAACAAAATCTCAACAATGAACTAGCTTCTATAATAACAAGGCTACCATCCATTGAGGTAATAAAACCTCAACAACAAACTACCTTCCATAACTACAAGGCTACCATCCATTGGAGTAACATAATCTCAACAACGAACTACCTTCCAAAATTACAAGGCTACCATCCATTGGAGTAAAAAAAACTAAACAATGAAACACCCGCCTTAATTACAAGGCATCCATTGGAGTAAAAAAATCTCAATAACAAACTACCTTCCATAATGACAAGGCCACCTTCCATTGGAATAATGAAATCTCAACTATGAACTACCTTCCATAATGAAAAGGCTACCATCCATTGGAGTAACAAAATGTCAACAATGAACTACCTTCCAAAATGACAAGGCTACCAATCATTGGAGTAACAAAATCTCAACAATGAACTACATACCATAATGACAAGGCTACCATCCATTGGAGTAACAAAATCTCAACAACAAACTACTTTCCATAATGACAAGGCTACCATCCATTGGAGTACCAAAATCTCAACAACTAACTACCTTCCATAATGACCAGGCTAAAATCGAATGGAGTATCAAATTCTCAACAACGAACTACGTTCCATAATGACAAGGCTACCATCCATTAGAGTAACAAAATCTCAACAATGAACTACCTTCCATAATGGCAAGGGTACCATCCATTGGAGTAACAAAATATCAACAAGGAACTACCTTCCCTAATGACAAAGCTACCATCCATTGGAGTAACAAAATCTCAATAACGAACTACCTTCCATAATGACAAGGGTACCATCCATTGGAGTAACAAAATCTCAACAACGAACTACCTCCCATAATGACAAGGCTACCATCCAATGGAGTAACAAAATCTAGACAACAAACTACCTTCCATAATGACAAGGCTACCATCCATTGGAGTAACAAAATCTCAACAACGAACTTCCTTCCATAATGACAAGGCTACCATAACAAAATCTCAACAAAGAAATTCCTTCCATAATGACAAGGCTACCATCCATTAGAGTAACAAAATATCAACACTGAACTACCTTCCATAATGACAAGGATATCATTCATTGGAGTAACAAAATCTCAACAAGGAACTACCTTCCATAATGACAAGGCTACCATCCATTGGAGTAACAAAATCTTAACAACAAACTACCTTCCATAATGACAAGGCTACCATCCATTAGAGTAACAAAATCTCAACAACGAACTAGCTTCCATAATGACAAGGCTACCATCCATTGGAGTAACAAAATCTCAACAACGAACTACCTTCCATAATGATAAGGCTACAATCGAATAGAGTAATAAAATCTCAACAAGGAACTACCTTCCATAATGACAAGGCTACCATCCATTGGAGTAACAAAATATCAACAACGAACTACCTTCCATAATGACAAGGCTAACATCCATTGGAGTAACAAAATCTCAACAACGAACTACCTTCCATAAGGACAGGGCTACCATCCGTTGGAGTAACAAAATCTTAACAACGAATTACCTTCAATAATGACAAGGCTACCATCCATTGGAGTAACAAAATCTCAACAACGAACTACCCTCCATAATGACAAGGCTACAATCGAATAGAGTAACAAAATCTCAACAAGGAACTACCTTCCATAATGACAAAGCTACCATCCATTGGACTAATAAAATCTCAACAACGAACTACCTTCCATAATGATAAGGCTACCATCCATTAGAGTAACAAAATCTCAACAACGAACTTCCTACCATAATGACAAGGCTACCATCCATTGGAGAAACAAAACCTCAACAATGAACTAGCTTCTATAATAACAAGGCTACCATCCATTGAGGTAATAAAATATCAACAACAAACTACCTTCCCTAATGACAAGGCTACCATCAATTGGAGTAACATAATCTCAACAACGAACTACCTTCCAAAATTACAAGGCTACCATCCATTGGAGTAACAAAATCTCAACAATGAACCACCTGCCTTAATTACAAGGCATCCATTGGAGTAACAAAATCACAACAACGAACTACCTTCCATAATGACAAGGCTACCTTCCTTTGGAATAACGAAATCTCAACTATGAACTACCTTATATAATGACAAGGCTACCATCCATTATGGTAACAAAATGTCAACAATGAACTACCTTCCAAAATGACAAGGCTACCAATCATTGGAGTAACAAAATATCAACAATGAACTAAATACCATAATGACAAGTCTACCATCCATTGAAATAACAAAATCTCAAGAATGAACTACCTTCAATAATGACAAGGCTATCATCCATTGGAGTACCAAAATCTCAACAACAAACTACCTTCCATAATGACCAGGCTAAAATCGAATGGAGTAACAAATTCTCAACAACAAACTACGTTCCATAATGACAAGGCTACCATCCATTGGAGTAACAAAATCTCAACAATGTCCTACCTTCCATAATGGCAAGGGTACCATCCATTGGAGTAACAAAATATCAAAAAGGAACTACCTTCCCTAATGACAAAGCTACCATCCATTGGAGTAACAAAATCTCAACAACGAACTACCTTCCATAATGACATGGCTATAATTCATTGTAGTAATAAAATCTCAACAACGAACTACCTTCAATAATGACAAGTCTACCATCCATTGGACTAAAAAAATCTCAACAACGAACTACCTTTCATCATGACAAGGCTACCATCTATTGGAGTAACAAAATATAAAAAATGAACTACCTTCCATAATAACAAGGCTACCATTCATTGGAGTAACAAAATCCCAATAACGAACTACCTTCCATAATGACAAGGCTAACATCCATTGGAGTAACAAAACCTCAACAACGAACTACCTTCCATAATGACAAGGCTACCATCCATTGGAGTAAAAAAATATCAACAACGAACTACCTTCCATAATGACAAGGCTAACATCCATTGGAGTAACAAAATCTCAACAACAAACTATCTTCCATAATGACAAGCCTACCATCCATTGGAGTAACAAAATCTCAACAACGAACTACCTTCCACAATGACAAGGCTACCATCCATTGGAGTAAAAAAATCTCAACAACGAACTACCTTCCATAATGACAAGGCTACCATCCATTAGAGTAACAAAATCTCAACAATGAACTACCTTCCATAATGACAAGGCTATCAGCCATTGGAGTAACAAAATCTCATCAATGAACTACCTTCCATAATGACAAATCTATCATCCATTGGGGAAACAAAATCTCAACAATGAACTACATTCCCTAATGACAAGGATACCATCCATTAGAGTAACAAAATCTCAACAACAAAATACCTTCCATAATGATAAGGTTACCCTCCATTGGTGTAATAAAATCTCAACAACAAACTACCATCCATAATTACAAGGCTACCATTAATTGGAGTAAAAAAATCTCAACAACGAACTACCTTCCATAATGACAAGGCTATAATCCATTGTAGTAATAAAATCTCAACAACGAACTACCTTCCATAATGACAAGTATACCATCCATTGGAGTAACAAAATCTAAACAATGAACTACCTTCCATAATGACAAAGCTACCATACATTGGAGTAAAAAAATCTCAACAACGAACTACCTTTCATCATGACAAGGCTACCATCCATTGGAGTAACAAAATATAAAAAATGAACTACCTTCTATAATAACAAGGCTACCATCCATTGGAGTAACAAAATCCCAATAACGAACTACCTTCCATAATGACAAGGCTAACATCCATTGGAGTAAAAAAACCTCAACAACGAACTACCTTCCATAATGACAAGGCTACCATCCATTGGAGTAACAAAATATCAACAACGAACTACCTTCCATAATGACAAGGCTAACATCCATTGGAGTAACAAAATCTCAACAATAAACTACCTTTCATAAGGACAAGGCTACCATCCATTGGAGCAACAAAATCTCAAGAACGAACTACCTTCCATAATGACAAGGCTACCATCCATTGGAGTAAAAAAATCTCAACAACAAACTACCTTCCATAATGACAAGGCTACCATCCATTGGAGTAACAAAATCTCAACAACGAACTACCTTCCATAATGACAATGCTACCGTCCATAGGAGTAATAAAATCTCATCAATGAACTACCTTCTATAATGACAAGGCTACCATCCATTAGGGTAATAAAATCTCAACAACAAACTACCTTCCATAATGACAAGGCTGCCATCCATTGGAAAACAAAATCTCAACAATGAACTACCTTCCAAAATGACAAGGCTACCATCCATTGGAGTAAGAAAATATTAACAACAAACTACCTTCCATAATGACAAGGCTACCATCCATTGGGGTAACAAAATCTCAAAAACAAACTACCTTCTATAATGACAAGGCTACCATCCATTGGGGTAACAAAATCTCAACAACAAACTACCTTCCAAAATGACAAGGTTACCATCCATTAGAGTTACAAAATCTCAACAACAAACTACCTTCACAAATGACAAGGATATCATCCATTAGAGTAACAAAATCTCAACAATGAACTACTTTCCATAATGACAAGGCTACCATTCATTGGAGTAACAAAATCTCAACAATGAACTACCTTCCATAATGATAAGGCTACCATCCATTAGAGTAACAAAATCTCAACAACGAACTACCTACCATAATGACAAGGCTACCATCCATTGGAGAAACAAAATCTCAACAATGAACTAGCTTCTATAATAACAAGGCTACCATCCATTGAGGTAATAAAATGTCAACAACAAACTACCTTCCATAATGACAAGGCTACCATCAATTGGAGTAACATAATCTCAACAACGAACTACCTTCCAAAATTACAAGGCTACCATCCATTGGAGTAACAAAATCTCAACAACGAACTACCTTCCATAATGACAAGGCTACCTTCCTTTGGAATAATGAAATCTCAACTATGAACTACCTTATATAATGACAAGGCTACCATCCATTAGAGTAACAAAATGTCAACAATGAACTACCTTCCAAAATGACAAGGCTACCAATCATTGGAGTAACAAAATCTCAACAATGAACTAAATACCATAATGACAAGTCTACCATCCATTGGAGTAACATAATCTCAAGAATGAACTACCTTCCATAATGACAAGGCTACCATCCATTGGAGTACCAAAATCTCAACAACGAACTACCTTCCATAATGACCAGGCTAAAATCGAATGGAGTAACAAATTCTCAACAACAAACTACGTTCCATAATGACAAGGCTACCATCCATTGGAGTAAGAAAATCTCAACAATGAACTACCTTCCATAATGGCAAGGGTACCATCCATTGAAGTAACAAAATATCAAAAAGGAACTACCTTCCCTAATGACAAAGCTACCATCCATTAGAGTAACAAAATCTCAACAACGAACTACCTTCCATAATGACAAGGGTACCATCCATTGGAGTAACAAAATCTCAACAACGAACTACCTCCCATAATGACAAGGCTACCATCCAATGGAGTAACAAAATATCAACAAGGAACTACCTTCCATAATGACAAGGTTACCATCCATTGGAGTAACAAAATCTCAACAACGAAGATCCTTCCATAATGACAAGGCTACCATAACAAAATCTCAACAATGAAATTCCCTCCATAATGACAAGGCTACCATCCATTAGAGTAACAAAATATCAACACTGAACTACCTTCCATAATGACATGGCTACCATCCATTGGAGTAACAAAATCTCAATAACAAACTACCTTCCATAATGACAAGGATATCATCCATTAGAGTAACAAAATCCCAACAAGGAACTACCTTCCTTAATGACAAGGCTACCATCCAATGGAGTAACAAAATCTCAACAACAAACTACATTCCATAATTACAAGGCTACCATCCATTGGAGTAACAAAATCTCAACAACGAACTACCTTCCATAATGACAAGGCTACCATCCATTGGAGTAACAAAATGTCAACAACGAACTACCTTCCATAATGACAAGGCTACAATCGAATAGAGTAACAAAATCTCAACAAGGAACTATCTTCCATAATGACAAGGCTACAATCCAAAGGAGTAACAAAATATCAACAAGGAACTACCTTCCATAATGACAAAGCTACCATCCATTGGAGCAACAAAATCTCAACAACGAACTACCTTCCATAATGACAAGGGTACCATCCATTGGAGTAACAAAATTTCAACAATGAACTACCTCCCATAATGACAAGGCTACCATCCATTGGAGTAACAATATCTCAACAACAAACTACCTTCCATAATGACAAGTCTACAATCGAATAGAGTAACAAAATCTCAACAAGGAACTACCTTCCATAATGACAAGGCTGCCATCCATTGGAGTAACAAAATCTCAACAACAAACTACGTTCCAAAATGACAAGGCTACCATCCATTGGAGTAAGAAAATATTAACAACAAACTACCTTCCATAATGACAAGGCTGCCATCCATTGGAGGAACAAAATATCAACAATGAACTACCTTCTATAATGACAAGGCTACCATCCATTGGGGTAACAAAATCTCAAAAACAAACTACCTTCCATAATGACAAGGCTGCCATCCATTGGAGTAAAAAAATCTCAAGAACAAACTACCTTCCAAAATGACAAGGTTACCATCCATTGGAGTTACAAAATCTCAACAACAAACTACCTTCACAAATGACAAGGATACCATCAATTGGACTAACAAAATCTCAATAATGAACTACCTTCCATAATGACAAGGCTACCATTCATTGGAGTAACAAAATCTCAACAATGAACTACCTTCCATAATGATAAGGCTACCATCCATTAGAGTAACAAAATCTCAACAAGGAACTGCCTACCATAATGACAAGGCTACCATCCATTGGAGAAACAAAATCTCAACAATGAACTAGCTTCTATAATAACAAGGCTACCATCCATTGAGGTAATAAAATATCAACAACAAATTACCTTCCATAATGACAAGGCTACCATCAATTGGACTAACATAATCTCAACAATGAACTACCTTCCAAAATTACAAGGCTACCATCCATTGGAGTAACAAAATCTCAACAATGAACCACCTGCCTTAATTACAAGGCATCCATTGGAGTAACAAAATCTCAACTACGAACTACCTTCCATAATGACAAGGCTACCTTCCATTGGAATAACGAAATCTCAACTATGAACTACCTTATATAATGACAAGGCTACCATCCATTAGAGTAACAAAATGTCAACAATGAACTACCTTCCAAAATGACAAGGCTACCAATCATTGGACTAACAAAATCTCAACAATGAACTAAATACCATAATGACAAGTCTACCATCCATTGGAGTAAAAAAATCTCAGGAATGAACTACCTTCCATAATGACAAGGCTACCATCCATTGGAGTACCAAAATCTCAACAACGATCTACCTTCCATAATGACCAGGCTAAAATCGAATGGAGTAACAAATTCTCAACAACGAACTACGTTCCATAATGACAAGGCTACCATCCATTGGAGTAACAAAATCTCAACAATGAACTACCTTCCATAATGGCAAGGGTACCATCCATTGGAGTAACAAAATATCAACAAGGAACTACCTTCCCTAATGACAAAGCTACCATCCATTGGAGTAAAAAAATCTCAACAACGAACTACCTTCCATAATGACAAGGGTACCATCCATTGGAGTAACAAAATCTCAACAACGAACTACCTCCCATAATGACCAGGCTACCATCCAATGAAGTAACAAAATCTCAACAAGGAACTACCTTCCATAATGACAAGGCTACCATCCATTGGAGTAACAAAATCTTAATAACGTACTTCCTTCCATAATGACAAGGCTACCATAAGAAAATCTCAACAAAGAAATTCCTTCCATAATGACAAGGCTACGATCCATTAGAGTAACAAAATATCAACACTGAACTACCTTCCATAATGACAAGGCTACCATCCATTGGAGTAACAAAATCTCAATAACAAACTACCTTCCATAATGACAAGGATATCATCCATTGGAGTAACAAAATCTCAACAAGGAACTACCTTCCATAATGACAAGGCTACCATCCAATGGATTAACAAAATCTCAACAACAAACTACCTTCTATAATGACAAGGCTACCAGCCATTGGAGTAACAAAATCTCAACAACAAACTACCTTCCATAATGACAAGGCTACCATCCATTGGAGTAACAAAATCTCAACAACGAACTACCTTCCATAATGACAAGGCTACAATCGAATAGAGTAACAAAATCTCAACAAGGAACTACCTTCCATAATGAAAAGGCTACAATCCAAAGGAGTAACAAAATATCAACAAGGAACTACCTTCCCTAATGACAAAGCTACCATCCATTGGAGTAAAAAAATCTCAACAACGAACTACCTTCCATAATGACAAGGGTACCATCCATTGGAGTAACAAAATCTCAACAACGAACTACCTCCCATAATGACCAGGCTACCATCCAATGAAGTAACAAAATCTCAACAAGGAACTACCTTCCATAATGACAAGGCTACCATCCATTGGAGTAACAAAATCTCAATAACGTACTTCCTTCCATAATGACAAGGCTACCATAAGAAAATCTCAACAAAGAAATTCCTTCCATAATGACAAGGCTACGATCCATTAGAGTAACAAAATATCAACAATGAACTACCTTCCATAATGACAAGGCTACCATCCATTGGAGTAACAAAATCTCAATAACAAACTACCTTCCATAATGACAAGGATATCATCCATTGGAGTAACAAAATCTCAACAAGGAACTACCTTCCATAATGACAAGGCTACCATCCAATGGAGTAACAAAATCTCAACACCAAACTACCTTCTATAATGACAAGGCTACCCTCCATTGGAGTAACAAAATCTCAACAACAAACTACCTTCCATAATGACAAGGCTACCATCCATTGGAGTAACAAAATCTCAACAACGAACTACCTTCCATAATGACAAGGCTACAATCGAATAGAGTAACAAAATCTCAACAAGGAACTACCTTCCATAATGACAAGGCTACAATCCAAAGGAGTAACAAAATATCAACAAGGAACTACCTTCCATAATGACAAAGCTACCATCAATTTGAGTAACAAAATCTCAACAACAAACTACCTTCCATAATGACAAGGCTACCATCCATTGGAGTAACAAAATATCAACAACAAACTACCTTCCATATTGACAAGGCTACACTCCATTGGAGTAACAAAATCTCAACAACGAACTACCTTCCATAATGACAAGGCTATAATCGAATATAGTAACAAAATCTCAACAACGTACTACCTTCCATAATGACAAAGCTACCATCCATTGGAGTAATAAAATCTCAACAACAAACTACCATCCATATTTACAAGCCTACCATCAATTTGAGTAACAAAATATCAACAACAAACTACCTTCCATAATGACAAGGCTACCATCCATTGGAGTAACAAAATATCAACAACAAACTACCTTCCATATTGACAAGGCTACCATCCATTGGAGTAACAAAATCTCAACAATGAACTACCATCCATAATGATAAGGCTACCATCTTGGAGTAAAACAATCTCAACAATGAACTACCTTCCATAATGACAAGGCTACCATCCATTGGAGTAATAATATCTCAACAACAAACTACCATCCATAATGACAAGGATACCATCCATTGGAGTAAAAAAATCTCAACAACGAACTACCTTCCATAATGACAAGGCTATAATCCATTGTAGTAAAAAAATCTCAACAATGAACTACCTTCAATAATGACAAGTCTACCTTACATTGGAGTAAAAAAATCTCAACAACGAACTACCTTTCATCATGACAAGGCTACCATCCATTGGAGTAACAAAATATAAAAAATGAACCATCTTCCATAATAACAAGGCTACCATCCATTGGAGTAACAAAATCCCAATAACGAACTACCTTCCATAATGAAAAGGCTAACATCCATTGGAGTAACAAAACCTCAACAACGAACTACCTTCCATAATGACAAGGCTACCATCCATTGGAGTAAAAAAATATCAACAACGAACTACCATCCATAATTACAAGGCTACCATTAATTGGAGAAAAAAAATCTCAACAACAAACTAACTTCCATAATGACAAGGCTACCATCCATTGGAGTAACAAAATCTCAACAACGAACTACCTTTCATAATGACAAGGCTACCATCCATTGGAATAAAAAAATCTCAACAACGAACTACCTTCCATAATGACAAGGCTACCATCCATTAGAGTAATAAAATCTCAACAATGAACTACCTTCCATAATGACAAGGCTACCAGCCATTGGAGTAACAAAATCTCATCAATGAACTACCTTCCATAATGACAAGTCTATCATCCATTGGGGAAACAAAATCTCAACAATGAACTACATTCCCTAGTGACAAGGATACCATCCATTAGAGTAACAAAATCTCAATAATAAAATACCTTCCATAATGATAAGGTTGCCATCCATTGGAGTAATAAAATTTCAACAACAAACTACCATCCATTATAACAAGGCTACCATTAATTGGAGTAAAAAAATCTCAACAACGAACTACCTTCCATAATGACAAGGCTATAATCCATTATAGTAATAAAGTCTCAACAACGAACTACCTTCCATAATGACAAGTCTACCATCCATTGGAGTAACAAAATCTCAACAACGAACTACCTTCCATAATGATAAAGCTACCATACATTGGAGTAAAAAAATCTCAACAAAGAACTACCTTTCATCATGACAAGGCTACCATCCATTGGAGTAACAAAATATAAAAAATGAACTACCTTCCATAATAACAAGGCTACCATCCATTGGAGTAACAAAATCCCAATAACGAACTACCTTCCATAATGACAACGCTAACATCCATTGGAGTAAAAAAACCTCAACAACGAACTACCTTCCATAATGACAAGGCTACCATCCATTGGGGTAACAAAATATCAACAACGAACTACCTTCCATAATGACAAGGCTAACATCCATTGGAGTAACAAAATCTCAACAACAAACTACCTTTCATAAGCACAAGGCTACCATCCATTGGAGTAACAAAATCTCAACAACGAACTACCTTCCATAATGACAAGGCTACCATCCATTGGAGTAACAAAATCTCAACAATGAACTACCTTCCATAATGACAAGGCTACCAGCCATTGGAGTAACACAATCTCATCAATGAACTTCCTTTCATAATGACAAGTCTATCATCCATTGGGGAATCAAAATCTCAACAATGAACTACATTCCCTAATGACAAGGCTACCATCCATTAGAGTAACAAAATCTCAAAGACAAACTACCTTCCATAATGACAAGGCTACCATCCATTAGAGTAACAAAATCTCAACAACAAACTACCTTCCATATTGACAAGGCTACAATCCATTGGAGTAACAAAATCTCAACAACGAACTACCTTCCATAACGACAAGTCCACCATCCATTGGAGTAACAAAATCTCAACAACAAACTACCTTCCATAATGACAAGTCTACCATCCATTAGAGTAACAAAATCTCAACAATGAACTACCTTCCATAGTGATAAGGCTACCATCGATTAGAGTAAAAAAATCTCAACAATGAACTAACTTCCATAATGACAAGGCTACCATCCATTGGAGTAATAATATCTCAACAACAAACTACCATCCATAATGACAAGGATACCATCCATTGGAGTAAAAAAATCTCAACAATGAACTACCTTCCACAATGACAAGTCTACCATACATTGGAGTAAAAAAATCACAACAACATACTTCCTTTCATACTGACAAGGCTACCATCCAATGGAGTAACAAAATCTCAAAAACTAACTACCTTTCATAATGACAAGGCTACCATCCATTGGAGTAACAAAATATAAAAAATGAACTACCTTCCATAATAACAAGGCTACCATCCATTGGAGTAAGAAAATACCAATAACGAACTACCTTCCATAATGACAAGGCTAACATCCATTGGAGTAACAAAATCTTAACAACAAACTACCTTCCATAATGACAAGGTTACCATCCATTGGAGTAACAAAATCTCCACAACGAACTACCTTTTATAATGACTAGGCTACCATCCATTGGAGTAACAAAATCTCAACAATGAACTACCTTCCATAATGACAAGGCTATCATCCATTGGAGATACAAAATCTCAATAATGAACTACCTTCCCTAATGAAAGAGATACCATCCATTAGAGTAACAAAATCTCAACAACAAACTACCTTACATAATGATAAGGCTACCATCCATTGGAGTAATAAAATCTCAACAAAAAACTACCATCCATAATGACAAGGCTACCATCAATTGGAGTAACAAAATCTCAACAACAAACTACCTTCCATAATGACAAGGCTACCATCCATTGGAGTAACAAAATCCCAACAACAAACTACTTTCCATATTGACAACGCTACAATCCATTGGAGTAACAAAATCTCAACAATGAACTACCTTCCATAAAGACAAGTCCACCATCCATTGGAGTATCAAAATCTCAACAATGAACTACCTTTCATAATGACAAGGCTACCATCCATTGGAGTAACAAAATCTCAACAACGAACTACCTTCCATAATGAAAAGGCTACCATCCATTGGAGTAACAAAATCTCAACAACGAACTACCTTCCATAATGACAAGGCTACCATCCATTGGAGTAATAATATATCAACAACAACGTACAATCCATAATGAGAAGGATACCATCCATTGGAGTAAAAAAATCTCAACAACGAACTACCTTCCATAATGACAAGGCTACCATCCCTTTGAGTAATAAAATCTCAACAACAAATTACCATCCATTATGACAAGGATACCATCCATTCGAGTAAAAAAATCTCAACAATGAACTACGTTCCACAATGACAAGTCTACCATCCATTGGAGTAACAAAATCTCAACAATGAACTACCTTCCATAATGACAAAGCTACCATACATTGGAGTAAAAAAATGTCAACAACATACTTCCTTTCATACTTACAAGGCTACCATCCAATGGAGTAACAAAATCTCAATAACGAACTACCTTTCATAATGACTAGGCTACCATCCATTGGAGTAACAAAATCTCAACAACAAACTACCTTCCATAATGACAAGTCCACCATCCATTGGAGTAACAAAATATCAAAAATGAACTACCTTCCATAATAACAAGGCTACCATCCATTGGAGTAAGAAAATCCCAATAACGAACTACCTTCCATAATGACAAGGCTACCATTCATTGGAGTAACAAAATCTCAACAACGAACTACCTTCCATAATGATAAGGCTACCATCCATTGGAGTAACAAAATCTAAACAACAAACTACCTTCCATAATGACAAGGCTACCATCCATTGGAGTAACAAAATCTCAACAATGAACTACCTTCCATAATGACAAGGCTACCAACCATTGGAGTAACAAAATCTCAAAAATGAACTACCTTCTATAATGACAAGTCTATCATCCATTAGGGAAACAAAACCACAACAATGAACTACATTCCCTAATGACAAGGATACCATCCATTAGAGTAACAAAATCTCAACAACAAAATACCTTCCATAATGATAAGGCTACCATCCACTGGAGTAATAAAATCTCAAAAACAAACTACCATCCATATTTACAAGCCTACCATCAATTTGAGTAACAAAATCTCAACAACAAACTACCTTCCATAATGACAAGGCTACCATCCATTGGAGTAACAAAATATCAACAACAAACTACCTTCCATATTGACAAGGCTACACTCCATTGGAGTAACAAAATCTCAACAACGAACTACCTTCCATAATGTCAAATCCACCATCCATTGCAGTAACAAAATCTCAACAACGAACTACCTTCCATAATGACAAGGCTACCATCCATTGTAGTAACAAAATATCAACAACGAACTACCATCCATAATGATAAGGCTACCATCTTGGAGTAAAACAATCTCAATAACGAAATACCTTCCATAATGACAAGCCTACCATCCATTGGAGTAATAATATCTCAACAACAAACTACCATCCATAATGACAAGGATACCATCCATTGGAGTAAAAAAATCTCAACAACGAACTACCTTCCATAATGACAAGGCTATAATCCATTGTAGTAACAAAATTTCAAAAACGAAATACCTTTCATAATGACAAGTCTACCATCCATTGGAGTAACAAAATCTCAACAACGAACTACCTTCCATAATGATAAAGCTACCATACAATGGAGTAAAAAAATCTCAACAACGAACTACCTTTCATCATGACAAGGCTACCATCCATTGGAGTAACAAAATATAAAAAATAAACTACCTTCCATAATAACAAGGCTACCATCCATTGGAGTAACAAAATTCCAATAACGAACTACCTTCCATAATGACAAGGCTAACATCCATTGGAGTAACAAAATCTCAACAATGAACTACCTTCCATAATGACAAGGCTAGCATCCATTGGAGTAAACAAATATCAACAACGAACTACCTTCCATAATGACAAGGCTAACATCCATTGGAGTAACAAAATCTCAATAACAAACTACCTTCCATAATGGAAAGGCTACAATCCATTGGAGTAAAAAAATCTCAACAATGAACTACCTTCCATAATGACAAGGCTACCATCCATTGGAGTAACAAAATCTCAACAACGAACTACCTTCCATAATGACAAGGCTACCATCCATTGGAGTAACAAAATCTCAACAACAAACTACTTTCCATATTGACAAGGCTACAATCCATTGGAGTAGCAAAATCTAAACAATGAACTACCTTCCATAATGTCAAGTCCACCATCCATTGGAGTATCAAAATCTCAACAACGAACTACCTTTCATAATGACAAGGCTACCATCCATTGGAGTAACAAAATCTCAACAACGAACTACCTTCCATAATGAAAAGGCTACCATCCACTGGAGTAACAAAATCTCAACAACGAACTACCTTCCATAATGACAAGGCTACCATCCATTGGAGTAATAATATCTCAACAACAAACTACAATCCATAATGAGAAGGATACCATCCATTGGAGTAAAAAAATCTCAACAACGAACTACCTTCCATAATGACACGGCTACCATCCATTTGAGTAATAAAATCTCAACAACAAACTACCATCCATTATGACAAGGATACCATCCATTCGAGTAAAAAAATCTCAACAATGAACTACGTTCCACAATGACAAGTCTACCATCCATTGGAGTAACAAAATCTCAACAATGAACTACCTTCCATAATGACAAAGCTACCATACATTGGAGTAAAAAAATGTCAACAACATACTTCCTTTCATACTTACAAGGCTACCATCCAATGGAGTAACAAAATCTCAATAACGAACTACTTTTCATTTTGACTAGGCTACCATCCATTGGAGTAACAAAATCTCAACAACAAACTACCTTCCATAATGACAAGTCCACCATCCATTGGAGTAACAAAATATCAAAAATGAACTACATTCCATAATAACAAGGCTACCATCCATTGGAGTAAGAAAATCCCAATAACGAACTACCTTCCATAATGACAAGGCTACCATTCATTGGAGTAACAAAATCTCAATAACGAACTACCTTCCAAAATGATAAGGCTACCATCCATTGGAGTAACAAAATCTCAACAACGAACTACCTTCCATAATGACAAGGCTACCATCCATTGGAGTAACAAAATCTCAACAATGAACTACCTTCCATAATGACAAGGCTACCATCCATTGGAGTAACAAAATCTCAACAACGAACTACCTTCCATAATGACAAGGCTACCATCCATTGGAGTAACAAAATCTCAACAACAAACTACTTTCCATATTGACAAGGCTACAATCCATTGGAGTAACAAAATCTAAACAATGAACTACCTTCCATAATGTCAAGTCCACCATCCATTGGAGTATCAAAATCTCAACAACGAACTACCTTTCATAATGACAAGGCTACCATCCATTGGACTAACAAAATCTCAACAACGAACTACCTTCCATAATGAAAAGGCTACCATCCACTGGAGTAACAAAATCTCAACAACGAACTACCTTCCATAATGACAAGGCTACCATCCATTGGAGTAATAATATCTCAACAACAAACTACAATCCATAATGAGAAGGATACCATCCATTGGAGTAAAAAAATCTCAACAACGAACTACCTTCCATAATGACAAGGCTACCATCCATTTGAGTAATAAAATCTCAACAACAAACTACCATCCATTATGACAAGGATACCATCCATTCGAGTAAAAAAATCTCAACAATGAACTACGTTCCACAATGACAAGTCTACCATCCATTGGAGTAACAAAATCTCAACAATGAACTACCTTCCATAATGACAAAGCTACCATACATTGGAGTAAAAAAATGTCAACAACATACTTCCTTTCATACTTACAAGGCTACCATCCAATGGAGTAACAAAATCTCAATAACGAACTACCTTTCATAATGACTAGGCTACCATCCATTGGAGTAACAAAATCTCAACAACAAACTACCTTCCATAATGACAAGTCCACCATCCATTGGAGTAACAAAATATCAAAAATGAACTACATTCCATAATAACAAGGCTACCATCCATTGGAGTAAGAAAATCCCAATAACGAACTACCTTCCATAATGACAAGGCTACCATTCATTGGAGTAACAAAATCTCAACAACGAACTACCTTCCATAATGATAAGGCTACCATCCATTGGAGTAACAAAATCTAAACAACGAACTACCTTCCATAATGACAAGGCTACCATCCATTGGAGTAACAAAATCTCAACAATGAACTACCTTCCATAATGACAAGGCTACCATCCATTGGAGTAACAAAATCTCAAAAATGAACTACCTTCTATATTGACAAGTCTATCATCCATTACGGAAACAAAATCACAACAATGAACTACATTCCCTAATGACAAGGATACCATCCATTAGAGTAACAAAATCTCAACAACAAAATACCTTCCATAATGATAAGGCTACCATCCATTGGAGTAATAAAATTTCAAAAACAAACTACCATCCATATTTACAAGCCTACCATCAATTTGAGTAACAAAATTTCAACAACAAACTACCTTCCATAATGACAAGGCTACCATCCATTGGAGTAACAAAATATCAACAACAAACTACCTTCCATATTGACAAGGCTACACTCCATTGGAGTAACAAAATCTCAACAACGAACTACCTTCCATAATGTCAAATCCACCATCCATTGCAGTAACAAAATCTCAACAACGAACTACCTTCCATAATGACAAGGCTACCATCCATTGTAGTAACAAAATCTCAACAACGAACTACCATCCATAATGATAAGGCTACCATCTTGGAGTAAAACAATCTCAATAATGAAATACCTTCCATAATGACAAGCCTACCATCCATTGGAGTAATAATATCTCAACAATAAACTACCATCCATAATGACAAGGATACCATCCATTGGAGTAAAAAAATCTCAACAACGAACTACCTTCCATAATGACAAGGCTATAATCCATTGTAGTAACAAAATTTTAAAAATGAAATACCTTTCATAATGACAAGTCTACCATCCATTGGAGTAACAAAATCTCAACAACGAACTTCCTTCCATAATGATAGAGCTACCATACAATGGAGTAAAAAAATCTCAACAACGAACTACCTTTCATCATGACAAGGCTACCATCCATTGGAGTAACAAAATATAAAACATAAACTACCTTCCATAATAACAAGGCTACCATCCATTGGAGTAACAAAATTCCAATAACGAACTACCTTCCATAATGACAAGGCTAACATCCATTGGAGTAACAAAATCTCAACAATGAACTACCTTCCATAATGACAAGGCTAGCATCCATTGGAGTAACAAAATATCAACAACGAACTACCTTCCATAATGACAAGGCTAACATCCATTGGAGTAACAAAATCTCAATAACAAACTACCTTCCATAATGGAAAGGCTACAATCCATTGGAGTAAAAAAATCTCAACAATGAACTACCTTCCATAATGACAAGGCTACCATCCATTGGAGTAACAAAATCTCAACAAAGAACTACCTTCCATAATGACAAGACTACCATCCATTGGAGTAAAAAAATCTCAACAACAAACTACTTTCCATATTGACAAGGCTACAATCCATTGGAGTAACAAAATCTAAACAATGAACTACCTTCCATAATGTCAAGTCCACCATCCATTGGAGTATCAAAATCTCAACAACGAACTACCTTTCATAATGACAAGGCTACCATCCATTGGAGTAACAAAATCTCAACAACGAACTACCTTCCATAATGAAAAGGCTACCATCCACTGGAGTAACAAAATCTCAACAACGAACTACCTTCCATAATGACAAGGCTACCATCCATTGGAGTAATAATATCTCAACAACAAACTACAATCCATAATGAGAAGGATACCATCCATTGGAGTAAAAAAATCTCAACAACGAACTACCTTCCATAATGACAAGGCTACCATCCATTTGAGTAATAAAATGTCAACAACAAACTACCATCCATTATGACAAGGATACCATCCATTCGAGTAAAAAAATCTCAACAATGAACTACGTTCCACAATGACAAGTCTACCATCCATTGGAGTAACAAAATCTCAACAATGAACTACCTTCCATAATGACAAAGCTACCATACATTGGAGTAAAAAAATGTCAACAACATACTTCCTTTCATACTTACAAGGCTACCATCCAATGGAGTAACAAAATCTCAATAACGAACTACCTTTCATAATGACTAGGCTACCATCCATTGGAGTAACAAAATCTCAACAACAAACTACCTTCCATAATGACAAGTCCACCATCCATTGGAGTAACAAAATATCAAAAATGAACTACATTCCATAATAACAAGGCTACCATCCATTGGAGTAAGAAAATCCCAATAACGAACTACCTTCCATAATGACAAGGCTACCATTCATTGGAGTAACAAAATCTCAAGAACGAACTACCTTCCATAATGATAAGGCTACCATCCATTGGAGTAACAAAATCTCAACAACGAACTACCTTCCATAATGACAAGGCTACCATCCATTGGAGTAACAAAATCTCAACAATGAACTACCTTCCATAATGACAAGGCTACCATCCATTGGAGTAACAAAATCTCAAAAATGAACTACCTTCTATAATGACAAGTCTATCATCCATTACGGAAACAAAATCACAACAATGAACTACATTCCCTAATGACAAGGATACCATCCATTAGAGTAACAAAATCTCAACAACAAAATACCTTCCATAATGATAAGGCTACCATCCATTGGAGTAATAAAATTTCAAAAACAAACTACCATCCAAATTTACAAGCCTACCATCAATTTGAGTAACAAAATCTCAACAACAAACTACCTTCCATAATGACAAGGCTACCATCCATTGGAGTAACAAAATATCAACAACAAACTACCTTCCATATTGACAAGGCGACACTCCATTGGAGTAACAAAATCTCAACAACGAACTACCTTCCATAATGTCAAATCCACCATCCATTGCAGTAACAAAATCTCAACAACGAACTACCTTCCATAATGAAAAGGCTACCATCCACTGGAGTAACAAAATCTCAACAACGAACTACGTTCCATAATGACAAGGCTACCATCCATTGGAGTAATAATATCTCAACAACAAACTACAATCCATAATGAGAAGGATACCATCCATTGGAGTAAAAAAATCTCAACAACGAACTACCTTCCATAATGACAAGGCTACCATCCATTTGAGTAATAAAATCTCAACAACAAACTACCATCCATTATGACAAGGATACCATCCATTCGAGTAAAAAAATCTCAACAATGAACTACGTTCCACAATGACAAGTCTACCATCCATTGGAGTAACAAAATCTCAACAATGAACTACCTTCCATAATGACAAAGCTACCATACATTGGAGTAAAAAAATGTCAACAACATACTTCCTTTCATACTTACAAGGCTACCATCCAATGGAGTAACAAAATCTCAATAACGAACTACTTTTCATAATGACTAGGCTACCATCCATTGGAGTAACAAAATCTCAACAACAAACTACCTTCCATAATGACAAGTCCACCATCCATTGGAGTAACAAAATATCAAAAATGAACTACATTCCATAATAACAAGGCTACCATCCATTGGAGTAACAAAATCTCAACAACGAACTACCTTCCATAATGACAAGGCTACCATCCATTGGAGTAACAAAATCTCAACAACAAACTACTTTCCATATTGACAAGGCTACAATCCATTGGAGTAACAAAATCTAAACAATGAACTACCTTCCATAATGTCAAGTCCACCATCCATTGGAGTATCAAAATCTCAACAACGAACTACCTTTCATAATGACAAGGCTACCATCCATTGGAGTAACAAAATCTCAACAACGAACTACCTTCCATAATGAAAAGGCTACCATCCACTGGAGTAACAAAATCTCAACAACGAACTACCTTCCATAATGACAAGGCTACCATCCATTGGAGTAATAATATCTCAACAACAAACTACAATCCATAATGAGAAGGATACCATCCATTGGAGTAAAAAAATCTCAACAACGAACTACCTTCCATAATGACAAGGCTACCATCCATTTGAGTAATAAAATCTCAACAACAAACTACCATCCATTATGACAAGGATACCATCCATTCGAGTAAAAAAATCTCAACAATGAACTACGTTCCACAATGACAAGTCTACCATCCATTGGAGTAACAAAATCTCAACAATGAACTACCTTCCATAATGACAAAGCTACCATACATTGGAGTAAAAAAATGTCAACAACATACTTCCTTTCATACTTACAAGGCTACCATCCAATGGAGTAACAAAATCTCAATAACGAACTACCTTTCATAATGACTAGGCTACCATCCATTGGAGTAACAAAATCTCAACAACAAACTACCTTCCATAATGACAAGTCCACCATCCATTGGAGTAACAAAATATCAAAAATGAACTACATTCCATAATAACAAGGCTACCATCCATTGGAGTAAGAAAATCCCAATAACGAACTACCTTCCATAATGACAAGGCTACCATTCATTGGAGTAACAAAATCTCAACAACGAACTACCATCCATAATGATAAGGCTACCATCCATTGGAGTAATAATATCTCAACAACAAACTACAATCCATAATGAGAAGGATACCATCCATTGGAGTAAAAAAATCTCAAAACCGAACTACCTTCCATAATGACACGGCTACCATCCATTTGAGTAATAAAATCTCAACAACAAACTACCATCCATTATGACAAGGATACCATCCATTCGAGTAAAAAAATCTCAACAATGAACTACGTTCCACAATGACAAGTCTACCATCCATTGGAGTAACAAAATCTCAACAATGAACTACCTTCCATAATGACAAAGCTACCATACATTGGAGTAAAAAAATGTCAACAACATACTTCCTTTCATACTTACAAGGCTACCATCCAATGGAGTAACAAAATCTCAATAACGAACTACTTTTCATAATGACTAGGCTACCATCCATTGGAGTAACAAAATCTCAACAACAAACTACCTTCCATAATGACAAGTCCACCATCCATTGGAGTAACAAAATATCAAAAATGAACTACATTCCATAATAACAAGGCTACCATCCATTGGAGTAAGAAAATCCCAATAACGAACTACCTTCCATAATGACAAGGCTACCATTCATTGGAGTAACAAAATCTCAACAACGAACTACCTTCCATAATGATAAGGCTACCATCCATTGGAGTAACAAAATCTCAACAACGAACTACCTTCCATAATGACAAGGCTACCATCCATTGGAGTAATAAAATCTCAACAATGAACTACCTTCCATAATGACAAGGCTACCATCCATTGGAGTAACAAAATCTCAACAACGAACTACCTTCCATAATGACAAGGCTACCATCCATTGGAGTAACAAAATCTCAACAACAAACTACTTTCCATATTGACAAGGCTACAATCCATTGGAGTAACAAAATCTAAACAATGAACTACCTTCCATAATGTCAAGTCCACCATCCATTGAAGTATCAAAATCTCAACAATGAACTACCTTTCATAATGACAAGGCTACCATCCATTGGAGTAACAAAATCTCAACAACGAACTACCTTCCATAATGAAAAGGCTACCATCCACTGGAGTAACAAAATCTCAACAACGAACTACCTTCCATAATGACAAGGCTACCATCCATTGGAGTAATAATATCTCAACAACAAACTACAATCCATAATGAGAAGGATACCATCCATTGGAGTAAAAAAATCTCAACAACGAACTACCTTCCATAATGACACGGCTACCATCCATTTGAGTAATAAAATATCAACAACAAACTACCATCCATTATGACAAGGATACCATCCATTCGAGTAAAAAAATCTCAACAATGAACTACGTTCCACAATGACAAGTCTACCATCCATTGGAGTAACAAAATCTCAACAATGAACTACCTTCCATAATGACAAAGCTACCATACATTGGAGTAAAAAAATGTCAACAACATACTTCCTTTCATACTTACAAGGCTACCATCCAATGGAGTAACAAAATCTCAATAACGAACTACTTTTCATAATGACTAGGCTACCATCCATTGGAGTAACAAAATCTCAACAACAAACTACCTTCCATAATGACAAGTCCACCATCCATTGGAGTAACAAAATATCAAAAATGAACTACATTCCATAATAACAAGGCTACCATCCATTGGAGTAACAAAATCTCAACAACGAACTACCTTCCATAATGACAAGGCTACCATCCATTGGAGTAACAAAATCTCAACAACAAACTACTTTCCATATTGACAAGGCTACAATCCATTGGAGTAACAAAATCTAAACAATGAACTACCTTCCATAATGTCAAGTCCACCATCCATTGGAGTATCAAAATCTCAACAACGAACTACCTGTCATAATGACAAGGCTACCATCCATTGGAGTAACAAAATCTCAACAACGAACTACCTTCCATAATGAAAAGGCTACCATCCACTGGAGTAACAAAATCTCAACAACGAACTACGTTCCATAATGACAAGGCTACCATCCATTGGAGTAATAATATCTCAACAACAAACTACAATCCATAATGAGAAGGATACCATCCATTGGAGTAAAAAAATCTCAACAACGAACTACCTTCCATAATGACAAGGCTACCATCCATTTGAGTAATAAAATCTCAACAACAAACTACCATCCATTATGACAAGGATACCATCCATTCGAGTAAAAAAATCTCAACAATGAACTACGTTCCACAATGACAAGTCTACCATCCATTGGAGTAACAAAATCTCAACAATGAACTACCTTCCATAATGACAAAGCTACCATACATTGGAGTAAAAAAATGTCAACAACATACTTCCTTTCATACTTACAAGGCTACCATCCAATGGAGTAACAAAATCTCAATAACGAACTACCTTTCATAATGACTAGGCTACCATCCATTGGAGTAACAAAATCTCAACAACAAACTACCTTCCATAATGACAAGTCCACCATCCATTGGAGTAACAAAATATCAAAAATGAACTACATTCCATAATAACAAGGCTACCATCCATTGGAGTAAGAAAATCCCAATAACGAACTACCTTCCATAATGACAAGGCTACCATTCATTGGAGTAACAAAATCTCAACAACGAACTACCATCCATAATGATAAGGCTACCATCCATTGGAGTAATAATATCTCAACAACAAACTACAATCCATAATGAGAAGGATACCATCCATTGGAGTAAAAAAATCTCAACAACGAACTACCTTCCATAATGACACGGCTACCATCCATTTGAGTAATAAAATCTCAACAACAAACTACCATCCATTATGACAAGGATACCATCCATTCGAGTAAAAAAATCTCAACAATGAACTACGTTCCACAATGATAAGTCTACCAGCCATTGGAGTAACAAAATCTCAACAATGAACTACCTTCCATAATGACAAAGCTACCATACATTGGAGTAAAAAAATGTCAACAACATACTTCCTTTCATACTTACAAGGCTACCATCCAATGGAGTAACAAAATCTCAATAACGAACTACTTTTCATAACGACTAGGCTACCATCCATTGGAGTAACAAAATCTCAACAACAAACTACCTTCCATAATGACAAGTCCACCATCCATTGGAGTAACAAAATATCAAAAATGAACTACATTCCATAATAACAAGGCTACCATCCATTGGAGTAAGAAAATCCCAATAACGAACTACCTTCCATAATGACAAGGCTACCATTCATTGGAGTAACAAAATCTCAACAACGAACTACCTTCCATAATGATAAGGCTACCATCCATTGGAGTAACAAAATCTCAACAACGAACTACCTTCCATAATGACAAGGCTACCATCCATTGGAGTAATAAAATCTCAACAATGAACTACCTTCCATAATGACAAGGCTACCATCCATTGGAGTAACAAAATCTCAACAACGAACTACCTTCCATAATGACAAGGCTACCATCCATTGGAGTAACAAAATCTCAACAACAAACTACTTTCCATATTGACAAGGCTACAATCCATTGGAGTAACAAAATCTAAACAATTAACTACCTTCCATAATGTCAAGTCCACCATCCATTGAAGAATCAAAATCTCAACAACGAACTACCTTTCATAATGACAAGGCTACCATCCATTGGAGTAACAAAATCTCAACAACGAACTACCTTCCATAATGAAAAGGCTACCATCCACTGGAGTAACAAAATCTCAACAACGAACTACCTTCCATAATGACAAGGCTACCATCCATTGGAGTAATAATATCTCAACAACAAAGTACAATCCATAATGAGAAGGATACCATCCATTGGAGTAAAAAAATCTCAACAACGAACTACCTTCCATAATGACAAGGCTACCATCCATTTGAGTAATAAAATCTCAACAACAAACTACCATCCATTATGACAAGGATACCATCCATTCGAGTAAAAAAATCTCAACAATGAACTACGTTCCACAATGACAAGTCTACCATCCATTGGAGTAACAAAATCTCAACAATGAACTACCTTCCATAATGACAAAGCTACCATACATTGGAGTAAAAAAATGTCAACAACATACTTCCTTTCATACTTACAAGGCTACCATCCAATGGAGTAACAAAATCTCAATAACGAACTACCTTTCATAATGACTAGGCTACCATCCATTGGAGTAACAAAATCTGAACAACAAACTACCTTCCATAATGACAAGTCCACCATCCACTGGAGTAACAAAATATCAAAAATGAACTACATTCCATAATAACAAGGCTACCATCCATTGGAGTAAGAAAATCCCAATAACGAACTACCTTCCATAATGACAAGGCTACCATTCATTGGAGTAACAAAATCTCAACGACGAACTACCTTCCCTAATGATAAGGCTATCATCCATTGGAGTAACAAAATCTCAACAACGAACTACCTTCCATAATGACAAGGCTACCATCCATTGGAGTAACAAAATCTCAACAATGAACTACCTTCCATAATGACAAGGCTACCATCCATTGGAGTAACAAAATCTCAAAAATGAACTACCTTCTATAATGACAAGTCTATCATCCATTACGGAAACAAAATCACAAGAATGAACTACATTCCCTAATGACAAGGATACCATCCATTAGAGTAACAAAATCTAAACAACAAAATACCTTCCATAATGATAAGGCTACCATCCATTGGAGTAATAAAATTTCAAAAACAAACTACCATCCATATTTACAAGCCTACCATCAATTTGAGTAACAAATTCTCAACAACAAACTACCTTCCATAATGACAAGGATACCATCCATTGGAGTAACAAAATATCAACAACAAACTACCTTCCATATTGACAAGGCTACACTCCATTGGAGTAACAAAATCTCAACAACGAACTACCTTCCATAATGTCAAATCCACCATCCATTGCAGTAACAAAATCTCAACAACGAACTACCTTCCATAATGACAAGGCTACCATCCATTGTAGTAACAAAATCTCAACAACGAACTACCATCCATAATGATAAGGCTACCATCTTGGAGTAAAACAATCTCAATAACGAAATACCTTCCATAATGACAAGCCTACCATCCATTGGAGTAATAATATCTCAACAACAAACTACCATCCATAATGACAAGGATACCATCCATTGGAGTAAAAAAATCTCAACAACGAACTACCTTCAATAATGACAAGGCTATAATCCATTGTAGTAACAAAATTTTAAAAATGAAATACCTTTCATAATGACAAGTCTACCATCCATTGGAGTAACAAAATCTCAACAACGAACTTCCTTCCATAATGATAAAGCTACCATACAATGGAGTAAAAAAATCTCAACAACGAACTACCTTTCATCATGACAAGGCTACCATCCATTGGAGTAACGAAATATAAAACATAAACTACCTTCCATAATAACAAGGCTACCATCCATTGGAGTAACAAAATTCCAATAACGAACTACCTTCCATAATGACAAGGCTAACATCCATTGGAGTAACAAAATCTCAACAATGAACTACCTTCCATAATGACAAGGCTAACATCCATTGGAGTAACAAAATCTCAATAACAAACTACCTTCCATAATGGAAAGGATACAATCCATTGGAGTAAAAAAATCTCAACAATGAACTACCTTCCATAATGACAAGGCTACCATCCATTGGAGTAACAAAATCTCAACAACGAACTACCTTCCATAATGACAAGACTACCATCCATTGGAGTAAAAAAATCTCAACAACAAACTACTTTCCATATTGACAAGGCTACAATCCATTGGAGTAACAAAATCTAAACAATGAACTACCTTCCATAATGTCAAGTCCACCATCCATTGGAGTATCAAAATCTCAACAACGAACTACCTTTCATAATGACAAGGCTACCATCCATTGGAGTAACAAAATCTCAACAACGAACTACCTTCCATAATGAAAAGGCTACCATCCACTGGAGTAACAAAATCTCAACAACGAATTACCTTCCATAATGACAAGGCTACCATCCATTGGAGTAATAATATCTCAACAACAAACTACAATCCATAATGAGAAGGATACCATCCATTGGAGTAAAAAAATCTCAACAACGAACTACCTTCCATAATGACAAGGCTACCATCCATTTGAGTAATAAAATCTCAACAACAAACTACCATCCATTATGACAAGGATACCATCCATTCGAGTAAAAAAATCTCAACAATGAACTACGTTCCACAATGACAAGTCTACCATCCATTGGAGTAACAAAATCTCAACAATGAACTACCTTCCATAATGACAAAGCTACCATACATTGGAGTAAAAAAATGTCAACAACATACTTCCTTTCATACTTACAAGGCTACCATCCAATGGAGTAACAAAATCTCAATAACGAACTACCTTTCATAATGACTAGGCTACCATCCATTGGAGTAACAAAATCTCAACAACAAACTACCTTCCATAATGACAAGTCCACCATCCATTGGAGTAACAAAATATCAAAAATGAACTACATTCCATAATAACAAGGCTACCATCCATTGGAGTAAGAAAATTCCAATAACGAACTACCTTCCATAATGACTAGGCTACCATTCATTAGAGTAACAAAATCTCAACAACGAACTACCTTCCATAATGATAAGTCTACCATCCATTGGAGTAACAAAATCTCAACAACGAACTACCTTCCATAATGACAAGGCTACCATCCATTGGAGTAACAAAATCTCAACAATGAACTACCTTCCATAATGACAAGGCTACCATCCATTGGAGTAACAAAATCTCAAAAATGAACTACCTTCTATAATGACAAGTCTATCATCCATTATGGAAACAAAATCACAACAATGAACTACATTCCCTAATGACAAGGATACCATCCATTAGAGTAACAAAATCTCAACAACAAAATACCTTCCATTATGATAAGGCTACCATCCATTGAAGTAATAAAATTTCAAAAACAAACTACCATCCATATTTGCAAGCCTACCATCAATTTGAGTAACAAAATCTCAACAACAAACTACCTTCCATAATGACAAGGCTACCATCCATTGGAGTAACAAAATATCAACAACAAACTACCTTCCATATTGACAAGGCTACACTCCATTGGAGTAACAAAATCTCAACAACGAACTACCTTCCATAATGTCAAATCCACCATCCATTGCAGTAACAAAATCTCAACAACGAACTACCTTCCATAATGACAAGGCTACCATCCATTGTAGTAACAAAATCTCAACAACGAACTACCATCCATAATGATAAGGCTACCATCTTGGAGTAAAACAATCTCAATAACGAAATACCTTCCATAATGACAAGCCTACCATCCATTGGAGTAATAATATCTCAACAACAAACTACCATCCATAATGACAAGGATACCATCCATTGGAGTAAAAAAATCTCAACAACGAACTACCTTCCATAATGACAAGGCTATAATCCATTGTAGTAACAAAATTTTAAAAATGAAATACCTTTCATAATGACAAGTCTACCATCCATTGGAGTAACAAAATCTCAACAACGAACTTCCTTCCATAATGATAAAGCTACCATACAATGGAGTAAAAATATCTCAACAACGAACTACCTTTCATCATGACAAGGCTACCATCCATTGGAGTAACAAAATATAAAACATAAACTACCTTCCATAATAACAAGGCTACCATCCATTGGAGTAACAAAATTCCAATAACGAACTACCTTCCATAATGACAAGGCTAACATCCATTGGAGTAACAAAATCTCAACAATGAACTACCTTCCATAATGACAAGGCTAGCATCCATTGGAGTAACAAAATATCAACAACGAACTACCTTCCATAATGACAAGGCTAACATCTATTGGAGTAACAAAATCTCAATAACAAACTACCTTCCATAATGGAAAGGCTACAATCCATTGGAGTAAAAAAATCTCAACAATGAACTACCTTCCATAATGACAAGGCTACCATCCATTGGAGTAACAAAATCTCAACAACGAACTACCTTCCATAATGACAAGACTACCATCCATTGGAGTAAAAAAATCTCAACAACAAACTACTTTCCATATTGACAAGGCTACAATCCATTGGAGTAACAAAATCTAAACAATGAACTACCTTCCATAATGTCAAGTCCACCATCCATTGGAGTATCAAAATCTCAACAACGAACTACCTTTCATAATGACAAGGCTACCATCCATTGGAGTAACAAAATCTCAACAACGAACTACCTTCCATAATGAAAAGGCTACCATCCACTGGAGTAACAAAATCTCAACAACGAACTACCTTCCTTAATCACAAGGCTCCCATCCATTGGAGTAATAATATCTCAACAACAAACTACAATCCATAATGAGAAGGATACCATTCATTGGAGTAAAAAAATCTCAACAACGAACTACCTTCCATAATGACAAGGCTACCATCCATTTGAGTAATAAAATCTCAACAACAAACTACCATCCATTATGACAAGGATACCATCCATTCGAGTAAAAAAATCTCAACAATGAACTACGTTCCACAATGACAAGTCTACCATCCATTGGAGTAACAAAATCTCAACAATGAACTACCTTCCATAATGACAAAGCTACCATACAGTGGAGTAAAAAAATGTCAACAACATACTTCCTTTCATACTTACAAGGCTACCATCCAATGGAGTAACAAAATCTCAATAACGAACTACCTTTCATAATGACTAGGCTACCATCCATTGGAGTAACAAAATCTCAACAACAAACTACCTTCCATAATGACAAGTCCACCATCCATTGGAGTAACAAAATATCAAAAATGAACTACATTCCATAATAACAAGGCTACCATCCATTGGAGTAAGAAAATCCCAATAACGAACTACCTTCCATAATGACAAGGCTACCATTCATTGGAGTAACAAAATCTCAACAACGAACTACCTTCCATAATGATAAGGCTACCATCCATTGGAGTAACAAAATCTCAACAACGAACTACCTTCCATAATGACAAGGCTACCATCCATTGGAGTAACAAAATCTCAACAATGAACTACCTTCCATAATGACAAGGCTACCATCCATTGGAGTAACAAAATCTCAAAAATGAACTACCTTCTATAATGACAAGTCTATCATCCATTACAGAAACAAAATCACAACAATGAACTACATTCCCTAATGACAAGGATACCATCCATTAGAGTAACAAAATCTCAACAACAAAATACCTTCCATAATGATAAGGCTACCATCCATTGAAGTAATAAAATTTCAAAAACAAACTACCATCCATATTTACAAGCCTACCATCAATTTGAGTAACAAAATCTCAACAACAAACTACCTTCCATAATGACAAGGCTACCATCCATTGGAGTAACAAAATATCAACAACAAACTACCTTCCATATTGACAAGGCTACACTCCATTGGAGTAACAAAATCTCAACAACGAACTACCTTCCATAATGTCAAATCCACCATCCATTGCAGTAACAAAATCTCAACAACGAACTACCTTCCATAATGACAAGGCTACCATCCATTGTAGTAACAAAATCTCGACAACGAACTACCATCCATAATGATAAGGCTACCATCTTGGAGTAAAACAATCTCAATAACGAAATACCTTCCATAATGACAAGCCTACCATCCATTGGAGTAATAATATCTCAACAACAAACTACCATCCATAATGACAAGGATACCATCCATTGGAGTAAAAAAATCTCAACAACGAACTACCTTCCATAATGACAAGGCTATAATCCATTGTAGTAACAAAATTTTAAAAATGAAATACCTTTCATAATGACAAGTCTACCATCCATTGGAGTAACAAAATCTCAACAACGAACTTCCTTCCATAATGATAAAGCTACCATACAATGGAGTAAAAAAATCTCAACAACGAACTACCTTTCATCATGACAAGGCTACCATCCATTGGAGTAACAAAATATAAAACATAAACTACCTTCCATAATAACAAGGCTACCATCCATTGGAGTAACAAAATTCCAATAACGAACTACCTTCCATAATGACAAGGCTAACATCCATTGGAGTAACAAAATCTCAACAATGAACTACCTTCCATAATGACAAGGCTAACATCCATTGGAGTAACAAAATCTCAATAACAAACTACCTTCCATAATGGAAAGGATACAATCCATTGGAGTAAAAAAATCTCAACAATGAACTACCTTCCATAATGACAAGGCTACCATCCATTGGAGTAACAAAATCTCAACAACGAACTACCTTCCATAATGAAAAGGCTACCATCCACTGGAGTAACAAAATCTCAACAACGAATTACCTTCCATAATGACAAGGCTACCATCCACTGGAGTAACAAAATCTCAACAACAAACTACCTTCCATAATGACAAGGCTACCATCCATTGGAGTAATAATATCTCAACAACGAACTACCTTCCATAATGACAAGGCTACCATCCATTTGAGTAATAAAATCTCAACAACAAACTACCATCCATTATGACAAGGATACCATCCATTCGAGTAAAAAAATCTCAACAATGAACTACGTTCCACAATGACAAGTCTACCATCCATTGGAGTAACAAAATCTCAACAATGAACTACCTTCCATAATGACAAAGCTACCATACATTGGAGTAAAAAAATGTCAACAACATACTTCCTTTCATACTTACAAGGCTACCATCCAATGGAGTAACAAAATCTCAATAACGAACTACCTTTCATAATGACTAGGCTACCATCCATTGGAGTAACAAAATCTCAACAACAAACTACCTTCCATAATGACAAGTCCACCATCCATTGGAGTAACAAAATATCAAAAATGAACTACATTCCATAATAACAAGGCTACCATCCATTGGAGTAAGAAAATTCCAATAACGAACTACCTTCCATAATGACTAGGCTACCATTCATTGGAGTAACAAAATCTCAACAACGAACTACCTTCCATAATGATAAGGCTACCATCCATTGGAGTAACAAAATCTCAACAACGAACTACCTTCCATAATGACAAGGCTACCATCCATTGGAGTAACAAAATCTCAACAATGAACTACCTTCCATAATGACAAGTCTACCATCCATTGGAGTAACAAAATCTCAAAAATGAACTACCTTCTATAATGACAAGTCTATCATCCATTATGGAAACAAAATCACAACAATGAACTACATTCCCTAATGACAAGGATACCATCCATTAGAGTAACAAAATCTCAACAACAAAATACCTTCCATTATGATAAGGCTACCATCCATTGAAGTAATAAAATTTCAAAAACAAACTACCATCCATATTTGCAAGCCTACCATCAATTTGAGTAACAAAATCTCAACAACAAACTACCTTCCATAATGACAAGGCTACCATCCATTGGAGTAACAAAATATCAACAACAAACTACCTTCCATATTGACAAGGCTACACTCCATTGGAGTAACAAAATCTCAACAACGAACTACCTTCCATAATGTTAAATCCACCATCCATTGCAGTAACAAAATCTCAACAACGAACTACCTTCCATAATGACAAGGCTACCATCCATTGTAGTAACAAAATCTCAACAACGAACTACCATCTATAATGATAAGGCTACCATCTTGGAGTAAAACAATCTCAATAACGAAATACCTTCCATAATGACAAGCCTACCATCCATTGGAGTAATAATATCTCAACAACAAACTACCATCCATAATGACAAGGATACCATCCATTGGAGTAAAAAAATCTCAACAACGAACTACCTTCCATAATGACAAGGCTATAATCCATTGTAGTAACAAAATTTTAAAAATGAAATACCTTTCATAATGACAAGTCTACCATCCATTGGAGTAACAAAATCTCAACAACGAACTTCCTTCCATAATGATAAAGCTACCATACAATGGAGTAAAAAAATCTCAACAACGAACTACCTTTCATCATGACAAGGCTACCATCCATTGGAGTAACAAAATATAAAACATAAACTACCTTCCATAATAACAAGGCTACCATCCATTGGAGTAACAAAATTCCAATAACGAACTACCTTCCATAATGACAAGGCTAACATCCATTGGAGTAACAAAATCTCAACAATGAACTACCTTCCATAATGACAAGGCTAGCATCCATTGGAGTAACAAAATATCAACAACGAACTACCTTCCATAATGACAAGGCTAACATCCATTGGAGTAACAAAATCTCAATAACAAACTACCTTCCATAATGGAAAGGCTACAATCCATTGGAGTAAAAAAATCTCAACAATGAACTACCTTCCATAATGACAAGGCTACCATCCATTGGAGTAACAAAATCTCAACAACGAACTTCCTTCCATAATGACAAGACTACCATCCATTGGAGTAAAAAAATCTCAACAACAAACTACTTTCCATATTGACAAGGCTACAATCCATTGGAGTAACAAAATCTAAACAATGAACTACCTTCCATAATGTCAAGTCCACCATCCATTTGAGTATCAAAATCTCAACAACGAACTACCTTTCATAATGACAAGGCTACCATCCATTGGAGTAACAAAATCTCAACAACGAACTACCTTCCATAATGAAAAGGCTACCATCCACTGGAGTAACAAAATCTCAACAACGAACTACCTTCCTTAATGACAAGGCTCCCATCCATTGGAGTAATAATATCTCAACAACAAACTACAATCCATAATGAGAAGGATACCATTCATTGGAGTAAAAAAATCTCAACAACGAACTACCTTCCATAATGACAAGGCTACCATCCATTTGAGTAATAAAATCTCAACAACAAACTACCATCCATTATGACAAGGATACCATCCATTCGAGTAAAAAAATCTCAACAATGAACTACGTTCCACAATGACAAGTCTACCATCCATTGGAGTAACAAAATCTCAACAATGAACTACCTTCCATAATGACAAAGCTACCATACAGTGGAGTAAAAAAATGTCAACAACATACTTCCTTTCATACTTACAAGGCTACCATCCAATGGAGTAACAAAATCTCAATAACGAACTACCTTTCATAATGACTAGGCTACCATCCATTGGAGTAACAAAATCTCAACAACAAACTACCTTCCATAATGACAAGTCCACCATCCATTGGAGTAACAAAATATCAAAAATGAACTACATTCCATAATAACAAGGCTACCATCCATTGGAGTAAGAAAATCCCAATAACGAACTACCTTCCATAATGACAAGGCTACCATTCATTGGAGTAACAAAATCTCAACAACGAACTACCTTCCATAATGATAAGGCTACCATCCATTGGAGTAACAAAATCTCAACAACGAACTACCTTCCATAATGACAAGGCTACCATCCATTGGAGTAACAAAATCTCAACAATGAACTACCTTCCATAATGACAAGGCTACCATCCATTGGAGTAACAAAATCTCAAAAATGAACTACCTTCTATAATGACAAGTCTATCATCCATTACAGAAACAAAATCACAACAATTATCTACATTCCCTAATGACAAGGATACCATCCATTAGAGTAACAAAATCTCAACAACAAAATACCTTCCATAATGATAAGGCTACCATCCATTGAAGTAATAAAATTTCAAAAACAAACTACCATCCATATTTACAAGCCTACCATCAATTTGAGTAACAAAATCTCAACAACAAACTACCTTCCATAATGACAAGGCTACCATCCATTGGAGTAACAAAATATCAACAACAAACTACCTTCCATATTGACAAGGCTACACTCCATTGGAGTAACAAAATCTCAACAACGAACTACCTTCCATAATGTCAAATCCACCATCCATTGCAGTAACAAAATCTCAACAACGAACTACCTTCCATAATGACAAGGCTACCATCCATTGTAGTAACAAAATCTCAACAACAAACTACCATCCATAATGATAAGGCTACCATCTTGGAGTAAAACAATCTCAATAACGAAATACCTTCCATAATGACAAGCCTACCATCCATTGGAGTAATAATATCTCAACAACAAACTACCATCCATAATGACAAGGATACCATCCATTGGAGTAAAAAAATCTCAACAACGAACTACCTTCCATAATGACAAGGCTATAATCCATTGTAGTAACAAAATTTTAAAAATGAAATACCTTTCATAATGACAATTCTACCATCCATTGGAGTAACAAAATCTCAACAACGAACTTCCTTCCATAATGATAAAGCTACCATACAATGGAGTAAAAAAATCTCAACAACGAACTACCTTTCATCATGACAAGGCTACCATCCATTGGAGTAACAAAATATAAAACATAAACTACCTTTCATAATAACAAGGCTACCATCCATTGGAGTAACAAAATTCCAATAACGAACTACCTTCCATAATGACAAGGCTAACATCCATTGGAGTAACAAAATCTCAACAATGAACTACCTTCCATAATGACAAGGCTAGCATCCATTGGAGTAACAAAATATCAACAATGAACTACCTTCCATAATGACAAGGCTAACATCCATTGGAGTAACAAAATCTCAATAACAAACTACCTTCCATAATGGAAAGGCTACAATCCATTGGAGTAAAAAAATCTCAACAATGAACTACCTTCCATAATGACAAGGCTACCATCCATTGGAGTAACAAAATCTCAACAACGAACTACCTTCCATAATGACAAGACTACCATCCATTGGAGTAAAAAAATCTCAACAACAAACTACTTTCCATATTGACAAGGCTACAATCCATTGGAGTAACAAAATCTAAACAATGAACTACCTTCCATAATGTCAAGTCCACCATCCATTGGAGTATCAAAATCTCAACAACGAACTACCTTTCATAATGACAAGGCTACCATCCATTGGAGTAACAAAATCTCAACAACGAACTACCTTCCATAATGAAAAGGCTACCATCCACTGGAGTAACAAAATCTCAACAACGAACTACCTTCCATAGTGACAAGGCTACCATCCATTGGAGTAATAATATCTCAACAACAAACTACAATCCATAATGAGAAGGATACCATCCATTGGAGTAAAAAAATCTCAACAACAAACTACCATCCATTATGACAAGGATACCATCCATTCGAGTAAAAAAATCTCAACAATGAACTACGTTCCACAATGACAAGTCTACCATCCATTGGAGTAACAAAATCTCAACAATGAACTACCTTCCATAATGACAAAGCTACCATACATTGGAGTAAAAAAATGTCAACAACATACTTCCTTTCATACTTACAAGGCTACCATCCAATGGAGTAACAAAATCTCAATAACGAACTACCTTTCATAATGACTAGGCTACCATCCATTGGAGTAACAAAATCTCAACAACAAACTACCTTCCATAATGACAAGTCCACCAGCCATTGGAGTAACAAAATATCAAAAATGAACTACATTCCATAATAACAAGGCTACCATCCATTGGAGTAAGAAAATCCCAATAGCGAACTACCTTCCATAATGACAAGGCTACCATTCATTGGAGTAACAAAATCTCAACAACGAACTACCTTCTATAATGACAAGACTACCATCCATTGGAGTAAAAAAATCTCAACAACAAACTACTTTCCATATTGACAAGGCTACAATCCATTGGAGTAACAAAATCTAAACAATGAACTACCTTCCATAATGTCAAGTCCACCATCCATTGGAGTATCAAAATCTCAACAACGAACTACCTTTCATAATGACAAGGCTACCATCCATTGGAGTAACAAAATCTCAACAACGAACTACCTTCCATAATGAAAAGGCTACCATCCACTGGAGTAACAAAATCTCAACAACGAACTACCTTCCTTAATGACAAGGCTCCCATCCATTGGAGTAATAATATCTCAACAACAAACTACAATCCATAATGAGAAGGATACCATTCATTGGAGTAAAAAAATCTCAACAACGAACTACCTTCCATAATGACAAGGCTACCATCCATTTGAGTAATAAAATCTCAACAACAAACTACCATCCATTATGACAAGGATACCATCCATTCGAGTAAAAAAATCTCAACAATGAACTACGTTCCACAATGACAAGTCTACCATCCATTGGAGTAACAAAATCTCAACAATGAACTACCTTCCATAATGACAAAGCTACCATACATTGGAGTAAAAAAATGTCAACAACATACTTCCTTTCATACTTACAAGGCTACCATCCAATGGAGTAACAAAATCTCAATAACGAACTACCTTTCATAATGACTAGGCTACCATCCATTGGAGTAACAAAATCTCAACAACAAACTACCTTCCATAATGACAAGTCCACCATCCATTGGAGTAACAAAATATCAAAAATGAACTACATTCCATAATAACAAGGCTACCATCCATTGGAGTAAGAAAATCCCAATAACGAACTACCTTCCATAATGACAAGGCTACCATTCATTGGAGTAACAAAATCTCAACAACGAACTACCTTCCATAATGATAAGGCTACCATCCATTGGAGTAACAAAATCTCAACAACGAACTACCTTCCATAATGACAAGGCTACCATCCATTGGAGTAACAAAATCTCAACAATGAACTACCTTCCATAATGACAAGGCTACCATCCATTGGAGTAACAAAATCTCAAAAATGAACTACCTTCTATAATGACAAGTCTATCATCCATTACAGAAACAAAATCACAACAATGAACTACATTCCCTAATGACAAGGATACCATCCATTAGAGTAACAAAATCTCAACAACAAAATACCTTCCATAATGATAAGGCTACCATCCATTGAAGTAATAAAATTTCAAAAACAAACTACCATCCATATTTACAAGCCTACCATCAATTTGAGTAACAAAATCTCAACAACAAACTACCTTCCATAATGACAAGGCTACCATCCATTGGAGTAACAAAATATCAACAACAAACTACCTTCCATATTGACAAGGCTACACTCCATTGGAGTAACAAAATCTCAACAACGAACTACCTTCCATAATGTCAAATCCACCATCCATTGCAGTAACAAAATCTCAACAACGAACTACCTTCCATAATGACAAGGCTACCATCCATTGTAGTAACAAAATCTCAACAACGAACTACCATCCATAATGATAAGGCTACCATCTTGGAGTAAAACAATCTCAATAACGAAATACCTTCCATAATGACAAGCCTACCATCCATTGGAGTAATAATTTCTCAACAACAAACTACCATCCATAATGACAAGGATACGATCCATTGGAGTAAAAAAATCTCAACAACGAACTACCTTCCATAATGACAAGGCTATAATCCATTGTAGTAACAAAATTTTAAAAATGAAATACCTTTCATAATGACAAGTCTACCATCCATTGGAGTAACAAAATCTCAACAACGAACTTCCTTCCATAATGATAAAGCTACCATACAATGGAGTAAAAAAATCTCAACAACGAACTACCTTTCATCATGACAAGGCTACCATCCATTGGAGTAACAAAATATAAAACATAAACTACCTTCCATAATAACAAGGCTACCATCCATTGGAGTAACAAAATTCCAATAACGAACTACCTTCCATAATGACAAGGCTAACATCCATTGGAGTAACAAAATCTCAACAATGAACTACCTTCCATAATGACAAGGCTAGCATCCATTGGAGTAACAAAATATCAACAACGAACTACCTTCCATAATGACAAGGCTAACATCCATTGGAGTAACAAAATCTCAATAACAAACTACCTTCCATAATGGAAAGGCTACAATCCATTGGAGTAAAAAAATCTCAACAATGAACTACCTTCCATAATGACAAGGCTACCATCCATTGGAGTAACAAAATCTCAACAACGAACTACCTTCCATAATGACAAGACTACCATCCATTGGAGTAAAAAAATATCAACAATGAACTACCTTCCATAAAGACAAGGCTACCAGCCATTGGAGTACCAAAATCTCATCAATGAACTACCTTCCATAATGACAAAGCTATCATCCATTGGGGAAACAAAATCTCAAAAATGAACTACGTTCCCTAATGACAAGGATACCATCCATTAGAATAACAAAATCTCAACAACAAACTACCTTCCATAATGATAAGGCTACCATCCATTAGAGTAATAAAATCTCAACAACAAACTACCATCCATATTGACAAGGCTACCATCAATTGGAGTAACAAAATATCAACAACAAACTACCTTCCATATTGACAAGGCTACAATCCATTGGAGTAACAAAATCTCAACAATAAACTACCTTCCATAATGACAAGGCTACCATCCATTGGAGTAACAAAATCTCAACAACGAACTACCTTCCATAGTTATAACGCTACCATAGATTAGAGTAAAAAAATCTCAACAACGAACTAACTTCCATAATAACAAGGCTACCATCCATTGCAGTAAAAAAATCTCAACAACGAACTACCTTCCATAATGACAAGGCTACCATCCATTTGAGTAACAAAAATCTCAACAATGAACTACCTTCCACAATTACAAGTCTACCATCCATTGGAGTAACAAAATCTCAACAATGAACTACATTCCATAATGATAAAGTCACCATACATTGGAGTAAAAAAATCACAACAACGTACTTCTTTTCATACTGACAAGGCTACCATCCAATGGAGTAACAAAATCTCAAAAACGAACTACCTTTCATAATGACAAGGCTGCCATCCATTGGAGTAACAAAATATAAAAAATGAACTACCTTCCATAATAACAAGGCTACCATCCATTGGAGTAAGAAAATCCCAATAGCGAACTACCTTCAATAATGACAAGGCTAACATCCATTGGAGTAACAAAATCTTAACACCAAACTACCTTCCATAATGACAAGGCTACCATCCATTGGAGTAACAAAATCTCAACAACTAACTACCTTCTATAATGACAAGGCTACCATCCATTGGAGTAACAAAATCTCAACAATGAACTACCTTCCATAGTGACAAGGCTATCATCCATTGGAGAAACAAAATCTCAATGATGAACTACCATCCCTAATGACAAGGATACCATCCATTAGAGTAACAAAATCTCAACAACAAACTACCTTACATAATGATAAGGCTACCACCCATTGGAGTAATAAAATCTCAACAAAAAACTACCATCCATAATGACAAGGCTACCATCAATTGGAGTAACAAAATCTCAACAACAAACTACCTTCCATAATGACAAGGCTACCATCCATTGGAGTAACAAAATCTCAACAACAAACTACTTTCCATATTGACAAGGCTACAATCCATTAGAGTAACAAAATCTCAACAACGAACTACCTTCCATAATGACAAGTCCACCATCCATTGGAGTATCAAAATCTCAACAACGAACTACCTTTCATAATGAGAAGGCTACCATCCATTGGAGTAACAAAATCTCAACAACGAACTACCTTCCATAATGACAAGGCTACCATCCATTGGAGTAACAAAATTTCAACAATGAACTACCTTCCATAATGACAAGGTTACCAGCCATTGGAAAAACAAAATCTCTTCAATAAACTACCTTCCATAATGACAAGGCTATCATCCATTGGGGAAAAAAAATCTCAACAATGAACTACATTCCCTAATGACAAGGATACCATCCATTAGAGTAACAAAATCTCAACACCAAAATACCTTCCATAATGAAAAGCCTACCATCCATTGGAGTTACAAAATATCAACAAAGAACTACTTTCCATAGTGATAAGGCTACTATTGATTAGAGTAAAAAAATCTCAACAACGAACTACCTTCCATAATGACAAGGATACCATCCAATGGAGTAATAATATCTCAACAACAAACTACCATCCATAATGACAAGGATACCATCCATTGGAGTAAACAAATCTCAACAACGAACTACCTTCCATAATGACAAGGCTACCATCCATTTGAGTAATAAAATCTCAACAACAAACTACCATCCATTATGACAAGGATACCATCCATTGGAGTAAAAAAATCTCAACAATGAACTACCTTCCACAATGACAAGGCTACCATCCATTGGAGTAACAAAATTTCAACAATGAACTACCATCCATAATGACAAGGCTACCAGCCATTGGAGTAACAAAATCTCAACAATGAACTACCATCCATAATGACAAGGCTATCATCCATTGGAGAAACAAAATGTCAACAATGAACTACCTTCCCTAATGACAAGGATACCATCCATTAGAGTAACAAAATCTAAACAACAAACTACCTTACATAATGACAAGGCTACCATCCATTGGAGTAAGAAAATCCCAAGAACAAACTACCTTCCATAATGACAAGGCTAACATCCAATTGAGTAACAAAATCTCAACAACAAACTACCTTCCATAATGACAAGGCTACCATACATTGGAGTAACAAAATCTCAACAATGAACTACTTTCTATAATGACAAGGCTACCATCCATTGGAGTAACAAAATCTCAACAGAGAACTACCTTCCATAGTTATAAGGCTACCATTGATTAGAGTCAAAAAATCTCAAGAACGAACTACCTTCCATAATGACAAGGCTACCATCCATTGGAGTAATAATATCTCAACAACAAACTACCATCCATAATGACAAGGATACCATCCATTGGAGTAAAAAAATCTCAACAACGAACTACCTTCCATAATGACAAGGCTATCATCCATTTGAGTAATAAAATCTCAACAACAAACTACCATCCATTATGACAAAGATACCATCCATTGGAGTAAAAAAATCTCAACAATGAACTACCTTCCATAATGACAAGGCTACCATCCATTGGAGTAACAAAATCTCAACAATGAACTACCATTCATAATGACAAGGTTACCAGCCATTGGAGTAACAAAATCTCAACAATGAACTACCTTCCATAATGACAAGGCAATCATCCATTGGAGAAACAAAATCTCAACAATGAACTACCTTCCCTAATGACAAGGATACCATCCATTAGAGTAACAAAATATCAACAACAAACTACCTTACATAATGACAAGGCTACCATCCATTGGAGTAAGAAAATCCCAATAATGAACTACCTTTAATAACGACAAGGCTAACATCCATTGAAGTAACAAAATCTCAACAACAAACTACCTTCCATAATGACAAGGCTACCATCCATTGGAGTAACAAAATCTCAACAACGAACTACCTTCTATAATGACAAGGCTACCATCCATTGGAGTAACAAAATCTCAACAATGAACTACCTTCCATAATGACAAGGCTACCAGCCATTGGAGTAAAAAAATCTCAACAATGAACTACCTTCCATAATGACAAGGCTATCATCCATTGGAGAAACAAAATCTCAACAATGAACTACCTTCCCTAATGACAAGGATACCATCCATTAGAGTAACAAAATCTCAACAACAAACTACCTTACATAATGATAAGGCTACCATCCATTGGAGTAATAAAATCTCAACAACAAACTACCATCCATAATGACAAGGCTACCATCAATTGGAGTAACAAAATCTCAACAACAAACTACCTTCCATAATGACAAGGCTACCATCCATTGGAGTAAAAAAATCTCAACAATAATCTACCTTTCATATTGACAAGGCTACAATCCATTGGAGTAACAAAATCTCAACAACAAACTACCTTCCATATTGACAAGGCTACAATCCATTAGAGTAACAAAATCTCAACAACAAACTACCTTCCACAATGACAACTCCACCATCCATTGGAGTAACAAAATATCAAAAATGAACTACCTTCCATAATAACAAGGCTACCATCCATTGGAGTAAGAAAATCCCAATAACGAACAACCTTCCATGATGACAAGGCTAACATCCATTGGATAACAAAATCTCAACAACAAAGTACCTTCCATAATGACAAGGCTACCATCCATTGGAGTAACAAAATCTCAACAACGAACTACCTTCCATAATGACAAGGCTATCATCCATTTGAGTAATAAAATCTCAACAACAAACTACCATCCATTATGACAAAGATACCATCCATTGGAGTAAAAAAATCTCAACAATGAACTACCTTCCATAATGACAAGGCTACCATCCATTGGAGTAACAAAATCTCAACAATGAACTACCATTCATAATGACAAGGTTACCAGCCATTGGAGTAACAAAATCTCAACAATGAACTACCTTCCCTAATGACAAGGATACCATCCATTAGAGTAACAAAATATCAACAACAAACTACCTTACATAATGACAAGGCTACCATCCATTGGAGTAAGAAAATCCCAATAATGAACTACCTATAATAACGACAAGGCTAACATCCATTGAAGTAACAAAATCTCAACAATAAACTACCTTCCATAATGACAAGGCTACCATTCATTGGAGTAACAAAATCTCAACAACGAACTACCTTCTATAATGACAAGGCTACCATCCATTGGAGTAACAAAATCTCAACAATGAACTACCTTCCATAATGACAAGGCTACCAGCCATTGGAGTAAAAAAATCTCAACAATGAACTACCTTCCATAATGACAAGGCTATCATCCATTGGAGAAACAAAATCTCAACAATGAACTACCTTCCCTAATGACAAGGATACCATCCATTAGAGTAACAAAATCTCAACAACAAACTACCTTACATAATGATAAGGCTACCATCCATTGGAGTAATAAAATCTCAACAACAAACTACCATCCATAATGACAAGGCTACCATCAATTGGAGTAACAAAATCTCAACAACAAACTACCTTCCATAATGACAAGGCTACCATCCATTGGAGTAAAAAAATCTCAACAATAATCTACCTTTCATATTGACAAGGCTACAATCCATTGGAGTAACAAAATCTCAACAACAAACTACCTTCCATATTGACAAGGCTACAATCCATTAGAGTAACAAAATCTCAACAACAAACTACCTTCCACAATGACAACTCCACCATCCATTGGAGTAACAAAATATCAAAAATGAACTACCTTCCATAATAACAAGGCTACCATCCATTGGAGTAAGAAAATCCCAATAACGAACAACCTTCCATAATGACAAGGCTAACATCCATTGGATAACAAAATCTCAACAACAAAGTACCTTCCATAATGACAAGGCTACCATCCATTGGAGTAACAAAATCTCAACAACGAACTACCTTCTATAATGACAAGGATACCATCAATTAGAGTAACAAAATCTCAACAACAAACTACCTTCCATAATGGCAAGGTTACCATCCATTGGAGTAATAAAATTTCAACAACAACCTACCATCCATAATGACAAGGCTACCATCCATTGGAGTAACAAAATCTCAACCACAAACTACCTTCCATATTGACAGGGCTACCATCCATTGGAGTAACAAAATCTCAACAACAATCTACCTTCCATATTGACAAGGCTACAATCCATTGGAGTAACAAAATCTCAACAACAAACTACCTTCCATATCGACAAGGCTACAATCCATTGGAGTAACAAAATCTCAACAACAAACTACCTTCCATAATGAAAGGCTACCATCCATTGGAGTAACAAAATCTCAACAACAAACTACCTTCTATAATGACAAGGATACCATCAATTAGAGTAACAAAATCTCAACAACAAACTACCTTCCACAATGGCAAGGTTACCATGCATTGGAGTAATAAAATTTCAACAACAAACTACCATCCATAATGACAAGGCTACCATCAATTGGAGTAACAAAATCTCAACAAAGAACTACCTTCCATAGTGATAAGGCTACCATTGATTAGAGTAAAAAAATCTCAACAACGAACTACCTTCTATAATGACAAGGCTATCATCCATTGGAGAAACAAAATCTCAATGATGAACTACCATCCCTAATGACAAGGATACCATCCATTAAAGTAACAAAATCTCAACAACAAACTACCTTACATAATGATAAGGCTACCATCCATTGGAGTAATAAAATCTCATCAAAAAACTACCATCCATAATGGCAAGGCTACCATCAATTGGAGTAACAAAATCTCAACAACAAACTACCTTCCATAATGACAAGGCTACCATCCATTGGAGTAACAAAATCTCAACAACACACTACTTTCCATATTGACAAGGCTACAATCCATTAGAGTAACAAAATCTCAAGAACGAACTACCTTCCATAATGACAAGTCCACCATCCATTGGAGTATCAAAATCTCAACAACGAACTACCTTTCATAATGACAAGGCTACCATACATTGGAGTAACAAAATCTCAACAACGAACTACCTTCCATAATGACAAGGCTACCATCCATTGGAGTAACAAAATCTCAATAACAAACTACCTTCCATAATGGAAAGGCTACAATCCATTGGAGTAAAAAAATCTCAACAATGAACTACCTTCCATAATGACAAGGCTACCATCCATTGGAGTAACAAAATCTCAACAACAAACTACCTTCCATAATGACAAGACTACCATCCATTGGAGTAAAAAAATCTCAACAATGAACTACCTTCCATAAAGACAAGGCTACCAGCCATTGGAGTACCAAAATCTCATCAATGAACTACCTTCCATAATGACAAGGCTATCATCCATTGGGGAAACAAAATCTCAAAAATGAACTACATTCCCTAATGACAAGGATACCATCCATTAGAGTAACAAAATCTCAACAACAAACTACCTTCCATAATGATATGGCTACCATCCATTAGAGTAATAAAATCTCAACAACAAACTACCATCCATATTGACAAGGCTACCATCAATTGGAGTAACAAAATATCAAAGACAAACTACCTTCCATAATGACAAGGCTACCATCCATTGGAGTAACAAAATATCAACAACAAACTACCTTCCATATTGACAAGGCTACAATCCATTGGAGTAACAAAATCTCAACAACGAACTACCTTCCATAATGACAAGTCCACCATCCATTGGAGTAACAAAATCTCAACAATAAACTACCTTCCATAATGACAAGGCTAACACCCATTGGAGTAACAAAATATCAACAACAAACTACCTTCCATATTGACAAGGCTACAATCCATTGTAGTAACAAAATCTCAACAATGAACTACCTTCCATAATGACAAGTCCACCATCCATTGGAGTAACAAAATCTCAACAATAAACTACCTTCCATAATGACAAGCCTACCATCCATTGGAGTAACAAAATCTCAACAACAAACTACCTTCCATAGTGATAACGCTACCATAGATTAGAGTAAAAAAATCTCAACAATGAACTAACTTCCATAATGAAAAGGCTACCATCCATTGGAGTTATAATATCTCAACAAAAAACTACCATCCATAATGACAAGGATACCATCCATTGCAGTAAAAAAATCTCAACAACGAACTACCTCCCATAATGACAAGGCTACCATCCATTTGAGTAACAAAAATCTCAACAACAAACTACCATCCATTATGACAAGGATATCATCCATTGGAGTAAAAAAATCTCAACAATGAACTACCTTCCACAATGACAAGTCTACCATCCATTGGAGTAACAAAATCTCAACAATGAACTACATTCCATAATGACAAAGTTACCATACATTGGAGTAAAAAAATCACAACAACGTACTTCTTTTCATACTGACAAGGCTACCATCCAATGGAGTAACAAAATCTCAAAAACGAACTACCTTTCATAATGACAAGGCTACCATCCATTGGAGTAACAAAATATAAAAAATGAACTACCTTCCATAATAACAAGGCTACCATCCTTTGGAGTAAGAAAATCCCAATAGCGAACTACCTTCCATAATGACAAGGCTAACATCCATTGGAGTAACAAAATCTTAACACCAAACTACCTTCCATAATGACAAGGCTACCATCCATTGGAGTAACAAAATCACAACAACTAACTACCTTCTATAATGACAAGGCTACCATCCATTGGAGTAACAAAATCTCAACAATGAACTACCTTCCATAGTGACAAGGCTATCATCCATTGGAGAAACAAAATCTCAATGATGAACTACCATCCCTAATGACAAGGATACCATCCATTAGAGTAACAAAATATCAACAACAAACTACCTTACATAATGATAAGGCTACCACCCATTGGAGTAATAAAATCTCAACAAAAAACTACCATCCATAATGACAAGGCTACCATCAATTGGAGTAACAAAATCTCAACAACAAACTACCTTCCATAATGACAAGGCTACCATCCATTGGAGTAACAAAATCTCAACAACAAACTACTTTCCATATTGACAAGGCTACAATCAATTAGAGTAACAAAATCTCAACAACGAACTACCTTCCATAATGACAAGTCCACCATCCATTGGAGTATCAAAATCTCAACAACGAACTACCTTTCATAATGACAAGGCTACCATCCATTGGAGTAACAAAATCTCAACAACGAACTACCTTCCATAATGACAAGGCTACCATCCATTGGAGTAACAAAATCTCAACAATGAACTACCTTCCATAATGACAAGGCTACCAGCCATTGGAGTAACAAAATCTCATCAATAAACTACCTTCCATAATGACAAGGCTATCATCCATTGGGGAAACAAAATCTCAACAATGAACTACATTCCCTAATGACAAGAATACCATCCATTAGAGTAACAAAATCTCAACACCAAAATACCTTCCATAATGAAAAGCCTTCCATCCATTGGAGTAACAAAATCCTAACAAAGAACTACTTTCCATAGTGATAAGGCTACTATTGATTAGAGTAAAAAAATCTCAACAACGAACTACCTTCCAAATGACAAGGCTACCATCCAATGGAGTAATAATATCTCAACAACAAACTACCATCCATAATGACAAGGATACCATCCATTCGAGTAAAAAAATCTCAACAACGAACTACCTTCCATAATGACAAGGCTACCATCTATTTGAGTAATAAAATCTCAACAACAAACTAACACCCATTATGACAAGGATACCATCCATTGGAGTAAAAAAATCTCAACAATGAACTACCTTCCACAATGACAAGGCTACCATCCATTGGAGTAACAAAATTTCAACAATGAACTACCATCCATAATGACAAGGCTACCAGCCATTGGAGTAACAAAATCTCAACAATGAACTACCTTCCATAATGACAAGGCTATCATCCATTGGAGAAACAAAATCTCAACAATGAACTACCTTCCCTAATGACAAGGATACCATCCATTAGAGTAACAAAATCTAAACAACAAACTACCTTACATAATGACAGGGCTACCATCCATTGGAGTAAGAAAATCCCAAGAACGAACTACCTTCCATAATGACAAGGCTAACATCCATTGGAGTAACAAAATCTCAACAACAAACTACCTTCCATAATGACAAGGCTACCATACATTGGAGTAACAAAATCTCAACAATGAACTACCTTCTATAATGACAAGGCTACCATCCATTGGAGTAACAAAATCTCAACAACGAACTACCTTCCATAGTGATAACGCTACCATAGATTAGAGTAAAAAAATCTCAACAACGAACTAACTTCCATAATGACAAGGCTACCATCCATTGGAGTAATAATATCTCAATAAAAAACTACCATCCATAATGACAAGGATACCATCCATTGCAGTAAAAAAATCTCAACAACGAACTACCTTCCATAATGACAAGGCTACCATCCATTTGAGTAACAAAAATCTCAACAACAAACTACAATCCATTATGACAAGGATATCATGCATTGGAGTAAAAAAATCTCAACAATGAACTACCTTCCACAATGACAAGTCTACCATCCATTGGAGTAACAAAATCTCAACAATGAACTACATTCCATAATGATAAAGTTACCATACATTGGAGTAAAAAAATCACAACAACGTACTTCTTTTCATACTGACAAGGCTACCATCCAATGGAGTAACAAAATCTCAAAAACGAACTACCTTTCATAATGACAAGGCTACCATCCATTGGAGTAACAAAATATAAAAAATGAACTACCTTCCATAATAACAAGGCTACCATCCATTGGAGTAAGAAAATCCCAATAGCGAACTACCTTCCATAATGACAAGGCTAACATCCATTGGAGTAACAAAATCTTAACACCAAACTACCTTCCATAATGACAAGGCTACCATCCATTGGAGTAACAAAATCTCAACAACTAACTACCTTCTATAATGACAAGGCTACCATCCATTGGAGTAACAAAATCTCAACAATGAACTACCTTCCATAGTGACAAGGCTATCATCCATTGGAGAAACAAAATCTCAATGATGAACTACCATCCCTAATGACAAGGATACCATCCATTAGAGTAACAAAATCTCAACAACAAACTACCTTACATAATGATAAGGCTACCACCCATTGGAGTAATAAAATCTTAACAAAAAACTACCATCCATAATGACAAGGCTACCATCAATTGGAGTAACAAAATCTCAATAACAAACTACCTTCCATAATGACAAGGCTACCATCCATTGGAGTAACAAAATCTCAACAACAAACTACTTTCCATATTGAGAAGGCTACAATCCATTAGAGTAACAAAATCTCAACAACGAACTACCTTCCATAATGACAAGTCCACCATCCATTGGAGTATCAAAATCTCAACAACGAACTACCTTTCATAATGACAAGGCTACCATCCATTGGAGTAACAAAATCTCAACAACGAACTACCTTCCATAATGACAAGGCTACCATCCATTGGAGTAACAAAATCTCAACAACGAACTACCTTCCATAATGACAAGGCTACCATCCATTGGAGTAACAAAATCTCAACAATGAACTACCTTCCATAATGACAAGGCTACCAGCCATTGGAGTAACAAAATCTCATCAATAAACTACCTTCCATAATGACAAGGCTATCATCCATTGGGGAAACAAAATCTCAACAATGAACTACATTCCCTAATGACAAGAATACCATCCATTAGAGTAACAAAATCTCAACACCAAAATACCTTCCATAATGAAAAGCCTACCATCCATTGGAGTAACAAAATCTCAACAAAGAACTACTTTCCATAGTGATAAGGCTACTATTGATTAGAGTAAAAAAATCTCAACAACGAACTACCTTCCATAATGACAAGGCTACCATCCAATGGAGTAATAATATCACAACAACAAACTACCATCCATAATGACAAGGATACCATCCATTGGAGTAAAAAAATCTCAACAACGAACTACCTTCCATAATGACAAGGCTACCATCTATTTGAGTAATAAAATCTCAACAACAAACTAACATCCATTATGACAAGGATACCATCCATTGGAGTAAAAAAATCTCAACAATGAACTACCTTCCACAATGACAAGGCTACCATCCATTGGAGTAACAAAATTTCAACAATGAACTACCATCCATAATGACAAGGCTACCAGCCATTGGAGTAACAAAATCTCAACAATGAACTACCTTCCCTAATGACAAGGATACCATCCATTAGAGTAACAAAATCTAAACAACAAACTACCTTACATAATGACAAGTCTACCATCCATTGGAGTAAGAAAATCCCAAGAACGAACTACCTTCCATAATGACAAGGCTAACATCCATTGGAGTAACAAAATCTCAACAACAAACTACCTTCCATAATGACAAGGCTACCATACATTAGAGTAACAAAATCTCAACAATGAACTACCTTCTATAATGACAAGGCTACCATCCATTGGAGTAACAAAATCTCAACAAAGAACTACCTTCCATAGTGATAAGGCTACCATTGATTAGAGTAAAAAAATCTCAAGAACGAACTACCTTCCATAATGACAAGGCTACCATCCATTGGAGTAATAATATCTCAACAACAAACTACCATCCATAATGACAAGGATACCATCCATTGGAGTAAAAAAATCTCAACAACGAACTACCTTCCATAATGACAAGGCTATCATCCATTTGAGTAATAAAATCTCAACAATGAACTACATTCCATAATGACAAAGTTACCATACATTGGAGTAAAAAAATCACAACAACGTACTTCTTTTCATACTGACAAGGCTACCATCCAATGGAGTAACAAAATCTCAAAAACGAACTACCTTTCATAATGACAAGGCTACCATCCATTGGAGTAACAAAATATAAAAAATGAACTACCTTCCATAATAACAAGGCTACCATCCTTTGGAGTAAGAAAATCCCAATAGCGAACTACCTTCCATAATGACAAGGCTAACATCCATTGGAGTAACAAAATCTTAACACCAAACTACCTTCCATAATGACAAGGCTACCATCCATTGGAGTAACAAAATCTCAACAACTAACTACCTTCTATAATGACAAGGCTACCATCCATTGGAGTAACAAAATCTCAACAATGAACTACCTTCCATAGTGACAAGGCTATCATCCATTGGAGAAACAAAATCTCAATGATGAACTACCATCCCTAATGACAAGGATACCATCCATTAGAGTAACAAAATATCAACAACAAACTACCTTACATAATGATAAGGCTACCACCCATTGGAGTAATAAAATCTCAACAAAAAACTACCATCCATAATGACAAGGCTACCATCAATTGGAGTAACAAAATCTCAACAACAAACTACCTTCCATAATGACAAGGCTACCATCCATTGGAGTAACAAAATCTCAACAACAAACTACTTTCCATATTGACAAGGCTATAATCCATTAGAGTAACAAAATCTCAACAACGAACTACCTTCCATAATGACAAGTCCACCATCCATTGGAGTATCAAAATCTCAACAACGAACTACCTTTCATAATGACAAGGCTACCATCCATTGGAGTAACAAAATCTCAACAACGAACTACCTTCCATAATGACAAGGCTACCATCCATTGGAGTAACAAAATCTCAACAATGAACTACCTTCCATAATGACAAGGCTACCAGCCATTGGAGTAACAAAATCTCATCAATAAACTACCTTCCATAATGACAAGGCTATCATCCATTGGGGAAACAAAATCTCAACAATGAACTACATTCCCTAATGACAAGAATACCATCCATTAGATTAACAAAATCTCAACACCAAAATACCTTCCATAATGAAAAGCCTACCATCCATTGGAGTAACAAAATCTCAACAAAGAACTACTTTCCATAGTGATAAGGCTACTATTGATTAGAGTAAAAAAATCTCAACAACGAACTACCTTCCAAATGACAAGGCTACCATCCAATGGAGTAATAATATCTCAACAACAAACTACCATCCATAATGACAAGGATACCATCCATTGGAGTAAAAAAATCTCAACAACGAACTACCTTCCATAATGACAAGTCTACCATCTATTTGAGTAATAAAATCTCAACAACAAACTAACACCCATTATGACAAGGATACCATCCATTGGAGTAAAAAAATCTCAACAATGAACTACCTTCCACAATGACAAGGCTACCATCCATTGGAGTAACAAAATTTCAACAATGAACTACCATCCATAATGACAAGGCTACCAGCCATTGGAGTAACAAAATCTCAACAATGAACTACCTTCCATAATGACAAGGCTATCATCCATTGGAGAAACAAAATCTTAACAATGAACTACCTTCCCTAATGACAAGGATACCATCCATTAGAGTAACAAAATCTAAACAACAAACTACCTTACATAATGACAGGGCTACCATCCATTGGAGTAAGAAAATCCCAAGAACGAACTACCTTCCATAATGACAAGGCTAACATCCATTGGAGTAACAAAATCTCAACAACAAACTACCTTCCATAATGACAAGGCTACCATACATTGGAGTAACAAAATCTCAACAATGAACTACCTTCTATAATGACAAGGCTACCATCCATTGGAGTAACAAAATCTCAACAACGAACTACCTTCCATAGTGATAACGCTACCATAGATTAGAATAAAAAAATCTCAACAACGAACTAACTTCCATAATGACAAGGCTACCATCCATTGGAGTAATAATATCTCAATAAAAAACTACCATCCATAATGACAAGGATACCATCCATTGCAGTAAAAAAATCTCAACAACGAACTACCTTCCATAATGACAAGGCTACCATCCATTTGAGTAACAAAAATCTCAACAACAAACTACCATCCATTATGAAAAGGATATCATCCATTGGAGTAAAAAAATCTCAACAATGAACTACCTTCCACAATGACAAGTCTACCATCCATTGGAGTAACAAAATCTCAACAATGAACTACATTCCATAATGACAAAGTTACCATACATTGGAGTAAAAAAATCACAACAACGTACTTCTTTTCATACTGACAAGGCTACCATCCAATGGAGTAACAAAATCTCAAAAACGAACTACCTTTCATAATGACAAGGCTACCATCCATTGGAGTAACAAAATATAAAAAATGAACTACCTTCCATAATAACAAGGCTACCATCCATTGGAGTAAGAAAATCCCAATAGCGAACTACCTTACATAATGACAAGGCTAACATCCATTGGAGTAACAAAATCTTAACACCAAACTACCTTCCATAATGACAAGGCTACCATCCATTGGAGTAACAAAATCTCAACAACTAACTACCTTCTATAATGACAAGGCTACCATCCATTGGAGTAACAAAATCTCAACAATGAACTACCTTCCATAGTGACAAGGCTATCATCCATTGGAGAAACAAAATCTCAATGATGAACTACCATCCCTAATGACAAGGATACCATCCATTAGAGTAACAAAATCTCAACAACAAACTACCTTACATAATGATAAGGCTACCACCCATTGGAGTAATAAAATCTTAACAAAAAACTACCATCCATAATGACAAGGCTACCATCAATTGGAGTAACAAAATCTCAACAACAAACTACCTTCCATAATGACAAGGCTACCATCCATTGGAGTAACAAAATCTCAACAACAAACTACTTTCCATATTGAGAAGGCTACAATCCATTAGAGTAACAAAATCTCAACAACGAACTACCTTCCATAATGACAAGTCCACCATCCATTGTAGTATCAAAATCTCAACAACGAACTACCTTTCATAATGACAAGGCTACCATCCATTGGAGTAACAAAATCTCAACAACGAACTACCTTCCATAATGACAAGGCTACCATCCATTGGAGTAACAAAATCTCAACAACGAACTACCTTCCATAATGACAAGGCTACCATCCATTGGAGTAACAAAATCTCAACAATGAACTACCTTCCATAATGACAAGGCTACCAGCCATTGGAGTAACAAAATCTCATCAATAAACTACCTTCCATAATGACAAGGCTATCATCCATTGGGGAAACAAAATCTCAACAATGAACTACATTCCCTAATGACAAGAATACCATCCATTAGAGTAACAAAATCTCAACACCAAAATACCTTCCATAATGAAAAGCCTACCATCCATTGGAGTAACAAAATCTCAACAAAGAACTACTTTCCATAGTGATAAGGCTACTATTGATTAGAGTAAAAAAATCTCAACAACGAACTACCTTCCATAATGACAAGGCTACCATCCAATGGAGTAATAATATCACAACAACAAACTACCATTCATAATGACAAGGATACCATCCATTGGAGTAAAAAAATCTCAACAACGAACTACCTTCCATAATGACAAGGCTACCATCTATTTGAGTAATAAAATCTCAACAACAAACTAACATCCATTATGACAAGGATACCATCCATTGGAGTAAAAAAATCTCAACAATGAACTACCTTCCACAATGACAAGGCTACCATCCATTGGAGTAACAAAATTTCAACAATGAACTACCATCCATAATGACAAGGCTACCAGCCATTGGAGTAACAAAATCTCAACAATGAACTACCTTCCCTAATGACAAGGATACCATCCATTAGAGTAACAAAATCTAAACAACAAACTACCTTACATAATGACAAGTCTACCATCCATTGGAATAAGAAAATCCCAAGAACGAACTACCTTCCATAATGACAAGGCTAACATCCATTGGAGTAACAAAATCTCAACAACAAACTACCTTCCATAATGACAAGGCTACCATACATTAGAGTAACAAAATCTCAACAATGAACTACCTTCTATAATGACAAGGCTACCATCCATTGGAGTAACAAAATCTCAACAAAGAACTACCTTCCATAGTGATAAGGCTACCATTGATTAGAGTAAAAAAATCTCAAGAACGAACTACCTTCCATAATGACAAGGCTACCATCCATTGGAGTAATAATATCTCAACAACAAACTACCATCCATAATGACAAGGATACCATCCATTGGAGTAAAAAAATCTCAACAACGAACTACCTTCCATAATGAAAAGGCTATCATCCATTTGAGTAATAAAATCTCAATAATGAACTACATTCCATAATGACAAAGTTACCATACATTGGAGTAAAAAAATCACAACAACGTACTTCTTTTCATACTGACAAGGCTACCATCCAATGGAGTAACAAAATCTCAAAAACGAACTACCTTTCATAATGACAAGGCTACCATCCATTGGAGTAACAAAATATAAAAAATGAACTACCTTCCATAATAACAAGGCTACCATCCTTTGGAGTAAGAAAATCCCAATAGCGAACTACCTTCCATAATGACAAGGCTAACATCCATTGGAGTAACAAAATCTTAACACCAAACTACCTTCCATAATGACAAGGCTACCATCCATTGGAGTAACAAAATCTCAACAGCTAACTACCTTCTATAATGACAAGGCTACCATCCATTGGAGTAACAAAATCTCAACAATGAACTACCTTCCATAGTGACAAGGCTATCATCCATTGGAGAAACAAAATCTCAATGATGAATTACCATCCCTAATGACAAGGATACCATCCATTAGAGTAACAAAATATCAACAACAAACTACCTTACATAATGATAAGGCTACCACCCATTGGAGTAATAAAATCTCAACAAAAAACTACCATCCATAATGACAAGGCTACCATCAATTGGAGTAACAAAATCTCAACAACAAACTACCTTCCATAATGACAAGGCTACCATCCATTGGAGTAACAAAATCTCAACAACAAACTACTTTCCATATTGACAAGGCTACAATCCATTAGAGTAACAAAATCTCAACAACGAACTACCTTCCATAATGACAAGTCCACCATCCATTGGAGTATCAAAATCTCAACAACGAACTACCTTTCATAATGACAAGGCTACCATCCATTGGAGTAACAAAATCTCAACAACGAACTACCTTCCATAATGACAAGGCTACCATCCATTGGAGTAACAAAATCTCAACAATGAACTACCTTCCTTAATGACAAGGCTACCAGCCATTGGAGTAACAAAATCTCATCAATAAACTACCTTCCATAATGACAAGGCTATCATCCATTGGGGAAACAAAATCTCAACAATGAACTACATTCCCTAATGACAAGAATACCATCCATTAGATTAACAAAATCTCAACACCAAAATACCTTCCATAATGAAAAGCCTACCATCCATTGGAGTAACAAAATCTCAACAAAGAACTACTTTCCATAGTGATAAGGCTACTATTGATTAGAGTAAAAAAATCTCAACAACGAACTACCTTCCAAATGACAAGGCTACCATCCAATGGAGTAATAATATCTCAACAACAGACTACCATCCATAATGACAAGGATACCATCCATTGGAGTAAAAAAATCTCAACAACGAACTACCTTCCATAATGACAAGGCTACCATCTATTTGAGTAATAAAATCTCAACAACAAACTAACACCCATTATGACAAGGATACCATCCATTGGAGTAAAAAAATCTCAACAATGAACTACCTTCCACAATGACAAGGCTACCATCCATTGGAGTAACAAAATTTCAACAATGAACTACCATCCATAATGACAAGGCTACCAGCCATTGGAGTAACAAAATCTCAACAATGAACTACCTTCCATAATGACAAGGCTATCATCCATTGGAGAAACAAAATCTCAACAATGAACTACCTTCCCTAATGACAAGGATACCATCCATTAGAGTAACAAAATCTAAACAACAAACTACCTTACATAATGACAGGGCTACCATCCATTGGAGTAAGAAAATCCCAAGAACAAACTACCTTCCATAATGACAAGGCTAACATCCATTGGAGTAACAAAATCTCAACAACAAACTACCTTCCATAATGACAAGGCTACCATACATTGGAGTAACAAAATCTCAACAATGAACTACCTTCTATAATGACAAGGCTACCATCCATTGGAGTAACAAAATCTCAACAACGAACTACCTTCCATAGTGATAACGCTACCATAGATTAGAATAAAAAAATCTCAACAACGAACTAACTTCCATAATGACAAGGCTACCATCCATTGGAGTAATAATATCTCAATAAAAAACTACCATCCATAATGACAAGGATACCATCCATTGCAGTAAAAAAATCTCAACAACAAACTACCTTCCATAATGACAAGGCTACCATCCATTTGAGTAACAAAAATCTCAACAACAAACTACCATCCATTATGAAAAGGATATCATCCATTGGAGTAAAAAAATCTCAACAATGAACTACCTTCCACAATGACAAGTCTACCATCCATTGGAGTAACAAAATCTCAACAATGAACTACATTCCATAGTGACAAAGTTACCATACATTGGAGTAAAAAAATCACAACAACGTACTTCTTTTCATACTGACAAGGCTACCATCCAATGGAGTAACAAAATCTCAAAAACGAACTACCTTTCATAATGACAAGGCTACCATCCATTGGAGTAACAAAATATAAAAAATGAACTACCTTCCATAATAACAAGGCTACCATCCATTGGAGTAAGAAAATCCCAATAGCGAACTACCTTTCATAATGACAAGGCTAACATCCATTGGAGTAACAAAATCTTAACACCAAACTACCTTCCATAATGACAAGGCTACCATCCATTGGAGTAACAAAATCTCAACAACTAACTACCTTCTATAATGACAAGGCTACCATCCATTGGAGTAACAAAATCTCAACAATGAACTACCTTCCATAGTGACAAGGCTATCATCCATTGGAGAAACAAAATCTCAATGATGAACTACCATCCCTAATGACAAGGATACCATCCATTAGAGTAACAAAATCTCAACAACAAACTACCTTACATAATGATAAGGCTACCACCCATTGGAGTAATAAAATCTTAACAAAAAACTACCATCCATAATGACAAGGCTACCATCAATTGGAGTAACAAAATCTCAACAACAAACTACCTTCCATAATGACAAGGCTACCATCCATTGGAGTAACAAAATCTCAACAACAAACTACTTTCCATATTGAGAAGGCTACAATCCATTAGAGTAACAAAATCTCAACAACGAACTACCTTCCATAATGACAAGTCCACCATCCATTGGAGTATCAAAATCTCAACAACGAACTACCTTTCATAATGACAAGGCTACCATCCATTGGAGTAACAAAACCTCAACAACGAACTACCTTCCATAATGACAAGGCTACCATCCATTGGAGTAACAAAATCTCAACAACGAACTACCTTCCATAATGACAAGGCTACCATCCATTGGAGTAACAAAATATCAACAATGAACTACCTTCCATAATGACAAGGCTACCAGCCATTGGAGTAACAAAATCTCATCAATAAACTACCTTCCATAATGACAAGGCTATCATCCATTGGGGAAACAAAATCTCAACAATGAACTACATTCCCTAATGACAAGAATACCATCCATTAGAGTAACAAAATCTCAACACCAAAATACCTTCCATAATGAAAAGCCTACCATCCATTGGAGTAACAAAATCTCAACAAAGAACTACTTTCCATAGTGATAAGGCTACTATTGATTAGAGTAAAAAAATCTCAACAACGAACTACCTTCCATAATGACAAGGCTACCATCCAATGGAGTAATAATATCACAACAACAAACTACCATCCATAATGACAAGGATACCATCCATTGGAGTAAAAAATTCTCAACAACGAACTACCTTCCATAATGACAAGGCTACCATCTATTTGAGTAATAAAATCTCAACAACAAACTAACATCCATTATGACAAGGATACCATCCATTGGAGTAAAAAAATCTCAACAATGAACTACCTTCCACAATGACAAGGCTACCATCCATTGGAGTAACAAAATTTCAACAATGAACTACCATCCATAATGACAAGGCTACCAGCCATTGGAGTAACAAAATCTCAACAATGAACTACCTTCCCTAATGACAAGGATACCATCCATTAGAGTAACAAAATCTAAACAACAAACTACCTTACATAATGACAAGTATACCATCCATTGGAGTAAGAAAATCCCAAGAACAAACTACCTTCCATAATGACTAGGCTAACATCCATTGGAGTAACAAAATCTCAACAACAAACTACCTTCCATAATGACAAGGCTACCATACATTAGAGTAACAAAATCTCAACAATGAACTACCTTCTATAATGACAAGGCTACCATCCATTGGAGTAACAAAATCTCAACAAAGAACTACCTTCCATAGTGATAAGGCTACCATTGATTAGAGTAAAAAAATCTCAAGAACGAACTACCTTCCATAATGACAAGGCTACCATCCATTGGAGTAATAATATCTCAACAACAAACTACCATCCATAATGACAAGGATACCATCCATTGGAGTAAAAAAATCTCAACAACGAACTACCTTCCATAATGACAAGGCTATCATCCATTTGAGTAATAAAATCTCAACAATGAACTACATTCCATAATGACAAAGTTACCATACATTGGAGTAAAAAAATCACAACAACGTACTTCTTTTCATACTGACAAGGCTACCATCCAATGGAGTAACAAAATCTCAAAAACGAACTACCTTTCATAATGACAAGGCTACCATCCATTGGAGTAAAAAAATATAAAAAATGAACTACCTTCCATAATAACAAGGCTACCATCCTTTGGAGTAAGAAAATCCCAATAGCGAACTACCTTCCATAATGACAAGGCTAACATCCATTGGAGTAACAAAATCTTAACACCAAACTACCTTCCATAATGACAAGGCTACCATCCATTGGAGTAACAAAATCTCAACAACTAACTACCTTCTATAATGACAAGGCTACCATCCATTGGAGTAACAAAATCTCAACAATGAACTACCTTCCATAGTGACAAGGCTATCATCCATTGGAGAAACAAAATCTCAATGATGAATTACCATCCCTAATGACAAGGATACCATCCATTAGAGTAACAAATTATCAACAACAAACTACCTTACATAATGATAAGGCTACCACCCATTGGAGTAATAAAATCTCAACAAAAAACTACCATCCATAATGACAAGGCTACCATCAATTGGAGTAACAACATCTCAACAACAAACTACTTTCCATAATGACAAGGCTACCATCCATTGGAGTAACAAAATCTCAACAACAAACTACTTTCCATATTGACAAGGCTACAATCCATTAGAGTAACAAAATCTCAACAACGAACTACCTTCCATAATGACAAGTCCACCATCCATTGGAGTATCAAAATCTCAACAACGAACTACCTTTCATAATGACAAGGCTACCATCCATTGGAGTAACAAAATCTCAACAACGAACTACCTTCCATAATGACAAGGCTACCATCCATTGGAGTAACAAAATCTCAACAATGAACTACCTTCCATAATGACAAGGCTACCAGCCATTGGAGTAACAAAATCTCATCAATAAACTACCTTCCATAATGACAAGGCTATCATCCATTGGGGAAACAAAATCTCAACAATGAACTACATTCCCTAATGACAAGAATACCATCCATTAGATTAACAAAATCTCAACACCAAAATACCTTCCATAATGAAAAGCCTACCATCCATTGGAGTAACAAAATCTCAACAAAGAACTACTTTCCATAGTGATAAGGCTACTATTGATTAGAGTAAAAAAATCTCAACAACGAACTACCTTCCAAATGACAAGGCTACCATCCAATGGAGTAATAATATCTCAACAACAAACTACCATCTATAATGACAAGGATACCATCCATTGGAGTAAAAAAATCTCAACAACGAACTACCTTCCATAATGACAAGGCTACCATCTATTTGAGTAATAAAATCTCAACAACAAACTAACACCCATTATGACAAGGATACCATCCATTGGAGTAAAAAAATCTCAACAATGAACTACCTTCCACAATGACAAGGCTACCATCCATTGGAGTAACAAAATTTCAACAATGAACTACCATCCATAATGACAAGGCTACCAGCCATTGGAGTAACAAAATCTCAACAATGAACTACCTTCCATAATGACAAGGCTATCATCCATTGGAGAAACAAAATCTCAACAATGAACTACCTTCCCTAATGACAAGGATACCATCCATTAGAGTAACAAAATCTAAACAACAAACTACCTTACATAATGACAGGGCTACCATCCATTGGAGTAAGAAAATCCCAAGAACGAACTACCTTCCATAATGACAAGGCTAACATCCATTGGAGTAACAAAATCTCAACAACAAACTACCTTCCATAATGACAAGGCTACCATACATTGGAGTAACAAAATCTCAACAATGAACTACCTTCTATAATGACAAGGCTACCATCCATTGGAGTAACAAAATCTCAACAACGAACTACCTTCCATAGTGATAACGCTACCATAGATTAGAATAAAAAAATCTCAACAACGAACTAACTTCCATAATGACAAGGCTACCATCGATTGGAGTAATAATATCTCAATAAAAAACTACCATCCATAATGACAAGGATACCATCCATTGCAGTAAAAAAATCTCAACAACGAACTACCTTCCATAATGACAAGGCTACCATCCATTTGAGTAACAAAAATCTCAACAACAAACTACCATCCATTATGACAAGGATATCATCCATTGGAGTAAAAAAATCTCAACAATGAACTACCTTCCACAATGACAAGTCTACCATCCATTGGAGTAACAAAATCTCAACAATGAACTACATTCCATAATGACAAAGTTACCATACATTGGAGTAAAAAAATCACAACAACGTACTTCTTTTCATACTAACAAGGCTACCATCCAATGGAGTAACAAAATCTCAAAAACGAACTACCTTTCATAATGACAAGGCTACCATCCATTGGAGTAACAAAATATAAAAAATGAACTACCTTCCATAATAACAAGGCTACCATCCATTGGAGTAAGAAAATCCCAATAGCGAACTACCTTCCATAATGACAAGGCTAACATCCATTGGAGTAACAAAATCTTAACACCAAACTACCTTCCATAATGACAAGGCTACCATCCATTGGAGTAACAAAATCTCAACAACTAACTACCTTCTATAATGACAAGGCTACCATCCATTGGAGTAACAAAATCTCAACAATGAACTACCTTCCATAGTGACAAGGCTATCATCCATTGGAGAAACAAAATCTCAATGATGAACTACCATCCCTAATGACAAGGATACCATCCATTAGAGTAACAAAATCTCAACAACAAACTACCTTACATAATGATAAGGCTACCACCCATTGGAGTAATAAAATCTTAACAAAAAACTACCATCCATAATGACAAGGCTACCATCAATTGGAGTAACAAAATCTCAACAACAAACTACCTTCCATAATGACAAGGCTACCATCCATTGGAGTAACAAAATCTCAACAACAAACTACTTTCCATATTGAGAAGGCTACAATCCATTAGAGTAACAAAATCTCAACAACGAACTACCTTCCATAATGACAAGTCCACCATCCATTGGAGTATCAAAATCTCAACAACGAACTACCTTTCATAATGACAAGGCTACCATCCATTGGAGTAACAAAATCTCAACAACGAACTACCTTCCATAATGACAAGGCTACCATCCATTGGAGTAACAAAATCTCAACAATGAACTACCTTCCATAATGACAAGGCTACCAGCCATTGGAGTAACAAAATCTCATCAATAAACTACCTTCCATAATGACAAGGCTATCATCCATTGGGGAAACAAAATCTCAACAATGAACTACATTCCCTAATGACAAGAATACCATCCATTAGAGTAACAAAATCTCAACACCAAAATACCTTCAATAATGAAAAGCCTACCATCCATTGGAGTTACAAAATCTCAACAAAGAACTACTTTCCATAGTGATAAGGCTACTATTGATTAGAGTAAAAAAATCTCAACAACGAACTACCTTCCATAATGACAAGGCTACCATCCAATGGAGTAATAATATCACAACAACAAACTACCATCCATAATGACAAGGATACCATCCATTGGAGTAAAAAAATCTCAACAACGAACTACCTTCCATAATGACAAGGCTACCATCTATTTGAGTAATAAAATCTCAACAACAAACTAACATCCATTATGACAAGGATACCATCCATTGGAGTAAAAAAATCTCAACAATGAACTACCTTCCACAATGACAAGGCTACCATCAATTGGAGTAACAAAATTTCAACAATGAACTACCATCCATAATGACAAGGCTACCAGCCATTGGAGTAACAAAATCTCAACAATGAACTACCTTCCCTAATGACAAGGATACCATCCATTAGAGTAAGAAAATCTAAACAACAAACTACCTTACATAATGACAAGTCTACCATCCATTGGAGTAAGAAAATCCCAAGAACGAACTACCTTCCATAATGACAAGGCTAACATCCATTGGAGTAACAAAATCTCAACAACAAACTACCTTCCATAATGACAAGGCTACCATACATTAGAGTAACAAAATCTCAACAATGAACTACCTTCTATAATGACAAGGCTACCATCCATTGGAGTAACAAAATCTCAACAAAGAACTACCTTCCATAGTGATAAGGCTACCATTGATTAGAGTAAAAAAATCTCAAGAACGAACTACCTTCCATAATGACAAGGCTACCATCCATTGGAGTAATAATATCTCAACAACAAACTACCATCCATAATGACAAGGATACCATCCATTGGAGTAAAAAAATCTCAACAACGAACTACCTTCCATAATGACAAGGCTATCATCCATTTGAGTAATAAAATCTCAACAACAAACTACCATCCATTATGACAAGGATACCATCCATTGGAGTAAAAAAATCTCAACAATGAACTACCTTCCATAATGACAAGGCTACCATCCATTGGAGTAACAAAATCTCAACAATGAACTATCGATCATAATGACAAGGCTACCAGCCATTGGAGTAACAAAATCTCAACAATGAACTACCTTCCATAATGACAAGGCAATCATCCATTGGAGAAACAAAATCTCAACAATGAACTACCTTCCCTAATGACAAGGATACCATCCATTAGAGTAACAAAATATCAACAACAAACTACCTTATATAATGACAAGGCTACCATCCATTGGAGTAAGAAAATCCCAATAGCGAACTACCTTCAATAATGACAAGGCTAACATCCATTGGAGTAACAAAATCTCAACAACAAACTACCTTCCATAATGACAAGGCTACCATCCATTGGAGTAAAAAAATCTCAACAACGAACTACCTTCTATAATGACAAGGCTACCATCCATTGGAGTAACAAAATCTCAACAATGAACTACCTTCCATAATGACAAGGCTACCAGCCATTGGAGTAAAAAAATCTCAACAATGAACTACCTTCCATAATGACAAGGCTATCATCCATTGGAGAAACAAAATCTCAACAATGAACTACCTTCCCTAATGACAAGGATACCATCCATTAGACTAACAAAATCTCAACAACAAACTACCTTACATAATGATAAGGCTACCATCCATTGGAGTAATAAAATCTCAACAACAAACTACCATCCATAATGACAAGGCTACCATCAATTGGAGTAACAAAATCTCAACAACAAACTACCTTCCATAATGACAAGGCTACCATCCATTGGAGTAAAAAAATCTCAACAACAATCTACCTTTCATATTGACAATGCTACAATCCATTGGAGTAACAAAATCTCAACAACAAACTACCTTCCATATTGACAAGGCTACAATCCATTAGAGTAACAAAATCTCAACAACAAACTACCCTCCACAATGACAACTCCACCATCCATTGGAGTAACAAAATATCAAAAATGAACTACCTTCCATAATAACAAGGCTACCATCCATTGGAGTAAGAAAATCCCAATAACGAACAACCTTCCATAATGACAAGGCTAACATCCATTGGATAACAAAATCTCAACAACAAAGTATCTTCCATAATGACAAGGCTACCATCCATTGGAGTAACAAAATCTCAACAACGAACTACCTTCTATAATGACAAGGATACCATCAATTAGAGTAACAAAATCTCAACAACAAACTACCTTCCATAATGGCAAGGTTACCATCCATTGGAGTAATAAAATTTCAACAACAACCTACCATCCATAATGACAAGGCTACCATCCATTGGAGTAACAAAATCTCAACCACAAACTACATTCCATAATGACAGGGCTACCATCCATTGGAGTAACAAAATCTCAACAACAATCTACCTTCCATATTGACAAGGCTACAATCCACTGGAGTAACAAAATCTCAACAACAAACTACCTTCCATATTGACAAGGCTACAATCCATTGGAGTAACAAAATCTCAACAACAAACTACCTTCCATAATGAAAGGCTACCATCCATTGGAGTAACAAAATCTCAATAAAGAACTACCTTCCATAGTGATAAGGCTACCATTGATTAGAGTAAAAAAATCTCAAGAACAAACTACCTTCCATAATGACAAGGCTACCATCCATTGGAGTAATAGTATCTCATAAACAAACTACCATCCATAATGACAAGGATACCATCCATTGGAGTAAAAAAATCTCAACAACGAACTACCTTCCATAATGACAAGGCTATCATCCATTTGAGTAATAAAATCTCAACAACAAACTACCATCCATTATGACAAGGATACCATCCATTGGAGTAAAAAAATCTCAACAATGAACTACCTTCCATAATGACAAGGCTACCATCCATTGGAGTAACAAAATCTCAACAATGAACTACCATTCATAATGACAAGGCTACCAGCCATTGGAGTAACAAAATCTCAACAATGAACTACCTTCCATAATGACAAGGCAATCATCCATTGAAGAAACAAAATCTCAACAATGAACTACCTTCCCTAATGACAAGGATACCATCCATTAGAGTAACAAAATATCAACAACAAACTACCTTACATAATGACAAGGCTACCATCCATTGGAGTAAGAAAATCCCAATAACGAACTACCTTCAATAATGACAAGGCTAACATCCATTGGAGTAACAAAATCTCATCAACAAACTACCTTCCATAATGACAAGGCTACCATCCATTGGAGTAAAAAAATCTCAACAACGAACTACCTTCTATAATGACAAGGCTACCATCCATTGGAGTAACAAAATCTCAACAATGAACTACCTTCCATAATGACAAGGCTACCAACCATTGGAGTAAAAAAATCTCAACAATGAACTACCTTCCATAATGACAAGGCTATCATCCATTGGAGAAACAAAATCTCAAAAATGAACTTCCTTCCCTTATGACAAGGATATCATCCATTAGAGTAACAAAATCTCAACAACAAACTACCTTACATAATGATAAGGCTACCATCCATTGGAGTAATAAAATCTCAACAACAAACTACCATCCATAATGACAAGGCTACCATCAATTGGAGTAAAAAAATCTCAACAACAAACTACCTTCCATAATGACAAGGCTACCATCCATTGGAGTAAAAAAATCTCAACAACAATCTACCTTTCATATTGACAAGGCTACAATCCATTGGATTAACAAAATCTCAACAACAAACTACCTTCCATATTGACAAGGCTACAATCCATTAGAGTAACAAAATCTCAACAACAAACTACCTTCCACAATGACAACTCCATCATCCATTGGAGTAACAAAATATCAAAAATGAACTACCTTCCATAATAACAAGGCTACCATCCATTGGAGTAAGAAAATCCCAATAACGAACAACCTTCCATAATGACAAGGCTAACATACATTGGATAACAAAATCTCAACAACAAAGTACCTTCCATAATGACAAGGCTACCATCCATTGGAGTAACAAAATCTCAACAACGAACTACCTTCTATAATGACAAGGATACCATCAATTAGAGTAACAAAATCTCAACAACAAACTACCTTCCATAATGGCAAGGTTACCATCCATTGGAGTAATAAAATTTCAACAACAACCTACCATCCATAATGACAAGGCTACCATCCATTGGAGTAACAAAATCTCAACCACAAACTACCTTTCATAATGACAGGGCTACCATCCATTGGAGTAACAAAATCTCAACAACAATCTACCTTCCATATTGACAAGGCTACAATCCATTGGAGTAACAAAATCTCAACAACAAACTACCTTCCATATTGACAAGGCTACAATCCATTGGAGTAACAAAATCTCAACAACAAACTACCTTCCATAATGAAAGGCTACCATCCATTGGAGTAACAAAATCTCAACAACAAACTACCTTCTATAATGACAAGGATACCATCAATTAGAGTAACAAAATCTCAACAACAAACTACCTTCCACAATGGCAAGGTTACCATGCATTGGAGTAATAAAATATCAACAACAAACTACCATCCATAATGACAAGGCTACCATCAATTGGAGTAACAAAATCTCAACAAAGAACTACCTTCCATAGTGATAAGGCTACCATAGATTAGAGTAAAAAAATCTCAACAACGGACTACCTTCCATAATGACAAGGCTATCATCCATTGGAGAAACAAAATCTCAATGATGAACTACCATCCCTAATGACAAGGATACCATCCATTAGAGTAACAAAATGTCAACAACAAACTACCTTACATAATGATAAGGCTACCATCCATTGGAGTAATAAAATCTCAACAACAAACTACCATCCATAATGACAAGCCTACCATCAATTGCAGTAAAAAAATCTCAACAACAAACTACCTTCCATAATGACAAGGCTACCATCCATTGGAGTAACAAAATCTCAACAACAAACTACTTTCCATATTAACAAGGCTACAATCCATTAGAGTAACAAAATCTCAACAACGAACTACCTTCCATAATGACAAGTCCACCATCCATTGGAGTATCAAAATCTCAACAACGAACTACCTTTCATAATGACAAGGCTACCATACATTGGAGTAACAAAATCTCAACAACAAACTACCTTCCATAATGACAAGGCTACCATCCATTGGAGTAACAAAATCTCAACAATGACCTACCTTCCATAATGACAAGGCTACCAGCCATTGGAGTAACAAAATCTCATCAATAAACTACCTTCCATAATGACAAGGCTATCATCCATTGGGGAAACAAAATCTCAACAATGAACTAAATTCCCTAATGACAAGGATACCATCCATTAGAGTAACAAAATCTCAACACCAAAATACCTTCCATAATGATAAGGCTACCATCCATTGGAGTAATAAAATCTCAAAAACAAACTACCATCCATAATTACAAGGCTACCATCAATTGGAGTAAAAAAATCTCAACAACAAACTACCTTCAATAATGACAAGGCAACCATCCATTGGAGTAACAAAATCTCAACAACAAACTACCTTCCATATTGACAAGGCTACAATCCATTGGAGTAACAAAATCTCAACAACGAACTACCTTCCATAATGACAAGTCCACCAACCATTGGAGTAACAAAATCTCAACAATGAACAACCTTCCATAATGAAAAGCCTACCATCCATTGGAGTAACAAAATCTCAACAAAGAACTACCTTCCATAGTGATAAGGCTACCATTGATTAGAGTAAAAAAATCTCAACAACGAACTACCTTCCATAATGACAAGGCTACCATCCATTGGAGTAATAATATCTCAACAACAAACTACCATCCATAATGACAAGGATACCATCCATTGGAGTAAAAAAATCTCAACAACGAACTACCTTCCAAATGACAAGGCTACCATCCATTCGAGTAATAAAATCTCAACAACAAACTACCATCCATTATGACAAGGATACCATCCATTGGAGTAAAAAAATCTCAACAATGAACTACCTTCCATAATGACAAGGCTATCATCCATTGGAGAAACAAAATCTCAACAATGAACTACCTTCCATAATGACAAGGCTATCATCCATTGGAGAAACAAAATCTCAACAATGAACTACCTTCCCTAATGACAAGCATACCATCCATTAGAGTAACAAAATCTCAACAACAAACTACCTTACATAATGACAAGGCTACCATCCATTGGAGTTAGAAAATCCCAAGAACGAACTACCTTCCATAATGACAAGGCTAACATCCATTGGAGTAAAAAAATCTCAACAACAAACTACCTTCCATAATGACAAGGCTACCATCCATTGGAGTAACAAAATCTCAACAACAAACTACCTTCTATAATGACAAGGCTACCATCTATTGGAGTAACAAAATCTCAACAAAGAACTACCTTCCATAGTGATAAGGCTACCATTGATTAGAGTAAAAAAATATCAACAACGAACTACCTTCCATAATGACAAGGCTACCATCCATTGGAGTAATAATATCTCAACAACAAATTACCATCCATAATGACAAGGATACCATCCATTGGAGTAAAAAAATCTCAACAACGAACTACCTTCCATAATGACAAGGCTACCATCCATTTGAGTAATAAAATCTCAACAACAAACTACCATCCATTATGACAAGGATACCATGCATTGGAGTAAAAAAATTTCAACAATGAACTACCTTCCATAATGACAAGGCTACCATCCATTGGAGTAACAAAATCTCAACAATTAACTACCATCCATAATGACAAGGCTACCAGCCATTGGAGTAACAAAATCTCAACAATGAACTACCTTCCATAATGACAAGGCTATCATCCATTGGAGAAACAAAATCTCAACAATGAACTACCTTCCCTAATGACAAGCATACCATCCATTAGAGTAACAAAATCTCAACAACAAACTACCTTACATAATGACAAGGCTACCATCCATTGGAGTAAGAAAATCCCAATAACGAACTACCTTCAATAACGACAAGGCTAACATCCATTGGAGTAACAAAATCTCAACAACAAACTACCTTCCATAATGACAAGGCTACCATCCATTAGAGTAACAAAATCTCAACAATGAACTACCTTCTATAATGACAAGGCTACCATTCATTGGAGTAACAAAATCTCAACAATGAACTACCTTCCATAATGACAAGGCTACCAGCCATTGGAGTAACAAAATCTCAACAATGAACTACCTTCCATAATGACAAGGCTATCATCCATTGGTGAAACAAAATCTCAACAATGAACTACCTTCCCTAATGCCAAGGATACCATCCATTAGAGTAACAAAATCTCAACAACAAACTACCTTACATAATGATAAGGCTACCAATCATTGGAGTAATAAAATCTCAACAACAAACTACCATCCATAATGACAAGGCTACCATCAATTGGAGTAACAAAATCTCAACAACAAACTACCTTCCATAATGACAAGGCTACCATCCATTGGAGTAAAAAAATCTCAACAACAATCTACCTTCCATATTGACAAGGCTACAATCCATTGGAGTAACAAAATCTCCACAACAAACTACCTTCCATATTGACAAGGCTACCATCCATTGGAGTAACAAAATCTCAACAACAAACTACCTTCCATAATGACAAGTCCACCATCCATTGGAGTAACAAAATATCAAAAATGAACTACCTTCCATAATAACAAGGCTACCATCCATTGGAGTAAGAAAATCCCAATAACGAACAACCTTCCATAATGACAAGGCTAACATCCATTGGATAACAAAATCTCAACAACAAACTACCTTCCATAATGACAAGGCTACCATCCATTGGAGTAACAAAATCTCAACAACGAACTACCTTCTATAATGACAAGAATACCATCAATTAGAGTAACAAAATCTCAACAACAAACTACCTTCCATAATGGCAAGGTTACCATCCATTGGAGTAATAAAATTTCAACAACAAACTACCATCCATAATGACAAGGCTACCATCCATTGGAGTAACAAAATCTCAACCACAAACTACCTTCCATAATGACAAGGCTACCATCCATTGGAGTAACAAAATCTCAACAACAATCTACCTTCCATATTGACAAGGCTACAATCCATTTGAGTAAAAAAATCTCAACAACAAACTACCTTCCATATTGACAAGGCTACAATCCATTGGAGTAACAAAATCTCAACAACAAACTACCTTCCATAATGACAAGTCCACCATCCATTGGAGTAACAAAATATCAAAAACGAACTACCTTACATAATGACAAGGCTACCATCCATTGGAGTAAGAAAATCCCAATAACGAACTACCTTCAATAATGACAAGGCTAACATCCATTGGAGTATCAAAATCTCAACAACAAACTACCTTCCATAATGACAAGGCTACCATCCATTGGAGTAACAAAATCTCAACAACGAACTACCTTCTATAATGACAAGGCTACCATCCATTGGAGTAACAAAATCTCAACAATGAACTACCTTCCATAATGACAAGGCTACCAGCCATTGGAGTAACAAAATCTCAACAATGAACTACCTTCCATAATGACAAGGCTATCATCCATTGGTGAAACAAAATCTCAACAATGAACTACCTTCCCTAATGCCAAGGATACCATCCATTAGAGTAACAAAATCTCAACAACAAACTACCTTACATAATGATAAGGCTACCAATCATTGGAGTAATAAAATCTCAACAACAAACTACCATCCATAATGACAAGGCTACCATCAATTGGAGTAACAAAATCTCAACAACAAACTACCTTCTATAATGACAAGGCTACCATCTATTGGAGTAACAAAATCTCAACAAAGAACTACCTTCCATAGTGATAAGGCTACCATTGATTAGAGTAAAAAAATCTCAACAACGAACTACCTTCCATAATGACAAGGCTACCATCCATTGGAGTAATAATATCTCAACAACAAATTACCATCCATAATGACAAGGATACCATCCATTGGAGTAAAAAAATCTCAACAACGAACTACCTTCCATAATGACAAGGCTACCATCCATTTGAGTAATAAAATCTCAACAACAAACTACCATCCATTATGACAAGGATACCTTGCATTGGAGTAAAAAAAGTTCAACAATGAACTACCTTCCATAATGACAAGGCTACCATCCATTGGAGTAACAAAATCTCAACAATTAACTACCATCCATAATGACAAGGCTACCAGCCATTGGAGTAACAAAATCTCAACAATGAACTACCTTCCATAATGACAAGGCTATCATCCATTGGAGAAACAAAATCTCAACAATGAACTACCTTCCCTAATGACAAGCATACCATCCATTAGAGTAACAAAATCTCAACAACAAACTACCTTACATAATGACAAGGCTACCATCCATTGGAGTAAGAAAATCCCAATAACGAACTACCTTCGATAATGACAAGGCTAACATCCATTGGAGTAACAAAATCTCAACAACAAACTACCTTCCATAATGACAAGGCTACCATCCATTGGAGTAACAAAATCTCAACAACGAACTACCTTCTATAATGACAAGGCTACCATCCATTGGAGTAACAAAATCTCAACAATGAACTACCTTCCATAATGACAAGGCTACCAGCCATTGGAGTAACAAAATCTCAACAATGAACTACCTTCCATAATGACAAGGCTATCATCCATTGGTGAAACAAAATCTCAACAATGAACTACCTTCCCTAATGCCAAGGATACCATCCATTAGAGTAACAAAATCTCAACAACAAACTACCTTACATAATGATAAGGCTACCAATCATTGGAGTAATAAAATCTCAACAACAAACTACCATCCATAATGACAAGGCTACCATCAATTGGAGTAACAAAATCTCAACAACAAACTACCTTCCATAATGACAAGGCTACCATCCATTGGAGTAAAAAAATCTCAACAACAATCTACCTTCCATATTGACAAGGCTACAATCCATTGGAGTAACAAAATCTCAACAACAAACTACCTTCCATATTGACAAGGCTACAATCCATTGGAGTAACAAAATCTCAACAACAAACTACCTTCCATAATGACAAGTCCACCATCCATTGGAGTAACAAAATATCAAAAATGAACTACCTTCCATAATAACAAGGCTACCATCCATTGGAGTAAGAAAATCCCAATAACGAACAACCTTCCATAATGACAAGGCTAACATCCATTGGATAACAAAATCTCAACAACAAACTACCTTCCATAATGACAAGGCTACCATCCATTGGAGTAACAAAATCTCAACAACGAACTACCTTCTATAATGACAAGAATACCATCAATTAGAGTAACAAAATCTCAACAACAAACTACCTTCCATAATGGCAAGGTTACCATCCATTGGAGTAATAAAATTTCAACAACAAACTACCATCCATAATGACAAGGCTACCATCCATTGGAGTAACAAAATCTCAACCACAAACTACCTTCCATAATGACAGGGCTACCATCCATTGGAGTAACAAAATCTCAACAACAATCTACCTTCCATATTGACAAGGCTACAATCCATTTGAGTAAAAAAATCTCAACAACAAACTACCTTCCATATTGACAAGGCTACAATCCATTGGAGTAACAAAATCTCAACAACAAACTACCTTCCATAATGACAAGTCCACCATCCATTGGAGTAACAAAATATCAAAAACGAACTACCTTACATAATGACAAGGCTACCATCCATTGGAGTAAGAAAATCCCAATAACAAACTACCTTCAATAATGACAAGGCTAACATCCATTGGAGTATCAAAATCTCAACAACAAACTACCTTCCATAATGACAAGGCTACCATCCATTGGAGTAACAAAATCTCAACAACGAACTACCTTCTATAATGACAAGGCTACCATCCATTGGAGTAACAAAATCTCAACAATGAACTACCTTCCATAATGACAAGGCTACCAGCCATTGGAGTAACAAAATCTCAACAATGAACTACCTTCCATAATGACAAGGCTATCATCCATTGGTGAAACAAAATCTCAACAATGAACTAAATTCCCTAATGCCAAGGATACCATCCATTAGAGTAACAAAATCTCAACAACAAACTACCTTACATAATGATAAGGCTACCAATCATTGGAGTAATAAAATCTCAACAACAAACTACCATCCATAATGACAAGGCTACCATCAATTGGAGTAACAAAATCTCAACAACAAACTACCTTCCATAATGACAAGGCTACCATCCATTGGAGTAAAAAAATATCAACAACAATCTACCTTCCATATTGACAAGGCTACAATCCATTGGAGTAACAAAATCTCAACAACAAACTACCTTCCATATTGACAAGGCTACAATCCATTGGAGTAACAAAATCTCAACAACAAACTACCTTCCATAATGACAAGTCCACCATCCATTGGAGTAACAAAATATCAAAAATGAACTACCTTCCATAATAACAAGGCTACCATCCATTGGAGTAAGAAAATCCCAATAACGAACAACCTTCCATAATGACAAGGCTAACATCCATTGGATAACAAAATCTCAACAACAAACTACCTTCCATAATGACAAGGCTACCATCCATTGGAGTAACAAAATCTCAACAACGAACTACCTTCTATAATGACAAGGATACCATCAATTAGAGTAACAAAATCTCAACAACAAACTACCTTCCATAATGGCAAGGTTACCATCCATTGGAGTAATAAAATTTCAACAACAAACTACCATCCATAATGACAAGGCTACCATCCATTGGAGTAACAAAATCTCAACCACAAACTACCTTCCATAATGACAGGGCTACCATCCATTGGAGTAACAAAATCTCAACAACAATCTACCTTCCATATTGACAAGGCTACAATCCATTTGAGTAAAAAAATCTCAACAACAAACTGCCTTCCATATTGACAAGGCTACAATCCATTGGAGTAACAAAATCTCAACAACAAACTACCTTCCATAATGACAAGTCCACCATCCATTGGAGTAACAAAATATCAAAAATGAACTACCTTCCATAATAACAAGGCTACCATCCATTGGAGTAAGAAAATCCCAATAACGAACTACCTTCAATAATGACAAGGCTAACATCAATTGGAGTAACAAAATCTCAACAACAAACTACCTTCCATAATGACAACGCTACCATCCATTGGAGTAAGAAAATCTCAACAACGAACTACCTTCTATAATGACAAGGCTACCATCCATTGGAGTAACAAAATCTCAACAATGAACTACCTTCCATAATGACAAGGCTACCAGCCATTGGAGTAACAAAATCTCAACAATGAACTACCTTCCATAATGACAAGGCTATCATCCATTGGTGAAACAAAATCTCAACAATGAACTACCTTCCCTAATGCCAAGGATACCATCCATTAGAGTAACAAAATCTCAACAACAAACTACCTTACATAATGATAAGGCTACCAATCATTGGAGTAATAAAATCTCAACAACAAACTACCATCCATAATGACAAGGCTACCATCAATTGGAGTAACAAAATCTCAACAACAAACTACCTTCCATAATGACAAGGCTACCATCCATTGGAGTAAAAAAATCACAACAACAATCTACCTTCCATATTGACAAGGCTACAATCCATTGGAGTAACAAAATCTCAACAACAAACTACCTTCCATATTGACAAGGCTACAATCCATTGGAGTAACAAAATCTCAACAACAAACTACCTTCCATAATGACAAGTCCACCATCCATTGGAGTAACAAAATATCAAAAATGAACTACCTTCCATAATAACAAGGCTACCATCCATTGGAGTAAGAAAATCCCAATAACGAACAACCTTCCATAATGACAAGGCTAACATCCATTGGATAACAAAATCTCAACAACAAACTACCTTCCATAATGACAAGGCTACCATCCATTGGAGTAACAAAATCTCAACAACGAACTACCTTCTATAATGACAAGGATACCATCAATTAGAGTAACAAAATCTCAACAACAAACTACCTTCCATAATGGCAAGGTTACCATCCATTGGAGTAATAAAATTTCAACAACAAACTACCATCCATAATGACAAGGCTACCATCCATTGGAGTAACAAAATCTCAACCACAAACTACCTTCCATAATGACAGGGCTACCATCCATTGGAGTAACAAAATCTCAACAACAATCTACCTTCCATATTGACAAGGCTACAATCCATTTGAGTAAAAAAATCTCAACAACAAACTACCTTCCATATTGACAAGGCTACAATCCATTGGAGTAACAAAATCTCAACAACAAACTACCTTCCATAATGACAAGTCCACCATCCATTGGAGTAACAAAATATCAAAAATGAACTACCTTCCATAATAACAAGGCTACCATCCATTGGAGTAAGAAAATCCGAATAACGAACTACCTTCAATAATGACAAGGCTAACATCCATTGGAGTAACAAAATCTCACAACAAACTACCTTCCATAATGACAAGGCTACCATCCATTGGAGTAACAAAATCTCAACAACAAACTACCTTCTATAATGACAAGGATACCATCAATTAGAGTAACAAAATCTCAACAACAAACTACCTTCCATAATGGCAAGGTTACCATCCATTGGAGTAATAAAATTTCAACAACAAACTACCATCCATAATGACAAGGCTACCATCCATTGGAGTAACAAAATCTCAACCACAAACTACCTTCCATAATGACAGGGCTACCATCCATTGGAGTAACAAAATCTCAACAACAATCTACCTTCCATATTGACAAGGCTACAATCCATTTGAGTAAAAAAATCTCAACAACAAACAGCCTTCCATATTGACAAGGCTACAATCCATTGGAGTAACAAAATCTCAACAACAAACTACCTTCCATAATGACAAGTCCACCATCCATTGGAGTAACAAAATATCAAAAATGAACTACCTTCCATAATAACAAGGCTACCATCCATTGGAGTAAGAAAATCCCAATAACGAACTACCTTCAATAATGACAAGGCTAACATCAATTGGAGTAACAAAATCTCAACAACAAACTACCTTCCATAATGACAACGCTACCATCCATTGGAGTAAGAAAATCTCAACAACGAACTACCTTCTATAATGACAAGGCTACCATCCATTGGAGTAACAAAATCTCAACAATGAACTACCTTCCATAATGACAAGGCTACCAGCCATTGGAGTAACAAAATCTCAACAATGAACTACCTTCCATAATGACAAGGCTATCATCCATTGGTGAAACAAAATCTCAACAATGAACTACCTTCCCTAATGCCAAGGATACCATCCATTAGAGTAACAAAATCTCAACAACAAACTACCTTACATAATGATAAGGCTACCAATCATTGGAGTAATAAAATCTCAACAACAAACTACCATCCATAATGACAAGGCTACCATCAATTGGAGTAACAAAATCTCAACAACAAACTACCTTCCATAATGACAAGGCTACCATCCATTGGAGTAAAAAAATCACAACAACAATCTACCTTCCATATTGACAAGGCTACAATCCATTGGAGTAACAAAATCTCAACAACAAACTACCTTCCATATTGACAAGGCTACAATCCATTGGAGTAACAAAATCTCAACAACAAACTACCTTCCATAATGACAAGTCCACCATCCATTGGAGTAACAAAATATCAAAAATGAACTACCTTCCATAATAACAAGGCTACCATCCATTGGAGTAAGAAAATCCCAATAACGAACAACCTTCCATAATGACAAGGCTAACATCCATTGGATAACAAAATCTCAACAACAAACTACCTTCCATAATGACAAGGCTACCATCCATTGGAGTAACAAAATCTCAACAACGAACTACCTTCTATAATGACAAGGATACCATCAATTAGAGTAACAAAATCTCAACAACAAACTACCTTCCATAATGGCAAGGTTACCATCCATTGGAGTAATAAAATTTCAACAACAAACTACCATCCATAATGACAAGGCTACCATCCATTGGAGTAACAAAATCTCAACCACAAACTACCTTCCATAATGACAGGGCTACCATCCATTGGAGTAACAAAATCTCAACAACAATCTACCTTCCATATTGACAAGGCTACAATCCATTTGAGTAAAAAAATCTCAACAACAAACTACCTTCCATATTGACAAGGCTACAATCCATTGGAGTAACAAAATCTCAACAACAAACTACCTTCCATAATGACAAGTCCACCATCCATTGGAGTAACAAAATATCAAAAATGAACTACCTTCCATAATAACAAGGCTACCATCCATTGGAGTAAGAAAATCCGAATAACGAACTACCTTCAATAATGACAAGGCTAACATCCATTGGAGTAACAAAATCTCACAACAAACTACCTTCCATAATGACAAGGCTACCATCCATTGGAGTAACAAAATCTCAACAACGAACTACCTTCTATAATGACAAGGCTACCATCCATTGGAGTAACAAAATCTTAACAATGAACTAACTTCCATAATGACAAGGCTACCAGCCATTGGAGTAACAAAATCTCAATAATGAACTACCTTCCATAATGACAAGGCTATCATCCATTGGTGAAACAAAATCTCAACAATGAACTACCTTCCCTAATGCCAAGGATACCATCCATTAGAGTAACAAAATCTCAACAACAAACTACCTTACATAATGATAAGGCTACCAATCATTGGAGTAATAAAATCTCAACAACAAACTACCATCCATAATGACAAGGCTACCATCAATTGGAGTAACAAAATCTCAACAACAAACTACCTTCCATAATGACAAGACTACCATCCATTGGAGTAAAAAAATCTCAACAACAATCTACCTTCCATATTGACAAGGCTACAATCCATTGGAGTAACAAAATCTCAACAACAAACTACCTTCCATATTGACAAGGCTACAATCCATTGGAGTAACAAAATCTCAACAACAAACTACCTTCCATAATGACAAGTCCACCATCCATTGGAGTAACAAAATATCAAAAATGAACTACCTTCCATAATAACAAGGCTACCATCCATTGGAGTAAGAAAATCCCAATAACGAACAACCTTCCATAATGACAAGGCTAACATCCATTGGATAACAAAATCTCAACAACAAACTACCTTCCATAATGACAAGGCTACCATCCATTGGAGTAACAAAATTTCAACAACAAACTACCATCCATAATGACAAGGCTACCATCCATTGGAGTAACAAAATCTCAACCACAAACTACCTTCCATAATGACAGGGCTACCATCCATTGGAGTAACAAAATCTCAACAACAATCTACCTTCCATATTGACAAGGCTACAATCCATTTGAGTAAAAAAATCTCAACAACAAACTACCTTCCATATTGACAAGGCTACAATCCATTGGAGTAACAAAATCTCAACAACAAACTACCTTCCATAATGACAAGTCCACCATCCATTGGAGTAACAAAATATCAAAAATGAACTACCTTCCATAATAACAAGGCTACCATCCATTGGAATAAGAAAATCCGAATAACGAACTACCTTCAATAATGACAAGGCTAACATCCATTGGAGTAACAAAATCTCACAACAAACTACCTTCCATAATGACAAGGCTACCATCCATTGGAGTAACAAAATCTCAACAACGAACTACCTTCTATAATGACAAGGCTACCATCCATTGGAGTAACAAAATCTTAACAATGAACTACCTTCCATAATGACAAGGCTACCAGCCATTGGAGTAACAAAATCTCAACAATGAACTACCTTCCATAATGACAAGGCTATCATCCATTGGTGAAACAAAATCTCAACAATGAAGTACCTTCCCTAATGCCAAGGATACCATCCATTAGAGTAACAAAATCTCAACAACAAACTACCTTACATAATGATAAGGCTACCAATCATTGGAGTAATAAAATCTCAACAACAAACTACCATCCATAATGACAAGGCTACCATCAATTGGAGTAACAAAATCTCAACAACAAACTACCTTCCATAATGACAAGGCTACCATCCATTGGAGTAAAAAAATCTCAACAACAATCTACCTTCCATATTGACAAGGCTACAATCCATTGGAGTAACAAAATCTCAACAACAAACTACCTTCCATATTGACAAGGCTACAATCCATTGGAGTAACAAAATCTCAACAACAAACTACCTTCAATAATGACAAGTCCACCATCCATTGGAGTAACAAAATATCAAAAATGAACTACCTTCCATAATAACAAGGCTACCATCCATTGGAGTAAGAAAATCCTAATAACGAACAACCTTCCATAATGACAAGGCTAACATCCATGGGATAACAAAATCTCAACAACAAACTACCATCCATAATGACAAGGCTACCATCCATTGGAGTAACAAAATCTCAACAACGAACTACCTTCTATAATGACAAGGATACCATCAATTAGAGTAACAAAATCTCAACAACAAACTACCTTCCATAATGGCAAGGTTACCATCCATTGGAGTAATAAAATTTCAACAACAAACTACCATCCATAATGACAAGGCTACCATCCATTGGAGTAACAAAATCTCAACCACAAACTACCTTCCATAATGACAGGGCTACCATCCATTGGAGTAACAAAATCTCAACAACAATCTACCTTCCATATTGACAAGGCTACAATCCATTTGAGTAAAAAAATCTCAACAACAAACTACCTTCCATATTGACAAGGCTACAATCCATTGGAGTAACAAAATCTCAACAACAAACTACCTTCCATAATGACAAGTCCACCATCCATTGGAGTAACAAAATATCAAAAATGAACTACCTTCCATAATAACAAGGCTACCATCCATTGGAGTAAGAAAATCCGAATAACGAACTACCTTCAATAATGACAAGGCTAACATCCATTGGAGTAACAAAATCTCACAACAAACTACCTTCCATAATGACAAGGCTACCATCCAATGGAGTAACAAAATCTCAACAACGAACTACCTTCTATAATGACAAGGCTACCATCCATTGGAGTAACAAAATCTTAACAATGAACTACCTTCCATAATGACAAGGCTACCAGCCATTGGAGTAACAAAATCTCAACAATGAACTACCTTCCATAATGACAAGGCTATCATCCATTGGTGAAACAAAATCTCAACAATGAACTACCTTCCCTAATGCCAAGGATACCATCCATTAGAGTAACAAAATCTCAACAACAAACTACCTTACATAATGATAAGGCTACCAATCATTGGAGTAATAAAATCTCAACAACAAACTACCATCCATAATGACAAGGCTACCATCAATTGGAGTAACAAAATCTCAACAACAAACTACCTTCCATAATGACAAGGCTACCATCCATTGGAGTAAAAAAATCTCAACAACAATCTACCTTCCATATTGACAAGGCTACAATCCATTGGAGTAACAAAATCTCAACAACAAACTACCTTCCATATTGACAAGGCTACAATCCATTGGAGTAACAAAATCTCAACAACAAACTACCTTCCATAATGACAAGTCCACCATCCATTGGAGTAACAAAATATCAAAAATGAACTACCTTCCATAATAACAAGGCTACCATCCATTGGAGTAAGAAAATCCTAATAACGAACAACCTTCCATAATGACAAGGCTAACATCCATTGGATAACAAAATCTCAACAACAAACTACCATCCATAATGACAAGGCTACCATCCATTGGAGTAACAAAATCTCAACAACGAACTACCTTCTATAATGACAAGGATACCATCAATTAGAGTAACAAAATCTCAACAACAAACTACCTTCCATAATGGCAAGGTTACCATCCATTGGAGTAATAAAATTTCAACAACAAACTACCATCCATAATGACAAGGCTACCATCCATTGGAGTAACAAAATCTCAACCATAAACTACCTTCCATAATGACAGGGCTACCATCCATTGGAGTAACAAAATCTCAACAACAATCTACCTTCCATATTGACAAGGCTACAATCCATTTGAGTAAAAAAATCTCAACAACAAACTACCTTTCATATTGACAAGGCTACAATCCATTGGAGTAACAAAATATCAACAACAAACTACCTTCCATAATGACAAGTCCACCATCCATTGGAGTAACAAAATATCAAAAATGAACTACCTTCCATAATAACAAGGCTACCATCCATTGGAGTAAGAAAATCCCAATAACGAACAACCTTCCATAATGACAAGGCTAACATCCATTGGATAACAAAATCTCAACAACAAACTACCTTCCATAATGACAAGGCTACCATCCATTGGAGTAACAAAATCTCAACAACGAACTACCTTTTATAATGACAAGGATACCATCAATTAGAGTAACAAAATCTCAACAACAAACTACCTTCCATAATGGCAAGGTTACCATCCATTGGAGTAATAAAATTTCAACAACAAACTACCATCCATAATGACAAGGCTACCATCAATTGGAGTAACAAAATCTCAAGAAAGAACTACCTTCCATAGTGATAAGGCTACCATTGATTAGAGTAAAAAAATATCAACAACGAACTACCTTCCATAATGACAAGGCTACCATCCATTGGAGTAATAATATCTCAACAACAAACTACCATCCATAATGAAAAGGATACCATCCATTGGAGTAAAAAAATCTCAACAACGAACTACCTTCCATAATGACAAGGCTACCATCCATTTGAGTAATAAAATCTCAACAACAAACTACTATCCATTATGAAAAGGATACCATCCATTGGAGTAAAAAAAAATCAACAATGAACTACCTTCCACAATGACAAGGCTACCATCCAATGGAATAACAAAATCTCAACAATGAACTACCATCCATAATGACAAGGCTACCATCCATTGGAGTAACAAAATCTCAACAATGAACTACCTTCCCTAATGACAAGGATACCATCCATTAGAGTAACAAAATCTCAACAACAAACTACCTTCCATAATGACAAGGCTACCATCCACTGGAGTAAAAAAATCTCAACAACAATCTACCTTCCATATTGACAAGGCTACAATCCATTAGAGTAACAAAATCTCAACAACGAACTACCTTCCATAATGAAAAGGCTACCATCCATTGGAGTAATAATATCTCATAAACAAACTACCATCCATAATGACAAGGATACCATCCATTGGAGTAAAAAAATCTCAACAACGAACTACCTTCCATAATGACAAGCCTATCATCCATTTGAGTAATAAAATCTCAACAACAAACTACCATCCATTATGACAAGGATACCATCCATTGGAGTAAAAAAATCTCAACAATGAACTACCTTCCATAATGAAAAGGCTACCATCCATTGGAGTAACAAAATCTCAACAATGAACTACCATTCATAATGACAAGGCTACCAGCCATTGGAGTAACAAAATCTCAACAATGAACTACCTTCCATAATGACAAGGCAATCATCCATTGGAGAAACAAAATCTCAACAATGAACTACCTTCCCTAATGACAAGGATACCATCCATTAGAGTAACCAAATATCAACAACAAACTACCTTACATAATGACAAGGCTACCATCCATTGGAGTAAGAAAATTCCAATAACGAACTACCTTCAATAATGACAAGGCTAACATCCATTGGAGTAACAAAATCTCAACAACAAACTACCTTCCATAATGACAAGGCTACCATCCATTGGAGTAAAAAAATCTCAACAACAAACTACCTTCTATAATGACAAGGCTACCATCCATTGGAGTAACAAAATCTCAACAATGAACTACCTTCCATAATGACAAGGCTACCAGCCATTGGAGTAAAAAAATCTCAACAATGAACTACCTTCCATAATGACAAGGCTATCATCCATTGGAGAAACAAAATCTCAACAATGAACTACCTTCCCTAATGACAAGGATACCATCCATTAGAGTAACAAAATCTCAACAAAAAACTACCTTACATAATGATAAGGCTACCATCCATTGGAGTAATAAAATCTCAACAACAAACTACCATCCATAATGACAAGCCTACCATCAATTGGAGTAACAAAATCTCAACAACAAACTACCTTCCATATTGACAAGGCTACAATCCATTAGAGTAACAAAATCTCAACAATAAACTACCTTCCACAATGAAAACTCCACCATCCATTGGAGTAACAAAATATCAAAAATGAACTACCTTCCATAATAACAAGGCTACCATCCATTGGAGTAAGAAAATCCCAATAAAGAACAACCTTCCATAATGACAAGGCTAACATCCATTGGATAACAAAATCTCAACAACAAAGTACCTTCCATAATGACAAGGCTACCATCCATTGGAGTAACAAAATCTTAACAACGAACTACCTTCTATAATGACAAGGATACCATCAATTAGAGTAACAAAATCTCAACAACAAACTACCTTCCATAATGGCAAGGTTACCATCCATTGGAGTAATAAAATTTCAACAACAACCTACCATCCATAATGACAAGGCTACAATCCATTGGAGTAACAAAATCTCAACAACAAACTACCTTCCATATTGACAAGGCTACAATCCATTGGAGTAACAAAATCTCAACAACAAACTACCTTCCATAATGAAAGGCTACCATCCATTGGAGTAACAAAATCTCAACAACAAACTACCTTCTATAATGACAAGGATACCATCAATTAGAGTAACAAAATCTCAACAACAAACTACCTTCCACAATGGCAAGGTTACCATGCATTGGAGTAATAAAATTTCAACAACAAACTACCATCCATAATGACAAGGCTACCATCAATTGGAGTAACAAAATCTCAACAAAGAACTACCTTCCATAGTGATAAGGCTACCATTGATTAGAGTAAAAAAATCTCAACAACGAACTGCCTTCCATAATGATAAGGCTATCATCCATTGGAGAAACAAAATCTCAACAATGAACTAAATTCCCTAATGACAAGGATACCATCCATTAGAGTAACAAAATCTCAACACCAAAATACCTTCCATAATGACAAGGATACCATCCATTAGAGTAACAAAATTTCAACAACAAACTACCTTCCACAATGGCAAGGTTACCATGCATTGGAGTAATAAAATTTAAACAACAAACTACCATCCATAATGACAAGGCTAACATCAATTGGAGTAACAAAATCTCAACAAAGAACTACCTTCCATAGTGATAAGGCTACCATTGATTAGAGTAAAAAAATCTCAACAACGAACTACCTTCCATAATGACAAGGCTATCATCCATTGGAGAAACAAAATCTCAACAATGAACTAAATTCCCTAATGACAAGGATACCATCCATTAGAGTAACAAAATCTCAACACCAAAATACCTTCCATAATGATAAGGCTACCATCCATTGGAGTAATAAAATCTCAAAAACAAACTACCATCCATAATTACAAGGCTACCATCAATTGGAGTAACAAAATCTCAACAACAAACTACCTTCAATAATGACAAGGCAACCATCCATTGGAGTAACAAAATCTCAACAACAAACTACCTTCCATATTGACAAGGCTACAATCCATTGGAGTAACAAAACCTCAACAACGAACTACCTTCCATAATGACAAGTCCACCAACCATTGGAGTAACAAAATCTCAACAATGAACTACCTTCCAAAATGAAAAGCCTACCATCCATTGGAGTAACAAAATCTCAACAAAGAACTACCTTCCATAGTGATAAGGCTACCATTGATTAGAGTAAAAAAATCTCAACAACGAACTACCTTCCATAATGACAAGGCTACCATCCATTGGAGTAATAATATCTCAACAACAAACTACCATCCATAATGACAAGGATACCATCCATTGGAGTAAAAAAATCTCAACAACGAACTACCTTCCATAATGACAAGGCTACCATCCATTTGAGTAATAAAATCTCAACAACAAATTACCATCCATTATGACAAGGATACCATCCATTGGAGTAAAAAAATCTCAACAATGAACTACCTTCCATAATGACAAGGCTACCATCCATTGGAGTAACAAAATCTCAACAATGAACTACCATCCATAATGACAAGGCTACCAGCCATTGGAGTAACAAAATCTCAACAATGAACTACCTTCCATAATGACAAGGCTATCATCCATTGGAGAAACAAAATCTCAACAATGAACTACCTTCCCTAATGACAAGCATACCATCCATTAGAGTAACAAAATATCAACAACAAACTACCTTACATAATGACAAGGCTACCATCCATTGGAGTTAGAAAATCCCAAGAACGAACTACCTTCCATAATGACAAGGCTAACATCCATTGGAGTAAAAAAATCTCAACAACAAACTACCTTCCATAATGACAAGGCTACCATCCATTGGAGTAACAAAATCTCAACAACGAACTACCATCCATAATGACAAGGCTACCATCTATTGGAGTAACAAAATCTCAACAAAGAACTACCTTCCATAGTGATAAGGCTACCATTGATTAGAGTAAAAAAATCTCAACAACGAACTACCTTCCATAATGACAAGGCTACCATCCATTGGAGTAATAATATCTCAACAACAAATTACCATCCATAATGACAAGGATACCATCCATTGGAGTAAAAAAATCTCAACAACGAACTACCTTCCATAATGACAAGGCTACCATCCATTTGAGTAATAAAATCTCAACAACAAACTACTATCCATTATGATTGGATACCATCCATTGGAGTAAAAAAATCTCAACAATGAACTACCTTCCACAATGACAAGGCTACCATCCATTGGAATAACAAAATCTCAACAATGAACTACCATCCATAATGACAAGGCTACCAGCCATTGGAGTAACAAAATCTCAACAATGAACTACCTTCCATAATGACAAGGCTATCATCCATTGGAGAAACAAAATCTCAACGATGAACTACCTTCCCTAATGACAAGGATACCATCCATTAGAGTAACAAAATCTCAACAACAAACTACCTTACATGCTGACAAGGCTACCATCCATTGGAGTAAGAAAATCCCAATAACGAACTACCTTCAATAATGACAAGGCTAACATCCATTGGAGTAACAAAATCTCAACAACAAACTACCTTCCATAATGACAAGGCTACCATCCATTGGAGTAACAAAATCTCTACAACGAACTACCTTCTATAATGACAAGGCTACCATCCATTGAAGTAACAAAATCTCAACAATGAACTACCTTCCAGAATGACAAGGCTACCAGCCATTGGAGTAACAAAATCTCAACAATGAACTACCTTCCATAATGACAAGGCTATCATCCATTGGTGAAACAAAATCTCAACAATGAACTACCTTCCCTAATGACATGGATACCATCGATTAGAGTAACAAAATCTCAACAACAAACTACCTTACATAATGATAAGGCTACCAATCATTGGAGTAATGAAATATCAACAACAAACTACCATTTATAATGACAAGGCTACCATCAATTGGAGTAACAAAATCTCAACAAAGAACTACCTTCCATAGTGATAAGGCTACCATTGATTAGAGTAAAAAAATCTCAACAACGAACTACCTTCCATAATGACAAGGCTACCATCCATTGGAGTAATAATATCTCAACAACAAACTACCATCCATAATGACAAGGATACCATCCATTGTAGTAAAAAAATCTCAACAACGAACTACCTTCCATAATGACAAGGCTACCATCCATTTGAGTAATAAAATCTCAACAACAAACTACTATCCATTATGACAAGGATACCATCCATTGGAGTAAAAAAATCTCAACAATGAACTACCTTCCACAATGACAAGGCTACCATCCATTGGAATAACAAAATCTCAACAATGAACTACCATCCATAATGACAAGGCTTTCAGCCATTGGAGTAACAAAATCTCAACAATTAACTACCTTCCATAATGACAAGGCTATCATCCATTGGAGAAACAAAATCTCAACGATGAACTACCTTCCCTAATGACAAGGATACCATCCATTAGAGTAACAAAATCTCAACAACAAACTACCTTACATGCTGACAAGGCTACCATCCATTGGAGTAAGAAAATCCAAATAACGAACTACCTTCAATAATGACAAGGCTAACATCCATTGGAGTAAAAAAATCTCAACAACAAACTACCTTCCATAATGACAAGGCTACCATTCATTGGAGTAACAAAATCTCAACAACGAACTACCTTCTATAATGACAAGGCTACCATCCATTGGAGTAACAAAATCTCAACAATGAACTACCTTCCATAATGACAAGGCTACCAGCCATTGGAGTAACAAAATCTCAACAATGAACTACCTTCCATAATGACAAGGCTGTCATCCCTTGGAGAAACAAAATGTCAACAATGAACTACCTTCCCTAATGACAAGGATACCATCCATTAGAGTAACAAAATCTCAACAACAAACTACCTTACATAATGATAAGGCTACCATCCATTGGAGTAATAAAATCTCAACAACAAACTTCCATCCATAATGACAAGGCTACCATCAATTGGAGTAACAAAATCTCAACAACAAACTACCTTCCATAATGACAAGGCTACCATCCATTGGAGTAACAAAATCTCAACAACAAACTACCTTCCATAATGACAAGGCTACCATCCATTGGAGTAAAAAAATCTCAACAACAATCTACCTTCCATAATGACAAGGCTACCATCCATTGGAGTAACAAAATCTCAACAACGAACTACCTTCTATAATGACAAGGCTACCAACCATTGGAGTAACAAAATATCAACAACGAACTACATTTCATAATGACAAGGCTACCATCCATTAGAGTAACAAAATCTCAACAACGAACTACATTCCATAATGACAAGGCTACCATCCATTAGAGTAACAAAATCTCAACAATGAACTACCTTCCCTAATGACAAGGATACCATCCATTAGAGTAACAAAATCTCAACAAAAAACTACCTTACATAATGATAAGGCTACCATCCATTGGAGTAATAAAATCTCAACAACAAACAACCATCCATAATTACAAGGCTATCATTAATTGGAGTAACAAAATCTCAACAACAAACTACCTTTCATATTGACAATGCTACAATCCATTGGAGTAACAACATCTCAACAACAAACTACCTTCCATAATGACAAGTCCAACATCCGTTGGAGTAACAAAATCTCAACAACGAACTACCTTCCATAATGACAAGGCTACCATTCATTAGAGTAACAAAATCTAAACAACGAACTACCATCCATAATGATAAGGATACCATCTTGGAGTAAAACAATCTCAACAACGAACTACCTTCCATAATGACAAGGCTACCATCCATTGGAGTAATAATATCTCAACAACAAACTACCATCCATAATGACAAGGATACCATCGATTGGAGTAAAAAAATCTCAACAACGAACTACCTTCCATAATGACAAGGCTATAATCCATTGTAGTAATAAAATCTCAACAACGAACTACCTTCCATAATGACAAGTCAACCAACCATTGGAATAACAAAATCTCAACAATGAACTACCTTCCATAATGACAAAGCTACCATACATTGGAGTAAAAAAATCTCAACAACGAACTACCTTTCATCATGACAAGGCTACCATCCATTGGAGTAACAAAATATAAAAAATCAACTACCTTCCATAATAACAAGGCTACCATCCATTGGAGTAACAAAATCCCAATAACGAACTACCTTCCATAATGATAAGGCTAACATCCATTGGAGTAACAAAATCTCAACAAACAAACTACCTTCCATAATGACAAGGCTACCATCCATTGGAGTAACAAAATATCAACAACGAAATACCTTCCATAATGACAAGGCTAACATCCATTGGAGTAACAAAATCTCAACAACAAACTACCATCCATAATGACAAGGCTACCATCCATTGGAGTAACAAAATCACAACAACGAACTACCTTCCATAATGACAAGGCTACAATCAATTGGAGTAACAAAATCTCAACAACGAACTACCTTCCATAATGACAAGGCTACCATCCATTGGAGTAACAAAATCTCAACAATGAACTACCTTCCATAATGACATGGCTACCAGCCATTGGAGTAACAAAATCTCATCAATGAACTACCTTCCATAATGACAAGTCTATCATCCATTGGGGAAACAAAATCTCATCAATGAACTACCTTCCATAATGACAAGTCTATCAGCCATTAGAGTAACAAAATCTCAACAACAAAATACCTTCCATAATGATAAGGCTATCATCCATTGGAGTAATAAAATCTCAACAACAAACTATCATCCATATTTACAAAGCTACCATCAATTGGAGTAACAAAATCTCAACAACAAACTACCTTCCATAATGACAAGGCTACCATCCATTAGAGTAACAAAATCTCAACAACAAACTACCATCCCTATTGACAAGGCTACAATCCATTGAAGTAACAAAATCCCAAAAACAAATTACCTTCCATAATGACAAGTCCACCATCCATTGGAGTAACAAAATCTCAACAACGAACTACCTTCCATAATGAAAAGGCTACTATCCATTGGAGTAACAAAATCTCAAAAACGAACTACCTTCCATAATGACAAGGCTACCATCCATTGGAGTAATAATATCACAACAACAAACTACAATCCATAATGACAAGGATACCATCCATTGGAGTAAAAAAATCTCAACAACGAACTACCTTCCATAATGACAAGGCTACCATCCATTTGAGTAATAAAATCTCAACAATAAACTACCATCCATTATGACAAGGATACCATCCATTGGAGTAAAAAAATCTCAACAATGAACTACCTTCCACAATGACAAGTATACCATCCATTGGAGTAACAAAATCTCAACAACGAACTACCTTCCATAATGACAAAGCTACCATCAATTGGAGTAAAAAAATCTCAACAACGTACTTCCTTTCATACTTACAAGGCTACCATCCAATGGAGTAACAAAATCTCAACAACGAACTACCTTTCATAATGACAAGGCTACCATCCATTGGAGTAACAAAATATCAAAAATGAACTACCTTCCATAATAACAAGGCTACCATCCATTGGAGTAAGAAAATCCCAATAACGAACTACCTTCCATAATGACAAGGCTAACATCCATTGGAGTAACAAAATCTCAACAACAAACTACATTCCATAATGACAAGGCTACCATCCATTGGAGTAACCAAATCTCAACAACGAACTACCTTCTATAATGACAAGGATACCATCCATTAGAGTAACAAAATCTCAACAAAAAACTACCTTACATAATGATAAGGCTACCATCCATTGGAGTAATAAAATCTCAACAACAAACAACCATCCATAATTACAAGGCTACCATTAATTGGAGTAACAAAATCTCAACAACAAACTACCTTCCATATTGACAATGCTACAATCCATTGGAGTAACAACATCTCAACAACAAACTACCTTCCATAATGACATGTCCAACATCCGTTGGAGTAACAAAATCTCAACAACGAACTACCTTCCATAATGACAAGGCTACCATTCATTAGAGTAACAAAATCTAAACAACGAACTACCATCCATAATGATAAGGCTACCATCTTGGAGTAAAACAATCTCAACAACGAACTACCTTCCATAATGACAAGGCTACCATCCATTGGAGTAATAATATCTCAACAACAAACTACCATCCATAATGACAAGGATACCATCGATTGGAGTAAAAAAATCTCAACAACGAAACTACCTTCCATAATGACAAGGCTATAATCCATTGTAGTAATAAAATCTCAACAACGAACTACCTTCCATAATGACAAGTCAACCAACCATTGGAATAACAAAATCTCAACAATGAACTACCTTCCATAATGACAAAGCTACCATACATTGGAGTAACAAAATCACAACAACGAACTACCTTCCATAATGACAAGGCTACAATCAATTGGAGTAACAAAATCTCAACAACGAACTACCTTCCATAATGACAAGGCTACCATCCATTGGAGTAACAAAATCTCAACAATGAACTACCTTGCATAATGACATGGCTACCAGCCATTGGAGTAACAAAATCTCATCAATGAACTACCTTCCATAATGACAAGTCTATCATCCATTGGGGAAACAAAATCTCAACAATGAACTACATTCCCTAATAAAAATAATATCATCCATTAGAGTAACAAAATCTCAACAACAAAATACCTTCCATAATGATAAGGCTACCATCCATTGGAGTAATAAAATCTCAACAACAAACTATCATCCATATTTACAAAGCTACCATCAATTGGAGTAACAAAATCTCAACAACAAACTACCTTACATAATGACAAGGATACAATCGATTGGAGTAAAAAAATCTCAACAACGAACTACCTTCCATAATGACAAGGCTATAATCCATTGTAGTAATAAAATCTCAACAACGAACTACCTTCCATAATGACAAGTCTACCAACCATTGGAATAACAAAATCTCAACAATGAACTACCTTCCATAATGACAAAGCTACCATACATTGGAGTAAAAAAATCTCAACAACGAACTACCTTTAATCATGACAAGGCTACCATCCATTGGAGTAACAAAATATAAAAAATCAACTACCTTCCATAATAACAAGGCTACCATCCATTGGAGTAACAAAATCCCAATAACGAACTACCTTCCATAATGATAAGGCTAACATCCATTGGAGTAACAAAATCTCAACAAACAAACTACCTTCCATAATGACAAGGCTACCATCCATTGGAGTAACAAAATATCAACAACGAAATACCTTCCATAATGACAAGGCTAACATCCATTGGAGTAACAAAATCTCAACAACAAACTACCATCCATAATGACAAGGCTACCATCCATTGGAGTAACAAAATCTCAACAACGAACTAGCTTCCATAATGACAAGGCTACAATCAATTGGAGTAACAAAATCTGAACAACGAACTACCTTCCATAATGACAAGGCTACCATCCATTGGAGTAACAAAATCTCAACAATGAACTACCTTCCATAATGACATGGCTACCAGCCATTGGAGTAACAAAATCTCATCAATGAACTACCTTCCATAATGACAAGTCTATCATCCATTGGGGAAACAAAATCTCATCAATGAACTACCTTCCATAATGACAAGTCTATCAGCCATTAGAGTAACAAAATCTCAACAACAAAATACCTTCCATAATGATAAGGCTATCATCCATTGGAGTAATAAAATCTCAACAACAAACTATCATCCATATTTACAAAGCTACCATCAATTGGAGTAACAAAATCTCAACAACAAACTACCTTCCATAATGACAAGGCTACCATCCATTAGAGTAACAAAATCTCAACAACAAACTACCATCCCTATTGACAAGGCTACAATCCATTGAAGTAACAAAATCCCAAAAACAAACTACCTTCCATAATGACAAGTCCACCATCCATTGGAGTAACAAAATCTCAACAACGAACTACCTTCCATAATGAAAAGGCTACTATCCATTGGAGTAACAAAATCTCAAAAACGAACTACCTTCCATAATGACAAGGCTACCATCCATTGGAGTAATAATATCACAACAACAAACTACAATCCATAATGACAAGGATACCATCCATTGGAGTAAAAAAATCTCAACAACGAACTACCTTCCATAATGACAAGGCTACCATCCATTTGAGTAATAAAATCTCAACAATAAACTACCATCCATTATGACAAGGATACCATCCATTGGAGTAAAAAAATCTAAACAATGAACTACCTTCCACAATGACAAGTATACCATCCATTGGAGTAACAAAATCTCAACAACGAACTACCTTCCATAATGACAAAGCTACCATCAATTGGAGTAAAAAAATCTCAACAACGTACTTCCTTTCATACTTACAAGGCTACCATCCAATGGAGTAACAAAATCTCAACAACGAACTACCTTTCATAATGACAAGGCTACCATCCATTGGAGTAACAAAATATCAAAAATGAACTACCTTCCATAATAACAAGGCTACCATCCATTGGAGTAAGAAAATCCCAATAACGAACTACCTTCCATAATGACAAGGCTAACATCCATTGGAGTAACAAAATCTCAACAACAAACTACATTCCATAATGACAAGGCTACCATCCATTGGAGTAACCAAATCTCAACAACGAACTACCTTCTATAATGACAAGGCCACCATCCATTGGAGTAACAAAATCTCCACAATGAACTACTTTCCATAATGACAAGGCTACCAGCCATTGGAGTAACAAAATCTCAACAATGAACTACCTTCCATAATGACAAGGCTATCATCTATTGGAGAAACAAAATCTCAATAATGAACTACCTTCCCTAATGACAAGGATACAATCCATTAGAGTAACAAAATCTCAACAACAAACGACCTTACATAATGATAAGGCTACCATCCATTGGAGTAATAAAATCTTAACAACAAACTATCATCCATATTTACAAAGCTACCATCAATTGGAGTAACAAAATCTCAACAACAAACTACCTTCCATAATGACAAGGCTACCATCCATTAGAGTAACAAAATCTCAACAACAAACTACCATCCCTATTGACAAGGCTACAATCCATTGAAGTAACAAAATCTCAAAAACAAACTACCTTCCATAATGACAAGTCCACCATCCATTGGAGTAACAAAATCTCAACAACGAACTACCTTCCATAATGAAAAGGCTACTATCCATTGGAGTAACAAAATCTCAAAAACGAACTACCTTCCATAATGACAAGGCTACCATCCATTGGAGTAATAATATCTCAACAACAAACTACAATCCATAATGACAAGGATACCATCCATTGTAGTAAAAAAATATCAACAACGAACTACCTTCCATAATGACAAGGCTACCATCCATTTGAGTAATAAAATCTCAACAACAAACTACCATCCATTATGACAAGGATACCATCCATTGGAGTAAAAAAATCTCAACAATGAACTACCTTCCACAATGACAAGTCTACCATCCTTTGGAGTAACAAAATCTCAACAACGAAATACCTTCCATAATGACAAAGCTACCATACATTGGAGTAAAAAAATCTCAACAACGTACTTCCTTTCATACTTACAAGGCTACCATCCAATGGAGTAACAAAATCTAAACAACGAACTACATTTCATAATGACAAGGCTACCATCCATTGGAGTAACAAAATATAAAAAATGAACTACCTTCCATAATAACAAGGCTACCATCCATTGGAGTAAGAAAATCCCAATAACGAACTACCTTCCATAATGACAAGGCTAACATCCATGGGAGTAACAAAATCTCAACAACAAACTACATTCCATAATGACAAGGCTACCATCCATTGGAGTAACCAAATCTCAACAACGAAGTACTTTCTATAATGACAAGGCTACCATCCATTGGAGTAACAAAATCTCCACAATGAACTACTTTCCATAATGACAATGCTACCAGCCATTGGAGTAACAAAATCTCAACAATGAACTACCTTCCATAATGACAAGGCTATCATCAATTAGAGAAACAAAATCTCAACAATGAACTACCTTCCCTAATGACAAGGATACAATTCATTAGAGTAACAAAATCTCAACAACAAACTACCTTCCATAATGACAAGGCTACCATCCATTGGAGTAACAAAATCTCAACAAGAAACTACCATCCATATTGACAAGGCTACAATCCATTGAAGTAACAAAATCCCAAAAACAAACTACCTTCCATAATGACAAGTCCACCATCCATTGGAGTAACAAAATCTAAACAACGAACTACCTTCCATAATGAAAAGGCTACCATCCATTGGAGTAACAAAATCTCAAAAACAAACTACCTTCCATAATGACAAGGCTACCATCCATTGGAGTAATAATATCTCAACAACAAACTACAATCCATAATGACAAGGATACCATCCATTGGAGTAAAAAAATCTCAACAACGAACTACCTTCCATAATGACAAGGCTACCATCCATTTGAGTAATAAAATCTCAACAATAAACTACCATCCATTATGACAAGGATACCATCCATTGGATTAAAAAAATCTCAACAATGAACTACCTTCCACAATGACAAGTATACCATCCATTGGAGTAACAAAATCTCAACAACGAACTACCTTCCATAATGACAAAGCTACCATCAATTGGAGTAAAAAAATCTCAACAATGGAGTAACAAAATCTCAACAACAAACTACCTTCATTAATGACAAGGTTACCATCCATTGGAGTAACAAAATCTCAACAACGAACTACCTTCTATAATGACAAGGCTACCATCCATTGGAGTAACAAAATCTCTACAACGAACTACATTCCATAATGACAAGGCTACCATCCATTGGAGTAACAAAATCTCAACAAAGAACTACCTTCCATAATGACAAGGCTACCAGCCATTGGAGTTACAAAATATCAATAATGAACTACCTTCCAAAATGACAAGGCTATCATCCATTGGAGAAACAAAATCTCAACAATGAACTACCTTCCCTAATGACAAGGATACCATCCATTAGAGTAACAAAATCTCAACAAAAAACTACCTTACATAATGATAAGGTTACCATCCATTGGAGTAATAAAATCTCAACAACAAACTACCATCCATAATTACAAGGCTACCATTAATTGGAGTAACAAAATCTCAACAACAAACTACCTTCCATAATGACAAGGCTACCATCCATTGGAGTAACAAAATCTCAACAACAAACTACCTTCCATATTGACAATGCTACAATCCATTGGAGTAACAAAATCTCAACAACGAACTACCTTCCATAATGACATGTCCACCATCCGTTGTGGTAACAAAATCTCAACAACGAACTACCTTCCATAATGACAAGGCTACCATCCATTAGAGTAACAAAATCTCAACAACGAACTACCATCCATAATGATAAGGCTACCATCTTGGAGTAAAACAATCTCAACAACGAACTACCTTCCTTATTGACAAGGCTACCATCGATTGGAGTAATAATATCTCAACAACAAACTACCATCCATAATGACAAGGATACCATCCATTGAAGTAAAAAAATCTCAACAACGAACTACCTTCATTAATGACAAGGATACCATCAATTAGAGTAACAAAATCTCAACAACAAACTACCTTCCATAATGGCAAGGTTACCATCCATTGGAGTAATAAAATTTCAACAACAAACTACCATCCATAATGACAAGGCTACCATCCATTGGAGTAACAAAATCTCAACCACAAACTACCTTCCATAATGACAGGGCTACCATCCAATGGAGTAACAAAATCTCAACAACAATCTACCTTCCATATTGACAAGGATACAATCCATTGGAGTAACAAAATCTAAACAACAAACTACCTTCCATATTGACAAGGATACAATCCATTGGAGTAACAAAATCTCAACAATAAACTACCTTCCATAATGACAAGTCCACCATCCATTGGAGTAACAAAATATCAAAAATGAACTACCTTCCATAATGACATGTCCACCATCCGTTGGAGTAACAAAATCTCTACAACGAACTACCTTCCATAATGACAAGGCTACCATCCATTAGAGTAACAAAATCTCAACAACGAACTACCATCCATAATGATAAGGCTACCATCTTGGAGTAAAACAATCTCAACAACGAACTACCTTCCATATTGACAAGGCTACCATCGATTGGAGTAATAATATCTCAACAACAAACTACCATCCATAATGACAAGGATACCATCCATTGGAGTAACAAAATCTCAACAACGAACTACCTTCATTAATGACAAGGATACCATCAATTAAAGTAACAAAATCTCAACAACAAACTACCTTCCATAATGGCAAGGTTACCATCCATTGGAGTAATAAAATTCCAACAACAAACTACCATCCATAATGACAAGCCTACCATCCATTGGAGTAACAAAATCTCAACCACAAACTACCTTCCATAAATACAGGGCTACCATCCAATGGAGTAACAAAATCTCAACAACAATCTACCTTCCATATTGACAAGGATACAATCCATTGGAGTAACAAAATCTAAACAACAAACTACCTTCCATATTGACAAGGATACAATCCATTGGAGTAACAAAATCTCAACAACAAACTACCTTCCATAATGACAAGTCCACCATCCATGGGAGTAAAAAAATATCAAAAACGAACTACCTTCCATAATGACATGTCCACCATCCGTTGGAGTAACAAAATCTCAACAACGAACTACCTTTCATAATGACAAGGCTACCATCCATTAGAGTAACAAAATCTCAACAATGAACTACCATCCATAATGATAAGGCTACCATCTTGGAGTAAAACAATCTCAACAACGAACTACCTTCCATATTGACAAGGCTACCATCGATTGGAGTAATAATATCTAAACACCAAACTACCATCCATAATGACAAGGATATCATCCATTGGAGTAACAAAATCTCAACAACGAACTACCTTCATTAATGACAAGGATACCATCAATTAGAGTAACAAAATCTCAACAACAAACTACCTTCCATAATGGCAAGGTTACCATCCATTGGAGTAATAAAATTTCAACAACGAACTACCATCCATAATGACAAGGCTACCATCCATTGGAGTAACAAAATCTCAACCACAAACTACCTTCCATAACGACAGGGCTACCATCCAATGGAGTAACAAAATCTCAACAACAATCTACCTTCCATATTGACAAGGCTACAATCCATTGGAGTAACAAAATCTCAACAACAAACTACCTTCCATATTGACAAGGATACAATCCATTGGAGTAACAAAATCTCAACAACAAACTACCTTCCATAATGACAAGTCCATCATCCATTGGAGTAACAAAATATCAAAAATGAACTACCTTCCATAATAACAAGGCTAACATCCATTGGAGTAACAAAATTTCAACAACAAACTAGCTTCCATAATGACAAGGCTACCATACATTGGAGTAACAAAATCTCAACAACGAACTACCTTCTATAATGACAAGGCTACCATCCATTGGAGTAACAAAATCTCAACAACGAACTACATTCCATAATGACAAGGCTACAATCCATTTGAGTAACAAAATTTCAACAAAGAACTACCTTCCATAATGACAAGGCTACCAGCCATTGGAGTTACAAAATCTCAACAATGAACTACCTTCCATAATGACAAGGCTATCATCCATTGGAGAAACAAAATCCAACAATGAATTACCTTCCCTAATGACAAGGATACCATCCATTAGAGTAACAAAATCTCAACAAAAAACTACCTTACATAATGATAAGGTTACCATCCATTGGAGTAATAAAATCTCAACAATAAACTACCATCCATAATTACAAGGCTACCATTAATTGGAGTAACAAAATCTCAACAACAAACTACCTTCCATAATGACAAGGCTACCATCCATTGGAGTAACAAAATCTCAACAACAAACTACCTTCCATATTGACAATGCTACAATCCATTGGAGTAACAAAATCTCAACAACGAACTACCTTCCATAATGATAAGTCTACCATCCATTAGAGTAACAAAATCTCAACAACGAACTACCATCCATAATGATAAGGCAACCATCTTGGAGTAAAACAATCTAAACAACGAACTACCTTCCATAATGACAAGGCTACCATCCATTGGAGTAATAATATCTCAACAACAAACTACCATCCATAATGACAAGGATACCATCCATTGTAATAAAAAAACTCAACAACGAACTACCTTCCATAATGACAAGGCTATAATCCTTTGTAGTAATAAAATCTCAACAACGAACTACCTTCTATAATGACAAGTCTACCAACCATTGGAATAACAAAATCTCAACAATGAACTACCTTCCATAATGACAAAGCTACCATAAATTGGAGTAAAAAAATCTGAACAACGAACTACCTTTCATCATGACAAGGATACCATCTATTTTAGTATCAAAATATAAAAAATGAACTAACTTCCCTAATAACAAGGCTACCATCCATTGGAGTAACAAAATCCCAATAACGAACTACCTTCCATAATAATAAGGCTAACATCCATTGGAGTAACAAAATCTCAACAGCGAACTACCTTCCATAACGACAAGGCTATTATCCATTGGAGTAACACAATATCAACAACGAACTACCTTCCATAATGACAAGGCTAACATCCATTGGAGTAACAAAATCTCAACAACAAACTACCTTCCATAATGACAAGGCTACCATCCATTGGAGTAACAAAATCTCAACAACGAACTACCTTCCATAATGACAAGGCTACAATTAATTGGAGTAACAAAATCTCAACAACGAACTACCTTCCATAATGACATGGCTACCATCCATTGGAGTAACAAAATCTCAACAATGAACTACCTTCCATAATAACATGGCTACCAGCCATTGAAGTAACAAAATCTCATCAATGAACTACCTTCCATAATGACAAGTCTATCATCCATTGGGGAAACAAAATCTCAACAATAAACTGCATTCCCTAATGACAAGGATACCATCCATTAGAGTAACAAAATCTCAACAATAAAATACCTTCCATAATGATAAGGCAACCATCCATTGGAGTAATAAAATCTCAACAACAAACTATCATCCATATTTACAAAGCTACCATCAATTGGAGTAACAAAATCTCAACAACAAACTACCTTCCATAATGACAAGGCTACAATCCATTGGAGTAACAAAATCTCAACAACGAACTACCTTCTATAATGACAAGGCTACCATCCATTGGAGTAACAAAATCTCAATAACGAACTACATTCCATAATGACAAGGCTACAATCCATTGGAGTAACAAAATCTCAACAAAGAACTACCTTCCATAATGACAAGGCTACCAGCCATTGGAGTTACAAAATCTGAACAATGAACTACCTTCCATAATGACAAGGCTATCATCCATCGGAGAAACAAAATCCAACAATGAACTACCTTCCCTAATGACAAGGATACCATCCATTGGAGTAACAAAATCTCAACAAAGAACTACTTTCCATAGTGATAAGGCTACTATTGATTAGAGTAAAAAAATCTCAACAACGAACTACCTTCCATAATGACAAGGCTACCATCCAATGGAGTAATAATATCTCAACAACAAACTACCATCCATAATGACAAGGATACCATCCATTGGAGTAAAAAAATCTCAACAACGAACTACCTTCCATAATGACAAGGCTACCATCTATTTGAGTAATAAAATCTCAACAACAAACTAACATCCATTATGACAAGGATACCATCCATTGGAGTAAAAAAATCTCAACAATGAACTACCTTCCACAATGACAAGGCTACCATCCATTGGAGTAACAAAATTTCAACAATGAACTACCATCCATAATGACAAGGCTACCAGCCATTGGAGTAACAAAATCTCAACAATGAACTACCTTCCATAATGACAAGGCTATCATCCATTGGAGAAACAAAATCTCAACAATGAACTACCTTCCCTAATGACAAGGATACCATCCATTAGAGTAACAAAATCTAAACAACAAACTACCTTACATAATGACAAGGCTACCATCCATTGGAGTAAGAAAATCCCAAGAACGAACTACCTTCCATAATGACAAGGCTAACATCCATTGGAGTAACAAAATCTCAACAACAAACTACCTTCCATAATGACAAGGCTACCATCCATTGGAGTAACAAAATATAAAAAATGAACTACCTTCCATAATAACAAGGCTACCATCCATTGGAGTAAGAAAATCCCAATAGCGAACTACCTTCCATAATGACAAGGCTAACATCCATTGGAGTAACAAAATCTTAACACCAAACTACCTTCCATAATGACAAGGCTACCATCCATTGGAGTAACAAAATCTCAACAACTAACTACCTTCTATAATGACAAGGCTACCATCCATTGGAGTAACAAAATCTCAACAATGAACTACCTTCCATAGTGACAAGGCTATCATCCATTGGAGAAACAAAATCTCAATGATGAACTACCATCCCTAATGACAAGGATACCATCCATTAGAGTAACAAAATCTCAACAACAAACTACCTTACATAATGATAAGGCTACCACCCATTGGAGTAATAAAATCTCAACAAAAAACTACCATCCATAATGACAAGGCTACCATCAATTGGAGTAACAAAATCTCAACAACAAACTACCTTCCATAATGACAAGGCTACAATCCATTGGAGTAACAAAATCTCAACAACAAACTACTTTCCATATTGACAAGGCTACAATCCATTAGAGTAACAAAATCTCAACAACGAACTACCTTCCATAATGACAAGTCCACCATCCATTGGAGTATCAAAATCTCAACAACGAACTACCTTTCATAATGACAAGGCTACCATCCATTGGAGTAACAAAATCTCAACAACGAACTACCTTCCATAATGACAAGGCTACCATCCATTGTAGTAACAAAATCTCAACAATAAACTACCTTCCATAATGACAAGGCTCCCAGCCATTGGAGTAACAAAATCTCATCAATAAACCACCTTCCATAATGACAAAGCTATCATCCATTGGGGAAACAAAATCTCAACAATGAACTACATTCCTTAATGACAAGAATACCATCCATTAGAGTAACAAAATCTCAACACCAAAATACCTTCCATAATGAAAAGCCTACCATCCATTGGAGTAACAATATCTCAACAAAGAACTACTTTCCATAGTGATAAGTCTACTATTGATTAGAGTAAAAAAATCTCAACAACGAACTACCTTCCATAATGACAAGGCTACCATCCAATGGAGTAATAATATCTCAACAACAAAATACCATCCATAATGACAAGGATACCATCCATTGGAGTAAAAAAATCTCAACAACGAACTACCTTCCATAATGACAAGGCTACCATCTATTTGAGTAATAAAATCTCAACAACAAACTAACATCCGTTATGACAAGGATACCATCCATTGGAGTAAAAAAAATCTCAACAATGAACTACCTTCCACAATGACAAGGCTACCATCCATTGGAGTAACAAAATTTCAACAATGAACTACCATCCATAATGACAAGGCTACCAGCCATTGGAGTAACAAAATCTCAACAATGAACTACCTTCCGTAATGACAAGGATACCATCCATTAGAGTAACAAAATCTAAACAACAAACTACCTTACATAATGACAAGGCTACCATCCATTGGAGTAAGAAAATCCCAAGAACGAACTACCTTCAATAATTACAAGGCTAACATCCATTGGAGTAACAAAATCTCAACAACAAACTACCTTCCATAATGACAAGGCTACCATACATTGGAGTAACAAAATCTCAACAATGAACTACCTTCTATAATGACAAGGCTACCATCCATTGGAGTAACAAAATCTCAACAAAGAACTACCTTCCATAATGATAAGGCTACCATTGATTAGAGTAAAAAAATCTCAAGAACGAACTACCTTCCATAATGACAAGGCTACCATCCATTGGAGTAATAATATCTCAACAACAAACTACCATCCATAATGACAAGGATACCATCCATTGGAGTAAAAAAATCTCAACAACGAACTACCTTCCATAATGACAAGGCTATCATCCATTTGAGTAATAAAATCTCAACAACAAACTACCATCCATTATGACAAGGATACCATCCATTGGAGTAAAAAAATCTCAACCATGAACTACCTTACATAATGACAAGGCTACCATCCATTGGAGTAACAAAATCTCAACAATGAACTACCATTCATAATGACAAGGCTACCAGCCATTGGAGTAACAAAATCTCAACAATGAACTACCTTCCATAATGACAAGGCAATCATCCATTGGAGAAACAAAATCTCAACAATGAACTACCTTCCATAATGACAAGGATACCATCCATTAGAGTAACAAAATATCAACAACAAACTACATTATATAATGACAAGGCTACCATCCATTGGAGTAAGAAAATCCCAATAACGAACTACCTTCAATAATGACAAGGCTAACATCCATTGGAGTAACAAAATCTCAACAACAAAGTACCTTCCATAATGACAAGGGTACCATCCATTGGAGTAACAAAATCTCAACAACGAACTACCTTCTATAATGACAAGGATACCATCAATTAGAGTAACAAAATCTCAACAACAAACTACCTTCCATAATGGCAAGGTTACCATCCATTGGAGTAATAAAATTTCAACAACAACCTACCATCCATAATGACAAGGCTACCATCCATTGGAGTAACAAAATCTCAACCACAAACTACCTTCCATAATGACAGGGCTACTATCCATTGGAGTAACAAAATCTCAACAACAATCTACCTTCCATATTGACAAGGCTACAATCCATTGGAGTAACAAAATCTCAACAACAAACTACCTTCCATATTGACAAGGCTACAATCCATTGGAGTAACAAAATCTCAACAACAAACTACCTTCCATAATGAAAGGCTACCATCCATTGGAGTAACAAAATCTCAACAAAGAACTACCTTCCATAGTGATAAGGCTACCATTGATTAGAGTAAAAAAATCTCAAGAACAAACTACCTTCCATAATGACAAGGCTACCATCCATTGGAGTAATAATATCTCATAAACGAACTACCATCCATAATGACAAGGATACCATCCATTGGAGTAAAAAAATCTCAACAACGAACTACCTTCCATAATGACAAGGCTATCATCCATTTGAGTAATAAAATCTCAACAACAAACTACCATCCATTATGACAAGGATACCATCCATTGGAGTAAAAAAATCTCAACAATGAACTACCTTCCATAATGACAAGGCTACCATCCATTGGAGTAACAAAATCTCAACAATGAACTACCATTCATAATGACAAGGCTACCAGCCATTGGAGTAACAAAATCTCAACAATGAACTACCTTCCATAATGACAAGGCAATCATCCATTGAAGAAACAAAATCTCAACAATGAACTACCTTCCCTAATGACAAGGATACCATCCATTAGAGTAACAAAATATCAACAACAAACTACCTTACATAATGACAAGGCTACCATCCATTGGAGTAAGAAAATCCCAATAACGAACTACCTTCAATAATGACAAGGCTAACATCCATTGGAGTAACAAAATCTCAACAACAAACTACCTTCCATAATGACAAGGCTACCATACATTGGAGTAACAAAATCTCAACAATGAACTACCTTCTATAATGACAAGGCTACCATCCATTGGAGTAACAAAATCTCAACAAAGAACTACCTTCCATAATGATAAGGCTACCATTGATTAGAGTAAAAAAATCTCAAGAACGAACTACCTTCCATAATGACAAGGCTACCATCCATTGGAGTAATATTATCTCAACAACAAACTACCATCCATAATGACAAGGATACCATCCATTGGAGTAAAAAAATCTCAACAATGAACTACCTTCCATAATGACAAGGCTATCATCCATTTGAGTAATAAAATCTCAACAACAAACTACCATCCATTATGACAAGGATACCATCCATTGGAGTAAAAAAATCTCAACAATGAACTACCTTACATAATGACAAGGCTACCATCCATTGGAGTAACAAAATCTCAACAATGAACTACCATTCATAATGACAAGGCTACCAGCCATTGGAGTAACAAAATCTCAACAATGAACTACCTTCCATAATGACAAGGCAATCATCCATTGGAGAAACAAAATCTCAACAATGAACTACCTTCCATAATGACAAGGATACCATCCATTAGAGTAACAAAATATCAACAACAAACTACATTATATAATGACAAGGCTACCATCCATTGGAGTAAGAAAATCCCAATAACGAACTACCTTCAATAATGACAAGGCTAACATCCATTGGAGTAACAAAATCTCAACAACAAAGTACCTTCCATAATGACAAGGGTACCATCCATTGGAGTAACAAAATCTCAACAACGAACTACCTTCTATAATGATAAGGATACCATCAATTAGAGTAACAAAATCTCAACAACAAACTACCTTCCATAATGGCAAGGTTACCATCCATTGGAGTAATAAAATTTCAACAACAACCTACCATCCATAATGACAAGGCTACCATCCATTGGAGTAACAAAATCTCAACCACAAACTACCTTCCATAATGATAGGGCTACCATCCATTGGAGTAACAAAATCTCAACAACAATCTACCTTCCATATTGACAAGGCTACAATCCATTGGAGTAACAAAAGCTCAACAACAAACTACCTTCCATATTGACAAGGCTACAATCCATTGGAGTAACAAAATCTCAACAACAAACTACCTTCCATAATGAAAGGCTACCATCCATTGGAGTAACAAAATCTCAACAAAGAACTACCTTCCATAGTGATAAGGCTACCATTGATTAGAGTAAAAAAATCTCAAGAACAAACTACATTCCATAATGACAAGGCTACAATCCATTGGAGTAACAAAATCTCAACAAAGAACTACCTTCCATAATGACAAGGCTACCAGCCATTGGAGTTACAAAATCTGAACAATGAACTACCTTCCATAATGACAAGGCTATCATCCATCGGAGAAACAAAATCCAACAATGAACTACCTTCCCTAATGACAAGGATACCATCCATTGGAGTAACAAAATCTCAACAAAGAACTACTTTCCATAGTGATAAGGCTACTATTGATTAGAGTAAAAAAATCTCAACAACGAACTACCTTCCATAATGACAAGGCTACCATCCAATGGAGTAATAATATCTCAACAACAAACTACCATCCATAATGACAAGGATACCATCCATTGGAGTAAAAAAATCTCAACAACGAACTACCTTCCATAATGACAAGGCTACCATCTATTTGAGTAATAAAATCTCAACAACAAACTAACATCCATTATGACAAGGATACCATCCATTGGAGTAAAAAAATCTCAACAATGAACTACCTTCCACAATGACAAGGCTACCATCCATTGGAGTAACAAAATTTCAACAATGAACTACCATCCATAATGACAAGGCTACCAGCCATTGGAGTAACAAAATCTCAACAATGAACTACCTTCCATAATGACAAGGCTATCATCCATTGGAGAAACAAAATCTCAACAATGAACTACCTTCCCTAATGACAAGGATACCATCCATTAGAGTAACAAAATCTAAACAACAAACTACCTTACATAATGACAAGGCTACCATCCATTGGAGTAAGAAAATCCCAAGAACGAACTACCTTCCATAATGACAAGGCTAACATCCATTGGAGTAACAAAATCTCAACAACAAACTACCTTCCATAATGACAAGGCTACCATCCATTGGAGTAACAAAATATAAAAAATGAACTACCTTCCATAATAACAAGGCTACCATCCATTGGAGTAAGAAAATCCCAATAGCGAACTACCTTCCATAATGACAAGGCTAACATCCATTGGAGTAACAAAATCTTAACACCAAACTACCTTCCATAATGACAAGGCTACCATCCATTGGAGTAACAAAATCTCAACAACTAACTACCTTCTATAATGACAAGGCTACCATCCATTGGAGTAACAAAATCTCAACAATGAACTACCTTCCATAGTGACAAGGCTATCATCCATTGGAGAAACAAAATCTCAATGATGAACTACCATCCCTAATGACAAGGATACCATCCATTAGAGTAACAAAATCTCAACAACAAACTACCTTACATAATGATAAGGCTACCACCCATTGGAGTAATAAAATCTCAACAAAAAACTACCATCCATAATGACAAGGCTACCATCAATTGGAGTAACAAAATCTCAACAACAAACTACCTTCCATAATGACAAGGCTACAATCCATTGGAGTAACAAAATCTCAACAACAAACTACTTTCCATATTGACAAGGCTACAATCCATTAGAGTAACAAAATCTCAACAACGAACTACCTTCCATAATGACAAGTCCACCATCCATTGGAGTATCAAAATCTCAACAACGAACTACCTTTCATAATGACAAGGCTACCATCCATTGGAGTAACAAAATCTCAACAACGAACTACCTTCCATAATGACAAGGCTACCATCCATTGTAGTAACAAAATCTCAACAATAAACTACCTTCCATAATGACAAGGCTCCCAGCCATTGGAGTAACAAAATCTCATCAATAAACCACCTTCCATAATGACAAAGCTATCATCCATTGGGGAAACAAAATCTCAACAATGAACTACATTCCTTAATGACAAGAATACCATCCATTAGAGTAACAAAATCTCAACACCAAAATACCTTCCATAATGAAAAGCCTACCATCCATTGGAGTAACAATATCTCAACAAAGAACTACTTTCCATAGTGATAAGTCTACTATTGATTAGAGTAAAAAAATCTCAACAACGAACTACCTTCCATAATGACAAGGCTACCATCCAATGGAGTAATAATATCTCAACAACAAAATACCATCCATAATGACAAGGATACCATCCATTGGAGTAAAAAAATCTCAACAACGAACTACCTTCCATAATGACAAGGCTACCATCTATTTGAGTAATAAAATCTCAACAACAAACTAACATCCGTTATGACAAGGATACCATCCATTGGAGTAAAAAAAATCTCAACAATGAACTACCTTCCACAATGACAAGGCTACCATCCATTGGAGTAACAAAATTTCAACAATGAACTACCATCCATAATGACAAGGCTACCAGCCATTGGAGTAACAAAATCTCAACAATGAACTACCTTCCGTAATGACAAGGATACCATCCATTAGAGTAACAAAATCTAAACAACAAACTACCTTACATAATGACAAGGCTACCATCCATTGGAGTAAGAAAATCCCAAGAACGAACTACCTTCAATAATTACAAGGCTAACATCCATTGGAGTAACAAAATCTCAACAACAAACTACCTTCCATAATGACAAGGCTACCATACATTGGAGTAACAAAATCTCAACAATGAACTACCTTCTATAATGACAAGGCTACCATCCATTGGAGTAACAAAATCTCAACAAAGAACTACCTTCCATAATGATAAGGCTACCATTGATTAGAGTAAAAAAATCTCAAGAACGAACTACCTTCCATAATGACAAGGCTACCATCCATTGGAGTAATAATATCTCAACAACAAACTACCATCCATAATGACAAGGATACCATCCATTGGAGTAAAAAAATCTCAACAACGAACTACCTTCCATAATGACAAGGCTATCATCCATTTGAGTAATAAAATCTCAACAACAAACTACCATCCATTATGACAAGGATACCATCCATTGGAGTAAAAAAATCTCAACCATGAACTACCTTACATAATGACAAGGCTACCATCCATTGGAGTAACAAAATCTCAACAATGAACTACCATTCATAATGACAAGGCTACCAGCCATTGGAGTAACAAAATCTCAACAATGAACTACCTTCCATAATGACAAGGCAATCATCCATTGGAGAAACAAAATCTCAACAATGAACTACCTTCCATAATGACAAGGATACCATCCATTAGAGTAACAAAATATCAACAACAAACTACATTATATAATGACAAGGCTACCATCCATTGGAGTAAGAAAATCCCAATAACGAACTACCTTCAATAATGACAAGGCTAACATCCATTGGAGTAACAAAATCTCAACAACAAAGTACCTTCCATAATGACAAGGGTACCATCCATTGGAGTAACAAAATCTCAACAACGAACTACCTTCTATAATGACAAGGATACCATCAATTAGAGTAACAAAATCTCAACAACAAACTACCTTCCATAATGGCAAGGTTACCATCCATTGGAGTAATAAAATTTCAACAACAACCTACCATCCATAATGACAAGGCTACCATCCATTGGAGTAACAAAATCTCAACCACAAACTACCTTCCATAATGACAGGGCTACTATCCATTGGAGTAACAAAATCTCAACAACAATCTACCTTCCATATTGACAAGGCTACAATCCATTGGAGTAACAAAATCTCAACAACAAACTACCTTCCATATTGACAAGGCTACAATCCATTGGAGTAACAAAATCTCAACAACAAACTACCTTCCATAATGAAAGGCTACCATCCATTGGAGTAACAAAATCTCAACAAAGAACTACCTTCCATAGTGATAAGGCTACCATTGATTAGAGTAAAAAAATCTCAAGAACAAACTACCTTCCATAATGACAAGGCTACCATCCATTGGAGTAATAATATCTCATAAACGAACTACCATCCATAATGACAAGGATACCATCCATTGGAGTAAAAAAATCTCAACAACGAACTACCTTCCATAATGACAAGGCTATCATCCATTTGAGTAATAAAATCTCAACAACAAACTACCATCCATTATGACAAGGATACCATCCATTGGAGTAAAAAAATCTCAACAATGAACTACCTTCCATAATGACAAGGCTACCATCCATTGGAGTAACAAAATCTCAACAATGAACTACCATTCATAATGACAAGGCTACCAGCCATTGGAGTAACAAAATCTCAACAATGAACTACCTTCCATAATGACAAGGCAATCATCCATTGAAGAAACAAAATCTCAACAATGAACTACCTTCCCTAATGACAAGGATACCATCCATTAGAGTAACAAAATATCAACAACAAACTACCTTACATAATGACAAGGCTACCATCCATTGGAGTAAGAAAATCCCAATAACGAACTACCTTCAATAATGACAAGGCTAACATCCATTGGAGTAACAAAATCTCAACAACAAACTACCTTCCATAATGACAAGGCTACCATACATTGGAGTAACAAAATCTCAACAATGAACTACCTTCTATAATGACAAGGCTACCATCCATTGGAGTAACAAAATCTCAACAAAGAACTACCTTCCATAATGATAAGGCTACCATTGATTAGAGTAAAAAAATCTCAAGAACGAACTACCTTCCATAATGACAAGGCTACCATCCATTGGAGTAATATTATCTCAACAACAAACTACCATCCATAATGACAAGGATACCATCCATTGGAGTAAAAAAATCTCAACAATGAACTACCTTCCATAATGACAAGGCTATCATCCATTTGAGTAATAAAATCTCAACAACAAACTACCATCCATTATGACAAGGATACCATCCATTGGAGTAAAAAAATCTCAACAATGAACTACCTTACATAATGACAAGGCTACCATCCATTGGAGTAACAAAATCTCAACAATGAACTACCATTCATAATGACAAGGCTACCAGCCATTGGAGTAACAAAATCTCAACAATGAACTACCTTCCATAATGACAAGGCAATCATCCATTGGAGAAACAAAATCTCAACAATGAACTACCTTCCATAATGACAAGGATACCATCCATTAGAGTAACAAAATATCAACAACAAACTACATTATATAATGACAAGGCTACCATCCATTGGAGTAAGAAAATCCCAATAACGAACTACCTTCAATAATGACAAGGCTAACATCCATTGGAGTAACAAAATCTCAACAACAAAGTACCTTCCATAATGACAAGGGTACCATCCATTGGAGTAACAAAATCTCAACAACGAACTACCTTCTATAATGATAAGGATACCATCAATTAGAGTAACAAAATCTCAACAACAAACTACCTTCCATAATGGCAAGGTTACCATCCATTGGAGTAATAAAATTTCAACAACAACCTACCATCCATAATGACAAGGCTACCATCCATTGGAGTAACAAAATCTCAACCACAAACTACCTTCCATAATGATAGGGCTACCATCCATTGGAGTAACAAAATCTCAACAACAATCTACCTTCCATATTGACAAGGCTACAATCCATTGGAGTAACAAAAGCTCAACAACAAACTACCTTCCATATTGACAAGGCTACAATCCATTGGAGTAACAAAATCTCAACAACAAACTACCTTCCATAATGAAAGGCTACCATCCATTGGAGTAACAAAATCTCAACAAAGAACTACCTTCCATAGTGATAAGGCTACCATTGATTAGAGTAAAAAAATCTCAAGAACAAACTACCTTCCATAATGACAAGGCTACCATCCATTGGAGTAATAATATCTCATAAACGAACTACCATCCATAATGACAAGGATACCATCCATTGGAGTAAAAAAATCTCAACAACGAACTACCTTCCATAATGACAAGGCTATCATCCATTTGAGTAATAAAATCTCAACAACAAACTACCATCCATTATGACAAGGATACCATCCATTGGAGTAAAAAAATCTCAACAATGAACTACCTTCCATAATGACAAGGCTACCATCCATTGGAGTAACAAAATCTCAACAATGAACTACCATTCATAATGACAAGGCTACCAGCCATTGGAGTAACAAAATCTCAACAATGAACTACCTTCCATAATGACAAGGCAATCATCCATTGAAGAAACAAAATCTCAACAATGAACTACCTTCCCTAATGACAAGGATACCATCCATTAGAGTAACAAAATATCAACAACAAACTACCTTACATAATGACAAGGCTACCATCCATTGGAGTAAGAAAATCCCAATAACGAACTACCTTCAATAATGACAAGGCTAACATCCATTGGAGTAACAAAATCTCAACAACAAACTACCTTCCATAATGACAAGGCTACCATCCATTGGAGTAAAAAAATCTCAACAACGAACTACCTTCTATAATGACAAGGCTACCATCCATTGGAGTAACAAAATCTCAACAATGAACTACCTTCCATAATGACAAGGCTACCAGCCATTGGAGTAAAAAAATCTCAACAATGAACTACCTTCCATAATGACAAGGCTATCATCCATTGGAGAAACAAAATGTCAACAATGAACTACCTTCCCTAATGACAAGGATACCATCCATTAGAGTAACAAAATCTCAACAACAAACTACCTTACATAATGATAAGGCTACCATCCATTGGAGTAATAAAATCTCAATAACAAACTACCATCCATAATGACAAGGCTACCATCAATTGGAGTAACAAAATCTCAACAACAAACTACCTTCCATATTGACAAGGCTACCATCCATTGGAGTAAAAAAATCTCAACAAAAATCTACCTTTCATATTGACAAGGCTACAATCCATTGGAGTAACAAAATCTCAACAACAAACTACCTTCCATATTGACAAGGCTACAATCCATTAGAGTAACAAAATCTCAACAACAAACTACCTTCCACAATGACAACTCCACCATCCATTGGAGTAACAAAATATCAAAAATGAACTACCTTCCATAATAACAAGGCTACCATCCATTGGAGTAAGAAAATCCCAATAACGAACAACCTTCCATAATGACAAGGCTAACATCCATTGGATAACAAAATCTCAACAATAAAGTACCTTCCATAATGACAAGGCTACCATCCATTGGAGTAACAAAATCTCAACAACGAACTACCTTCTATAATGACAAGGATAACATCAATTAGAGTAACAAAATCTCAACAACAAACTACCTTCCATAATGGCAAGGTTACCATCCATTGGAGTAATAAAATTTCAACAACAACCTACCATCCATAATGACAAGGCTACCATCCATTGGAGTAACAAAATCTCAACCACAAACTACCTTCCATAATGACAGGGCTACCATCCATTGGAGTAACAAAATCTCAACAACAATCTACCTTCCATATTGACAAGGCTACAATCCATTGGAGTAACAAAATCTCAACAACAAACTCCCTTCCATATTGACAAGGCTACAATCCATTGGAGTAACAAAATCTCAACAACAAACTACCTTCCATAATGAAAGGCTACCATCCATTGGAGTAACAAAATCTCAACAACAAACTACCTTCTATAATGACAAGGATACCATCAATTAGAGTAACAAAATCTCAACAACAAACTACCTTCCACAATGGCAAGGTTACCATGCATTGGAGTAATAAAATATCAACAACAAACTACCATCCATAATGACAAGGCTACCATCAATTGGAGTAACAAAATCTCAACAAAGAACTACCTTCCATGGTGATAAGGCTACCATTGATTAGAGTCAAAAAATCTCAACAACGGACTACCTTCCATAATGACAAGGCTATCATCCATTGGAGAAACAAAATCTCAATGATGAACTACCATCCCTAATGACAAGGATACCATCCATTAGAGTAACAAAATGTCAACAATAAACTACCTTAAATAATGATAAGGCTACCATTGATTAGAGTAAAAAAATCTCAAGAACAAACTACCTTCCATAATGACAAGGCTACCATCCATTGGAGTAATAATATCTCATAAACAAACTACCATCCATAATGACAAGGATACCATCCATTGGAGTAAAAAAATCTCAACAACGAACTACCTTCCATAATGACAAGGCTATCATCCATTTGAGTAATAAAATCTCAACAACAAACTAACATCCATTATGACAAGGATACCATCCATTGGAGTAAAAAAATCTCAACAATGAACTACCTTCCATAATGACAAGGCTACCATCCATTGGAGTAACAAAATCTCAACAATGAACTACCATTCATAATGACAAGGCTACCAGCCATTGGAGTAACAAAATCTCAACAATGAACTACCTTCTATAATGACAAGGCAATCATCCATTGAAGAAACAAAATCTCAACAATGAACTACCTTCCCTAATGACAAGGATACCATCCATTAGAGTAACAAAATATCAACAACAAACTACCTTACAAAATGACAAGGCTACCATCCATTGGAGTAAGAAAATCCCAATAACGAACTACCTTCAATAATGACAAGGCTAACATCCATTGGAGTAACAAAATCTCAACAACAAACTACCTTCCATAATGACAAGGCTACCATCCATTGGAGTAAAAAAATCTCAACAACGAACTACCTTCTATAATGACAAGGCTACCATCCATTGGAGTAACAAAATCTCTACAATGAACTACCTTCCATAATGACAAGGCTACCAGCCATTGGAGTAAAAAAATCTCAACAATGAACTACCTTCCATAATGACAAGGCTATCATCCATTGGAGAAACAAAATCTCAACAATGAACTACCTTCCCTAATGACAAGGATACCATCCATTAGAGTAACAAAATCTCAACAACAAACTACCTTACATAATGATAAGGCTACCATCCATTGGAGTAATAAAATCTCAACAACAAACTACCATCCATAATGACAAGGCTACCATCAATTGGAGTAACAAAATCTCAACAACAAACTACCTTCCATATTGACAAGGCTACCATCCATTGGAGTAAAAAAATCTCAACAACAATCTACCTTTCATATTGACAAGGCTACAATCCATTGGAGTAACAAAATCTCAACAACAAACTACCTTCCATATTGACAAGGCTACAATCCATTAGAGTGACAAAATCTCAACAACAAACTACCTTCCACAATGACAACTCCACCATCCATTGGAGTAACAAAATATCAAAAATGAACTACCTTCCATAATAACAAGGCTACCATCCATTGGAGTAAGAAAATCCCAATAACGAACAACCTTCCATAATGACAAGGCTAACATCCATTGGATGACAAAATCTCAACAATAAAGTACCTTCCATAATGACAAGGCTACCATCCATTGGAGTAACAAAATCTCAACAACGAACTACCTTCTATAATGACAAGGATAACATCAATTAGAGTAACAAAATCTCAACAACAAACTACCTTCCATAATGGCAAGGTTACCATCCATTGGAGTAATAAAATTTCAACAACAACCTACCATCCATAATGACAAGGCTACCATCCATTGGAGTAACAAAATCTCAACCACAAACTACCTTCCATAATGACAGGGCTACCATCCATTGGAGTAACAAAATCTCAACAACAATCTACCTTCCATATTGACAAGGCTACAATCCATTGGAGTAACAAAATCTCAACAACAAACTCCCTTCCATATTGACAAGGCTACAATCCATTGGAGTAACAAAATCTCAACAACAAACTACCTTCCATAATGAAAGGCTACCATCCATTGGAGTAACAAAATCTCAACAACAAACTACCTTCTATAAAGACAAGGATACCATCAATTAGAGTAACAAAATATCAACAACAAACTACCTTCCACAATGGCAAGGTTACCATGCATTGGAGTAATAAAATATCAACAACAAACTACCATCCATAATGACAAGGCTACCATCAATTGGAGTAACAAAATCTCAACAAAGAACTACCTTCCATAGTGATAAGGCTACCATTGATTAGAGTAAAAAAATCTCAACAACGGACTACCTTCCATAATGACAAGGCTATCATCCATTGGAGAAACAAAATCTCAATGATGAACTACCATCCCTAATGACAAGGATACCATCCATTAGAGTAACAAAATGTCAACAACAAACTACCTTAAATAATGATAAGGCTACCATCCATTGGAGTAATAAAATCTCAACAACAAACTACCATCCATAATGACAAGGATACCATCAATTGGAGTAACAAAATCTCAACAACAAACTACCTTCCATAATGACAAGGCTACCATCCATTGGAGTAAAAAAATCTCAACAACAATCTACCTTTCATATTGACAAGGCTACAATCCATTGGAGTAACAAAATCTCAACAACAAACTACCTTCCATATTGACAAGGCTACAATCCATTAGAGTAACAAAATCCCAACAACAAACTACCTTCCACAATGACAACTCCACCATCCATTGGAGTAACAAAATATCAAAAATGAACTACCTTCCATAATAACAAGGCTACCATCCATTGGAGTAAGAAAATCCCAATAACAAACAACCTTCCATAATGACAAGGCTAACATCCATTGGATAACAAAATCTCAACAACAAAGTACCTTCCATAATGACAAGGCTACCATCCATTGGAGTAACAAAATCTCAACAACGAACTACCTTCTATAATGACAAGGATACCATCAATTAGAGTAACAAAATCTCAACAACAAACTACCTTCCATAATGGCAAGGTTACCATCCATTGGAGTAATAAAATTTCAACAACAACCTACCATCCATAATGACAAGGCTACCATCCATTGGAGTAACAAAATCTCAACCACAAACTACCTTCCATAATGACAGGGCTACCATCCATTGGAGTAACAAAATCTCAACAACAATCTACCTTCCATATTGACAAGGCTACAATCCATTGGAGTAACAAAATCTCAACAACAAACTCCCTTCCATATTGACAAGGCTACAATCCATTGGAGTAACAAAATCTCAACAACAAACTACCTTCCATAATGAAAGGCTACCATCTATTGGAGTAACAAAATCTCAACAACAAACTACCTTCTATAATGACAAGGATACCATCAATTAGAGTAACAAAATCTCAACAACAAACTACCTTCCACAATGGCAAGGTTACCATGCATTGGAGTAATAAAATATCAACAACAAACTACCATCCATAATGACAAGGCTACCATCAATTGGAGTAACAAAATATCAACAAAGAACTACCTTCCATAGTGATAAGGCTACCATTGATTAGAGTAAAAAAATCTCAACAACGGACTACCTTCCATAATGACAAGGCTATCATCCATTGGAGAAACAAAATCTCAATGATGAACTACCATCCCTAATGACAAGGATACCATCCATTAGAGTAACAAAATGTCAACAACAAACTACCTTAAATAATGATAAGGCTACCATCCATTGGAGTAATAAAATCTCAACAACAAACTACCATCCATAATGACAAGGCTACCATCAATTGGAGTAACAAAATCTCAACAACAAACTACCTTCCATAATGACAAGGCTACCATCCATTGGAGTAAAAAAATCTCAACAACAATCTACCTTTCATATTGACAAGGCTACAATCCATTAGAGTAACAAAATCTCAACAACGAACTACCTTCCATAATGACTAGTCCACCATCCATTGGAGTATCAAAATCTCAACAACGAACTACCTTTCATAATGACAAGGCTACCATACATTGGAGTAACAAAATCTCAATAACAAATTACCTTCCATAATGACAAGGCTACCATCCATTGGAGTAACAAAATCTCAACAATGAACTACCTTCCATAATGACAAGGCTAGCAGCCATTGGAGTAACAAAATCTCATCAATAAACTACCTTCCATAATGACAAGGCTATCATCCATTGGGGAAACAAAATCTCAACAATGAACTAAATTCCCTAATGACAAGGATACCATCCATTAGAGTAACAAAATCTCAACACCAAAATACCTTCCATAATGATAAGGCTACCATCCATTGGAGTAATAAAATCTCAAAAACAAACTACCATCCATAATTACAAGGCTACCATCAATTGGAGTAACAAAATCTCAACAACAAACTACCTTCAATAATGACAAGGCAACCATCCATTGGAGTAACAAAATCTCAACAACAAACTACCTTCCATATTGACAAGGCTACAATCCATTGGAGTAACAAAATCTCAACAACGAACTACCTTCCATAATGACAAGTCCACCAACCATTGGAGTAACAAAATCTCAACAATGAACTACCTTCCATAATGAAAAGCCTACCATCCATTGGAGTAACAAAATCTCAACAAAGAACTACCTTCCATAGTGATAAGGCTACCATTGATTAGAGTAAAAAAATCTCAACAACGAACTACCTTCCATAATGACAAGGCTGCCATCCATTGGAGTAATAATATCTCAACAACAAACTACCATCCATAATGACAAGGATACCATCCATTGGAGTAAAAAAATCTCAACAACGAACTACCTTCCATAATGACAAGGCTACCATCCATTTGAGTAATAAAATCTCAACAACAAACTACCATCCATTATGACAAGGATACCATCCATTGGAGTAAAAAAATCTCAACAATGAACTACCTTCCATAATGACAAGGCTACCATCCATTGGAGTAACAAAATCTCAACAATGAACTACCATCCATAATGACAAGGCTACCAGCCATTGGAGTAACAAAATCTCAACAATGAACTACCTTCCATAATGACAAGGCTATCATCCATTGGAGAAACAAAATCTCAACAATGAACTACCTTCCCTAATGACAAGCATACCATCCATTAGAGTAACAAAATCTCAACAACAAACTACCTTACATAATGACAAGGCTACCATCCATTGGAGTTAGAAAATCCCAAGAACGAACTACCTTCCATAATGACAAGGCTAACATCCATTGGAGTAAAAAAATCTCAACAACAAACTACCTTCCATAATGACAAGGCTACCATCCATTGGAGTAACAAAATCTCAACAAAGAACTACCTTCCATAGTGATAAGGCTACCATTGATTAGAGTAAAAAAATCTCAACAACGAACTACCTTCCATAATGACAAGGCTACCATCCATTGGAGTAATAATATCTCAACAACAAACTACCATCCATTATGGCAAGGATACCATGCATTGGAGTAAAAAAATCTCAACAATGAACTACCTTCCATAATGACAAGGCTACCATCCATTGGAGTAACAAAATCTCAACAATTAACTACCATCCATAATGACAAGGCTACCAGCCATTGGAGTAACAAAATCTCAACAATGAACTACCTTCCATAATGACAAGGCTATCATCCATTGGACAAACAAAATCTCAACAATGAACTACCTTCCCTAATGACAAGTATACCATCCATTAGAGTAACAAAATCTCAACAACAAACTACCTTACATAATGACAAGGCTACCATCCATTGGAGTAAGAAAATCCCAATAACGAACTACCTTCAATAATTACAAGGCTAATATCCATTGGAGTAACAAAATCTCAACAACAAACTACCTTCCATAATGACAAGGCTACCATCCATTGGAGTAACAAAATCTCAACAACGAACTACCTTCTATAATGACAAGGCTACCATCCATTGGAGTAACAAAATCTCAACAATGAACTACCTTCCATAATGACAAGGCTACCAGCCATTGGAGTAACAAAATCTCAACAATGAACTACCTTCCATAATGACAAGGCTATCATCCATTGGTGAAACAAAATCTCAACAATGAACTACCTTCCCTAATGCGAAGGATACCATCCATTAGAGTAACAAAATCTCAACAACAAACTACCTTACATAATGATAAGGCTACCAATCATTGGAGTAATAAAATCTCAACAACAAACTACCATCCATAATGACAAGGCTACCATCAATTGGAGTAACAAAATCTCAACAACAAACTACCTTCCATAATGACAAGGCTACCATCCATTGGAGTAAAAAAATCTCAACAACAATCTACCTTCCATATTGACAAGGCTACAATCCATTGGAGTAACAAAATCTCAACAACAAACTACCTTCCATATTGACAAGGCTACAATCCATTGGAGTAACAAAATCTCAACAACAAACTACCTTCCATAATGACAAGTCCACCATCCATTGGAGTAACAAAATATCAAAAATGAACTACCTTCCATAATAACAAGGCTACCATCCATTGGAGTAAGAAAATCCCAATAACGAACAACCTTCCATAATGACAAGGCTAACATCCATTGGATAACAAAATCTCAACAACAAACTACCTTCCATAATGACAAGGCTACCATCCATTGGAGTAACAAAATCTCAACAACAAACTACCTTCTATAATGACAAGGATACCATCAATTAGAGTAACAAAATCTCAACAATAAACTACCTTCTATAATGGAAAGGTTACCATCCATTGGAGTAATAAAATTTCAACAACAAACTACCATCCATAATGACAAGGCTACCATCCATTGGAGTAACAAAATCTCAACCACAAACTACCTTCCATAATGACAGGGCTACCATCCATTGGAGTAACAAAATCTCAACAACAATCTACCTTCCATATTGACAAGGCTACAATCCATTTGAGTAAAAAAATCTCAACAACAAACTACCTGCCATATTGACAAGGCTACAATCCATTGGAGTAACAAAATCTCAACAACAAACTACCTTCCATAATGACAAGTCCACCATCCATTGGAGTAACAAAATATCAAAAATGAACTACCTTCCATAATAACAAGGCTACCATCCATTGGAGTAAGAAAATCCCAATAACGAATAACCTTCCATAATGACAAGGCTAACATCCATTGGATAACAAAATCTCAACAACAAACTACCTTCCATAATGACAAGGCTACCATCCATTGGAGTAACAAAATCTCAACAACGAACTACCTTTTATAATGACAAGGATACCATCAATTAGAGTAACAAAATCTCAACAACAAACTACCTTCCATAATGGCAAGGTTACCATCCATTGGAGTAATAAAATTTCAACAACAAACTACCATCCATAATGACAAGGCTACCATCAATTGGAGTAACAAAATCTCAACAAAGAACTACCTTCCATAGTGATAAGGCTACCATTGATTAGAGTAAAAAAATCTCAACAACAAACTACCTTCCATAATGACAAGGCTACCATCCATTGGAGTAATAATATCTCAACAACAAACTACCATCCATAATGACAAGGATACCATCCATTGGAGTAAAAAAATCTCAACAACGAACTACCTTCCATAATGACAAGGCTACCATCCATTTGAGTAATAAAATCTCATCAACAAACTACTATCCATTATGACAAGGATACCATCCATTGGAGTAAAAAAATCTCAACAATGAACTACCTTCCACAATGACAAGGCTACCATCCATTGGAATAACAAAATCTCAACAATGAACTACCATCCATAATGACAAGGCTACCATCCATTGGAGTAACAAAATCTCAACAAATAACTACCTTCCCTAATGACAAGGATACCATCCATTAGAGTAACAAAATCTGAACAACAAACTACCTTACATAATGATAAGGCTACCAATCATTGGAGTAATAAAATCTCAACAACAAACTACCATCCATAATGACAAGGCTACCATCAATTGGAGTAACAAAATCTCAACAACAAACTACCTTCCATAATGACAAGGCTACCATCCATTGGAGTAAAAAAATCTCAACAACAATCTACCTTCCATATTGACAAGGCTACAATCCATTGGAGTAACAAAATCTCAACAACGAACTACCTTCCATAATGACAAGGCTACCATCCATTGGAGTAATAATATCTCATAAACAAACTACCATCCATAATGACAAGGATACCATCCATTGGAATAACAAAATATCAAAAATGAACTACCTTCCATAATAACAAGGCTACCATCCATTGGAGTAAGAAAATCCCAATAACGAACAACCTTCCATAATGACAAGGCTAACATCCATTGGATAACAAATCTCAACAACAAAGTACCTTCCATAATGACAAGGCTACCATCCATTGGAGTAACAAAATCTCAACAACGAACTACCTTCTATAATGACAAGGATACCATCAATTAGAGTAACAAAATCTTAACAACAAACTACCTTCCATAATGGCAAGGTTACCATCCATTGGAGTAATAAAATTTCAACAACAACCTACCATCCATAATGACAAGGCTACCATCCATTGGAGTAACAAAATCTCAACCACAAACTACCTTCCATAATGACAGGGCTACCATCCATTGGAGTAACAAAATCTCAACAACAATCTACCTTCCATATTGACAAAGCTACAATCCATTGGAGTAACAAAATCTCAACAACAAACTACCTTCCATATCGACAAGGCTACAATCCATTGGAGTAACAAAATCTCAACAACAAACCACCTTCCATAATGAAAGGCTACCATCCATTGGAGTAACAAAATCTCAACAACAAACTACCTTCTATAATGACAAGGATACCATCAATTAGAGTAACAAAATCTCAACAACAAACTACCTTCCACAATGGCAAGGTTACCATGCATTGGAGTAATAAAATTTCAAAAACAAACTACCATCCATAATGACAAGGCTACCATCAATTGGAGTAACAAAATCTCAACAAAGAACTACCTTCCATAGTGATAAGGCTACCATTGATTAGAGTAAAAAAATCTCAACAACGAACTACCTTCCATAATGACAAGGCTATCATCCATTGGAGAAACAAAATCTCAATGATGAACTACCATCCCTAATGACAAGGATACCATCCATTAGAGTAACAAAATGTCAACAACAAACTACCTTACATAATGATAAGGCTACCATCCATTGGAGTAATAAAATTTCATCAAAAAACTACCATCCATAATGGCAAGGCTACCATCAATTGGAGTAACAAAATCTCAACAACAAACTACCTTCCATAATGACAAGGCTACCATCCATTGGAGTAACAAAATCTCAACAACAAACTACTTTCCATATTGACAAGGCTACAATCCATTGGAGTAACAAAATCTCAACAACAAACTACCTTCCATAATGACAAGTCCACCATCCATTGGAGTATCAAAATCTCAACAACGAACTACCTTTCATAATGACAAGGCTACCATACATTGGAGTAACAAAATCTCAACAACGAACTACCTTCCATAATGACAAGGCTACCATCCATTGGAGTAACAAAATCTCAACAACAAACTACTTTCCATATTGACAAGGCTACAATCCATTAGAGTAACAAAATCTCAACAACGAACTACCTTCCATAATGACAAGTCCACCATCCATTGGAGTATCAAAATCTCAACAACGAACTACCTTTCATAATGACAAGGCTACCATACATTGGAGTAACAAAATCTCAACAACGAACTACCTTCCATAATGACAAGGCTACCATCCATTGGAGTAACAAAATCTCAACAATGAACTACCTTCCATAATGACAAGGCTACCAGCCATTGGAGTAACAAAATGTCATCAATAAACTACCTTCCATAATGACAAGGCTATCATCCATTGGGGAAACAAAATCTCAACAATGAACTAAATTCCCTAATGACAAGGATACCATCCATTAGAGTAACAAAATCTCAACACCAAAATACCTTCCATAATGATAAGGCTACAATCCATTGAGTAATAAAATCTCAAAAACAAACTACCATCCATAATTACAAGGCTACCATCAATTGGAGTAACAAAATGTCAACAACAAACTACCTTCAATAATGACAAGGCAACCATCCATTGGAGTAACAAAATCTCAACAACAAACTACCTTCCATATTGACAAGGCTACAATCCATTGGAGTAACAAAATCTCAACAACAAACTACCATCCATTATGACAAGGATACCATCCATTGGAGTAAAAAAATCTCAACAATGAACTACCTTCCATAATGAAAAGGCTACCATCCATTGGAGTAACAAAATCTCAACAATGAACTACCATTCATAATGACAAGGCTACCAGCCATTGGAGTAAAAAAATCTCAACAATGAACTACCTTCCATAATGACAAGGCAATTATCCATTGGAGAAACAAAATCTCAACAATGAACTACCTTCCCTAATGACAAGGATACCATCCATTAGAGTAACAAAATATCAACAACAAACTACCTTACATAATGACAAGGCTACCATCCATTGGAGTAAGAAAATCCCAATAACGAACTACCTTCAATAATGACAAGGCTAACATCCATTGGAGTAACAAAATCTCAACAACAAACTACCTTCCATAATGACAAGGCTACCATCCATTGGAGTAAAAAAATCTCAACAACGAACTACCTTCTATAATGACAAGGCTACCATCCATTGGAGTAACAAAATCTCAACAATGAACTACCTTCCATAATGACAAGGCTACCAGCCATTGGAGTAAAAAAATATCAACAATGAACTACCTTCCATAATGACAAGGCTATCATCCATTGGAGAAACAAAATCTCAACAATGAACTACCTTCCCTAATGACAAGGATACCATCCATTAGACTAACAAAATCTCAACAACAAACTACCTTACATAATGATAAGGCTACCATCCATTGGAGTAATAAAATCTCAACAACAAACTACCATCCATAATGACAAGGCTACCATCAATTGGAGTAACAAAATCTCAACAACAAACTACCTTCCATAATGACAAGGCTACCATCCATTGGAGTAAAAAAATCTCAACAACAATCTACCTTTCATATTGACAAGGCTACAATCCATTGGAGTAACAAAATCTCAACAACAAACTACCTTCCATATTGACAAGGCTACAATCCATTAGAGTAACAAAATCTCAACAAGAAACTACCTTCCACAATGACAACTCCACCATCCATTGGAGTAACAAAATATCAAAAATGAACTACCTTCCATAATAACAAGGCACCCATCCATTGGAGTAAGAAAATCCCAATAACGAACAACCTTCCATAATGACAAGGCTAACATCCATTGGATAACAAAATCTCAACAACAAAGTACCTTCCATAATGACAAGGCTACCATCCATTGGAGTAACAAAATCTCAACAACGAACTACCTTCTATAATGACAAGGATACCATCAATTAGAGTAACAAAATCTCAACAACAAACTACCTTCCATAATGGCAAGGTTACCATCCATTGGAGTAATAAAATTTCAACAACAACCTACCATCCCTAATGACAAGGCTACCATCCATTGGAGTAACAAAATCTCAACCACAAACTACCTTCCATAATGACAGGGCTACCATCCATTGGAGTAACAAAATCTCAATAACAATCTACCTTCCATATTGACAAGGCTACAATCCATTGGAGTAACAAAATCTCAACAACAAACTACCTTCCATATTGACAAGGCTACAATCCATTGGAGTAACAAAATCTCAACAACAAACTACCTTCCATAATGAAAGGCTACCATCCATTGGAGTAACAAAATCTCAACAACAAACTACCTTCTATAATTACAAGGATACCATCAATTAGAGTAACAAAATCTCAACAACAAACTACCTTCCACAATGGCAAGGTTACCATGCATTGGAGTAATAAAATTTCAAAAACAAACTACCATCCATAATGACAAGGCTACCATCAATTGGAGTAACAAAATCTCAACAAAGAACTACCTTCCATAGTGATAAGGCTACCATTGATTAGAGTAAAAAAATCTCAACAACGAACTACCTTTCATAATGACAAGGCTATCATCCATTGGAGAAACAAAATCTCAATGATGAACTACCATCCCTAATGACAAGGATACAATCCATTAGAGTAACAAAATGTCAACAACAAACTACCTTACATAATGATAAGGCTACCATCCATTGGAGTAATAAAATCTCATCAAAAAACTACCATCCATAATGGCAAGGCTACCATCAATTGGAGTAACAAAATCTCAACAACAATCTACCTTCCATAATGACAAGGCTACCATCCATTGGAGTAACAAAATCTCAACAACAAACTACTTTCCATATTGACAAGGCTACAATCCATTGGAGTAACAAAATCTCAACAACGAACTACCTTCCATAATGACAAGTCCACCATCCATTGGAGTATCAAAATCTCAACAACGAACTACCTTTCATAATGACAAGGCTACCATACATTGGAGTAACAAAATCTCAACAACGAACTACCTTCCATAATGACAAGGCTACCATCCATTGGAGTAACAAAATCTCAACAACAAACTAATTTCCATATTGACAAGGCTACAATCCATTAGAGTAACAAAATCTCAACAACGAACTACCTTCCATAATGACAAGTCCACCATCCATTGGAGTATCAAAATCTCAACAACAAACTACCTTTCATAATGACAAGGCTACCATACATTGGAGTAACAAAACCTCAACAACGAACTACCTTCCATAATGACAAGGCTACCATCCATTGGAGTAACAAAATCTCAACAATGAACTACCTTCCATAATGACAAGGCTACCAGCCATTGGAGTAACAAAATGTCATCAATAAACTACCTTCCATAATGACAAGGCTATCATCCATTGGGGAAACAAAATCTCAACAATGAACTAAATTCCCTAATGACAAGGATACCATCCATTAGAGTAACAAAATCTCAACACCAAAATACCTTCCATAATGATAAGGCTGCCATCCATTGAGTAATAAAATCTCAAAAACAAACTACCATCCATAATTACAAGGCTACCATCAATTGGAGTAAAAAAATCTCAACAACAAACTACCTTCAATAATGACAAGGCAACTGTTGTACCCCAAAATTTGCCCTCCCATATTCTTCAAGAAATTGCCAAGCCAAGTCACAAAATTCCCCAAGGGTTGCACAGTGCAAGGGCCTCCTAAACAGTCAAAATTAGGGTTTTGAGTCTGATCAAGAAAAGGAAGTGTTCAAAGGCTCAATCAAGTCTCATATGCTTACAAACATGGTCAAGCATCCTCATATCAAGTTTCAAGGCATTCAGCTCAAAATTGCACAGTCAAAACCCTAAATTGCACTACAGTCAAACTGTAGGGGCAAAATGGTCATTTGGCAGTCAAAAGTTCAAATTTTTGGTCAACATATCATTTTGAAGCCACAAACATCATTTGATCAATGCTTGATCATGATTCTCAAAATTTGGCTCAGAAAATCATCAAGATGCAAAAGTTTCCTTATTTGGACAACTGAAAAAGTCAACTGAAATTGACCAGGGCATAACTTTCACATGGATTATCAGAAAAATTCCATCCAAAGCTCATTTTGAAGAGAAAGACATTTCCTACAACTCATCTTCATACTTCAAGTCCAAGAAATGCTCTCACAAAAAGTTATCAATTTCAACATTATAGGTCATTTTCAAAAGTCAACAAAAAGGGACTTTAAGTCAAAGGCCATAACTTGAGATTGGAAAATCAAAATGACATGGGAACAAAGGCATTGGTTAAAGGACTCAAAGACCTTTCTAAAATGTCCAAGAACATGAGAAAAGCTTAAAAATTGAGCAAGTTATGCCTTGTAGAAGTTGGGAAATTTTTGTGAAATGGCAAAAGTCAACTATCCTTGAAACTTCAATTTTTGACAAAAGGGCCCACTTTCTTCCACTTGATTCAGCCTTGTCATGCCACACACGTGTCCCATGATTAATTTCAAGATCAAACATTGATTTTTCTATTTTATTTAATTTTTATTAATTTAATTCATTTTAAATCTTTAATAATTCAAATAAAATTTAAAAATCAATGGAATAGTGTCATTTGAATTTGGATAGCTTCCATATATCATGTGCCAGCTCACAAACTCATGCTAGGTTTAGGTTGTACACCAAGTCTTGGTTTTGCTTAAAAAAGGGAAAGTTTGTTAATGGTGAAAAACCTAAGACTAGTTCTCTCATGGGCATGGATAAAGGCCAGCTAATGACTTAATTCCCTTCCCTCATAAGTACTGAGTCTAACCCTAATCACAAGACACTGAATGCTGCGCTCAAAGACCATAGACAAACTTGAAGTTTTCTCCAAAAAAAGCAAAACTGAAATCATTGATAGAGGGCGATTAAAGGCCTAATTCCTTTTCCAATAGCATCCTCAAGGCTTACTGAACAAATTCCAACAAGAACCATCCATCACCACGCCAAGAATTGGTAGAATAAACATGAACTGTATAGGAAAAAATTGATCATCGTGTTTCATATTTTAAGCATTTTTTTTAACATTTGATTCATGGATTCTTGTTCCTCATAATGTTCTGATGCTAACCAATGCCTTTAACTGCATTTTTATGCCATACACGCGATTTCACCATGTTAGCTTTCTAGGGTTTGCAGGTTTTTAAATTAGGGGTTTTCAGACCAAGTGAAATTAGATCACCACAGTACCATGGTTGGATTCAGCGTATGGAGACGAAGAAGAACCAATTGTCGCGCCTAATTTATATTCAATGAGGACCTAATCGCTATTTTCCAGTAGCCCACCTAATGAAACGCATGAAAAACGTTGCCTTTGTGTTTTGTTTACAGGGACGATGAAGACGATGAAGCGTGGCAAGTTATGATTCGTTGGTTTAAAAATTCGCGCGTTTTCCAGCACTAATCTTGTTTTTCTTTTATAATCTTTCTTTGCTTATTATATAACAAATTGGTTAAGTGGCACAGATGGCAAGCGAACGTATGGGCAATGCACAAGACCTGGGTTCGATCCCCAGGTCTTCAATAATTTCAATATTATTTTCTTGTTCACATTCACATGCAGGTTCATCATTGGAGTGCACCATACATCCCCATAATCTAAGCATACACGCGTCTCATGAATTCAAATCAAGGGCCTGGATCTCAAGAGCACGCTGTACCTTAGTCAGCGCTTCAACACACCATTCCAAAAGTCAAACGGACTCAGGATATAATGGGCTTGGATTTCTAAAGACACACCTCACAATTGGGGCCTGAACCCCCCCTGGTTTGCTTTTTCTATATTTTTTCTTATTTTGTTTTTAATGGCTATATTATTTTCTTTATTTGTTTTAATTACATAATTATTTTTACCAAAATACAAAAAATGCCTAAAAACCAGAAAAAGATAAAAAATGTAATAAATTTTTTTATTCTAATATTTTCATAAATAAATTAATATGTAATTATTTGGTTAAAATAGGTTTTAATTCTTTTCATAATAAAAAATCCAAAAGAAGTAGAATTAGGTTTAGTTAATTTTTTATTCTTTTTTTATTTCTTTTTCACAATAATAATATTTATTTTATTTTTCATAATTAAATGTACATAAGTGAAAATTGGGGTTTAATTTAGGTTAATTTAACATTTTTATAATAACTTCAAAAAATAATTAGAACTAGGTTTAACATTTTATTTTAGTTTTAATTAATTCTTTTTCCTATCAAATCTTAAAAAAACACAAAAATACCAAAAATGTTTTCTTTTAATATTAATTAATTCATGCAATTTAATATTTTGCAAAAGGGTCCAACGCCCTAGTTTTGTTTTTAATTCCTTTATTTCGCGTATTTATTTATTTCGCTCAAATAATTATGTATCTCTCCCAAAGCCGTGTAAACAATTGCTCGCACTTTTATTTCTTTCGCTTTATTTACTTTCCGTCAAATCGGGTCCGGTTTAATTTTGGTGATGTGGACCCGCGCCATTTGTAATAGTTTAGACTTATTTTCCCGCAACTTTTAACTGTTAAACAAAGCATGCAAGAATGAATGGATAAAATAAAATCAAGCGTAGATCACCTATACCATGAACAAGACAAAATATCTGAAAACGACACACAAGTCACACACCACCCCTAGGGTACGCCTCACTGTTGCCTTGCCTCGAAAGGTGATCGTCGAGTAGAGGATGTCTTAGTAAGTCCTCATGATCTGGGAACCTGGCATGAGGGTAGCTTCTAAGGTGTCTTCCTATTGCTCCGGTGATCACCATGTCCCGAACCTCGAATTGACCCGAATACCTCCAACGGTGGTGCTACCTACCTCTCAATGGTGGGATGGCACTACTTTAAAGGACATTTACACAGACGAATTCCTTAGGGTAGGTAGACGACTCATGGATACTTGCTCTCTTCAAAACAAAAATTCAAAGACTTTTCACACCAACACTTTTCAAAAGCTTTCAAAACAAATTTTTCAAACACTCTGACGTACGAGTCGAACTGAAATTTTTCAAAGAAACTTTGTTAACCCACATTGAAAAGCAAACAAACATTTTTGAAAACACAATGAGCAAGTATCTAAGAGCCCATGGATAACCATGGATAGAAAGGGTGCTAACACCTTCCCTTTCTATAACCTACCTCCCGAACCGAGAGCAATCTCTTTAAGGAATTTTTCTGTGCTTTTGTCCTTTCCATTTGGAGAAAATAAAAGACGGTGGCGACTCTTGCTTCCGCGACATTTCGCGAACCACCTTTAAAACAGTCAGTTCCAGATCCATCGATCACAGAACTGGCGACTCTGCTGGGGAATTAAACTTAAAGTGAGGTATACCTTAGGGCTAGGTCATCACTATGTTTTCAATTGTCTTCTTTGCTTGCTTTATTATTGTGGGTTGCTTGGGAGTTCTATAGATCCTAACCCGGATCTGGGGATACCTTCTTAGAAAGTAGCAACAAGGCTGTGAGGGAACTGTGCGGGGTATACCAACATGGTTGAAACAGTCTGCTACGTTGATGTGGCACTTTGGTGTGTACCGGTAACCCTTGAGTTCAGTCAAGGAGAGTACGGGGCCTCCATGCGGTGTCATGAAGCATCAACAGACCTTAGGAACCTTAATTGAACCATCTTGGCCTCTTTAGGGTAGTGAGATAACTGACTTTGGTGCAGTCCGAGGTTGGTTGATACTCGATACTACACTCAATTGAGGGTTGCTTTCCTGGAATATTTCGGTCGCCAGTTCAGTGGCTAAATCGAAACGATGAACAATGAAAGCAATCCCGTGATATTGGGAACCTTAGAACCCGGTTACTTTGATTAGGACAGGTTGAATTCACCAACTTCAACAGGGTACTACCCAGACCCCATGCTGGCCTTAAACCTTAAGGGCTTGTCTTGTGTGCCTTGTGTGCCTTACATGTTTGTCTTTGTACATATCTGTGGTGTGTTTAATCATAGCATCATGACATCATCCAGCATCATATGCATTAACTAACCATTTCGGGGGTTCGAATTTTCATCTTTGTTCTTGTTTTGTAGGACATGGAAACTGTTCGTAGAAAGACAATTCAAATCAGTCTTGTAAGGGTACCTCCTCAGCTTAAGGAGCTTATATCCAGGATTCCCGAGAACTCTTCATTCAGTGAAAGGCATGGAAACCTCATCAGCTTGGTCAACACCAACATTGAGGAAGATATGATAAAGGTCTTGTTCCAGTTCTTTGACCCTCTGCATCACTGTTTTACCTTCTTGGATTATCAGTTGGTACCTACGTTGGAGGAGTTCTCCCGGCTCCTGAAGATCCCTATCCTTGATCAGCTACCCTTCAACGGTACAGAAAAGGAACCTAAGCTTGAAGAGATTGCTAAAGCCTTGCACCTACAGTCATCTGACCTCAAGGGACATTGGGAAGTCAGAAGTGGTATTAAAGGGTTCTTAGCCAGGTTTCTGTTTGAAAAGGCCTATGAATGTTGGAACTCCCTTGACTTGCAAGCTTTTGAAGAGGTTGTGGCCCTCCTTGTTTATGGTTTGGTGTTGTTCCCTAACCCAGATCAGCTCATTGATATCAGTGCTGTCCAGATCTTTATGTCCAGGAATCCTATACCTACGTTGCTGGGGGACATCCTTCACTCATGTTACACTCGAACCATGAGAAAAAGAGGTGTCCTTATGTGTTGCACTCCTCTCCTGGGAAGGTGGTTTATTTCGCACCTTCCACAATCAGTCCTGAAGAATGAGCGGGGTTTGAGATGGTCACAACGGTTGATGACTCTTACACATGCAGATATACATTGGTGCCCTAGGTCCAGAGAAGATGTCACTATCATTGATCGTTGCGGGGAGTATCCTAATGTTCCTTTACTTGGAATCAGAGGGGGTATTACTTATAGTCCATGCCTGGCTTGGAGACAATTTGGTTATGCTCGGAGGGATGGTCCTCATGACATGTTAATTCCTGACATAGTTTTTGACTTCGACAACGATACTCAAGGACTTCGCCAGAGATTTATCAGAGCCTGGAGGATGCCTAGTAGGATAGACAGCAAGACACTGGGGCACAGGAACTCCATCCCTTTGGAGCCTTACCTCAAGTGGGTACGAGCCCGCTCTCAGAAGTTAGTAATGCCTTATCCTCACATGCTTCCAGTAATCAAAGAGCCTGCCTTGGAAGGAGAAGTGTCTCACGTTATTCAGCACCCTGATATGCCCACATCCTGGGAAGAGATGCAGAAGAGCTGGATCCAGCTTAAGGAAGAGCGGAATTCTCTTGAGACTAGTCTGCGTGCCAGTGAAAAGAAGGTCTTGGAGCTCACCCGCCTGTTGCATGAGGAGAGGAACCTCAACACTTACATAGCTCCAAAGAGGATGCGCAACATATTTTGGGATTGATTTGATTTTTTGTACTTTTTCCCATGAGGCTTTGATGTATTAAACAATGATTTTCTTAATAATAACGTGTGTTCCTTTTGGTCTATAACAAATTTGAATTTTCGAACTCTTGAATGCATTGCATAAACACATATCATTCATCATGTGCATCACAGGTACTCTTCTTTTCAGGTTGTTTACTGTTCTTCGCTGTTTATTTCAGCATCATGAACCCTGAATCATCAACCGAGGCATCTATCAAGGCTCTTCAGGCGCAGAACACCCAATTTCAGGAGCTGATCAAGGGCTTGGCTCAGGGTCAACAAGAGTTGAAGACCATGCTTCTGAAGAAGACTAAGAAGAAGAGGAGGACTGTGCTATTTAACACTGGGCGCAGACTCGGGAACACCTTACAGGTTGAGGCTGAAAGGACTACTCCATCTGTGGGGGAAGGTAGTCACCAAGAAAGGGAGATCCCTACTCCTGTGGGCTCTGATACTGAAACAGACTTCAACGACGAACAGTACCCTCCTGCTGAAGACCGGTACAAGCAGCTGGAGGACAGATTAAAGGCTATGGAAGTTCAGCAGGTGCCTGGACTGGATTTCGGAGACTTGGGGTTATCTACTGGGGTGGTGATTCCACACAAGTTCAAGGCACCTGCCTTTGTGAAGTATGACGGGGCTTCCTGTCCCAAGATGCACCTCCGTTCTTATGTAAGGAAGATCCAGCCTTACACAGCAGACAAGAACCTTTGGATCCACTTCTTCCAGGAGAGTCTTTCAAGGACTCACCTCGAATGGTTCTATCAGCTGGATGGAACCAGCATTCGTAACTGGGAGGATCTGGCCACTGCTTTTTACAAGCAGTATCAATATAATTCCGACCTCGCTCCTACGCGTACCCAGCTCCAGGGTATGTCGCTAGGGTCGGGTGAAGGTTTTAAGGAGTACGCCCAGAAATGGAGAGACCTGGCTGGCAGGGTGCAGCCACCATTGACGGACCGGGAGCTGGTAGATATGTTTTTAGGGACCCTATCTTGTCCATTTTTCAATCATCTCATTGGTAATTCCTCTGCTGGGTTTACTGATCTGATCCTGACTGGTGAAAGGATCGAGGCCGGTATAAAATCGGGGAAGATACAGAAGGTTGCCTCCTCCAGTGCTGAAAAGAAACCCTTCAAAAAGGAGGCTAGTGCTGTATATAGCTCCCGGAGACCAGAGCAACCTGAACGCCGCCAATCTGTCAGTGCGGTAATGATTGCCAAACCTGCTGCCGCTCCTCGGCCAACTAATCCTCAAAAGTTTGAAAGACCCCGGAGAGAGTTTACCCGGTTAAGCATGACCTTATCACAGATCCTGCCACAGTTGCTATCCACCAATTTAGTGACTGTCAGGGAGGCTCCAAAGTTTCCCAATACTGCATCCCCCAAGTTTAATCCAAATGCTCGCTGTGCTTACCACTCTGATAGCCCGGGGCATAACACAGATGACTGTTGGGCCTTAAAGAATAAAGTTCAAGACCTCATTGATGCAAAGGAAATACAGTTTGAGGCGCCCGAGAGGCCGAATGTTGTAACCGCTCCCATGCCCCAGCATGGAGTGAATGCTGTTGAGGAGGATTTGTATGTAGCTTCGGTGGATGATGTTGCTACTCCGCTGCTGACGGTCAAGAGGAACCTGTTGCTAGCCGGTTTATTTCCGGGATGTAGCGAAGGTTGCCCTCTATGTGTTGCTTCCCCTGCTGGTTGTTCTCTGCTGAAGTCAGGCGTCCAAAACCTGATAGATAGTAGAGAGATTTTGTTCAGAAAGACTGTTGTTCCTGCTGCTCCTGTTGAAGAAGTGTCGATCGTTACCATCTTCAACAACCCTTCCAAGGCTCCTTCAAAGAAGCCTGTCCAAATTTTGCCGGTTCACAAGATTGCTCCCATCACCATTACTGTTCTGGGGCCTATCCCCTACAAATCTGATAAGGCTGTCCCATGGCACTATGGGGCGGATGTTTATGTTCTGGGTGTGAAACAAGAGTTCAACATTGATGCTGGTGTCTCCAACATCACTGGGCCTGCTAAGGTCACTCGTAGTGGAAGACTGTTCTCGCCAGACATTGCTCCTCCGGTAATTCATAGGCCTTTGGTCTTCACACCTGCCAGGGTGCCTGTTTCTCCCCCTGACCAAGTATCCACCCCTGCTACCGAGTCATCTGATACTCGGGGCAAGGGGATTGCTGCTGATGTGCCTGCCAGGACGGAGGCACCAAAGACCATTGTTGAGGCTTCCAGGCAGGAAATGGAAGAAATCCTCAAGATAATAAAGAAAAGTGATTTCAACGTCGTAGAACAGCTGGGGCACACCCCCTCTAAAATCTCCATGTTGTCACTGCTGCTGTGTTCAGAGGCCCACGCCAAGGCTCTGATTGCTTTCTTAAAGACAACCCACGTACCCCAAGAGACGTCTGCTGACCAGTTCACTGACTGTGTGGCCAACCTAACCGCTGATAATGGCCTGGGTTTCTCTGATGCCGATCTGACAGCAAAGGGGAAGAACCATAATGACGCCCTGCATGTCTCCATTGAATGCAGGGGCACTACTCTTGCTCATGTGCTGGTTGACACAGGTTCTTCATTAAACGTGCTGCCCAAGAAGGCTCTGGATAGGCTGGATTGTGAGGGTCTAGAGCTCAAACCAAGTAACATTGTTGTCCGGGCCTTTGACGGGTCCAAAAGAATGGTACACGGTGAGGTGGACATCCCAATCAGGGTTGGGTCACAGGTATTTGATTCAAAATTCTATGTGATGGACATCCATCCGTCCTATTCTTGTTTGCTGGGTCGCCCGTGGATCCACAAGGCTGGAGCTGTGACCTCCATGTTGCATCAGAAGTTCAAGTACCCGGTCAGGGGGAAGATCGTAACGGTGCAAGGGGAAGAGGAGTACATGGTCAGCCACCTTAACTCCTTCAGATACGTAGAAATGGATGGGGAGTTCATTGAAACCCCCTTTCAACATTTTGAGGAAGTGCCACAAACTTTGGCAGCAGCAGAAGCAGTGGATGAAGAGGTTTCTCCTTTGAAGATGGCCTCCTTAAAGGACGCCCGGGCTGTGATTGAAAGAGGTGAATGTGCAAACTGGGGCAAGCTCCCTGATCTTACTCCTAAGACTAACAAGTTTGGGCTGGGTTTCACCACAGAAGCTCAGAAAGCAGTGCGCAAGGCAAGAATTGGAAGACCTCCTGTGCTCATCACCCACTCAGAAGTGAATGCTATTGGAGAGGAAGACGAAGTGGAAGAGTCAGAGTTTGATAGCTGGATCTACCCGACGACCGACGGTGGATTAACCAATTGGACTGCTAAAGACTTTACACCCATAACTTTTGTTCCCCAGTAATGAACTTCTTTGTTTTGGATTTGTAATAAACAATAATTTGAAACTATATGGCCCGGTGTCTTACCCGGGGCACCGTGGTTTTGTTTATGAGGGCTTTTGTTTGTCACTGTCATATATCATAAATAAAAGCATTGGACATTTTTCACATTTCAAATTTTGCGCTCCTTTTCTTTCCTTTCTTTACATATTGCAAAACAGCTGTATTTACACACACACTCACTCATACAGGTTTCAATCCACTCTGGATCTCACTGGTAACGACTCTGCTACTGCCAGTTATGACTTCGAAAATCCGATCAACTTAGCCGAAGACGAAGGTGAAGATGATTGCGAAGTGCCTGGTGAACTTGCAAGACTGTTACAACAGGAAGAGAGGGCGATTCAACCCCATGAAGAGCCAGTGGAAATAATAAACTTGGGTACTGAAGAAGACAAGAAAGGGGTAAAGATTGGTGCCAACCTAGAGCTCAGCGTGAAGCAACGGTTGACTCAGATGCTGCATGACTATATGGAGATCTTTGCCTGGTCCTACGAAGATATGCCCGGATTAGATACCGACATTGTGGTCCATCACTTACCAACTAAAGAAGATTGCCCTCCGGTTAAGCAAAAGGTCCGCCGTATGCGTCCAGAGATGTCTGAGAAGATTAAAGCCGAGGTTATGAACCAGTTTGATGCCGGGTTTCTTGCAGTGACTTCTTACCCTCAGTGGGTTGCTAATGTGGTGCCGGTACCTAAGAAGGACGGCAAGGTCAGAATGTGTGTCGATTACAGGGATCTGAACAGGGCCAGCCCCAAGGATGACTTCCCTCTACCTCACATTGATGTCCTTGTTGATAATACAGCTCAGCATAAAGTGTTCTCTTTTATGGATGGTTTTTCAGGCTACAATCAGATCAAGATGGCTCCTGAAGACATGGAAAAGACTACATTTGTTACTCAGTGGGGCACCTTCTGCTACAAAGTCATGCCTTTTGGACTAAAGAATGCTGGGGCAACCTACCAACGTGCCATGGTTGCTTTATTTCATGACATGATCCATCATGAGATAGAAGTGTATGTTGACGACATGATCGCTAGGTCCCAGACTGAGGAAGAACACCTTGATCATCTACAGAAACTGTTTGACCGTTTGAAACTGTACAAGCTGAGGTTGAACCCGAACAAGTGCACCTTCGGGGTAAGATCTGGAAAGTTGCTAGGCTTCGTGGTAAGTGACAAGGGAATTCAAGTGGACCCTGCTAAGGTCAAAGCCATTCAAGAGATGCCAGTTCCTAAGACAGAGAAGGAAGTCAGAGGCTTTCTAGGACGTCTGAATTACATTGCTCGGTTCATCTCACACCTAACTGCTACCTGTGAACCAATCTTCAAGCTGCTGAAGAAAGATCAGGTAGTACGTTGGAATGATGAATGTCAGGCTGCTTTTGACAGAATCAAAGAATATCTCCAAGAACCACCCATCCTTATGCCACCAGTTGAAGGGAGACCTTTGATACTTTACCTGACAGTGCTTGATAATTCAATGGGGTGTGTGCTGGGGCAGCATGACGAGTCTGGCCGAAAAGAGCATGCCATTTATTACCTTAGCAAAAAGTTTACCGACTGTGAGACCCGATACTCACTGCTTGAGAAAACTTGTTGCGCTTTGGTATGGGCTGCTCGCCGGCTGAGACAGTATATGCTGACTCACACTACCTTGTTGATCTCAAAAATGGATCCTATAAAGTACATATTCGAAAAGCCTGCTCTGTCTGGGAGAATTGCAAGATGGCAGATGATCTTGACGGAATACGACATTCAGTACACGACCCAAAAAGCCATCAAGGGAAGTGTATTGGCAGACCACTTAGCACATCAAGCTGTAGATGACTACCAATCAATGAACTTCGAGTTTCCGGATGAAAGCATTATGATAGTAACTGACTGTGAAGTACCTGGACCGGATGAAGGACCTGAACCAGGATCCCGATGGTCTATGCATTTTGACGGAGCATCCAACGCTTTGGGAAATGGTATTGGCGCCATCATCATATCTCCACAAGGTACTCATACTCCACTCACCGCCCGGCTGTGTTTCAACTGTACCAACAACATGGCGGAGTATGAGGCGTGTATCATGGGTCTTCAAGCTGCGATCGACCTGAGGATCAAATTTCTGAGTGTCTTCGGAGATTCTGCTCTTGTGATCAATCAGATCAAAGGAGAGTGGGATACGAAACATCCAAACTTGATTCCTTACAGAGAATGTGTGTTGACCCTGATCCCCCACTTCACAGAGATAACATTTGAGCACTTTCCAAGAGAAGAGAATCAGTTGGCGGACGCGTTAGCTACAATGTCTTCAATGTTCAAGGTCAAATGGGATAATGAGGCTCCCCGGATCATCATCTGGAAACTGGACGAGCCGGCATACTGTTGTGATCTCGAAACTGAATTGGTGACTGAGAAGCCTTGGTACCACGAAGTGAAGAGATATCTGGAAACTCAGGAATACCCTGAAGGTGCATCTATCAACGATAAGAAATTCCTGAGAAGATTCGCAGCCAAATTCTTCCTTAGCAACAACATCTTGTACAAGCGAAACCATGATTCAACCTTACTGCGTTGTGTGGATTTAATTGAAGCAGAAAGAATCATGGAAGAGCTACATGAAGGGACCTTTGGTACACATTCCAGTGGACACACTATGGCTAAGAAAATCCTACGGGCAGGATACTATTGGTCCACAATGGAAGCTGACTGTTACCAACATTCCAGGACATGCCACAAGTGCCAGATTTATGCAGACAAGGTGCATGTTCCTCCGGTCCCCCTGAATGTTCTGACTGCGCCTTGGCCATTTGCAATGTGGGGCATAGACATGATCGGCGAGATTAAACCTACGGCATCTAATGGACATCGCTTCATCCTAGTGGCGATTGATTATTTCACAAAGTGGGTTGAAGCAGCATCCTATGCTACGGTAACCAAGACTGTTGTGGCACGGTTTATTCGACACAATCTGATCTGTCGATACGGCGTCCCTGAGCGGATTATTACAGACAACGGTACCAATTTGAACAACAAGATGATTACTGAGCTCTGCGAACAATTCAAAATACAGCACCACAATTCTTCTCCTTACAGACCGAAGATGAATGGGGCTGTAGAAGCAGCAAATAAGAACTGTAAGATTAAGATTGCGCCTAAGAGGGGGGGTGAATTAGGTGATGGTCGATTTTTGACTTATTTTATACTTTCTGGTTTTGATATAGTGCTTTGAAAACTGTAAAGTGCAGAAAGTAAAGAGACACGGAGAATTATCCTGGTTCCTTCCACAATCCGGAAGTACGTCCAGTCCCCTTGCAAACACGCAAGAGATTTTACTATATTGTTAGAACTTTTACAAGACTCTTCCTAGTCTTATCCACTAAAGAACCTAACAAATAACCAAGAACACCCTCTTGGATTTCCAATAAGTCTAATGAGAACAATCCTCTCAAAAGATACCTCTTGTTTCCAATAATGGACAACAAGGAACTAAAGTAATCTAATACTTAATTCCAACAATCCTGGAAATAAGTTACACTTTGTATGTTTTTATGAAGTATGATTTCTTGAAAGATGTTGATCACTTAGAGTGACTTCTTTGAAGTTTCTTCTTTCTTCTCTTGTAAGCAATTCAAACTGTAACACAATGGTTAGATAATGCTCAAAGATTTCTGTTCTTTATTTGTGTGAAAGTGCAGAAAATCTTTGTTCTTAAAAGTTAAGAAATATGAAGTTTGAATATTTTTACAAAGTTCAGATTTTATTGCAAGAGAAGAATTTGTTTATGATTTGAAAGATTTTGTAATATATAGTAATCAAGATACCTTTCCAAAAGGACACTTTTCTGTTTGTAAAACTTGACAAGATGCAATGTTTGATCATGCAACTATTGGAGAAAAGGTGTGAAGGATATCTTGAAAACCAGTTCAGATTTTTCAAAATTTTCAATGTGCAAACCGATTAACATAACATGCAAATCGATTGCACGTGTTTGTAACGTTCAGAATTTCAAAAAGTTTGAAGTGTAAATCGATTAGCATGTTGTGTCAATCGATTTACAAGTGTTAAAAAATCAGTTTGTTCTGTGATCAATCGATTTACACAACCTGTAAATCGATTGCTGGCAGGAGCAAACAGTTTTTGAAAAAGCATGTGTAAATCGATTTACACAAGATGTTAATCGATTTACAGCAGAGAAAAACTTAAAAATTGTTTTGAAATATAATTAAAGTGATGTGGCAAGTGTGTATATCATTTTTGAGCATTTCTAATCAATGTAGTTTAATTGAGAATTGATATACTTGATTGCTTGCCAAGTTCCTTGAAGCTTTGAGTGAATGATGCTTTAAGATGATTTCCACTTCTTTTCCTTCTTTCCATAATGCTTGTTTGTCTTTCATCAACTAGCTTGTTTGTCTTTCATCAAAACTAAAGTTGAGTTGAGGCTTGAGATTACATTCTCCCCCTTTTTGATGATGACAAACCATTTTCCTTTATGTGTTGATCAGAATTTGAGCAAAAGGTGTTTTCTCCCCCTGAGAAGATTTCTCCCCCTATGGAGAAAAAGATTTGAAAGTTTGCTCTGTAAAGACAATGAAAACAAACAACCATAAAGTGCTATTACATCCTTCTCCCCCTTTGACATTATCAAAAAGAAGGGAAAGATGCAACAAGAAAGTATACCAGAAAGAAATGTATAGGAACATGAATGAAAAACACAAAACTTTCAAGATTGTCGAACAAAGTTTTAAGAACACAATACATAAAATGAACAAAATAAAACAAGACAAAATCCATAATGATACTTATACTAAGAATTTAATAACATTGATCAAGAACATTTTTTAGAAAGGTCCTTGATAAGGAAATTGTTGTTGAAGAGGTGGTTCGGTGTATTGAGGAGGCGGAGGTGCAGGATTGGTTGGGTCGTATGGAGGGATATGAAGATGTGAATAAAGATATGAGAATTGTTGGTTCACATCATTCTGAAAAGCATCTATCCGAGATGAGGTAGAGTCATTTATCTCCGTCCATCGAGCATTGATGTTAGAATTGAGAGAAGCAAACTGTTGCGTCATGAAATCCATAACATCTTGATTTATGGGACCAGAAGCAGCAGCAGGAGGAACTTCATGGTCTTCTTCATCTGCATTATTACCGTCATCGCCGACAACATCTTCTCCAATGTAAGTTATGGTTTTTGCTTCAGCATTGAAATGAACACCCATTCTTGAATCAACATTTTTGATGGAGATCCTAGTGGTGATTGGATCCATTTCAATCCGCTCAAATCCAGTGAAATCTATATCATAAGCTGCCATAATCCTTGTAATGAAATATGCATATGGTAGAAAGGTGGCCCTTGCGGCAACTTTTAGCATATGCATCACAATCAATTTTGCCCAATTAACTGGGATTCCATTTTTCCTTGCATAGATGATTTGCAATTCTAGGTCGGTCACTGTACAATGATTCCCTGCTCTAGGAAACAAAATATACACCAGAAAATAGTGAAACAACCTATCATCAATATGGAAATTTCCAGCACTCCATGTGTCCCTAGCTGGAGTAACCCCGCCAAGACTGCGAATCCGCTTGGCACGGTATTCAGATTCTGATAACCTTCCAATGCTATAGAAAAATTCTCGCTTTTGATAGTTTTCCCAAGCAGCATCTTCTGGATCATAGAGGGTACTTCCAGAATATGGAATGTTCAAGATTCTGCCAAGAGTTTTGGAATACAGAGGGATTCTTTTTCCAAGGACATATGTATAACATTTGTTGTTGTCATAGCACATGTTGCTGTAGAAAATTTTAACCAGATCCGGGTAATAGAAACCATGTGAAGATATTAATGGTTCTAACCCATAAGCAATGAAATCTCTTTGAAATGAGAAGCATTCATCTGGAAAAGTAGATAACATACCAAACTTTGGAGTAGAGATGATTTTCTTTTGAAAATGCTTGAGAAATCTGTCCCGCTGTGGATCCGTGAGGTACTCGAGCACAGAGTTTTCAGATGATGACGAAGTTGGCTTCTTTCCTTTCTCTGATGCAGAGGCTTTTCTCTTGGGAGCCATGGATCTTGTTAGGGTTTTGAAAAGAGAGATATAGAGTTCTTTTGTGTTGTTATGTGAGAGAGTGTGTTGGTGTTATGAGATAGTGAGGGAGTTTTGGTGAGATTAAATAGTATAGTAGGGTAAGTGAGGTCTTTTATGAGGTTTTAATTTGGTAATTTGGTCAAGGTTTTATTGATTGGGCAATAGAAAGGTGGGAGGTTGAGATACAATGAATGTTTGACCAATATATTAAAAGCTCATTACAAGTATCACATGTTAAAACAAAATACATTGCATAGAGAAAATACATAAAAAATGCTTCAGATTCTGTGGTAAATCGATTTACCCCTTGGTTAAATCGATTTACACAGAACATTTTTCATAAAAAGTAATTTTCGTTCAGTGGTAAATCGATTGACATGTTGTGTAAATCGATTTACACAGTAGATTTTAATAAAAGAAATGATTTGCTTCAGTAGTAAATCGATTGACATATGGTGTAAATCGATTTACTTAAAGAGAAAATTTAAAACATCATTATTTTTAACATTTGAAACAATGTCTAACCACATATATATGTACATTAAGGTATAGTTAAGGATTGAGTGCACCTTAAATATCTTGTTCATCGAGGATTCCAAGTTCACGACGAATTTTGAAAAATGCATCCTTTGCAAGTGGTTTTGTGAAGATGTCCGCGAGTTGATTTTGAGTGTCCACAAAAGTGATCTCGACATCTCCTTTGAGTACATGGTCTCGGATAAAATGATGTCTGATGTCAATGTGTTTCGTCCGGGAATGCATAACTGGATTTTTCGTAATATTGATCGCGCTTGTGTTATCACATCGAAGAGGAATGCATCCAAGGTTTACTCCATAGTCAAGTAATTGTTGTTTTAGCCAAAGAATTTGAGCGCATCCACTTCCAGCCGCAATGTATTATGCTTCGGCAGTGCTGAGAGCTACGCTTGCTTGCTTTTTGCATGACCATGAAACCAAGGCATTTCCAAGAATGTGACATGTTCCACTTGTACTTTTGCGATCAGTTTTGCAACCTGCATAGTCAGCATCAGAATAACCAACTAGATTGCACATACTACCTTTTGGATACCATAATCCGACGTTGGTTGTTCCTTTGAGATATTTTATTATGCGCTTGACTGCTGCAAGGTGAGACTCTTTAGGATTGGCTTGATATCTTGCACATAGGCAAACGCTGAACATAATGTCAGGTCTACTTGCTGTTAAATAAAGGAGTGAGCCAATCATTCCACGATATTTAGTTATGTCAATAGAATTTCCTGATTCATCTGGGTCAAGATAGGTGCCGGATCCCATAGGAATTGCACTTTCTTTGCTACTTTCCATCTCAAACTTCTTTATAAGGTCTTTGCAATATTTTGATTGGTTCACGAAAATACCATGTTTGAGTTGCTTAATTTGAAGACCAAGAAAGAAATTCAATCTTCCCATCATAGACATCTCAAACTCTCCTTGCATCATAGACGAAAATTCCTTGCACATATTTTGGTTAGTTGAACCGAAAACAATATCATCTACATAGATTTGTACAAGTAAGGTATGATGATTAACATTTTTTATGAAGAGAGTGGTATCAACTTTACCCTTTACAAACCCTTTTTCACATAGGAATGCGCTTAGTCTATCATACCAAGCCCTTGGTGCTTGCTTCAGCCCATAGAGAGCTTTCTTCAGTTTGAAGACATGATTAGGATGTTTGAAGTCTTCAAATCCGGGAGGTTGCTTTACATAGACTTCTTCATTTATGAATCCGTTGAGGAATGCGCTTTTTACATCCATTTGAAAAAGTTCAAAGTCCAATGAGCATGCATATGCAAGTAATAGTCTTATTGCTTCCAAACGTGCTACCGGAGCAAAAGTTTCTTCAAAATCAATTCCTTCCTCTTGGTTGTATCCTTGAGCAACTAGTCTTGCCTTGTTTCGAGTGATTATTCCATTTTCATCCATCTTGTTTTTGAAAACCCATTTGGTTCCAATGATACGTTTATTTCCTGGATTAGGAAAAAGTTCCCAAACTTCATTCCGCTCGAATTGGTTTAACTCCTCTTGCATGGCAATGATCCATTGATCATCTTCTAGTGCTTGAGCCACTTTAGTAGGTTCAACTTGAGATACAAACGCCATATTTAAGCATGCATCCTTAAGATTTAGTCGAGTAGATACTCCTTTGCTAATATCTCCAATTATATTGTCAATTGGATGATCACGATGAGTTCTCCATTCTTGAGGAAGATCATCATCATTTTCATTTTGATGTGAAAGTTCATGTGTTTGTTCCGGATTGACAATTTTGCCATCTCCGCAGGAAATCTCATGAGATAAATCTATAGAATCATCATCATCACAAATAGCAACTTCCTCCTTGGAGGTGTTAGATTCATCAAAAGAAACATGCATTGATTCTTCTATAGTTAAAGTTCTTTTATTGTAAATTCTAAAAGCTTTGCTAGAAAGGGAGTACCCAAGAAAGATACCTTCATCCGATTTTTCATCGAACTTACCGAGATTGTCTTTGTCGTTGTTAAGGACAAAACATTTGCACCCGAAAATATGAAAGTGAGAGATATTTGGTTTTCTTCCTTTGTAGATCTCATATGGAGTTTTCTTTAGTATAGGTCTTATGATCACGCGATTGCTTACATAACATGCCGTGCTTACCGCATCCGCCCAAAAATATTTAGGCAAACTTGAGTCACTTAGCATGGTTCTAGCAAGTTCCACCAAAGACCTATTTTTCCTTTCAACTACTCCATTTTGTTGTGGAGTTCTTGGTGCTGAAAAATTGTGGAAGATCCCATTTTCTTCACAAAATTCTTCAAATAGACTGTTTTGAAACTCTCCACCGTGATCACTTCGGATTGATGTTATCTTTGATGACTTCTCATTTTGAACTTGTTTTGCATATCTCTTGAATGCCTTGAATGCTTCATTCTTGTGTACTAAAAACAAAGTCCAAGTGAAACGGGAAAAATCATCTACAATAACTAATGCATAAATGTTACCTCCGAAGCTTCTTGTTCTAGATGGACCAAAAAGATCCATGTGCAACAATTGAAGTGGTCTTGTTGTTGAAACCACATTCTTTGGTTTGAAAGTTGATTTGGTCTGTTTGCCCTTTTGGCATGCACTACATAATTTGTCTTTGATGAACTTCATCTTTGGTAGACCAATAACTAAGTCATGCTTAACCAATTTGTTCAAGTGCTCCATGTGAATGTGAGCAATCCTCTTATGCCATAACCAAGCGTCATTGTTGTTTACCATAAGACATTGTACCTTCATAGACAAATCATCTAGAGTAATCACAAAAATATTGTTAGATCTTATACCTTTGAGTTTTACCTCATTGGTTGCCTCATCCATAATAAGGCATTCTTCTTTGTTGAATTTGATCTTGAACCCTCTATCGCAAAGTTGACTTATGCTAAGAAGGTTGTGCTTTAATCCTTCAACATAGAGAACATCCTCAATTTGAATGGATGGAGGTGTGCCAACTATTCCAACGCCAAGAATCTTTCCTTTGGTGTTGTCTCCATAGGTGACATACCCTTTGGCTTTATGTACTAGATATGAAAATTGGTGTACATCTCCTGTCATATGCTTTGAACATCCACTGTCAAGATACCAAACATTTGAAGTGGATTTCAAGCATACCTACAAAAACAAATTATTTCTTGTTAGGTACCCAAGTTGCCTTGGGTCCTTCATAGTTAGTTCCCTTTTTCACCCATGCATAATGTCCACTAGCCATACTGAAATTTCTAATATAGCATGCATTTGGTGTGTGTCCAATAATACCACAGTAAAAACAGTTTGGAACAAATTTGCTCTTGTATCTAGGAATTTGTTTTCTTTTAGATACATTAGCCTTTTTCTTTTGATGATTATGAACAACTTGCTTCTTTTCTACTTTCTTGGGATTGGAACTATTACTAGCCTTTACAAAAACAGTGGGATTGTTACTTGGTTTCTTAGTATTCACATAACCAAGACCTCTTTTATCATTAGGATAACGTTGTTGGCTTAGTAATCCTTCCAATCCTATTTGTCCTTTTTCATATCGTTCAATGACTCTTTTCAATTGAACAATTTGAAAGACATTTGATTCACACTTGGAGCATGCAAAGTTTTCCTTTTCTTTTATAAAATTTTGTTTTTGAAGATCAAAATCTTTAGTCATGGTGTCAATTTTTTCTAGACAACTTAGAAGTTCTTTTTCTTGTTTTGACACCTTTTTGTATAAACTTTTGCATTCTTTCAAGAGTTCATCAATTGCACCTTGAACATCATCATCAAAAAGATTAAATTCATTACTAACCTCTTCTTCATTGTCGGAGTGATGCGATGCCATTAAGGCTAAGTTTGCACATTCGTCGCTTTCCGATTCCGATGAACTGCTCATATCATTATCTTCCCATGCTATGTAGGCTTTCTTTTGTTTTGAGTCCTTTCCTTTGAATCCATTTTTCTTTGGGAGATTTGGACAGTTTGGCTTGATATGTCCTTGCTTTCCACATTCATAACATGAGACATCTTGAGTTGATGTGGAGGCTTCTCTTTTCTTGAAGTGCTTTCTCTTATGTGCATGAGATCCGCCTTTGTCATTTCTGCCAAAAAACTTTCCAAGTCTTTTCACTAGAAGCATGAAATTTTCATCTTCTTCCGGATTGTCTTCTTTTACCACTTCTTTTGAATCAATTTTTAAGGCAATGTTTTTGGACTTCTTTTCTAGATTCTCATGTTTTTCAAGTCTACCGAGTTCTGTTTCGTATTCTTGAAGTTTGCCGAATAATGTAGCGGAAGTCATTGCGGAGAGACTCTTCTTTTCCGAGATTGCCGTTACCTTTGGTTGCCATTCCCTAGTCAATGATCTAAGGATTTTCAAGTTGAGTTCATCATTTGACAGGGTTTTACCAAGAGCAATTAAGTGATTTGTCAAATGCACAAATCTCTTTTGTAAGTCAAGAATGGATTCTCCGGGCTGCATTCGAAATAGTTCATATTCTTGACTCAAGGTATTTAGCCTTGATCTTTTTACTTCAGCCGTTCCTTCATGAGTTTGAACCAAGGTATCCCAAATTTCCTTTGCTGTTTTGCAGTTTGAGACACGAAAAAATTCGTCCATACTGAGAGCACCTTGAAGAAGGTTTATTGCCTTTTTGTCATAGAGAACTTTCTTTTTATCATCGTCGTCCCATACAGTTTTGGGCTTTGCAGACCCAACGCCATTGATTACCGTTATTGGGATAAATGGACCATTTTCAACAGCATCCCATACTTCCTCTCCTTGTGCTTCTAAATGCGCCTTCATGCGTATTTTCCAAAAGTCAAAATATTCACCACAAAATAGAGGAGGCTTGTTGTTACTACCACCATCTCTGAAAACTGGTTGATGATTTGCGGAAGCCATTCTGGATCTCTAGGAGCAGGTTACCTATAACCTGCTCTGATACCAATTGTAAGATTAAGATTGCGCCTAAGAGGGGGGGTGAATTAGGTGATGGTCGATTTTTGACTTATTTTATACTTTCTGGTTTTGATATAGTGCTTTGAAAACTGTAAAGTGCAGAAAGTAAAGAGACACGGAGAATTATCCTGGTTCCTTCCACAATCCGGAAGTACGTCCAGTCCCCTTGCAAACACGCAAGAGATTTTACTATATTGTTAGAACTTTTACAAGACTCTTCCTAGTCTTATCCACTAAAGAACCTAACAAATAACCAAGAACACCCTCTTGGATTTCCAATAAGTCTAATGAGAACAATCCTCTCAAAAGATACCTCTTGTTTCCAATAATGGACAACAAGGAACTAAAGTAATCTAATACTTAATTCCAACAATCCTGGAAATAAGTTACACTTTGTATGTTTTTATGAAGTATGATTTCTTGAAAGATGTTGATCACTTAGAGTGACTTCTTTGAAGTTTCTTCTTTCTTCTCTTGTAAGCAATTCAAACTGTAACACAATGGTTAGATAATGCTCAAAGATTTCTGTTCTTTATTTGTGTGAAAGTGCAGAAAATCTTTGTTCTTAAAAGTTAAGAAATATGAAGTTTGAATATTTTTACAAAGTTCAGATTTTATTGCAAGAGAAGAATTTGTTTATGATTTGAAAGATTTTGTAATATATAGTAATCAAGATACCTTTCCAAAAGGACACTTTTCTGTTTGTAAAACTTGACAAGATGCAATGTTTGATCATGCAACTATTGGAGAAAAGGTGTGAAGGATATCTTGAAAACCAGTTCAGATTTTTCAAAATTTTCAATGTGCAAATCGATTAACATAACATGCAAATCGATTGCACGTGTTTGTAACGTTCAGAATTTCAAAAAGTTTGAAGTGTAAATCGATTAGCATGTTGTGTCAATCGATTTACAAGTGTTAAAAAATCAGTTTGTTCTGTGATCAATCGATTTACACAACCTGTAAATCGATTGCTGGCAGGAGCAAACAGTTTTTGAAAAAGCATGTGTAAATCGATTTACACAAGATGTTAATCGATTTACAGCAGAGAAAAACTTAAAAATTGTTTTGAAATATAATTAAAGTGATGTGGCAAGTGTGTATATCATTTTTGAGCATTTCTAATCAATGTAGTTTAATTGAGAATTGATATACTTGATTGCTTGCCAAGTTCCTTGAAGCTTTGAGTGAATGATGCTTTAAGATGATTTCCACTTCTTTTCCTTCTTTCCATAATGCTTGTTTGTCTTTCATCAACTAGCTTGTTTGTCTTTCATCAAAACTAAAGTTGAGTTGAGGCTTGAGATTACAAGAACATCAAGAAAATCGTGCAGAAAATGACAGTGACTTATAAAGATTGGCACGAGATGTTACCGTTCGCTCTACATGGGTACCGTACCTCAGCCAGGACGTCAACCGGGGCAACTCCTTTCTCTCTGGTTTATGGTATGGAGGCAGTCTTGCCAATCGAAGTGCAAATACCCTCTCTCCGGATAATGAAGGATGCGAGTCTGAACGAAGATGATTGGATCCAGACACGACTTGATCAACTCAACCTCATTGACGAAAAGAGACTTGCTGCTATCTGCCATGGTCAGACGTATCAGAAACGGATGATCGGGGCATTTAACAAAAAGGTCAGACCACAAGAATATCGAGTCGGGGATCTAGTAATCAAGCGAATCATCCTTCCTCAGAGTGATCCAAGGGGCAAATGGACCCCTACGTACGAAGGGCCATTTGTGATTAAGCATGTGTTCTCGGAAGGAGCCATGATATTGACCAACATGGATGGTGACGACCTTCCTCACCCCGCCAATGCAGACATAGTAAAAAGATACTACGCATGAAAAAAGACCCGCTAGGCTGACATGTCTAGGCAAAAATTAGGGCTTCCCGTCGAACCAAAAGGTTTCGGGCAAAATGAAGGGATGAAAATGAAAAAATCTGTACACCCGGCAAGTCGAAAACCTGAAAGGGCGGCTTGGGCAAAAATGGGTATCCCGGTGGACTGAAAACCCGAAAGGGCAGTCCAGGCAAAAATTAGGGATAAAAGCGTAATACTATGTCTCATTAGATCACTTGGCATCCAGAATCCGGTATTTACATCAAGTTCAGACGGCATCGATCAGTCAGCTTCACCTTCAACCAAGGTCATCAAGTGATGAGACGCTCGGAGTTATAAAGGCAATAGCAGAGTTGAAACCCAGTGGATCATTCATATATTTCACACAGCTGTTTTATTTTCTTTTGTACAAAGTTTGTATAAACCCTTTTTCCTCGGTGGCGTTCTCTTATTAGGACGTCAGCCTCTTGTACACAAAACGCCTATTTTCAGGCCATTCAAAAATCAATACAAATATACTTTTCAGTTAAAATGTGCCTTTTGTTCTTTCCTTTTCTGTTTTGTTTTGCGAAGAACGTCCAAGGTTCAATTTGTGATATATGCATTGATAATAATTTGCTAACTCATAAATATTTGCATACGAAACAAAGGAATTAATTGCAGGTGACACTAGAAACAGGGGCAATAAAAGAGTTGTCTGAGCAGTCTAATTGTTCTGTCCTCCAAGGTACCAGGGTAAGTTCAGCTAAAGAACATGACCAGTACATCTTAAATTCCCCAGAGAATGAGACAGCAAGGAGTATACTCTCCCCAAGCAAAACAGTTATCAACCTTAAGGAAGTTGGGTGTCCTCCCGCAGATCTCAACATTCCCCAGCAGCATATATTCTTAACAAGCATCCCCGGCAGTCTTGGTCTAAAGATTGTTCCCCGGCGGCATACATCAACATTCAAAGGAATCACTTCCCCAGCATATCAAAACTCCCCAGGAGAGTCCAATTAGTTTCCCCAGGAAAGTTGGAATTCATATCTCCCCAAGCAGTAAGCTTATCCCCAGTAAATTCTGGAAGCTTATCCTTCGCAGAGCACGAACGCGTCGTCCGGCTTGATTTAAAGAGTTATTTCCTTAACAGGATATAACTGGGTTATCCTCAGCCAAAAGCCACGGAAAGAGTGTCGTCGACAAAGTCTTCCTATCCCCAGCAAACTATTATCAACACTCAGCAAAGCATTTCTCTCCCCACAGAGTATTGCTTCCCAGCATGGTCGCTAGAGTATCTTTTCTCCCCGCAGAATCCTCCATTTGCCAAGTTTACTCCGCAACGGAGTTATCTTCTCCTACCGGTATTCTTGCAACTATCATCCCCAATGGAAGCAAAATCTATTCTTCAGCATCAGCCCAGTATACAACTTCCCGGCACCCGTCAAGGATTCACTTTCCTAGACAAAAGCATACATAAGACATCACATACATCATTATAGCATGCATAGACGCATCATATCCTACGAATCTCATTTATGTTGAGAACATCATTACTTGATCCATATCATGCATTGCATATGGTTGACCTTTACATTTCAGGAAAGATCCAGTTAAAGTTCTCAAGTTACATTTCAAGACCTAGACCGGTTCAGTTAGATCGACCCTAAGATTTTCCTGATGCTTATCCAGTCAAAGGCCTTCTCTGGTTCAGTAAGATCGACCCTAAGATCTCCCTGATGCTTATCCAGTTGAAGATATTTCAAGACCTAGACCGGTTCAGTTAAATCGACCCTAAGATTTTCCTGATTCTTATCCAGTCAAAAACCTTCTCTGGTTCAGTCAGATCCACCCTAAGATCTCCCTGATGCTTATCCAGTTGAAGATATTTCAAGACCTAGACCGGTTCAGTTAAATCGACCCTAAGATTTTCCTGATTCTTATCCAGTCAAAAACCTTCTCTGGTTCAGTCAGATCGACCCTAAGATCTCCCTGATGCTTATCCAGTTGAAGATATTTCAAGACCTTGTCCGGTTCAGTTAAATCGACCCTAAGATTTTCCTGATTCTTACCCAGTCAAAGGCCTCTCTGGTTCAGTCAGATCGACCCTAAGATCTCCCTGATTCGTATCCCAGTAGAAGACATCCAAGATTTTTTCTCAACGAGCGTTTTTGAAGTAGAAGACACCCAAGATTTTTTCTCAACGAGCGTTGTTAAAGTTAAAACCACCCAGATTTTTCTCAACGAGCGTTGTTGAAGATAAAGTCACCCAACATTTTTCTCAACGAGCGTTGTTGAAGTTAAAGTCGCCCAAGGTTCTCTTACCATTCATGCTAAGGTAGTAACCATCCCTGGTTCTTTCATCGCCGTTTGAAGCTCCAGACTCAGCTCCTGTAACCAGTCAGGACACATCTATACCAGGCATCTAAAAATCAGCTCCTGCAACGTGTCAGGTACTACTTTTCTGTTTTGCAGGTATACAGGTTCTCGCCAAGGAATCTCTTACGCAATCAAACATCCAGATGGCATCTATAAGCCCATTCCACCATCACTGCCACTATGTGAGCGCAAATTTCTAGGCACTCTAGTGTCCAATCATCTTCTACCCTCGGATTACGAAAGGCACGTCCGCCAATCTGCATCCTCAGGTATAAGAAGATTGAACAGGGGCAACTGTTGTACCCCAAAATTTGCCCTCCCATATTCTTCAAGAAATTGCCAAGCCAAGTCACAAAATTCCCCAAGGGTTGCACAGTGCAAGGGCCTCCTAAACAGTCAAAATTAGGGTTTTGAGTCTGATCAAGAAAAGGAAGTGTTCAAAGGCTCAATCAAGTCTCATATGCTTACAAACATGGTCAAGCATCCTCATATCAAGTTTCAAGGCATTCAGCTCAAAATTGCACAGTCAAAACCCTAAATTGCACTACAGTCAAACTGTAGGGGCAAAATGGTCATTTGGCAGTCAAAAGTTCAAATTTTTGGTCAACATATCATTTTGAAGCCACAAACATCATTTGATCAATGCTTGATCATGATTCTCAAAATTTGGCTCAGAAAATCATCAAGATGCAAAAGTTTCCTTATTTGGACAGCTGAAAAAGTCAACTGAAATTGACCAGGGCATAACTTTCACATGGATTATCAGAAAAATTCCATCCAAAGCTCATTTTGAAGAGAACGACATTTCCTACAACTCATCTTCATACTTCAATTCCAAGAAATGCTCTCACAAAAAGTTATCAATTTCAACATTATAGGTCATTTTCAAAAGTCAACAAAAAGGGACTTTAAGTCAAAGGCCATAACTTGAGATTGGAAAATCAAAATGACATGGGAACAAAGGCATTGGTTAAAGGACTCAAAGACCTTTCTAAAATGTCCAAGAACATGAGAAAAGCTTAAAAATTGAGCAAGTTATGCCTTGTAGAAGTTGGGAAATTTTTGTGAAATGGCAAAAGTCAACTATCCTTGAAACTTCAATTTTTGACAAAAGGGCCCACTTTCTTCCACTTGATTCAGCCTTGTCATGCCACACACGTGTCCCATGATTAATTTCAAGATCAAACATTGATTTTTCTATTTTATTTAATTTTTATTAATTTAATTCATTTTAAATCTTTAATAATTCAAATAAAATTTAAAAATCAATGGAATAGTGTCATTTGAATTTGGATAGCTTCCATATATCATGTGCCAGCTCACAAACTCATGCTAGGGTTAGGTTGTACACCAAGTCTTGGTTTTGCTTAAAAAAGGGAAAGTTTGTTAATGGTGAAAAACCTAAGACTAGTTCTCTCATGGGCATGGATAAAGGCCAGCTAATGACTTAATTCCCTTCCCTCATAAGTACTGAGTCTAACCCTAATCACAAGACACTGAATGCTGCGCTCAAAGACCATAGACAAACTTGAAGTTTTCTCCAAAAAAAGCAAAACTGAAATCATTGATAGAGGGCGATTAAAGGCCTAATTCCTTTTCCAATAGCATCCTCAAGGCTTACTGAACAAATTCCAACCAGAACCATCCATCACCACGCCAAGAATTGGTAGAATAAACATGAACTGTATAGGAAAAAATTGATCATCGTGTTTCATATTTTAAGCATTTTTTTAACATTTGATTCATGGATTCTTGTTCCTCATAATGTTCTGATGCTAACCAATGCCTTTAACTGCATTTTTATGCCATACACGCGATTTCACCATGTTAGCTTTCTAGGGTTTGCAGGTTTTTAAATTAGGGGTTTTCAGACCAAGTGAAATTAGATCACCACAGTACCATGGTTGGATTCAGCGTATGGAGACGAAGAAGAACCAATTGTCGCGCCTAATTTATATTCAATGAGGACCTAATCGCTATTTTCCAGTAGCCCACCTAATGAAACGCATGAAAAACGTTGCCTTTGTGTTTTGTTTACAGGGACGATGAAGACGATGAAGCGTGGCAAGTTATGATTCGTTGGTTTAAAAATTCTCGCGTTTTCCAGCACTAATCTTATTTTTCTTTTATAATATTTCTTTGCTTATTATATAACAAATTGGTTAAGTGGCACAGATGGCAAGCGAACGTATGGGCAATGCACAAGACCTGGGTTCGATCCCCAGGTCTTCAATAATTTCAATATTATTTTCTTGTTCATATTCACATGCAGGTTCATCATTGGAGTGCACCATACATCCCCATAATCTAAGCATACACGCGTCTCATGAATTCAAATCAAGGGCCTGGATCTCAAGAGCACGCTGTACCTTAGTCAGCGCTTCAACACACCATTCCAAAAGTCAAACGGACTCAGGATATAATGGGCTTGGATTTCTAAAGACACACCTCACAATTGGGGCCTGAACCCCCTCTGGTTTGCTTTTTCTATATTTTTTCTTATTTTGTTTTTAATGGCTATATTATTTTCTTTATTTGTTTTAATTAAATAATTATTTTTACCAAAATACAAAAAATGCCTAAAAACCAGAAAAAGATAAAAAATGTAATAAATTATTTTATTCTAATATTTTCATAAATAAATTAATATGTAATTATTTGGTTAAAATAGGTTTTAATTCTTTTCATAATAAAAAATCCAAAAGAAGTAGAATTAGGTTTAGTTAATTTTTTATTCTTTTTTTATTTCTTTTTCACAATAATAATATTTATTTTATTTTTCATAATTAAATGTACATAAGTGAAAATTGGGGTTTAATTTAGGTTAATTTAACATTTTTATAATAACTTCAAAAAATAATTAGAACTAGGTTTAACATTTTATTTTAGTTTTAATTAATTCTTTTTCCTATCAAATCTTAAAAAAACACAAAAATACCAAAAATGTTTTCTTTTAATATTAATTAATTCATGCAATTTAATATTTTGCAAAAGGGTCCAACGCCCTAGTTTTGTTTTTAATTCCTTTATTTCGCGTATTTATTTATTTCGCTCAAATAATTATGTATCTCTCCCAAAGCCGTGTAAACAATTGCTCACACTTTTATTTCTTTCGCTTTATTTACTTTCCGTCAAATCGGGTCCGGTTTAATTTTGGTGATGTGGACCCGCGCCATTTGTAATAGTTTAGACTTATTTTCCCGCAACTTTTAACTGTTAAACAAAGCATGCAAGAATGAATGGATAAAATAAAATCAAGCGTAGATCACCTATACCATGAACAAGACAAAATATCTGAAAACGACACACAAGTCACACACCACCCCTAGGGTACGCCTCACTGTTGCCTTGCCTCGAAAGGTGATCGTCGAGTAGAGGATGTCTTAGTAAGTCCTCATGATCCGGGAACCTGGCATGAGGGTAGCTTCTAAGGTGTCTTCCTATTGCTCCGGTGATCACCATGTCTCGAACCTCGAATTGACCCGAATACCTCCAACGGTGGTGCTACCTACCTCTCAATGGTGGGATGGCACTACTTTAAAGGACATTTACACAGACGAATTCCTTAGGGTAGGTAGACGACTCATGGATACTTGCTCTCTTCAAAACAAAATTTCAAAGACTTTTCACACCAACACTTTTCAAAAGCTTTCAAAACAAATTTTTCAAACACTCTGACGTACGAGTCGAACTGAAATTTTTCAAAGAAACTTTGTTAACCCACATTGAAAAGCAAACAAACATTTTTGAAAACACAATGAGCAAGTATCTAAGAGCCCATGGATAACCATGGATAGAAAGGGTGCTAACACCTTCCCTTTCTATAACCTACCTCCCGAACCGAGAGCAATCTCTTTAAGGAATTTTTCTGTGCTTTTGTCCTTTCCATTTGGAGAAAATAAAAGACGGTGGCGACTCTTGCTTCCGCGACATTTCGCGAACCAGCTTTAAAACAGTCAGTTCCAGATCCACCGATCACAGCAACCATCCATTGGAGTAACAAAATCTCAACTACAAACTACCTTCCATATTGACAAGGCTACAATCCATTGGAGTAACAAAATCTCAATAACGAACTACCTTCCATAATGACAAGTCCACCAACCATTGGAGTAACAAAATCTCAACAATGAACTACCTTCCATAATGAAAAGCCTACCATCCATTGGAGTAACAAAATCTCAACAAAGAACTACCTTCCATAGTGATAAGGCTACCATTGATTAGAGTAAAAAAATCTCAACAACGAACTACCTTCCATAATGACAAGGCTACAATCCATTGGAGTAATAATATCTCAACAACAAACTACCATCCATAATGACAAGGATACCATCCATTGGAGTAAAAAAATCTCAACAAAGAACTACCTTCCATAATGACAAGGCTACCATCCATTTGAGTAATAAAATCTCAACAACAAACTACCATCCATTATGACAAGGATACCATCCATTGAAGTAAAAAAATCTCAACAATGAACTACCTTCCATAATGACAAGGCTACCATCCATTGGAGTAACAAAATCTCAACAATGAACTACCATCCATAATGACAAGGCTACCAGCCATTGGAGTAACAAAATCTCAACAATGAACTACCTTCCATAATGACAAGGCTATCATCCATTGGAGAAACAAAATCTCAACAATGAACTACCTTCCCTAATGACAAGCATACCATCCATTAGAGTAACAAAATCTCAACAACAAACTACCTTACATAATGACAAGGCTACCATCCATTGGAGTTAGAAAATCCCAAGAAGGAACTACCTTCCATAATGACAAGGCTAACATCCATTGGAGTAAAAAAATCTCAACAACAAACTACCTTCCATAATGACAAGGCTACCATCCATTGGAGTAACAAAATCTCAACAACGAACTACCATCCATAATGACAAGGCTACCATCTATTGGAGTAACGAAATCTCAACAAAGAACTACCTTCCATAGTGATAAGGCTACCATTGATTAGAGTAAAAAAATCTCAACAACAAACTTCCTTCCATAATGACAAGGCTACCATCCATTGGAGTAATAATATCTCAACAACAAATTACCATCCATAATGACAAGGATACCATCCATTGGAGTAAAAAAATCTCAACAACGAACAACCTTCCATAATGACAAGGCTACCATCCATTTGAGTAATAAAATCTCAACAACAAACTACTATCCATTATGACAAGGATACCATCCATTGGAGTAAAAAAATCTCAACAATGAACTACCTTCCACAATGACAAGGCTACCATCCATTGGAATAACAAAATCTCAACAATGAACTACCATCCATAATGACAAGGCTACCAGCCATTGGAGTAACAAAATCTCAACAATGAACTACCTTCCATAATGACAAGGCTATCATCCATTGGAGAAACAAAATCTCAATGATGAACTACCTTCCCTAATGACAAGGTTACCATCCATTAGAGTAACAAAATCTCAACAACAAACTACCTTACATGCTGACAAGGCTACCATCCATTGGAGTAAGAAAATCCCAATAATGAACTACCTTCAATAATGACAAGGCTAACATCCATTGGAGTAACAAAATCTCAACAACAAACTACCTTCCATAATGACAAGGCTACCATCCATTGGAGTAACAAAATCTCAACAACGAACTACCTTCTATAATGACAAGGCTACCATCCATTGGAGTAACAAAATCTCAACAATGAACTACCTTCCATAATGACAAGGCTACCAGCCATTGGAGTAACAAAATCTCAACAATGAACTACCTTCCATAATGACAAGGCTATCATCCATTGGTGAAACAAAATCTCAACAATGAACTACCTTCCCTAATGACAAGGATACCATCCATTAGAGTAACAAAATCTCAACAACAAACTACCTTACAAAATGATAAGGCTACCAATCATTGGAGTAATAAAATCTCAACAACAAACTACCATCCATAATGACAAGGCTACCATCAATTGGAGTAACAAAATCTCAACAACAAACTACCTTCCATAATGACAAGGCTACCATCCATTGGAGTAAAAAAATCTCAACAACAATCTACCTTCCATATTGACAAGGCTACAATCCATTGGAGTAACAAAATCTCAACAACAAACTACCTTCCATATTGACAAGGCTACAATCCATTGGAGTAACAAAATCTCAACAACAAACTACCTTCCATAATGACAAGTCCACCATCCATTGGAGTAACAAAATATCAAAAATGAACTACCTTCCATAATAACAAGGCTACCATCCATTGGAGTAAGAAAATCCCAATAACGAACAACCTTCAATAATGACAAGGCTAACATCCTTTGGATAACAAAATCTCAACAACAAACTACCTTCCATAATGACAAGGCTACCATCCATTGGAGTAACAAAATCTCAACAACGAACTACCTTTTATAATGACAAGGATACCATCAATTAGAGTAACAAAATCTCAACAACAAACTACCATGCATAATGGCAAGGTTACCATCCATTGGAGTAATAAAATTTCAACAACAAACTACCATCCATAATGACAAGGCTACCATCAATTGGAGTAACAAAATCTCAACAAAGAACTACCTTCCATAGTGATAAGGCTACCATTGATTAGAGTAAAAAAATCTCAACAATGAACTACCTTCCATAATGACAAGGCTACCATCCATTGGAGTAATAATATCTCAACAACAAACTACCATCCATAATGACAAGGATACCATCCATTGGAGTAAAAAAATCTCAACAACGAACTACCTGCCATAATGACAAGGCTACCATCCATTTGAGTAATAAAATCTCAACAACAAACTATTATCCATTATGACAAGGATACCATCCATTGGAGTAAAAAAATCTCAACAATGAACTACCTTCCACAATGACAAGGCTACCATCCCTTGGAATAAAAAAATCTCAACAATGAACTACCATCCATAATGACAAGGCTACCATCCATTGGAGTAACAAAATCTCAACAATTAACTACCTTCCATAATGACAAGGCTATCATCCATTGGAGAAACAAAATCTCAACGATGAACTACCTTCCCTAATGACAAGGATACCATCCATTAGAGTAACAAAATCTCAACAACAAACTACCTTACATGCTGACAAGGCTACCATCCATTGGAGTAAGAAAATCCAAATAACGAACTACCTTCAATAATGACAAGGCTAACATCCATTGGAGTAAAAAAATCTCAACAACAAACTACCTTCCATAATGACAAGGCTACCATCCATTGGAGTAACAAAATCTCAACAACGAACTACCTTCTATAATGACAAGGCTACCATCCATTGGAGTAACAAAATCTCAACAATGAACTACCTTCCATAATGACAAGGCTACCAGTCATTGGAATAACAAAATCTCAACAATGAACTACCTTCCCTAATGACAAGGATACCATCCATTAGAGTAACAAAATCTCAACAACAAACTACCTTACATAATGATAAGGCTACCATCCATTGGAGTAATAAAATCTCAACAACAAACTTCCTTCCATAATGACAAGGCTACCATCAATTGGAGTAACAAAATCTCAACAACAAACTACCTTCCATAATGACAAGGCTACCATCCATTGGAGTAAAAAAATCTCAACAACAATCTACCTTCCATAATGACAAGGCTACCATCCATTGGAGTAACAAAATCTCAACAACGAACTACCTTCTATAATGACAAGGCTACCAACCATTGGAGTAACAAAATCTCAACAACGAACTACATTCCATAATGACAAGGCTACCATCCATTAGAGTAACAAAATCTCAACAACAAACTACATTCCATAATGACAAGGCTACCATCCATTAGAGTAACAAAATCTCAACAATGAACTACCTTCCCTAATGACAAGGATACCATCCATTATAGTAACAAAATCTCAACAAAAAACTACCTTACATAATGATAAGGTTACCATCCATTGGAGTAATAAAATCTCAACAACAAACAACCATCCATAATTACAAGGCTACCATTAATTGGAGTAACAAAATCTCAACAACAAACTACCTTCCATAATGACAAGGCTACCATCCATTGGAGTAACAAAATCTCAACAACAAACTAGCTTCCATATTGACAATGCTACAATCCATTGGAGTAACAACATCTCAACAACAAACTACCTTCCATAATGACAAGTCCAACATCCGTTGGAGTAACAAAATCTCAACAACGAACTACCTTCCATAATGACAAGGCTACCATTCATTAGAGTAACAAAAATCTCAACAACGAACTACCTTTCATCATGACAAGGCTACCATCCATTGGAGTAACAAAATATAAAAAATCAACTACCTTCCATAATAACAAGGCTACCATCCATTGGAGTAACAAAATCCAAATAACGAACTACCTTCCATAATGATAAGGCTAACATCCATTGGAGTAACAAAATCTCAACAAACAAACTACCTTCCATAATGACAAGGCTACTATCCATTGGAGTAACAAAATATCAACAACGAAATACCTTCCATAATGACAAGGCTAACATCCATTGGAGTAACAAAATCTCAACAACAAACTACCATCCATAATGACAAGGCTACCATCCATTGGAGTAACAAAATCTCAACAACGAACTACCTTCCATAATGACAAGGCTACAATCAATTGGAGTAACAAAATCTCAACAACGAACTACCTTCCATAATGACAAGGCTACCATCCATTGGAATAACAAAATCTCAACAATGAACTACCTTCCATAATGACATGGCTACCAGCCATTGGAGTAACAAAATCTCATCAATGAACTACCTTCCATAATGACAAGTCTATCATCCATTGGGGAAACAAAATCTCAACAATGAACTACATTCCCTAATAAAAAGAATATCATCCATTAGAGTAACAAAATCTCAACAATAAAATACCTTCCATAATGATAAGGCTACCATCCATTGGAGTAATAAAATCTCAACAACAAACTATCATCCATATTTACAAAGCTACCATCAATTGGAGTAACAAAATCTCAACAACAAACTACCTTCCATAATGACAAGGCTACCATCCATTAGAGTAACAAAATCTCAACAACAAACTACCATCCCTATTGACAAGGCTACAATCCATTGAAGTAACAAAATCTCAAAAACAAACTACCTTCCATAATGACAAGTCCACCATCCATTGGAGTAACAAAATCTCAACAACGAACTACCTTCCATAATGAAAAGGCTACTATCCATTGGAGTAACAAAATCTCAAAAACGAACTACCTTCCATAATGACAAGGCTACCATCCATTGGAGTAATAATATCTCAACAACAAACTACAATCCATAATGACAAGGATACCATCCATTGCAGTAAAAAAATCTCAACAACGAACTACCTTCCATAATGACAAGGCTACCATCCATCTGAGTAATAAAATCTCAACAACAAACTACCATCCATTATGACAAGGATACCATCCATTGGAGTAAAAAAATCTCAACAATGAACTACCTTCCATAATGACAAGTCTACCATCCTTTGGAGTAACAAAATCTCAACAACGAACTACCTTCCATAATGAAAAAGCTACCATACATTGGAGTAAAAAAATCTCAACAACGTACTTCCTTTCATACTTACAAGGCTACCATCCAATGGAGTAACAAAATCTAAACAACGAACTACATTTCATAATGACAAGGCTACCATCCATTGGAGTAACAAAATATAAAAAATGAACTACCTTCCATAATAACAAGGCTACCATCCATTGGAGTAAGAAAATCCCAATAACGAACTACCTTCCATAATGACAAGGCTAACATCCATTGGAGTAACAAAATCTCAACAACAAACTACATTCCATAATGACAAGGCTACCATCCATTGGAGTAACCAAATCTCAACAACGAACTACTTTCTATAATGACAAGGCTACCATCCATTGGAGTAACAAAATCTCCACAATGAACTACTTTCCATAATGACAAGGCTACCAGCCATTGGAGTAACAAAATCTCAACAACAAACTACTATCCATTATGACAAGGATACCATCCATTGGAGTAAAAAAATCTCAACAACGAACAACCTTCCATAATGACAAGGCTACCATCCATTTGAGTAATAAAATCTCAACAACAAACTACTATCCATTATGACAAGGATACCATCCATTGGAGTAAAAAAATCTCAACAATGAACTACCTTCCACAATGACAAGGCTACCATCCATTGGAATAACAAAATCTCAACAATGAACTACCATCCATAATGACAAGGCTACCAGCCATTGGAGTAACAAAATCTCAACAATGAACTACCTTCCATAATGACAAGGCTATCATCCATTGGAGAAACAAAATCTCAATGATGAACTACCTTCCCTAATGACAAGGTTACCATCCATTAGAGTAACAAAATCTCAACAACAAACTACCTTACATGCTGACAAGGCTACCATCCATTGGAGTAAGAAAATCCCAATAATGAACTACCTTCAATAATGACAAGGCTAACATCCATTGGAGTAACAAAATCTCAACAACAAACTACCTTCCATAATGACAAGGCTACCATCCATTGGAGTAACAAAATCTCAACAACGAACTACCTTCTATAATGACAAGGCTACCATCCATTGGAGTAACAAAATCTCAACAATGAACTACCTTCCATAATGACAAGGCTACCAGCCATTGGAGTAACAAAATCTCAACAATGAACTACCTTCCATAATGACAAGGCTATCATCCATTGGTGAAACAAAATCTCAACAATGAACTACCTTCCCTAATGACAAGGATACCATCCATTAGAGTAACAAAATCTCAACAACAAACTACCTTACAAAATGATAAGGCTACCAATCATTGGAGTAATAAAATCTCAACAACAAACTACCATCCATAATGACAAGGCTACCATCAATTGGAGTAACAAAATCTCAACAACAAACTACCTTCCATAATGACAAGGCTACCATCCATTGGAGTAAAAAAATCTCAACAACAATCTACCTTCCATATTGACAAGGCTACAATCCATTGGAGTAACAAAATCTCAACAACAAACTACCTTCCATATTGACAAGGCTACAATCCATTGGAGTAACAAAATCTCAACAACAAACTACCTTCCATAATGACAAGTCCACCATCCATTGGAGTAACAAAATATCAAAAATGAACTACCTTCCATAATAACAAGGCTACCATCCATTGGAGTAAGAAAATCCCAATAACGAACAACCTTCAATAATGACAAGGCTAACATCCTTTGGATAACAAAATCTCAACAACAAACTACCTTCCATAATGACAAGGCTACCATCCATTGGAGTAACAAAATCTCAACAACGAACTACCTTTTATAATGACAAGGATACCATCAATTAGAGTAACAAAATCTCAACAACAAACTACCATGCATAATGGCAAGGTTACCATCCATTGGAGTAATAAAATTTCAACAACAAACTACCATCCATAATGACAAGGCTACCATCAATTGGAGTAACAAAATCTCAACAAAGAACTACCTTCCATAGTGATAAGGCTACCATTGATTAGAGTAAAAAAATCTCAACAATGAACTACCTTCCATAATGACAAGGCTACCATCCATTGGAGTAATAATATCTCAACAACAAACTACCATCCATAATGACAAGGATACCATCCATTGGAGTAAAAAAATCTCAACAACGAACTACCTGCCATAATGACAAGGCTACCATCCATTTGAGTAATAAAATCTCAACAACAAACTATTATCCATTATGACAAGGATACCATCCATTGGAGTAAAAAAATCTCAACAATGAACTACCTTCCACAATGACAAGGCTACCATCCCTTGGAATAAAAAAATCTCAACAATGAACTACCATCCATAATGACAAGGCTACCATCCATTGGAGTAACAAAATCTCAACAATTAACTACCTTCCATAATGACAAGGCTATCATCCATTGGAGAAACAAAATCTCAACGATGAACTACCTTCCCTAATGACAAGGATACCATCCATTAGAGTAACAAAATCTCAACAACAAACTACCTTACATGCTGACAAGGCTACCATCCATTGGAGTAAGAAAATCCAAATAACGAACTACCTTCAATAATGACAAGGCTAACATCCATTGGAGTAAAAAAATCTCAACAACAAACTACCTTCCATAATGACAAGGCTACCATCCATTGGAGTAACAAAATCTCAACAACGAACTACCTTCTATAATGACAAGGCTACCATCCATTGGAGTAACAAAATCTCAACAATGAACTACCTTCCATAATGACAAGGCTACCAGTCATTGGAATAACAAAATCTCAACAATGAACTACCTTCCCTAATGACAAGGATACCATCCATTAGAGTAACAAAATCTCAACAACAAACTACCTTACATAATGATAAGGCTACCATCCATTGGAGTAATAAAATCTCAACAACAAACTTCCTTCCATAATGACAAGGCTACCATCAATTGGAGTAACAAAATCTCAACAACAAACTACCTTCCATAATGACAAGGCTACCATCCATTGGAGTAAAAAAATCTCAACAACAATCTACCTTCCATAATGACAAGGCTACCATCCATTGGAGTAACAAAATCTCAACAACGAACTACCTTCTATAATGACAAGGCTACCAACCATTGGAGTAACAAAATCTCAACAACGAACTACATTCCATAATGACAAGGCTACCATCCATTAGAGTAACAAAATCTCAACAACAAACTACATTCCATAATGACAAGGCTACCATCCATTAGAGTAACAAAATCTCAACAATGAACTACCTTCCCTAATGACAAGGATACCATCCATTATAGTAACAAAATCTCAACAAAAAACTACCTTACATAATGATAAGGTTACCATCCATTGGAGTAATAAAATCTCAACAACAAACAACCATCCATAATTACAAGGCTACCATTAATTGGAGTAACAAAATCTCAACAACAAACTACCTTCCATAATGACAAGGCTACCATCCATTGGAGTAACAAAATCTCAACAACAAACTAGCTTCCATATTGACAATGCTACAATCCATTGGAGTAACAACATCTCAACAACAAACTACCTTCCATAATGACAAGTCCAACATCCGTTGGAGTAACAAAATCTCAACAACGAACTACCTTCCATAATGACAAGGCTACCATTCATTAGAGTAACAAAAATCTCAACAACGAACTACCTTTCATCATGACAAGGCTACCATCCATTGGAGTAACAAAATATAAAAAATCAACTACCTTCCATAATAACAAGGCTACCATCCATTGGAGTAACAAAATCCAAATAACGAACTACCTTCCATAATGATAAGGCTAACATCCATTGGAGTAACAAAATCTCAACAAACAAACTACCTTCCATAATGACAAGGCTACTATCCATTGGAGTAACAAAATATCAACAACGAAATACCTTCCATAATGACAAGGCTAACATCCATTGGAGTAACAAAATCTCAACAACAAACTACCATCCATAATGACAAGGCTACCATCCATTGGAGTAACAAAATCTCAACAACGAACTACCTTCCATAATGACAAGGCTACAATCAATTGGAGTAACAAAATCTCAACAACGAACTACCTTCCATAATGACAAGGCTACCATCCATTGGAATAACAAAATCTCAACAATGAACTACCTTCCATAATGACATGGCTACCAGCCATTGGAGTAACAAAATCTCATCAATGAACTACCTTCCATAATGACAAGTCTATCATCCATTGGGGAAACAAAATCTCAACAATGAACTACATTCCCTAATAAAAAGAATATCATCCATTAGAGTAACAAAATCTCAACAATAAAATACCTTCCATAATGATAAGGCTACCATCCATTGGAGTAATAAAATCTCAACAACAAACTATCATCCATATTTACAAAGCTACCATCAATTGGAGTAACAAAATCTCAACAACAAACTACCTTCCATAATGACAAGGCTACCATCCATTAGAGTAACAAAATCTCAACAACAAACTACCATCCCTATTGACAAGGCTACAATCCATTGAAGTAACAAAATCTCAAAAACAAACTACCTTCCATAATGACAAGTCCACCATCCATTGGAGTAACAAAATCTCAACAACGAACTACCTTCCATAATGAAAAGGCTACTATCCATTGGAGTAACAAAATCTCAAAAACGAACTACCTTCCATAATGACAAGGCTACCATCCATTGGAGTAATAATATCTCAACAACAAACTACAATCCATAATGACAAGGATACCATCCATTGCAGTAAAAAAATCTCAACAACGAACTACCTTCCATAATGACAAGGCTACCATCCATCTGAGTAATAAAATCTCAACAACAAACTACCATCCATTATGACAAGGATACCATCCATTGGAGTAAAAAAATCTCAACAATGAACTACCTTCCATAATGACAAGTCTACCATCCTTTGGAGTAACAAAATCTCAACAACGAACTACCTTCCATAATGAAAAAGCTACCATACATTGGAGTAAAAAAATCTCAACAACGTACTTCCTTTCATACTTACAAGGCTACCATCCAATGGAGTAACAAAATCTAAACAACGAACTACATTTCATAATGACAAGGCTACCATCCATTGGAGTAACAAAATATAAAAAATGAACTACCTTCCATAATAACAAGGCTACCATCCATTGGAGTAAGAAAATCCCAATAACGAACTACCTTCCATAATGACAAGGCTAACATCCATTGGAGTAACAAAATCTCAACAACAAACTACATTCCATAATGACAAGGCTACCATCCATTGGAGTAACCAAATCTCAACAACGAACTACTTTCTATAATGACAAGGCTACCATCCATTGGAGTAACAAAATCTCCACAATGAACTACTTTCCATAATGACAATGCTACCAGCCATTGGAGTAACAAAATCTCAACAATGAACTACCTTCCATAATGACAAGGCTATCATCAATTGGAGAAACAAAATCTCAACAATGAACTACCTTCCCTAATGACAAGGATACAATCCATTAGAGTAAGAAAATCTCAACAACAAACTACCTTCCATAATGACAAGGCTACCATCCATTGGAGTATCAAAATCTCAACAAGAAACTACCATCCATATTGACAAGGCTACAATCCATTGAAGTAACAAAATCCCAAAAACAAACTACCTTCCATAATGACAAGTCCACCATCCATTGGAGTAACAAAATCTCAACAACGAACTACCTTCCATAATGAAAAGGCTACCATCCATTGGAGTAACAAAATCTCAAAAACAAACTACCTTCCATAATGACAAGGCTACCATCCATTGGAGTAATAATATCTCAACAACAAACTACAATCCATAATGACAAGGATACCATCCATTGGAGTAAAAAAATCTCAACAACGAACTACCTTCCATAATGACAAGGCTACCATCCATTTGAGTAATAAAATCTCAACAATAAACTACCATCCATTATGAGAAGGATACCATCCATTGGAGTAAAAAAATATCAACAATGAACTACCTTCCACAATGACAAGTATACCATCCTTTGGAGTAACAAAATCTCAACAACGAACTACCTTCCATAATGACAAAGCTACCATCAATTGGAGTAAAAAAATCTCAACAACGTACTTCCTTTCATACTTACAAGGCTACCATCCAATGGAGTAACAAAATCTCAACAACGAACTACCTTTCTTAATGAAAAGGCTACCATCCATTGGAGTAACAAAATATCAAAAATTAACTACCTTCCATAATAACAAGGCTACCATCCATTGGAGTAAGAAAATCCCAATAACGAACTACCTTCAATAATGACAAGGCTAACATCCATTGGAGTAACAAAATCTCAACAACAAACTACATTCCATAATGACAAGGCTACCATCCATTGGAGTAACCAAATCTCAACAACGAACTACCTTCTATAATGACAAGGCCACCATCCATTGGAGTAACAAAATCTCCACAATCAACTACTTTCCATAATGACAAGGCTACCAGCCATTGGAGTAACAAAATCTCAACAATGAACTACCTTCCATAATGACAAGGCTATCATCTATTGGAGAAACAAAATCTCAACAATGAACTACCCTCCCTAATGACAAGGATACAATCCATTAGAGTAACAAAATCTCAACAAAAAAGGACCTTACATAATGATAAGGCTACAATCCATTGGAGTAATAAAATCTCAACAACAAACTATCATCCATATTTACAAAGCTACCATCAATTGGAGTAACAAAATCTCAACAACAAACTACCTTCCATAATGACAAGGCTACCATCCATTAGAGTAAAAAAATCTCAACAACAAACTACCATCCCTATTGACAAGGCTACAATCCATTGAAGTAACAAAATCTCAAAAACAAACTACCTTCCATAATGACAAGTCCACCATCCATTGGAGTAACAAAATCTCAACAACGAACTACCTTCCATAATGAAAAGGCTACTATCCATTGGAGTAACAAAATCTCAAAAACGAACTACCTTCCATAATGACAAGGCTACCATCCATTGGAGTAATAATATCTCAACAACAAACTACAATCCATAATGACAAGGATACCATCCATTGGAGTAAAAAAATCTCAACAACGAACTACCTTCCATAATGACAAGGCTACCATCCATTTGAGTAATAAAATCTCAACAACAAACTACCATCCATTATGACAAGGATACCATCCATTGGAGTAAAAAAATCTCAACAATGAACTACCTTCCACAATGACAAGTCTACCATCCTTTGGAGTAACAAAATCTCAGCAACGAACTACCTTCCATAATGACAAAGCTACCATACATTGGAGTAAAAAAATCTCAACAACGCACTTCCTTTCATACTTACAAGGCTACCATCCAATGGAGTAACAAAATCTAAACAACGAACTACATTTCATAATGACAAGGATACCATCCATTGGAGTAACAAAATATAAAAAATGAACTACCTTCCATAATAACAAGGCTACCATCCATTGGAGTAAGAAAATCCCAATAACGAACTACCTTCCATAATGACAAGGCTAACATCCATTGGAGTAACAAAATCTCAACAACAAACTACATTCCATAATGACAAGGCTACCATCCATTGGAGTAACCAAATCTCAACAACGAACTACTTTCTATAATGACAAGGCTACCATCCATTGGAGTAACAAAATCTCCACAATGAACTACTTTCCATAATGACAATGCTACCAGCCATTGGAGTAACAAAATCTCAACAATGAACTACCTTCCATAATGACAAGGCTATGATCAATTGGAGAAACAAAATCTCAACAATGAACTACCTTCCCTAATGACAAGGATACAATCCATTAGAGTAACAAAATCTCAACAACAAACTACCTTCCATAATGACAAGGCTACCATCCATTGGAGTAACAAAATCTCAACAAGAAACTACCATCCATATTGACAAGGCTACAATCCATTGAAGTAACAAAATCTCAAAAACAAACTACCTTCCATAATGACAAGTCCACCATCCATTGGAGTAACAAAATCTAAACAGCGAACTACCTTCCATAATGAAAAGGCTACTATCCATTGGAGTAACAAAATCTCAAAAACGAACTACCTTCCATAATGACAAGGCTACCATCCATTGGAGTAATAATATCTCAACAACAAACTACAATCCATAATGACAAGGATACCATCCATTGCAGTAAAAAAATCTCAACAACGAACTACCTTCCATAATGACAAGGCTACCATCCATTTGAGTAATAAAATCTCAACAACAAACTACCATCCATTATGACAAGGATACCATCCATTGGAGTAAAAAAATCTCAACAATGAACTACATTCCACAATGACAAGTCTACCATCCTTTGGAGTAACAAAATCTCAGCAACGAACTACCTTCCATAATGACAAAGCTACCATACATTGGAGTAAAAAAATCTCAACAACGCACTTCCTTTCATACTTACAAGGCTACCATCCAATGGAGTAACAAAATCTAAACAACGAACTACATTTCATAATGACAAGGCTACCATCCATTGGAGTAACAAAATATAAAAAATGAACTACCTTCCATAATAACAAGGCTACCATCCATTGGAGTAAGAAAATCCCAATAACGAACTACCTTCCATAATGACAAGGCTAACATCCATTGGAGTAACAAAATCTCAACAACAAACTACATTCCATAATGACAAGGCTACCATCCATTGGAGTAACCAAATCTCAACAACGAACTACTTTCTATAATGACAAGGCTACCATCCATTGGAGTAACAAAATCTCCACAATGAACTACTTTCCATAATGACAATGCTACCAGCCATTGGAGTAACAAAATCTCAACAATGAACTACCTTCCATAATGACAAGGCTATGATCAATTGGAGAAACAAAATCTCAACAATGAACTACCTTCCCTAATGACAAGGATACAATCCATTAGAGTAACAAAATCTCAACAACAAACTACCTTCCATAATGACAAGGCTACCATCCATTGGAGTAACAAAATCTCAACAAGAAACTACCATCTATATTGACAAGGCTACAATCCATTGAAGTAACAAAATATCAAAAACAAACTACCTTCCATAATGACAAGTCCACCATCCATTGGAGTAACAAAATCTCAACAACGAACTACCTTCCATAATGAAAAGGCTACTATCCATTGGAGTAACAAAATCTCAAAAACGAACTACCTTCCATAATGACAAGGCTACCATCCATTGGAGTAATAATATCTCAACAACAAACTACAATCCATAATGACAAGGATACCATCCATTGCAGTAAAAAAATCTCAACAACGAACTACCTTCCATAATGACAAGGCTACCATCCATTTGAGTAATAAAATCTCAACAACAAACTACCATCCATTATGACAAGGATACCATCCATTGGAGTAAAAAAATCTCAACAATGAACTACCTTCCACAATGACAAGTCTACCATCCTTTGGAGTAACAAAATCTCAACAACGAACTACCTTCCATAATGACAAAGCTACCATACATTGGAGTAAAAAAATCTCAACAACGTACTTCCTTTCATACTTACAAGGCTACCATCCAATGGAGTAACAAAATCTAAACAACGAACTACATTTCATAATGACAAGGCTACCATCCATTGGAGTAACAAAATATAAAAAATGAACTACTTTCCATAATAACAAGGCTACCATCCATTGGAGTAAGAAAATCCCAATAACGAACTACCTTCCATAATGACAAGGCTAACATCCATTGGAGTAACAAAATCTCAACAACAAACTATATTCCATAATGACAAGGCTACCATCCATTGGAGTAACCAAATCTCAACAATGAACTACTTTCTATAATGACAAGGCTACCATCCATTGGAGTAACAAAATCTCCACAATGAACTACTTTCCATAATGACAATGCTACCAGCCATTGGAGTAACAAAATCTCAACAATGAACTACCTTCCATAATGACAAGGCTATCATCAATTGGAGAAACAAAATCTCAACAATGAACTACCTTCCCTAATGACAAGGATACAATCCATTAGAGTAACAAAATCTCAACAACAAACTACCTTCCATAATGACAAGGCTACCATCCATTGGAGTATCAAAATCTCAACAAGAAACTACCATCCATATTGACAAGGCTACAATCCATTGAAGTAACAAAATCCCAAAAACAAACTACCTTCCATAATGACAAGTCCACCATCCATTGGAGTAACAAAATCTCAACAACGAACTACCTTCCATAATGAAAAGGCTACCATCCATTGGAGTAACAAAATCTCAAAAACAAACTACCTTCCATAATGACAAGGCTACCATCCATTGGAGTAATAATATCTCAACAACAAACTACAATCCATAATGACAAGGATACCATCCATTGGAGTAAAAAAATCTCAACAACGAACTACCTTCCATAATGACAAGGCTACCATCCATTTGTGTAATAAAATCTCAACAATAAACTACCATCCATTATGACAAGGATACCATCCATTGGAGTAAAAAAATCTCAACAATGAACTACCTTCCACAGTGACAAGTATACCATCCTTTGGAGTAACAAAATCTCAACAACAAACTACCTTCCATAATGACAAAGCTACCATCAATTGGAGTAAAAAAATCTCAACAACGTACTTCCTTTCATACTTACAAGGCTACCATCCAATGGAGTAACAAAATCTCAACAACGAACTACCTTTCATAATGACAAGGCTACCATCCATTGGAGTAACAAAATATCAAAAATGAACTACCTTCCATAATAACAAGGCTACCATCCATTGGAGTAAGAAAATCCCAATAACGAACTACCTTCCATAATCACAAGGCTAACATCCATTGGAGTAACAAAATCTCAACAACAAACTACATTCCATAATGACAAGGCTACCATCCAATTGAGTAACCAAATCTCCACAACGAACTACCTTCTATAATGACAAGGCCACCATCCATTGGAGTAACAAAATCTCCAAAATGAACTACTTTCCATAATGATAAGGCTACCAGCCATTGGAGTAACAAAATCTCAACAATGAACTACCTTCCATAATGACAAGGCTATCATCTATTGGAGAAACAAAATCTCAACAATGAACTACCCTCCCTAATGACAAGGATACAATCCATGAGAGTAACAAAATCTCAACAACAAACGACCTTACATAATGATAAGGCTACAATCCATTGGAGTAATAAAATCTCAACAACAAACTATCATCCATATTTACAAAGCTACCATCAATTGGAGTAACAAAATCTCAACAATAAACTACCTTCCATAATGACAAGGCTACCATCCATTAGAGTAACAAAATCTCAACAACAAACTACCATCCCTATTGACAAGGCTACAATCCATTGAAGTAACAAAATCTCAAAAACAAACTACCTTCCATAATGACAAGTCCACCATCCATTGGAGTAACAAAATCTCAACAACGAACTACCTTCCATAATGAAAAGGATACTATCCATTGGAGTAACAAAATCTCAAAAACGAACTACCTTCCATAATGACAAGGCTACCATCCATTGGAGTAATAATATCTCAACAACAAACTACAATCCATAATGATAAGGATACCATCCATTGGAGTAAAAAAATCTCAACAACGAACTACCTTCCATAATGACAAGGCTACCATCCATTTGAGTAATAAAATCTCAACAACAAACTACCATCCATTATGACAAGGATACCATCCATTGGAGTAAAAAAATCTCAACAATGAACTACCTTCCACAATGTCAAGTCTACCATCCTTTGGAGTAACAAAATCTCAACAACGAACTACCTTCCATAATGACAAAGCTACCATCAATTGGAATAAAAAAATCTCAACAACGTACTTCCTTTCATACTTACAAGGCTACCATCCAATGGAGTAACAAAATCTCAACAACGAACTACCTTTCATAATGACAAGGCTACCATCCATTGGAGTAACAAAATATCAAAAATGAACTACCTTCCATAATAACAAGGCTACCATCCATTGGAGTAAGAAAATCCCAATAACGAACTACCTTCCATAACGACAAGGCTAACATCCATTGGAGTAACAAAATCTCAACAACAAACTACATTCCATAATGACAAGGCTACCATCCATTGGAGTAACCAAATCTCAACAACGAACTACCTTCTATAATGACAAGGCCACCATCCATTGGAGTAACAAAATCTCCACAATGAACTACTTTCCATAATGACAAGGCTACCAACCATTGGAGTAACAAAATCTCAACAATGAACTACCTTCCATAATGACAAGGCTATCATCTATTGGAGAAACAAAATCTCAACAATGAACTACCTTCCCTAATGAGAAGGATACAATCCATTAGAGTAACAAAATCTCAACAACAAACGACCTTACATAATGATAAGGCTACCATCCATTGGAGTAATAAAATCTCAACAACAAACTACCATCCATAATGACAAGGCTACCATCAATTGGAGTAACAAAATCTCAACAACAAACTACCTTCCATAATGACAAGGCTACCATCCATTGGAGTAAAAAAATCTCAACAACAATCTACCTTCCATATTGACAAGGCTACAATCCATTGGAGTAACAAAATCTCAACAACAAACTACCTTCCATATTGACAAGGCTACAATCCATTGGAGTAACAAAATCTCAACAACAAACTACCTTCCAAAATGACAAGTCCACCATCCATTGGAGTAACAAAATATCAAAAATGAACTACCTTCCATAATAACAAGGCTACCATCCATTGGAGTAAGAAAATCCCAATAACGAACAACCTTCCATAATGACAAGGCTAACATCCATTGGATAGCAAAATCTCAACAACAAACTACCTTCCATAATGACAAGGCTACCATCCATTGGAGTAACAAAATCTCAACAACGAACTACCTTCTATAATGACAAGGATACCATCAATTAGAGTAACAAAATCTCAACAACAAACTACCTTCCATAATGGCAAGGTTACCATCCATTGGAGTAAAAAAATCTCAACAACGAACTACCTTCCATAATGACAAGGCTACCATCCATTTGAGTAATAAAATCTCAACAACAAACTACCATCCATTATGACAAGGATACCATGCATTGGAGTAAAAAAATTTCAACAATGAACTACCTTCCATAATGACAAGGCTATCATCCATTGGAGTAACAAAATCTCAACAATTAACTACCATCCATAATGACAAGGCTACCAGCCATTGGAGTAACAAAATCTCAACAATGAACTACCTTCCATAATGACAAGGCTATCATCCATTGGAGAAACAAAATCTCAACAATGAACTACCTTCCCTAATGACAAGCATACCATCCATTAGAGTAACAAAATCTCAACAACAAACTACCTTACATAATGACAAGGCTACCATCCATTGGAGTAAGAAAATCCCAATAACAAACTACCTTCAATAATGACAAGGCTAACATCCACTGGAGTAACAAAATCTCAACAACAAACTACCTTCCATAATGACAAGGCTACCATCCATTGGAGTAACAAAATCTCAACAACGAACTACCTTCTATAATGACAAGGCTACCATCCATTGGAGTAACAAAATCTCAACAATGAACTACCTTCCATAATGACAAGGCTACCAGCCATTGGAGTAACAAAATCTCAACAATGAACTACCTTCCATAATGACAAGGCTATCATCCATTGGTGAAAAAAAATATCAACAATGAACTACCTTCCCTAATGCCAAGGATACCATCCATTAGAGTAACAAAATCTCAACAACAAACTACCTTACATAATGATAAGGCTACCAATCATTGGAGTAATAAAATCTCAACAACAAACTACCATCCATAATGACAAGGCTACCATCAATTGGAGTAACAAAATCTCAACAACAAACTACCTTCCATAATGACAAGGCTACCATCCATTGGAGTAAAAAAATCTCAACAACAATCTACCTTCCATATTGACAAGGCTACAATCCATTGGAGTAACAAAATCTCAACAACAAACTACCTTCCATATTGACAAGGCTACAATCCATTGGAGTAACAAAATCTCAACAACAAACTACCTTCCATAATGACAAGTCCACCATCCATTGGAGTAACAAAATATCAAAAATGAACTACCTTCCATAATAACAAGGCTACCATCCATTGGAGTAAGAAAATCCCAATAACGAACAACCTTCCATAATGACAAGGCTAACATCCATTGGATAACAAAATCTCAACAACAAACTACCTTCCATAATGACAAGGCTACCATCCATTGGAGTAACAAAATCTCAACAACGAACTACCTTCTATAATGACAAGGATACCATCAATTAGAGTAACAAAATCTCAACAACAAACTACCTTCCATAATGGCAAGGTTACCATCCATTGGAGTAATAAAATTTCAACAACAAACTACCATCCATAATGACAAGGCTACCATCCATTGGAGTAACAAAATCTCAACCACAAACTACCTTCCATAATGACAGGGCTACCATCCATTGGAGTAACAAAATCTCAACAACAATCTACCTTCCATATTGACAAGGCTACAATCCATTTGAGTAAAAAAATCTCAACAACAAACTACCTTCCATATTGACAAGGCTACAATCCATTGGAGTAACAAAATCTCAACAACAAACTACCTTCCAAAATGACAAGTCCACCATCCATTGGAGTAACAAAATATCAAAAATGAACTACCTTCCATAATAACAAGGCTACCATCCATTGGAGTAAGAAAATCCCAATAATGAACAACCTTCCATAATGACAAGGCTAACATCCATTGGATAACAAAATCTCAACAACAAACTACCTTCCATAATGACAAGGCTACCATCCATTGGAGTAACAAAATCTCAACAACGAACTACCTTCTATAATGACAAGGATACCATCAATTAGAGTAACAAAATCTCAACAACAAACTACCTTCCATAATGGAAAGGTTACCATCCATTGGAGTAATAAAATTTCAACAACAAACTACCATCCATAATGACAAGGCTACCATCCATTGGAGTAACAAAATCTCAACCACAAACTACCTTCCATAATGACAGGGTTACCATCCAATGGAGTAACAAAATCTCAACAACAATCTACCTTCCATATTGACAAGGCTACAATCCACTGGAGTAACAAAATCTCAACAACAAACTACCTTCCATATTGACAAGGCTACAATCCATTGGAGTAACAAAATCTCAACAACAAACTACCTTCCATAATGACAAGTCCACCATCCATTGGAGTAACAAAATAACAAAAATGAACTACCTTCCATAATAACAAGGCTACCATCCATTGGAGTAAGAAAATCCCAATAACGAACTTCCTTCCATAATAACAAGGCTAACATCCATTGGAGTAACAAAATCTCAACAACAAACTACCTTCCATAATGACAAGGCTACCATCCATTGGAGTAACAAAATCCCAATAACGAACTACCTTCCATAATGATAACGCTAACATCCATGGGAGTAACAAAATCTCAACAACGAACTACCTTCCATAATGACAAGGCTACTATCCATTGGAGTATCAAAATATCAACAACGAACTACCTTCCATAATGACAAGGCCACCATCCATTGGAGTAACACAATCTCAACAACGAACTACCTTCCATAATGTAAAGGCTACCATCGATTGGAGTAACAAAATCTCAACAACGAACTACCTTCCATAATGACAAGGCTACAATCAATTGGAGTAACAAAATCACAACAACAAACTACCTTCCATAATGACAAGGCTACCATCCATTGGAGTAACAAAATCTCAACAATGAACTACCTTCCATAATGACATGGCTACCAGCCATTGGAGTAACAAAATCTCATCAATGAACTACCTTCCATAATGACAAGTCTATCATCCATTGGGGACACAAAATCTCAACAATGAACTACCTTCCATAATGACAAGGCTATCATCCATTGGAGTAACAAAATCTCAACAACAAACTACAATCCATATTTACAAGGCTACAATCCATTGAAGTAACAAAATCTCAAAAACAAACTACCTTCCATAATGACAAGTCCACCATCCATTGGAGTAACACAATCTCATCAACGAACTACCTTCCATAATGAAAAGGCTACCATCCATTGGAGTAACAAAATCTCAAAAACGAACTACCTTCCATAATGACAAGGCTACCATCCATTGGAATAATAATATCTCAACAACAAACTAAAATCCATAATGACAAGGATACCATCCATTGGAGTAAAAAAATCTCAACAACGAACTACCTTCCATAATGACAACGCTACCATCCATTTGAGTAATAAAATCTCAAAAACAAACTACCATCCATTATGACAAGGATACCAGCCATTGGAGTAAAAAAATCTCAACAATGAACTACCTTCCAAAATGACAAGTCTACCATCCATTCGAGTAACAAAATCTCAACAATGAACTACCTTCCATAATGACAAAGCTACCATACATTGGAGTAAAAAAATCTCAACAACGTACTGCCTTTCATACTTACAAGGCTACCATCCAATGGGGTAACAAAATCTCAACAATGAACTACCTTTCATAATGACAAGGCTACCATCCATTGGAGTAACAAAATATCAAAAATGAACTACCTTCCATAATAACAAGGCTACCATCCATTGGATTAAGAAAATCCCAATAACGAACTACTTTCCATAATGATAAGGCTAACATCCATTGGAGTAACAAAATCTGAACAACAAACTACATTCCATAATGACAAGGCTACTATCCATTGGAGTAACCAAATCTCAACAACGAACTACCTTCTATAATGACAAGGCTACCATCCATTGGAGTAACAAAATCTCAACAATGAACTACCTTTCATAATGACAAGGCTACCAGCCATTGGAGTAACAAAATCTCAACAATGAACTACCTTCCATAATGACAAGGCTATCATCCATTGGAGAAACAAAATCTCAACAATGAACTACCTTCTCTAATGACAAGGATACAATCCATAAGAGTAACAAAATCTCAACAACAAACTACCTTACATAATGATAAGGCTACCATCCATTGGAGTAATAAAATCTCAACATAAAACTACCATCCATAATGACAAGGCTACCATCAATTGGAGTAACAAAATCTCAACAACAAACTACCTTCCATAATGACAAGGCTACCATCCATTGGAGTAAAAAAATCTCAACAACAATATACCTTCCATATTGACAAGGCTACAATCCATTGGAGTAACAAAATCTCAACAACAAACTACCTTCCATATTGACAAGGCTTTAATCTATTGGAGTAACAAAATCTCAACAAACTACCTTCCATAATGACAAGTCCACCATCCATTGGAGTAACAAAATATCAAAAATGAACTACCTTCCATAATAACAAGGCTTCCATCCATTGGAGTAAGAAAATCCCAATAACGAACAACCTTCCATAATGACAAGGCTAACATCCATTGGATAACAAAATCTCAACTAGAACTACCTTCTATAATGACAAGGATATCATCAATTAGAGTAACAATATCTCAACAACAAACTACGTTCCGTAATGGCAAGGTTACCATGCATTGGAGTAATAAAATTTCAACAACAAACTACCATCCATAATGACAAGGCTACCATCCATTGGAGTAACAAAATCTCAACCACAAACTACCTTCCATAATGACAGGGCTACCATCCAATGGAGTAACAAAATCTCAACAACAATCTACTTTCCATATTAACAAGGCTACAATCCATTGGAGTAACAAAATCTCAACAACAAACTACCTTCCATATTGACAAGGCTACAATCCATTGGAGTAACAAAATCTCAACAACAAACTACCTTCCATAATGACAAGTCCACCGTCCATTGGAGTAACAAAATATCAAAAATGAACTACCTTCCATAATAACAAGGCTACCATCCATTGGAGTAAGAAAATCCCAATAACGAACTACCTTCCATAATAACAAGGCAAACATCCATTGGAGTAACAAAATCTCAACAACAAACAACCTTCATTAATGACAAGGCTACCATCCATTGGAGTAACAAAATCTCAACAACGAACTACCTTCTATAATGACAAGGCTACCATCCATTGGAGTAACAAAATCTCAACAACGAACTACATTCCATAATGACAAGGCTACCATCCATTGGAGTAACAAAATCTCAACAAAGAACTACCTTCCATAATGACAAGGCTACCAGCTATTGGAGTTACAAAATATCAACAATGAACTACCTTCTATAATGACAAGGCTATCATCCATTGGAGAAACAAAATCTCAACAATGAACTACCTTCCCTAATGACAAGGATACCATCCATTAGAGTAATAAAATCTCAACAAAAAACTACCTTACATAATGATAAGGTTACCATCCATTGGAGTAATAAAATCTCAACAACAAACTACCATCCATAATTACAAGGCTACCATTAATTGGAGTAATAAAATCTCAACAACAAACTACCTTCCATAATGACAAGGCTACCATCCATTGGAGTAACAAAATCTCAACAACAAACTACCTTCCATATTGACAATGCTACAATCCATTGGAGTAACAAAATCTCAACAACGAACTACCTTCCATAATGACATGTCCACCATCCGTTGGAGTAACAAAATCTCAACAACGAACTACCTTCCATAATGACAAGGCTACCATCCATTAGAGTAACAAAATCTCAACAACAAACTACCATCCATAATGATAAGGCTACCATGTTGGAGTAAAACAATCTCAACAACGAACTACCTTCCATATTGACAAGGCTACCATCTATTGGAGTAATAATATCTCAACAACAAACTACCATCCATAATGACAAGGATACAATCCATTGGAGTAACAAAATCTCAACAACGAACTACCTTCATTAATGACAAGGATACCATCAATTAGAGTAACAAAATCTCAACAACAAACTGCCTTCTATAATGGCAAGGTTACCATCCATTGGAGTAATAAAATTTCAACAACAAACTGCCATCCATAATGACAAGGCTACCATCCATTGGAGTAACAAAATCTCAACCACAAACTACCTTCCATAATGACAGGGCTACCATCTAATGGAGTAACAAAATCTCAACAACAATCTACCTTCCATATTGACAAGGATACAATCCATTGGAGTAACAAAATCTAAACAACAAACTACCTTCCATATTGACAAGGATACAATCCATTGGAGTAACAAAATCTCAACAATAAACTACCTTCCATAATGACAAGTCCACCATCCATTGGAGTAACAAAATATCAAAAACGAACTACCTTCCATAATGACATGTCCACCATCCGTTGGAGTAACAAAATCTCAACAACGAACTACCTTCCATAATGACAAGGCTACCATCCATTAGAGTAACAAAATCTCAACAACAAACTACCATCCATAATGATAAGGCTACCATCTTGGAGTAAAACAATCTCAACAACGAACTACCTTCCATATTGACAAGGCTACCATCGATTGGAGTAATAATATCTCAACAACAAACTACCATCCATAATGACAAGGATACCATCCATTGGAGTAACAAAATCTCAACAACAAACTACCTTCATTAATGACAAGGATACCATCAATTAGAGTAACAAAATCTCAACAACAAACTGCCTTCCATAATGGCAAGGTTACCATCCATTGGAGTAATAAAATTTCCACAACAAACTACCATCCATAATGACAAGGCTACCATCCATTGGAGTAACAAAATCTCAACCACAAACTACCTTCCATAATGACAGGGCTACCATCCAATGGAGTAACAAAATCTCAACAACAATCTACCTTCCATATTGACAAGGATACAATCCATTGGAGTAACAAAATCTAAACAACAACCTACCTTCCATATTGACAAGGATACAATCCATTGGAGTAACAAAATCTCAACAATAAACTACCTTCCATAATGACAAGTCCACCATCCATTGGAGTAACAAAATATCAAAAACGAACTACCTTCCATAATGACATGTCCACCATCCGTTGGAGTAACAAAATCTCAACAACGAACTACCTTCCATAATGACAAGGCTACCATCCATTAGAGTAACAAAATCTCAACAACGAACTACCATCCATAATGATAAGGCTACCATCTTGGAGTAAAAAAATCTCAACAATGAACTACCTTCCATATTGACAAGGCTACCATCGATTGGAGTAATAATATCTCAACAACAAACTACCATCCATAATGACAAGGATACCATCCATTGGTGTAACAAAATCTCAACAACGAACTACCTTCATTAATGACAAGGATACCATCAATTAAAGTAACAAAATCTCAACAACAAACTACCTTCCATGATGGCAAGGTTACCATCAATTGGAGTAATAAAATTTCAACTACAAACTACCATCCATAATGACAAGGCTACCATCCATTGGAGTAACAAAATCTCAACCACAAACTACCTTCCATAATGACAGGGCTACCATCCAATGGAGTAACAAAATCTCAACAACAATCTACCTTCCATATTGACAAGGATACAATCCATTGGAGTAACAAAATCTAAACAACAAAATACCTTCCATATTGACAAGGATACAATCCATTGGAGTAACAAAATCTCAACAACAAACTACCTTCCATAATGACAAGTCCACCATCCATTGGAGTAACAAAATATCAAAAACTAACTACCTTCCATAATGACATGTCCACCATCCGTTGGAGTAACAAAATCTCAACAACGAACTACCTTCCATAATGACAAGGCTACCATCCATTAGAGTAACAAAATCTCAACAACGAACTACCATCCATAATGATAAGGCTACCATCTTGGAGTAAAACAATCTCAACAACGAACTACCTTCCATATTGACAAGGCTACCATCGATTGAAGTAATAATATCTCAACAACAAACTACCATCCATAATGACAAGGATACCATCCATTGGAGTAACAAAATCTCAACAACGAACTACCTTCATTAATGACAAGGATACCATCAATTAGAGTAACAAAATCTCAACAACAAACTGCCTTCCATAATGGCAAGGTTACCATCCATTGGAGTAATAACATTTCAACAACAAACTACCATCCATAATGACAAGGCTACCATCCATTGGAGTAACAAAATCTCAACCACAAACTACCTTCCATAATGACAGGGCTACCATCCAATGGAGTAACAAAATCTCAACAACAATCTACCTTCCATATTGACAAGGATACAATCCATTGGAGTAACAAAATCTAAACAACAAAATACCTTCCATATTGACAAGGATACAATCCATTGGAGTAACAAAATCTCAACAACAAACTACCTTCCATAATGACAAGTCCACCATCCATTGGAGTAACAAAATATCAAAAACGAACTACCTTCCATAATGATATGTCCACCATCCGTTGGAGTAACAAAATCTCAACAACGAACTACCTTCCATAATGACAAGGCTACCATCCATTAGAGTAACAAAATCTCAACAACGAACTACCATCCATAATGATAAGGCTACCATCTTGGAGTAAAACAATCTCAACAACGAACTACCTTCCATATTGACAAGGCTACCATCGATTGAAGTAATAATATCTCAACAACAAACTACCATCCATAATGACAAGGATACCATCCATTGGGGTAACAAAATCTCAACAACGAACTACCTTCATTAATGACAAGGATGCCATCAATTAGAGTAACAAAATCTCAACAACAAACTGCCTTCCATAATGGCAAGGTTACCATCCATTGGAGTAATAAAATTTCAACAACAAACTACCATCCATAATGACAAGGCTACCATCCATTGGAGTAACAAAATCTCAACCACAAACTACCTTCCATAATTACAGGGCTACCATCCAATAGAGTAACAAAATCTCAACAACAATCTACCTTCCATATTGACAAGGATACAATCCATTGGAGTAACAAAATCTAAACAACAAAATACCTTCCATATTGACAAGGATACAATCCATTGGAGTAACAAAATCTCAACAACAAACTACCTTCCATAATGACAAGTCCACCATCCATTGGAGTAACAAAATATCAAAAACGAACTACCTTCCATAATGACATGTCCACCATCCGTTGGAGTAACAAAATCTCAACAACGAACTACCTTCCATAATGACAAGGCTACCATCCATTAGAGTAACAAAATCTCAACAACGAACTACCATCCATAATGATAAGGCTACCATCTTGGAGTAAAACAATATCAACAACGAACTACCTTCCATATTGACAAGGCTACCATCGATTGGAGTAATAATATCTCAACAACAAACTACCATCCATAATGACAAGGATACCATCCATTGGAGTAACAAAATCTCAACAACAAACTACCTTCATTAATGACAAGGATACCATCAATTAGAGTAACAAAATCTCAACAACAAACTGCCTTCCATAATGGCAAGGTTACCATCCATTGGAGTAATAAAATTTCCACAACAAACTACCATCCATAATGACAAGGCTACCATCCATTGGAGTAACAAAATCTCAACCACAAACTACCTTCCATAATGACAGGGCTACCATCCAATGGAGTAACAAAATCTCAACAACAATCTACCTTCCATATTGACAAGGATACAATCCATTGGAGTAACAAAATCTAAACAACAACCTACCTTCCATATTGACAAGGATACAATCCATTGGAGTAACAAAATCTCAACAATAAACTACCTTCCATAATGACAAGTCCACCATCCATTGGAGTAACAAAATATCAAAAACGAACTACCTTCCATAATGACATGTCCACCATCCGTTGGAGTAACAAAATCTCAACAACGAACTACCTTCCATAATGACAAGGCTACCATCCATTAGAGTAACAAAATCTCAACAACGAACTACCATCCATAATGATAAGGCTACCATCTTGGAGTAAAAAAATCTCAACAATGAACTACCTTCCTTATTGACAAGGCTACCATCGATTGGAGTAATAATATCTCAACAACAAACTACCATCCATAATGACAAGGATACCATCCATTGGTGTAACAAAATCTCAACAACGAACTACCTTCATTAATGACAAGGATACCATCAATTAAAGTAACAAAATCTCAACAACAAACTACCTTCCATAATGGCAAGGTTACCATCAATTGGAGTAATAAAATTTCAACAACAAACTACCATCCATAATGACAAGGCTACCATCCATTGGAGTAACAAAATCTCAACCACAAACTACCTTCCATAATGACAGGGCTACCATCCAATGGAGTAACAAAATCTCAACAACAATCTACCTTCCATATTGACAAGGATACAATCCATTGGAGTAACATAATCTAAACAACAACCTACCTTGCATATTGACAAGGATACAATCCATTGGAGTAACAAAATCTCAACAATAAACTACCTTCCATAATGACAAGTCCACCATCCATTGGAGTAACAAAATATCAAAAACGAACTACCTTCCATAATGACATGTCCACCATCCGTTGGAGTAACAAAATCTCAACAACGAACTACCTTCCATAATGACAAGGCTACCATCCATTAGAGTAACAAAATCTCAACAACGAACTACCATTCATAATGATAAGGCTACCATCTTGGAGTAAAACAATCTCAACAACAAACTACCTTCCATATTGACAAGGCTACCATCGATTGAAGTAATAATATCTCAACAACAAACTACTATCCATAATGACAAGGATACCATCCATTGGAGTAACAAAATCTCAACAAATAACTACCTTCATTAATGACAAGGATACCATCAATTAGAGTAACAAAATCTCAACAACAAACTACCTTCCATAATGGCAAGGTTACCATCCATTGGAGTAATAAAATTTCAACAACAAACTACCATCCATAATGACAAGGCTACCATCCATTGGAGTAACAAAATCTCAACCACAAACTACCTTCCATAATGACAGGGCTACCAACCAATGGAGTAACAAAATCTCAACAACAATCTACCTTCCATATTGACAAGGATACAATCCATTGGAGTAACAAAATCTAAACAACAAACTACCTTCCATATTGACAAGGATACAATCCATTGGAGTAACAAAATCTCAACAATAAACTACCTTCCATAATGACAAGTCCACCATCCATTAGAGTAACAAAATATCAAAAACGAACTACCTTCCATAATGACATGTCCACCATCCGTTGGAGTAACAAAATCTCAACAATGAACTACCTTCCATAATGACAAGGCTACCATCCATTAGAGTAACAAAATATCAACAATGAACTACCATCCATAATGATAAGGCTACCATCTTGGAGTAAAACAATCTCAACAACGAACTACCTTCCATATTGACAAGGCTACCATCGATTGGAGTAATAATATCTCAACAACAAACTACCATCCATAATGACAAGGATACCATCCATTGGAGTAACAAAATCTCAACAACGAACTACCTTCATTAATGACAAGGATACCATCAATTAAAGTAACAAAATCTCAACAACAAACTACCTTCCATAATGGCAAGGTTACCATCCATTGGAGTAATAAAATTTCAACAACAAACTACCATCCATAATGACAAGGCTACCATCAATTGGAGTAACAAAATCTCAACCACAAACTACCTTCCATAATGACAGGGCTACCATCCAATGGAGTAACAAAATCTCAACAACAATCTACCTTCCATATTGACAAGGATATAATCCATTGGAGTAACAAAATCTAAACAACAAACTACCTTCCATATTGACAAGGATACAATCCATTGGAGTAACAAAATCTCAACAACAAACTACCTTCCATAATGACAAGTCCACCATCCATTGGAGTAAAAAAATATCAAAAATGAACTACCTTCCATAATGACATGTCCACCATCCGTTGGAGTAACAAAATCTCAACAACGAACTACCTTCCATAATGACAAGGCTACCATCCATTAGAGTAACAAAATCTCAACAACGAACTACCATCCATAATGATAAGGCTACCATCTTGGAGTAAAACAATCTCAACAACGAACTACCTTCCATATTGACAAGGCTACCATCGATTGGAGTAATAATATCTCAACAACAAACTACCATCCATAATGACAAGGATACCATCCATTGGAGTAACAAAATCTCAACAACGAACTACCTTCATTAATGACAAGGATACCATCAATTAAAGTAACAAAATCTCAACAACAAACTACCTTCCATAATTGCAAGGTTACCATCCATTGGAGTAATAAAATTTCAACAACAAACTACCATCCATAATGACAAGGCTACCATGCATTGGGGTAACAAAATCTCAACCACAAACTACCTTCCATAATGATAGGGCTACCATCCAATGGAGTAACAAAATCTCAACAACAATCTACCTTCCATATTGACAAGGATACAATCCATTGGAGTAACAAAATCTAAACAACAAACTACCTTCCATATTGACAAGGATACAATCCATTGGAGTAACAAAATCTCAACAACAAACTACCTTCCATAATGACAAGTCCACCATCCATTGGAGTAACAAAATATCAAAAACGAACTACCTTCCATAATGACATGTCCACCATCCATTAGAGTAACAAAATCTCAACCACAAACTACCTTCCATAATGACAGGGCTACCATCCAATGGAGTAAGAAAATCTCAACAACAATCTACCTTCCATATTGACAAGGATACAATCCATTGGAGTAACAAAATCTAAACAAAAAACTACCTTCCATATTGACAAGGATACAATCCATTGGAGTAACAAAATCTCAACAATAAACTACCTTCCATAATGACAAGTCCACCATCCATTGGAGTAACAAAATATCAAAAACGAACTACCTTCCATAATGACATGTCCACCATCCGTTGGAGTAACAAAATCTCAACAACGAACTACCTTCCATAATGACAAGGCTACCATCCATTAGAGTAACAAAATCTCAACAACGAACTACCATCCATAATGATAAGGCTACCATCTTGGAGTAAAACAATCTCAACAACGAACTACCTTCCATATTGACAAGGCTACCATCGATTGGAGTAATAATATCTCAACAACAAACTACCATCCATAATGACAAGGATACCATCCATTGGAGTAACAAAATCTCAACAACGAACTACCTTCATTAATGACAAGGATACCATCAATTAAAGTAACAAAATCTCAACAACAAACTACCTTCCATAATGGCAAGGTTACCATCCATTGGAGTAATAAAATTTCAACAACAAACTTCCATCCATAATGACAAGGCTACCATCCATTGGAGTAACAAAATCTCAACCACAAACTACCTTCCATAATGACAGGGCTACCATCCAATGGAGTAAAAAAATCTCAATAACAATCTACCTTCAATATTGACAAGGATACAATCCATTGGAGTAACAAAATCTAAACAACAAACTACCTTCCATATTGACAAGGATACAATCCATTGGAGTAACAAAATCTCAACAACAAACTACCTTCCATAATGACAAGTCCACCATCCATTGGAGTAAAAAAATATCAAAAACGAACTACCTTCCATAATGACATGTCCACCATCCGTTGGAGTAACAAAATCTCAACAACGAACTACCTTCCATAATGACAAGGCTACCATCCATTAGAGTAAAAAAATCTCAACAACTAACTACCATCCATAATGATAAGGCTACCATCTTGGAGTAAAACAATCTCAACAACGAACTACCTTCAATATTGACAAGGCTACCATCGATTGGAGTAATAATATCTCAACAACAAACTACCATCCATAATGACATGGATACCATCCATTGGAGTACCAAAATCTCAACAACGAACTACCTTCATTAATGACAAGGATACCATCAATTAAAGTAACAAAATCTCAACAACAAACTACCTTCCATAATTGCAAGGTTACCATCCATTAGAGTAATACAATTTCAACAACAAACTACCATCCATAATGACAAGGCTACCATCCATTGGAGTAACAAAATCTCAACCACAAACTACCTTCCATAATGACAGGGCTACCATCCAATGGAGTAACAAAATCTCAACAACAATCTACCTTCCATATTGACAAGGATACAATCCATTGGAGTAACAAAATCTAAACAACAAACTACCTTCCATATTGACAAGGATACAATCCATTGGAGTAACAAAATCTCAACAACAAACTACCTTCCATAATGACAAGTCCACCATCCATTGGAGTAACAAAAAATCAAAAACGAACTACCTTCCATAATGACATGTCCACCATCCGTTGGAGTAACAAAATCTCAACAACGAACTACCTTCCATAATGACAAGGCTACCATCCATTAGAGTAACAAAATCTCAACAACGAACTACCATCCATAATGATAAGGCTACCATCTTGGAGTAAAAGAATCTCAACAACGAAATACCTTCCATATTGACAAGGCTACCATCGATTGGAGTAATAATATCTCAACAACAAACTACCATCCATAATGACAAGGATACAATCCATTGGAGTAACAAAATCTCAACAATGAACTACCTTCATTAATGACAAGGATACCATCAATTAGAGTAACAAAATCTCAACAACAAACTGCCTTCCATAATGGCAAGGTTACCATCCATTGGAGTAATAAAATTTCAACAACAAACTACCATCCATAATGACAAGGCTACCATCCATTGGAGTAACAAAATCTCAACCACAAACTACCTTCCATAATGACAGGGCTACCATCCAATGGAGTAACAAAATCTCAATAACAATCTACCTTCCATATTGACAAGGATACAATCCATTGGAGTAACAAAATCTAAACAACAAACTACCTTCCATATTGACAAGGATACAATCCATTGGAGTAACAAAATCTCAACAAAAAACTACCTTCCATAATGACAAGTCCTCCATCCATTGGAGTAAAAAAATATCAAAAACGAACTACCTTCCTTAATGACATGTCCACCATCCGTTGGAGTAACAAAATCTCAACAACGAACTACCTTCCATAATGACAAGGCTACCATCCATTAGAGTAACAAAATCTCAACAACGAACTACCATCCATAATGATAAGGCTACCATCTTGGAGTAAAACAATCTCAACAACGAACTACCTTCCATATTGACAAGGCTACCATCGATTGGAGTAATAATATCTCAACAACAAACTACCATCCATAATGACAAGGATACCATCCATTGGAGTAACAAAATCTCAACAACGAACTACCTTCATTAATGACAAGGATACCATCAATTAGAGTAACAAAATCTCAACAACAAACTGCCTTCCATAATGGCAAGGTTACCATCCATTGGAGTAATAAAATTTCAACAACAAACTACCATCCATAATGACAAGGCTACCATGCATTGGACTAACAAAATCTCAACCACAAACTACCTTCCATAATGATAGGGCTACCATCCAATGGAGTAACAAAATCTCAACAACAATCTACCTTCCATATTGACAAGGATACAATCCATTGGAGTAACAAAATCTAAACAACAAACTACCTTCCATATTGACAAGGATACAATCCATTGGAGTAACAAAATCTCAACAACAAACTACCTTCCATAATGACAAGTCCACCATCCATTGGAGTAACAAAATATCAAAAACGAACTACCTTCCATAATGACATGTCCACCATCCATTAGAGTAACAAAATCTCAACCACAAACTACCTTCCATAATGACAGGGCTACCATCCAATGGAGTAACAAAATCTCAACAACAATCTACCTTCCATATTGACAAGGATACAATCCATTGGAGTAACAAAATCTAAACAACAAACTACCTTCCATATTGACAAGGATACAATCCATTGGAGTAACAAAATCTCAACAATAAACTACCTTCCATAATGACAAGTCCACCATCCATTGGAGTAACAAAATATCAAAAACGAACTACCTTCCATAATGACATGTCCACCATCCGTTGGAGTAACAAAATCTCAACAACGAACTACCTTCCATAATGACAAGGCTACCATCCATTAGAGTAACAAAATCTCAACAACGAACTACCATCCATAATGATAAGGCTACCATCTTGGAGTAAAACAATCTCAACAACGAACTACCTTCCATATTGACAAGGCTACCATCGATTGGAGTAATAATATCTCAACAACAAACTACCATCCATAATGACAAGGATACCATCCATTGGAGTAACAAAATCTCAACAACGAACTACCTTCATTAATGACAAGGATACCATCAATTAAAGTAACAAAATATCAACAACAAACTACCTTCCATAATGGCAAGGTTACCATCCATTGGAGTAATAAAATTTTAACAACAAACTACCATCCATAATGACAAGGCTACCATCCATTGGAGTAACAAAATCTCAACCACAAACTACCTTCCATAATGACAGGGCTACCATCCAATGGAGTAACAAAATCTCAATAACAATCTACCTTCAATATTGACAAGGATACAATCCATTGGAGTAACTAAATCTAAACAACAAACTACCTTCCATATTGACAAGGATACAATCCATTGGAGTAACAAAATCTCAACAACAAACTACCTTCCATAATGACAAGTCCACCATCCATTGGAGTAAAAAAATATCAAAAACGAACTACCTTCCATAATTACATGTCCACCATCCGTTGGAGTAACAAAATCTCAACAACGAACTACCTTCCATAATGACAAGGCTACCATCCATTAGAGTAAAAAAATCTCAACAACTAACTACCATCCATAATGATAAGGCTACCATCTTGGAGTAAAACAATCTCAACAACGAACTACCTTCCATATTGACAAGGCTACCATCGATTGGAGTAATAATATCTCAACAACAAACTACCATCCATAATGACAAGGATACCATCCATTGGAGTACCAAAATCTCAACAACGAACTACCTTCATTAATGACAAGGATACCATCAATTAAAGTAACAAAATCTCAACAACAAACTACCTTCCATAATGGCAAGGTTACCATCCATTGGAGTAATAAAATTTCAACAACAAACTACCATCCATAATGACAAGGCTACCATCCATTGGAGTAATAAAATCTCAACCACAAACTACCTTCCATAATGACAGGGCTACCATCCAATGGAGTAACAAAATCTCAACAACAATCTACCTTCCATATTGACAAGGATACAATCCATTGGAGTAACAAAATCTAAACAACAAACTACCTTCCATATTGACAAGGATACAATCCATTGGAGTAATAAAATCTCAACAACAAACTACCTTCCATAATGACAAGTCCACCATCCATTGGAGTAACAAAAAATCAAAAACGAACTACCTTCCATAATGACATGTCCACCATCCGTTGGAGTAACAAAATCTGAACAACGAACTACCTTCTATAATGACAAGGCTACCATCCATTAGAGTAACAAAATCTCAACAACGAACTACCATCCATAATGATAAGGCTACCATCTTGGAGTAAAAGAATCTCAACAACGAACTACCTTCCATATTGACAAGGCTACCATCGATTGGAGTAATAATATCTCAACAACAAACTACCATCCATAATGACAAGGATACCATCCATTGGAGTAACAAAATCTCAACAACGAACTACCTTCATTAATGACAAGGATACCATCAATTAGAGTAACAAAATCTCAACAACAAACTGCCTTCCATAATGGCAAGGTTACCATCCATTGGAGTAATAAAATTTCAACAACAAACTACCATCCATAATGACAAGGCTACCATCCATTGGAGTAACAAAATCTCAACCACAAACTACCTTCCATAATGACAGGGCTACCATCCAATGGAGTAACAAAATCTCAATAACAATCTACCTTCCATATTGACAAGGATACAATCCATTCGAGTAACAAAATCTAAACAACAAACTACCTTCCATATTGACAAGGATACAATCCATTGGAGTAACAAAATCTCAACAAAAAACTACCTTCCATAATGACAAGTCCACCATCCATTGGAGTAAAAAAATATCAAAAACGAACTACCTTCCATAATGACATGTCCACCATCCGTTGGAGTAACAAAATCTCAACAACGAACTACCTTCCATAATGACAAGGCTACCATCCATTAGAGTAACAAAATCTCAACAACGAACTACCATCCATAATGATAAGGCTACCATCTTGGAGTAAAACAATCTCAACAACGAACTACCTTCCATATTGACAAGGCTACCATCGATTGGAGTAATAATATCTCAACAACAAACTACCATCCATAATGACAAGGATACCATCCATTGGAGTAACAAAATCTCAACAACGAACTACCTTCATTAATGACAAGGATACCATCAATTAGAGTAACAAAATCTCAACAACAAACTGCCTTCCATAATGGCAAGGTTACCATCCATTGGAGTAATAAAATTTCAACAACAAACTACCATCCATAATGACAAGGCTACCATCCATTGGAGTAACAAAATCTCAACCACAGACTACCTTCCATAATGACAGGGCTGCCATCCAATGGAGTAATAAAATCTCAACAACAATCTACCTTCCATATTGACAAGGATACAATCCATTGGAGTAACAAAATCTAAACAACAAACTACCTTCCATATTGACAAGAATACAATCCATTGGAGTAACAAAATCTCAACAATAAACTACCTTCCATAATGACAAGTCCACCATCCATTGGAGTAACAAAATATCAAAAACGAACTACCTTCCATAATGACATGTCCACCATCCGTTGGAGTAACAAAATCTCAACAACGAACTACCTTCCACAATGACAAGGCTACCATCCATTAGAGTAACAAAATATCAACAACGAACTACCATCCATAATGATAAGGCTACCATCTTGGAGTAAAACAATCTCAACAACGAACTACCTTCCATATTGACAAGGCTACCATCGATTGGAGTAATAATATCTCAACAACAAACTACCATCCATAATGACAAGGATACCATCCATTGGAGTAACAAAATCTCAACAACGAACTACCTTCATTAATGACAAGGATACCATCAATTAAAGTAACAAAATCTCAACAACAAACTACCTTCCATAATGTCAAGGTTACCATCCATTGGAGTAATAAAATTTCAACAACAAACTACCATCCATAATGACAAGGCTACCATCCATTGGAGTAACAAAATCTCAACCACAAACTACCTTCCATAATGACAGGGCTTCCATCCAATGGAGTAACAAAATCTCAACAACAATCTACCTTCCATATTGACAAGGATACAATCCATTGGAGTAACAAAATCTAAACAACAAACTACCTTCCATATTGACAAGGATACAATCCATTGGAGTTACAAAATCTCAACAACAAACTACCTTCCATAATGACAAGTCCACCATCCATTGGAGTAACAAAATATCAAAAACGAACTACCTTCCATAATGACATGTCCACCATCCATTAGAGTAACAAAATCTCAACCACAAACTACCTTCCATAATGACAGGGCTACCATCCAATGGAGTAACAAAATCTCAACAACAATCTACCTTCCATATTGACAAGGATACAATCCATTGGAGTAACAAAATCTAAACAACAAACTACCTTCCATATTGACAAGGATACAATCCATTGGAGTAACAAAATCTCAACAATAAACTACCTTCCATAATGACAAGTCCACCATCCATTGGAGTAACAAAATATCAAAAACGAACTACCTTCCATAATGACATGTCCACCATCCGTTGGAGTAACAAAATCTCAACAACGAACTACCTTCCATAATGACAAGGCTACCATCCATTAGAGTAACAAAATCTCAACAACGAACTACCATCCATAATGATAAGGCTACCATCTTGGAGTAAAACAATCTCAACAACGAACTACCTTCCATATTGACAAGGCTACCATCGATTGGAGTAATAATATCTCAACAACAAACTACCATCCATAATGACAAGGATACCATCCATTGGAGTAACAAAATCTCAACAACGAACTACCTTCATTAATGACAAGGATACCATCAATTAAAGTAACAAAATATCAACAACAAACTACCTTCCATAATGGCAAGGTTACCATCCATTGGAGTAATAAAATTTTAACAACAAACTACCATCCATAATGACAAGGCTACCATCCATTGGAGTAACAAAATCTCAACCACAAACTACCTTCCATAATGACAGGGCTACCATCCAATGGAGTAACAAAATCTCAATAACAATCTACCTTCAATATTGACAAGGATACAATCCATTGGAGTAACTAAATCTAAACAACAAACTACCTTCCATATTGACAAGGATACAATCCATTGGAGTAACAAAATCTCAACAACAAACTACCTTCCATAATGACAAGTCCACCATCCATTGGAGTAAAAAAATATCAAAAACGAACTACCTTCCATAATGACATGTCCACCATCCGTTGGAGTAACAAAATCTCAACAACGAATTACCTTCCATAATGACAAGGCTACCATCCATTAGAGTAAAAAAATCTCAACAACTACCTACCATCCATAATGATAAGGCTACCATCTTGGAGTAAAACAATCTCAACAACGAACTACCTTCCATATTGACAAGGCTACCATCGATTGGAGTAATAATATCTCAACAACAAACTACCATCCATAATGACAAGGATACCATCCATTGGAGTACCAAAATCTCAACAACGAACTACCTTCATTAATGACAAGGATACCATCAATTAAAGTAACAAAATCTCAACAACAAACTACCTTCCATAATGGCAAGGTTACCATCCATTGGAGTAATAAAATTTCAACAACAAACTACCATCCATAATGACAAGGCTACCATCCATTGGAGTAACAAAATCTCAACCACAAACTACCTTCCATAATGACAGGGCTACCATCCAATGGAGTAACAAAATCTCAACAACAATCTACCTTCCATATTGACAAGGATACAATCCATTGGAGTAACAAAATCTAAACAACAAACTACCTTCCATATTGACAAGGATACAATCCATTGGAGTAATAAAATCTCAACAACAAACTACCTTCCATAATGACAAGTCCACCATCCATTGGAGTAACAAAAAATCAAAAACGAACTACCTTCCATAATGACATGTCCACCATCCGTTGGAGTAACAAAATCTGAACAACGAACTACCATCTATAATGACAAGGCTACCATCCATTAGAGTAACAAAATCTCAACAACGAACTACCATCCATAATGATAAGGCTACCATCTTGGAGTAAAAGAATCTCAACAACGAACTACCTTCCATATTGACAAGGCTACCATCGATTGGAGTAATAATATCTCAACAACAAACTACCATCCATAATGACAAGGATACCATCCATTGGAGTAACAAAATCTCAACAACGAACTACCTTCATTAATGACAAGGATACCATCAATTAGAGTAACAAAATCTCAACAACAAACTGCCTTCCATAATGGCAAGGTTACCATCCATTGGAGTAATAAAATTTCAACAACAAACTACCATCCATAATGACAAGGCTACCATCCATTGGAGTAACAAAATCTCAACCACAAACTACCTTCCATAATGACAGGGCTACCATCCAATGGAGTAACAAAATCTCAATAACAATCTACCTTCCATATTGACAAGGATACAATCCATTCGAGTAACAAAATCTAAACAACAAACTACCTTCCATATTGACAAGGATACAATCCATTGGAGTAACAAAATCTCAACAAAAAACTACCTTCCATAATGACAAGTCCACCATCCATTGGAGTAAAAAAATATCAAAAACGAACTACCTTCCATAATGACATGTCCACAATCCGTTGGAGTAACAAAATCTCAACAACGAACTATCTTCCATAATGACAAGGCTACCATCCATTAGAGTAACAAAATCTCAACAACGAACTACCATCCATAATGATAAGGCTACCATCTTGGAGTAAAACAATCTCAACAACGAACTACCTTCCATATTGACAAGGCTACCATCGATTGGAGTAATAATATCTCAACAACAAACTACCATCCATAATGACAAGGATACCATCCATTGGAGTAACAAAATCTCAACAACGAACTACCTTCATTAATGACAAGGATACCATCAATTAGAGTAACAAAATCTCAACAACAAACTGCCTTCCATAATGGCAAGGTTACCATCCATTGGAGTAATAAAATTTCAACAACAAACAACCATCCATAATGACAAGGCTACCATCCATTGGAGTAACAAAATCTCAACCACAGACTACCTTCCATAATGACAGGGCTGCCATCCAATGGAGTAATAAAATCTCAACAACAATCTACCTTCCATATTGACAAGGATACAATCCATTGGAGTAACAAAATCTAAACAACAAACTACCTTCCATATTGACAAGGATACAATCCATTGGAGTAACAAAATCTCAACAATAAACTACCTTCCATAATGACAAGTCCACCATCCATTGGAGTAACAAAATATCAAAAACGAACTACCTTCCATAATGACATGTCCACCATCCGTTGGAGTAACAAAATCTCAACAACGAACTACCTTCCATAATGACAAGGCTACCATCCATTAGAGTAACAAAATATCAACAACGAACTACCATCCATAATGATAAGGCTACCATCTTGGAGTAAAACAATCTCAACAACGAACTACCTTCCATATTGACAAGGCTACCATCGATTGGAGTAATAATATCTCAACAACAAACTACCATCCATAATGACAAGGATACCATCCATTGGAGTAACAAAATCTCAACAACGAACTACCTTCATTAATGACAAGGATACCATCAATTAAAGTAACAAAATCTCAACAACAAACTACCTTCCATAATGTCAAGGTTACCATCCATTGGAGTAATAAAATTTCAACAACAAACTACCATCCATAATGACAAGGCTACCATCCATTGGAGTAACAAAATCTCAACCACAAACTACCTTCCATAATGACAGGGCTTCCATCCAATGGAGTAACAAAATCTCAACAACAATCTACCTTCCATATTGACAAGGATACTATCCATTGGAGTAACAAAATCTAAACAACAAACTACCTTCCATATTGACAAGGATACAATCCATTGGAGTAACAAAATCTCAACAACAAACTACCTTCCATAATGACAAGTCCACCATCCATTGGAGTAACAAAAAATCAAAAACGAACTACCTTCCATAATGACATGTCCACCATCTGTTGGAGTAACAAAATCTCAACAACGAACTACCTTCCATAATGACAAGGCTACCATCCATTAGAGTAACAAAATCTCAACAACGAACTACCATCCATAATGATAAGGCTACCATCTTGGAGTAAAAGAATCTCAACAACGAACTACCTTCCATATTGACAAGGCTACCATCGATTGGAGTAATAATATCTCAACAACAAACTACCATCCATAATGACAAGGCTACCATCCATTGGAGTAACAAAATCTCAACCACAAACTACCTTCCATAATGACAGGGCTACCATCCAATGGAGTAACAAAATCTCAACAACAATCTACCTTCCATATTGACAAGGATACAATCCATTGGAGTAACAAAATCTAAACAACAAACTACCTTCCATATTGACAAGGATACAATCCATTGGAGTAACAAAATATCAACAATAAACTACCTTCCATAATGACAAGTCCACCATCCATTGGAGTAACAAAATATCAAAAACGAACTACCTTCCATAATGACATGTCCACCATCCGTTGGAGTAACAAAATCTCAACAACGAACTACCTTCCATAATGACAAGGCTACCATCCATTAGAGTAACAAAATATCAACAACGAACTACCATCCATAATGATAAGGCTACCATCTTGGAGTAAAACAATCTCAACAACGAACTACCTTCCATATTGACAAGGCTACCATCGATTGGAGTAATAATATCTCAACAACAAACTACCATCCATAGTGACAAGGATACCATCCATTGGAGTAACAAAATCTCAACAACGAACTACCTTCATTAATGACAAGGATACCATCAATTAAAGTAACAAAATCTCAACAACAAACTACCTTCCATAATGTCAAGGTTACCATCCATTGGAGTAATAAAATTTCAACAACAAACTACCATCCATAATGACAAGGCTACCATCCATTGGAGTAACAAAATCTCAACCACAAACTACCTTCCATAATGACAGGGCTTCCATCCAATGGAGTAACAAAATCTCAACAACAATCTACCTTCCATATTGACAAGGATACTATCCATTGGAGTAACAAAATATAAACAACAAACTACCTTCCATATTGACAAGGATACAATCCATTGGAGTAACAAAATCTCAACAATAAACTACCTTCCATAATGACAAGTCCACCATCCATTGGAGTAACAAAATATCAAAAACGAACTACCTTCCATAATGACATGTCCACCATCCGTTGGAGTAACAAAATCTCAACAACGAACTACCTTCCATAATGACAAGGCTACCATCCATTAGAGTAACAAAATATCAACAACGAACTACCATCCATAATGATAAGGCTACCATCTTGGAGTAAAACAATCTCAACAACGAACTACCTTCCATATTGACAAGGCTACCATCGATTGGAGTAATAATATCTCAACAACAAACTACCATCCATAATGACAAGGATACCATCCATTGGAGTAACAAAATCTCAACAACGAACTACCTTCATTAATGACAAGGATACCATCAATTAAAGTAACAAAATCTCAACAACAAACTACCTTCCATAATGTCAAGGTTACCATCCATTGGAGTAATAAAATTTCAACAACAAACTACCATCCATAATGACAAGGCTACCATCCATTGGAGTAACAAAATCTCAACCACAAACTACCTTCCATAATGACAGGGCTTCCATCCAATGGAGTAACAAAATCTCAACAACAATCTACCTTCCATATTGACAAGGATACTATCCATTGGAGTAACAAAATCTAAACAACAAACTACCTTCCATATTGACAAGGATACAATCCATTGGAGTAACAAAATCTCAACAACAAACTACCTTCCATAATGACAAGTCCACCATCCATTGGAGTAACAAAAAATCAAAAACGAACTACCTTCCATAATGACATGTCCACCATCTGTTGGAGTAACAAAATCTCAACAACGAACTACCTTCCATAATGACAAGGCTACCATCCATTAGAGTAACAAAATCTCAACAACGAACTACCATCCATAATGATAAGGCTACCATCTTGGAGTAAAAGAATCTCAACAACGAACTACCTTCCATATTGACAAGGCTACCATCGATTGGAGTAATAATATCTCAACAACAAACTACCATCCATAATGACAAGGATACCATCCATTGGAGTAACAAAATCTCAACAACGAACTACCTTCATTAATGACAAGGATACCATCAATTAGAGTAACAAAATCTCAACAACAAACTGCCTTCCATAATGGCAAGGTTACCATCCATTGGAGTAATAAAATTTCAACAACAAACTACCATCCATAATGACAAGGCTACCATCCATTGGAGTAACAAAATCTCAACCACAAACTACCTTCCATAATGACAGGGCTACCATCCAATGGAGTAACAAAATCTCAATAACAATCTACCTTCCATATTGACAAGGATACAATCCATTCGAGTAACAAAATCTAAACAACAAACTACCTTCCATATTGACAAGGATACAATCCATTGGAGTAACAAAATCTCAACAATAAACTACCTTCCATAATGACAAGTCCACCATCCATTGGAGTAACAAAATATCAAAAACGAACTACCTTCCATAATGACATGTCCACCATCCGTTGGAGTAACAAAATCTCAACAACGAACTACCTTCCATAATGACAAGGCTACCATCCATTAGAGTAACAAAATATCAACAACGAACTACCATCCATAATGATAAGGCTACCATCTTGGAGTAAAACAATCTCAACAACGAACTACCTTCCATATTGACAAGGCTACCATCGATTGGAGTAATAATATCTCAACAACAAACTACCATCCATAATGACAAGGATACCATCCATTGGAGTAACAAAATCTCAACAACGAACTACCTTCATTAATGACAAGGATACCATCAATTAAAGTAACAAAATCTCAACAACAAACTACCTTCCATAATGTCAAGGTTACCATCCATTGGAGTAATAAAATTTCAACAACAAACTACCATCCATAATGACAAGGCTACCATCCATTGGAGTAACAAAATCTCAACCACAAACTACCTTCCATAATGACAGGGCTTCCATCCAATGGAGTAACAAAATCTCAACAACAATCTACCTTCCATATTGACAAGGATACTATCCATTGGAGTAACAAAATCTAAACAACAAACTACCTTCCATATTGACAAGGATACAATCCATTGGAGTAACAAAATCTCAACAACAAACTACCTTCCATAATGACAAGTCCACCATCCATTGGAGTAACAAAAAATCAAAAACGAACTACCTTCCATAATGACATGTCCACCATCCGTTGGAGTAACAAAATCTCAACAACGAACTACCTTCCATAATGACAAGGCTACCATCCATTAGAGTAACAAAATCTCAACAACGAACTATCATCCATAATGATAAGGCTACCATCTTAGAGTAAAACAATCTCAACAACGAACTACCTTCCATATTGACAAGGCTACCAACGATTGGAGTAATAATATCTCAACAACAAACTACCATCCATAATGACAAGGATACCATCCATTGGAGTAACAAAATCTCAACAACGAACTACCTTCATTAATGACAAGGATACCATCAATTAAAGTAACAAAATCTCAACAACAAACTACCTTCCATAATGGCAACGTTACCATCCATTGGAGTAATAAAATTTCAACAACAAACTACCATCCATAATGACAAGGCTACCATCCATTGGAGTAACAAAATCTCAACCACAAACTACCTTCCATAATGACAGGGCTACCATCCAATGGAGTAACAAAATCTCAACAACAATCTACCTTCCATATTGACAAGGATACAATCCATTGGAGTAACAAAATCTAAACAACAAACTACCTTCCATATTGACAAGGATACAATCCATTGGAGTAACAAAATATCAACAATAAACTACCTTCCATAATGACAAGTCCACCATCCATTGGAGTAACAAAATATCAAAAACGAACTACCTTCCATAATGACATGTCCACCATCCGTTGGAGTAACAAAATCTCAACAACGAACTACCTTCCATAATGACAAGGCTACCATCCATTAGAGTAACAAAATATCAACAACGAACTACCATCCATAATGATAAGGCTACCATCTTGGAGTAAAACAATCTCAACAACGAACTACCTTCCATATTGACAAGGCTACCATCGATTGGAGTAATAATATCTCAACAACAAACTACCATCCATAGTGACAAGGATACCATCCATTGGAGTAACAAAATCTCAACAACGAACTACCTTCATTAATGACAAGGATACCATCAATTAAAGTAACAAAATCTCAACAACAAACTACCTTCCATAATGTCAAGGTTACCATCCATTGGAGTAATAAAATTTCAACAACAAACTACCATCCATAATGACAAGGCTACCATCCATTGGAGTAACAAAATCTCAACCACAAACTACCTTCCATAATGACAGGGCTTCCATCCAATGGAGTAACAAAATCTCAACAACAATCTACCTTCCATATTGACAAGGATACTATCCATTGGAGTAACAAAATATAAACAACAAACTACCTTCCATATTGACAAGGATACAATCCATTGGAGTAACAAAATCTCAACAACAAACTACCTTCCATAATGACAAGTCCACCATCCATTGGAGTAACAAAATATCAAAAACGAACTACCTTCCATAATGACATGTCCACCATCCGTTGGAGTAACAAAATCTCAACAACGAACTACCTTCCATAATGACAAGGCTACCATCCATTAGAGTAACAAAATCTCAACAACGAACTACCATCCATAATGATAAGCTACCATCTTGGAGTAAAAGAATCTCAACAACGAACTACCTTCCATATTGACAAGGCTACCATCGATTGGAGTAATAATATCTCAACAACAAACTACCATCCATAATGACAAGGATACCATCCATTGGAGTAACAAAATCTCAACAACGAACTACCTTCATTAATGACAAGGATACCATCAATTAGAGTAACAAAATCTCAACAACAAACTGCCTTCCATAATGGCAAGGTTACCATCCATTGGAGTAATAAAATTTCAACAACAAACTACCATCCATAATGACAAGGCTACCATCCATTGGAGTAACAAAATCTCAACCACAAACTACCTTCCATAATGACAGGGCTACCATCCAATGGAGTAACAAAATCTCAACAACAATCTACCTTCCATATTGACAAGGATACCATCCATTGGAGTAACAAAATTTCAACAACGAACTACATTCCAAAATGATAAGGCTACAATCCATTGGAGTAACAAAATCTCAACAAAGAACTTCCTTCCATAATGACAAGGCTACCAGCCATTGGAGTTACAAAATCTCAACAATGAACTACCTTCCATAATGACAAGGCTATCATCCATTGGAGAAACAAAATCTCAACAACGAACTACCTTCCATAATGACAAGGCTACCATCCATTAGAGTAACAAAATCTCAACAACGAACTACCATCCATAATGATAAGGCTACCATCTTAGAGTAAAACAATCTCAACAACGAACTACCTTCCATATTGACAAGGCTACCATCGATTGGAGTAATAATATCTCAACAACAAACTACCATCCATAATGACAAGGATACCATCCATTGGAGTAACAAAATCTCAACAACGAACTACCTTCATTAATGACAAGGATACCATCAATTAGAGTAACAAAATCTCAACAACAAACTACCTTCCATAATGGCAACGTTACCATCCATTGGAGTAATAAAATTTCAACAACAAACTACCATCCATAATGACAAGGCTACCATCCATTGGAGTAACAAAATCTCAACCACAAACTACCTTCCATAATGACAGGGCTACCATCCAATGGAGTAACAAAATCTCAACAACAATCTACCTTCCATATTGACTAGAATACAATCCATTGGAGTAACAAAATCTAAACAACAAACTACCTTCCATATTGACAAGGATACAATCCATTGGAGTAACAAAATCTCAACAACAAACTACCTTCCATAATGACAAGTCCACCATCCATTGGAGTAAAAAAATATCAAAAACGAACTACCTTCCATAATGACATGTCCACCATCCGTTGGAGTAACAAAATCTCAACAACGAACTACCTTCCATAATGACAAGGCTAGCATCCATTAGAGTAACAAAATCTCAACAACGAACTACCATCCATAATGATAAGGCTACCATCTTGGAGTAAAAGAATCTCAACAACGAACTACCTTCCATATTGACAAGGCTACCATCGATTGGAGTAATAATATCTCAACAACAAACTACCATCCATAATGACAAGGATACCATCCATTGGAGTAACAAAATCTCAACAACGAACTACCTTCATTAATGACAAGGATACCATCAATTAGAGTAACAAAATCTCAACAACAAACTGCCTTCCATAATGGCAAGGTTACCATCCATTGGAGTAATAAAATTTCAACAACAAACTACCATCCATAATGACAAGGCTACCATCCATTGGAGTAACAAAATCTCAACCACAAACTACCTTCCATAATGACAGGGCTACCATCCAATGGAGTAACAAAATCTCAACAACAATCTACCTTCCATATTGACAAGGATACCATCCATTGGAGTAACAAAATTTCAACAACGAACTACATTCCAAAATGACAAGGCTACAATCCATTGGAGTAACAAAATCTCAACAAAGAACTTCCTTCCATAATGACAAGGCTACCAGCCATTGGAGTTACAAAATCTCAACAATGAACTACCTTCCATAATGACAAGGCTATCATCCATTGGAGAAACAAAATCACAACAACGAACTACCTTCCATAATGACAAGGCTACCATCCATTAGAGTAACAAAATCTCAACAACGAACTACCATCCATAATGATAAGGCTACCATCTTAGAGTAAAACAATCTCAACAATGAACTACCTTCCATATTGACAAGGCTACCATCGATTGGAGTAATAATATCTCAACAACAAACTACCATCCATAATGACAAGGATACCATCCATTGGAGTAACAAAATCTCAACAACGAACTACCTTCATTAATGACAAGGATACCATCAATTAAAGTAACAAAATCTCAACAACAAACTACCTTCCATAATGGCAACGTTACCATCCATTGGAGTAATAAAATTTCAACAACAAACTACCATCCATAATGACAAGGCTACCATCCATTGGAGTAACAAAATCTCAACCACAAACTACCTTCCATAATGACAGGGCTACCATCCAATGGAGTTACAAAATCTCAACAACAATCTACCTTCCATATTGACAAGGATACAATCCATTGGAGTAACAAAATCTAAACACCAAACTACCTTCCATATTGACAAGGATACAATCCATTGGAGTAACAAAATCTCAACAATAAACTACCTTCCATAATGACAAGTCCACCATCCATTGGAGTAACAAAATATCAAAAACGAACTACCTTCCATAATGACATGTCCACCATCCGTTGGAGTAACAAAATCTCAACAACGAACTACCTTCCATAATGACAAGGCTACCATCCATTAGAGTAACAAAATATCAACAACGAACTACCATCCATAATGATAAGGCTACCATCTTGGAGTAAAACAATCTCAACAACGAACTACCTTCCATATTGACAAGGCTACCATCGATTGGAGTAATAATATCTCAACAACAAACTACCATCCATAGTGACAAGGATACCATCCATTGGAGTAACAAAATCTCAACAACGAACTACCTTCATTAATGACAAGGATACCATCAATTAAAGTAACAAAATCTCAACAACAAACTACCTTCCATAATGTCAAGGTTACCATCCATTGGAGTAATAAAATTTCAACAACAAACTACCATCCATAATGACAAGGCTACCATCCATTGGAGTAACAAAATCTCAACCACAAACTACCTTCCATAATGACAGGGCTTCCATCCAATGGAGTAACAAAATCTCAACAACAATCTACCTTCCATATTGACAAGGATACTATCCATTGGAGTAACAAAATATAAACAACAAACTACCTTCCATATTGACAAGGATACAATCCATTGGAGTAACAAAATCTCAACAACAAACTACCTTCCATAATGACAAGTCCACCATCCATTGGAGTAACAAAAAATCAAAAACGAACTACCTTCCATAATGACATGTCCACCATCCGTTGGAGTAACAAAATCTCAACAACGAACTACCTTCCATAATGACAAGGCTACCATCCATTAGAGTAACAAAATCTCAACAACGAACTACCATCCATAATGATAAGGCTACCATCTTGGAGTAAAAGAATCTCAACAACGAACTACCTTCCATATTGACAAGGCTACCATCGATTGGAGTAATAATATCTCAACAACAAAATACCATCCATAATGACAAGGATACCATCCATTGGAGTAACAAAATCTCAACAACGAACTACCTTCATTAATGACAAGGATACCATCAATTAGAGTAACAAAATCTCAACAACAAACTGCCTTCCATAATGGCAAGGTTACCATCCATTGGAGTAATAAAATTTCAACAACAAACTACCATCCATAATGACAAGGCTACCATCCATTGGAGTAACAAAATCTCAACCACAAACTACCTTCCATAATGACAGGGCTACCATCCAATGGAGTAACAAAATCTCAACAACAATCTACCTTCCATATTGACAAGGATACCATCCATTGGAGTAACAAAATTTCAACAACGAACTACATTCCAAAATGACAAGGCTACAATCCATTGGAGTAACAAAATCTCAACAAAGAACTTCCTTCCATAATGACAAGGCTACCAGCCATTGGAGTTACAAAATCTCAACAATGAACTACCTTCCATAATGACAAGGCTATCATCCATTGGAGAAACAAAATCTCAACAACGAACTACCTTCCATAATGACAAGGCTACCATCCATTAGAGTAACAAAATCTCAACAACGAACTACCATCCATAATGATAAGGCTACCATCTTAGAGTAAAACAATCTCAACAACGAACTACCTTCCATATTGACAAGGCTACCATCGATTGGAGTAATAATATCTCAACAACAAACTACCATCCATAATGACAAGGATACCATCCATTGGAGTAACAAAAACTCAACAACGAACTACCTTCATTAATGACAAGGATACCATCAATTAAAGTAACAAAATCTCAACAACAAACTACCTTCCATAATGGCAACGTTACCATCCATTGGAGTAATAAAATTTCAACAACAAACTACCATCCATAATGACAAGGCTACCATCCATTGGAGTAACAAAATCTCAACCACAAACTACCTTCCATAATGACAGGGCTACCATCCAATGGAGTAACAAAATCTCAACAACAATCTACCTTCCATATTGACTAGGATACAATCCATTGGAGTAACAAAATCTAAACAACAAACTACCTTCCATATTGACAAGGATACAATCCATTGGAGTAACAAAATCTCAACAACAAACTACCTTCCATAATGACAAGTCCACCATCCATTGGAGTAAAAAAATATCAAAAACGAACTACCTTCCATAATGACATGTCCACCATCCGTTGGAGTAACAAAATCTCAACAACGAACTACCTTCCATAATGACAAGGCTACCATCCATTAGAGTAACAAAATCTCAACAACGAACTACCATCCATAATGATAAGGCTACCATCTTGGAGTAAAAGAATCTCAACAACGAACTACCTTCCATATTGACAAGGCTACCATCGATTGGAGTAATAATATCTCAACAACAAACTACCATCCATAATGACAAGGATACCATCCATTGGAGTAACAAAATCTCAACAACGAACTACCTTCATTAATGACAAGGATACCATCAATTAGAGTAACAAAATCTCAACAACAAACTGCCTTCCATAATGGCAAGGTTACCATCCATTGGAGTAATAAAATTTCAACAACAAACTACCATCCATAATGACAAGGCTACCATCCATTGGAGTAACAAAATCTCAACCACAAACTACCTTCCATAATGACAGGGCTACCATCCAATGGAGTAACAAAATCTCAACAACAATCTACCTTCCATATTGACAAGGATACCATCCATTGGAGTAACAAAATTTCAACAACGAACTACATTCCAAAATGACAAGGCTAGAATCCATTGGAGTAACAAAATCTCAACAAAGAACTTCCTTCCATAATGACAAGGCTACCAGCCATTGGAGTTACAAAATCTCAACAATGAACTACCTTCCATAATGACAAGGCTATCATCCATTGGAGAAACAAAATCTCAACAACGAACTACCTTACATAATGACAAGGCTACCATCCATTAGAGTAACAAAATCTCAACAACGAACTACCATCCATAATGATAAGGCTACCATCTTAGAGTAAAACAATCTCAACAATGAACTACCTTCCATATTGACAAGGCTACCATCGATTGGAGTAATAATATCTCAACAACAAACTACCATCCATAATGACAAGGATACCATCCATTGGAGTAACAAAATCTCAACAACGAACTACCTTCATTAATGACAAGGATACCATCAATTAAAGTAACAAAATCTCAACAACAAACTACCTTCCATAATGGCAACGTTACCATCCATTGGAGTAATAAAATTTCAACAACAAACTACCATCCATAATGACAAGGCTACCATCCATTGGAGTAACAAAATCTCAACCACAAACTACCTTCCATAATGACAGGGCTACCATCCAATGGAGTAACAAAATCTCAACAACAATCTACCTTCCATATTGACTAGGATACAATCCATTGGAGTAACAAAATCTAAACAACAAACTACCTTCCATATTGACAAGGATACAATCCATTGGAGTAACAAAATCTCAACAACAAACTACCTTCCATAATGACAAGTCCACCATCCATTGGAGTAAAAAAATATCAAAAACGAACTACCTTCCATAATGACATGTCCACCATCCGTTGGAGTAACAAAATCTCAACAACGAACTACCTTCCATAATGACAAGGCTACCATCCATTAGAGTACCAAAATCTCAACAACAAACTACTATCCATAATGATAAGGCTACCATCTTGGAGTAAAAAAATCTCAACAATGAACTACCTTCCATATTGACAAGGCTACCATCGATTGGAGTAATAATATCTCAACAACAAACTACCATCCATAATGACAAGGATACCATCCATTGGAGTAACAAAATCTCAACAACGAACTACCTTCATTAATGACAAGGATACCATCAATTAAAGTAACAAAATTTCAACAACAAACTACCTTCCATAATGGCAAGGTTACCATCAATTGGAGTAATAAAATTTCAACAACAAACTATCATCCATAATGACAAGGCTACCATCCATTGGAGTAACAAAATCTCAACCACAAACTACCTTCCATAATGACAGGGCTACCATCCAATGGAGTAACAAAATCTCAACAACAATCTACCTTCCATATTGACAAGGATACAATCCATTGGAGTAACAAAATCTAAACAACAAACTACCTTCCATATTGACAAGGATACAATCCATTGGAGTAACAAAATCTCAACAACAAACTACCTTCCGTAATGACAAGTCCACCATCCATTGGAGTAACAAAAAATCAAAAACGAACTACCTTCCATAATGACTTGTCCACCATCCGTTGGAGTAACAAAATCTGAACAACGAACTACCTTCCATAATGACAAGGCTACCATCCATTAGAGTAACAAAATCTCAACAACGAACTACCATCCATAATGATAAGGCTACCATCTTGGAGTAAAAGAATCTCAACAACGAACTACCTTCCATATTGACAAGGCTACCATCGATTGGAGTAATAATATCTCAACAACAAACTACCATCCATAATGACAAGGATACCATCCATTGGAGTAACAAAATCTCAACAACGAACTACCTTCATTAATGACAAGGATACCATCAATTAGAGTAACAAAATCTCAACAACAAACTGCCTTCCATAATGGCAAGGTTACCATCCATTGGAGTAATAAAATTTCAACAACAAACTACCATCCATAATGACAAGGCTACCATCCATTGGAGTAACAAAATCTCAACCACAAACTACCTTCCATAATGACAGGGCTACCATCCAATGGAGTAACAAAATCTCAACAACAATCTACCTTCCATATTGACAAGGATACCATCCATTGGAGTAACAAAATTTCAACAACGAACTACATTCCAAAATGACAAGGCTACAATCCATTGGAGTAACAAAATCTCAACAAAGAACTTCCTTCCATAATGACAAGGCTACCAGCCATTGGAGTTACAAAATCTCAACAATGAACTACCTTCCATAATGACAAGGCTATCATCCATTGGAGAAACAAAATCTCAACAACGAACTACCTTCCATAATGACAAGGCTACCATCCATTAGAGTAAAAAAATCTCAACAACGAACTACCATCCATAATGATAAGGCTACCATCTTAGAGTAAAACAATCTCAACAACGAACTACCTTCCATATTGACAAGGCTACCATCGATTGGAGTAATAATATCTCAACAACAAACTACCATCCATAATGACAAGGATACCATCCATTGGAGTAACAAAATCTCAACAACAAACTACCTTCATTAATGACAAGGATACCATCAATTAAAGTAACAAAATCTCAACAACAAACTACCTTCCATAATGACAAGTCCACCATCCATTGGAGTAAAAAAATATCAAAAACGAACTACCTTCCATAATGACATGTCCACCATCCGTTGGAGTAACAGAATCTCAACAACGAACTACCTTCCATAATGACAAGGCTACCATCCATTAGAGTAACAAAATCTCAACAACGAATTACCATCCATAATGATAAGGCTACCGTCTTGGAGTAAAAAAATCTCAACAATGAACTTCCTTCCATATTGACAAGGCTACCATGGATTGGAGTAATAATATCTCAACAACAAACTACCATCCATAATGTCAAGGATACCATCCATTGGAGTAACAAAATCTCAACAACGAACTACCTTCATTAATGACAAGGATACCATCAATTAAAGTAACAAAATCTCAACAACAAACTACCTTCCATAATGGCAAGGTTACCATCAATTGGAGTAATAAAATTTCAACAACAAACTACCATCCATAATGACAAGGCTACCATCCATTGGAGTAACAAAATCTCAACCACAAACTACCTTCCATAATGACAGGGCTACCATCCAATGGAGTAACAAAATCTCAACAACAATCTACCTTCCATATTGACAAGGATACAATCCATTGGAGTAACAAAATCTAAACAACAAAATACCTTCCATATTGACAAGGATACAATCCATTGGAGTAACAAAATCTCAACAACAAACTACCTTCCATAATGACAAGTCCACCATCCATTGGAGTAACAAAATATCAAAAACGAACTACCTTCCATGATGACATGTCCACCATCCGTTGGAGTAACAAAATCTCAACAACGAACTACCTTCCATAATGACAAGGCTACCATCCATTAGAGTAACAAAATCTCAACAACGAACTACCATCCATAATGATAAGGCTACCATCTTGGAGTAAAACAATCTCAACAATGAACTACCTTCCATATTGACAAGGCTACCATCGATTGAAGTAATAATATCTCAACAACAAACTACCATCCATAATGACAAGGATACCCATCCATTGGAGTAACAAAATCTCAACAACGAACTACCTTCATTAATGACAAGGATACCATCAATTAAAGTAACAAAATCTCAACAACAAACTACCTTCCATAATGGCAAGGTTACCATCCATTGGAGTAATAAAATTTCAACAACAAACTACCATCCATAATGACAAGGCTACCATCCATTGGAGTAACAAAATCTCAACCACAAACTACCTTCCATAATGACAGGGCTACCATCCAATGGAGTAACAAAATCTCAACAACAATCTACCTTCCATATTGACAAGGATACAATCCATTGGAGTAACAAAATCTAAACAACAAACTACCTTCCATATTGACAAGGATACAATCCATTGGAGTAACAAAATCTCAACAACAAACTACCTTCCATAATGACAAGTCCACCATCCATTGGAGTAACAAAAAATCAAAAACGAACTACCTTCCATAATGACATGTCCACCATCCGTTGGAGTAACAAAATCTCAACAACGAACTACCTTCCATAATGAGAAGGCTACCATCCATTAGAGTAACAAAATCTCAACAACGAACTACCATCCATAATGATAAGGCTACCATCTTGGAGTAAAAGAATCTCAACAACGAACTACCTTCCATATTGACAAGGCTACCATCGATTGGAGTAATAATATCTCAACAACAAACTACCATCCATAATGACAAGGATACCATCCATTGGAGTAACAAAATCTCAACAACAAACTACCTTCATTAATGACAAGGATACCATCAATTAGAGTAACAAAATCTCAACAACAAACTGCCTTCCATAATGGCAAGGTTACCATCCATTGGAGTAATAAAATTTCAACAACAAACTACCATCCATAATGACAAGGCTACCATCCATTGGAGTAACAAAATCTCAACCACAAACTACCTTCCATAATGACAGGGCTACCATCCAATGGAGTAACAAAATCTCAACAACAATCTACCTTCCATATTGACAAGGATACAATCCATTGGAGTAACAAAATCTAAACAACAAAATACCTTCCATATTGACAAGGATACAATCCATTGGAGTAACAAAATCTCAACAACAAACTACCTTCCATAATGACAAGTCCACCATCCATTGGAGTAACAAAATATCAAAAACGAACTACCTTCCATGATGACATGTCCACCATCCGTTGGAGTAACAAAATCTCAACAACGAACTACCTTCCATAATGACAAGGCTACCATCCATTAGAGTAACAAAATCTCAACAACGAACTACCATCCATAATGATAAGGCTACCATCTTGGAGTAAAACAATCTCAACAATGAACTACCTTCCATATTGACAAGGCTACCATCGATTGAAGTAATAATATCTCAACAACAAACTACCATCCATAATGACAAGGATACCCATCCATTGGAGTAACAAAATCTCAACAACGAACTACCTTCATTAATGACAAGGATACCATCAATTAAAGTAACAAAATCTCAACAACAAACTACCTTCCATAATGGCAAGGTTACCATCCATTGGAGTAATAAAATTTCAACAACAAACTACCATCCATAATGACAAGGCTACCATCCATTGGAGTAACAAAATCTCAACCACAAACTACCTTCCATAATGACAGGGCTACCATCCAATGGAGTAACAAAATCTCAACAACAATCTACCTTCCATATTGACAAGGATACAATCCATTGGAGTAACAAAATCTAAACAACAAACTACCTTCCATATTGACAAGGATACAATCCATTGGAGTAACAAAATCTCAACAACAAACTACCTTCCATAATGACAAGTCCACCATCCATTGGAGTAACAAAAAATCAAAAACGAACTACCTTCCATAATGACATGTCCACCATCCGTTGGAGTAACAAAATCTCAACAACGAACTACCTTCCATAATGAGAAGGCTACCATCCATTAGAGTAACAAAATCTCAACAACGAACTACCATCCATAATGATAAGGCTACCATCTTGGAGTAAAAGAATCTCAACAACGAACTACCTTCCATATTGACAAGGCTACCATCGATTGGAGTAATAATATCTCAACAACAAACTACCATCCATAATGACAAGGATACCATCCATTGGAGTAACAAAATCTCAACAACAAACTACCTTCATTAATGACAAGGATACCATCAATTAGAGTAACAAAATCTCAACAACAAACTGCCTTCCATAATGGCAAGGTTACCATCCATTGGAGTAATAAAATTTCAACAACAAACTACCATCCATAATGACAAGGCTACCATCCATTGGAGTAACAAAATCTCAACCACAAACTACCTTCCATAATGACAGGGCTACCATCCAATGGAGTAACCAAATCTCAACAACAATCTACCTTCCATATTGACAAGGATACCATCCATTGGAGTAACAAAATCTAAACAACAAACTACCTTCCATATTGACAAGGATACAATCCATTGGAGTAACAAAATCTCAACAACAAACTACCTTCCATAATGACAAGTCCACCATCCATTGGAGTTACAAAAAATCAAAAACGAACTACCTTCCATAATGACATGTCCACCAACCGTTGGAGTAACAAAATCTCAACAACGAACTACCTTCCATAATGACAAGGCTACCATCCATTAGAGTAACAAAATCTCAACAACGAACTACCATCCATAATGATAAGGCTACCATCTTGGAGTAAAAGAATCTCAACAACGAACTACCTTCCATATTGACAAGGCTACCATCGATTGGAGTAATAATATCTCAACAACAAACTACCATCCATAATGACAAGGATACCATCCATTGGAGTAACAAAATCTCAACAACGAACTACCTTCATTAATGACAAGGATACCATCAATTAGAGTAACAAAATCTCAACAACAAACTGCCTTCCATAATGGCAAGGTTACCATCCATTGGAGTAATAAAATTTCAACAACAAACTACCATCCATAATGACAAGGCTACCATCCATTGGAGTAACAAAATCTCAACCACAAACTACCTTCCATAATGACAGGGCTACCATCCAATGGAGTAACAAAATCTCAACAACAATCTACCTTCCATATTGACAAGGATACCATCCATTGGAGTAACAAAATTTCAACAACGAACTACATTCCAAAATGACAAGGCTACAATCCATTGGAGTAACAAAATCTCAACAAAGAACTTCCTTCCATAATGACAAGTCCACCATCCATTGGAGTAACAAAATATCAAAAACGAACTACCTTCCATAATGACATGTCCACCATCCGTTGGAGTAACAAAATCTCAACAACGAACTACCTTCCATAATGACAAGGCTACCATCCATTAGAGTAACAAAATCTCAACAACGAACTACCATCCATAATGATAAGGCTAACATCTTGGAGTAAAACAATCTCAACAACAAACTACCTTCCATATTGACAAGGCTACCATCGATTGAAGTAATAATATCTCAACAACAAACTACCATCCATAATGACAAGGATACCATCCATTGGAGTAACAAAATCTCAACAACGAACTACCTTCATTAATGACAAGGATACCATCAATTAAAGTAACAAAATCTCAACAACAAACTACCTTCCATAATGGCAACGTTACCATCCATTGGAGTAATAAAATTTCAACAACAAACTACCATCCATAATGACAAGGCTACCATCCATTGGAGTAACAAAATCTCAACCACAAACTACCTTCCATAATGACAGGGCTACCATCCAATGGAGTAACAAAATCTCAACAACAATCTACCTTCCATATTGACAAGGATACAATCCATTGGAGTAACAAAATCTAAACAACAAACTACCTTCCATATTGACAAGGATACAATCCATTGGAGTAACAAAATCTCAACAACAAACTACCTTCCATAATGACAAGTCCACCATCCATTGGAGTAACAAAAAATAAAAAACGAACTACCTTCCATAATGACATGTCCACCATCCGTTGGAGTAACAAAATCTCAACAACGAACTACCTTCCATAATGACAAGGCTACCATCCATTAGAGTAACAAAATCTCAACAACGAACTACCATCCATAATGATAAGGCTACCATCTTGGAGTAAAAGAATCTCAACAACGAACTACCTTCCATATTGACAAGGCTACCATCGATTGGAGTAATAATATCTCAACAACAAACTACCATCCATAATGACAAGGATACCATCCATTGGAGTAACAAAATCTCAACAACAAACTACCTTCATTAATGACAAGGATACCATCAATTAGAGTAACAAAATCTCAACAACAAACTGCCTTCCATAATGGCAAGGTTACCATCCATTGGAGTAATAAAATTTCAACAACAAACTACCATCCATAATGACAAGGCTACCATCCATTGGAGTAACAAAATCTCAACCACAAACTACCTTCCATAATGACAGGGCTACCATCCAATGGAGTAACAAAATCTCAACAACAATCTACCTTCCATATTGACAAGGATACCATCCATTGGAGTAACAAAATCTAAACAACAAACTACCTTCCATATTGACAAGGATACAATCCATTGGAGTAACAAAATCTCAACAACAAACTACCTTCCATAATGACAAGTCCACCATCCATTGGACTTACAAAAAATCAAAAACGAACTACCTTCCATAATAACATGTCCACCATCCGTTGGAGTAACAAAATCTCAACAACGAACTGCCTTCCATAATGACAAGGCTACCATCCATTAGAGTAACAAAATCTCAACAACAAACTACCATCCATAATGATAAGGCTACCATCTTGGAGTAAAAGAATCTCAACAACGAACTACCTTCCATATTGACAAGGCTACCATCGATTGGAGTAATAATATCTCAACAACAAACTACCATCCATAATGACAAGGATACCATCCATTGGAGTAACAAAATCTCAACAACGAACTACCTTCATTAATGACAAGGATACCATCAATTAGAGTAACAAAATCTCAACAACAAACTGCCTTCCATAATGGCAAGGTTACCATCCATTGGAGTAATAAAATTTCAACAACAAACTACCATCCATAATGACAAGGCTACCATCCATTGGAGTAACAAAATCTCAACCACAAACTACCTTCCATAATGACAGGGCTACCATCCAATGGAGTAACAAAATCTCAACAACAATCTACCTTCCATATTGACAATGATACCATCCATTGGAGTAACAAAATTTCAACAACGAACTACATTCCAAAATGACAAGGCTACAATCCATTGGAGTAACAAAATCTCAACAAAGAACTTCCTTCCATAATGACAAGTCCACCATCCATTGGAGTAACAAAATATCAAAAACGAACTACCTTCCATAATGACATGTCCACCATCCGTTGGAGTAACAAAATCTCAACAACGAACTACCTTCCATAATGACAAGGCTACCATCCATTAGAGTAACAAAATCTCAACAACGAACTACCATCCATAATGATAAGGCTAACATCTTGGAGTAAAACAATCTCAACAACAAACTACCTTCCATATTGACAAGGCTACCATCGATTGAAGTAATAATATCTCAACAACAAACTACCATCCATAATGACAAGGATACCATCCATTGGAGTAACAAAATCTCAACAACGAACTACCTTCATTAATGACAAGGATACCATCAATTAAAGTAACAAAATCTCAACAACAAACTACCTTCCATAATGGCAACGTTACCATCCATTGGAGTAATAAAATTTCAACAACAAACTACCATCCATAATGACAAGGCTACCATCCATTGGAGTAACAAAATCTCAACCACAAACTACCTTCCATAATGACAGGGCTACCATCCAATGGAGTAACAAAATCTCAACAACAATCTACCTTCCATATTGACAAGGATACAATCCATTGGAGTAACAAAATCTAAACAACAAACTACCTTCCATATTGACAAGGATACAATCCATTGGAGTAACAAAATCTCAACAACAAACTACCTTCCATAATGACAAGTCCACCATCCATTGGAGTAACAAAAAATCAAAAACGAACTACCTTCCATAATGACATGTCCACCATCCGTTGGAGTAACAAAATCTCAACAATGAACTACCTTCCATAATGACAAGGCTACCATCCATTAGAGTAACAAAATCTCAACAACGAACTACCATCCATAATGATAAGGCTACCATCTTGGAGTAAAAGAATCTCAACAACGAACTACCTTCCATATTGACAAGGCTACCATCGATTGGAGTAATAATATCTCAACAACAAACTACCATCCATAATGACAAGGATACCATCCATTGGAGTAACAAAATCTCAACAACAAACTACCTTCATTAATGACAAGGATACCATCAATTAGAGTAACAAAATCTCAACAACAAACTGCCTTCCATAATGGCAAGGTTACCATCCATTGGAGTAACAAAATTTCAACAACAAACTACCATCCATAATGACAAGGCTACCATCCATTGGAGTAACAAAATCTCAACCACAAACTACCTTCCATAATGACAGGGCTACCATCCAATGGAGTAACAAAATCTCAACAACAATCTACCTTCCATATTGACAAGGATACCATCCATTGGAGTAACAAAATCTAAACAACAAACTACCTTCCATATTGACAAGGATACAATCCATTGGAGTAACAAAATCTCAACAACAAACTACCTTCCATAATGACAAGTCCACCATCCATTGGAGTTACAAAAAATCAAAAACGAACTACCTTCCATAATAACATGTCCACCATCCGTTGGAGTAACAAAATCTCAACAACAAACTGCCTTCCATAATGACAAGGCTACCATCCATTAGAGTAACAAAATCTCAACAACGAACTACCATCCATAATGATAAGGCTACCATCTTGGAGTAAAACAATCTCAACAACGAACTACCTTCCATATTGACAAGGCTACCATCGATTGAAGTAATAATATCTCAACAACAAACTACCATCCATAATGACAAGGATACCATCCATTGGAGTAACAAAATCTCAACAACGAACTACCTTCATTAATGACAAGGATACCATCAATTAGAGTAACAAAATCTCAACAACAAACTGCCTTCCATAATGGCAAGGTTACCATCCATTGGAGTAATAAAATTTCAACAACAAACTACCATCCATAATGACAAGGCTACCATCCATTGGAGTAACAAAATCTCAACCACAAACTACCTTCCATAATGACAGGGCTACCATCCAATGGAGTAACAAAATCTCAACAACAATCTACCTTCCATATTGACAAGGATACCATCCATTGGAGTAACAAAATCTAAACAACAAACTACCTTCCATATTGACAAGGATACAATCCATTGGAGTAACAAAATCTCAACAACAAACTACCTTCCATAATGACAAGTCCACCATCCATTGGAGTTACAAAAAATCAAAAACGAACTACCTTCCATAATAACATGTCCACCATCCGTTGGAGTAACAAAATCTCAACAACGAACTGCCTTCCATAATGACAAGGCTACCATCCATTAGAGTAACAAAATCTCAACAACGAACTACCATCCATAATGATAAGGCTACCATCTTGGAGTAAAACAATCTCAACAACGAACTACCTTCCATATTGACAAGGCTACCATCGATTGAAGTAATAATATCTCAACAACAAACTGCCTTCCATAATGGCAAGGTTACCATCCATTGGAGTAATAAAATTTCAACAACAAACTACCATCCATAATGACAAGGCTACCATCCATTGGAGTAACAAAATCTCAACCACAAACTACCTTCCATAATGACAGGGCTACCATCCAATGGAGTAACAAAATCTCAACAACAATCTACCTTCCATATTGACAAGGATACCATCCATTGGAGTAACAAAATTTCAACAACGAACTACATTCCAAAATGACAAGGCTACAATCCATTGGAGTAACAAAATCTCAACAAAGAACTTCCTTCCATAATGACAAGGCTACCAGCCATTGGAGTTACAAACTCTCAACAATGAACTACCTTCCATAATGACAAGGCTATCATCCATTGGAGAAACAAAATCTCAACAACGAACTACCTTCCATAATGACAAGGCTACCATCCATTAGAGTAACAAAATCTCAACAACGAACTACCATCCATAATGATAAGGCTACCATCTTAGAGTAAAACAATCTCAACAACGAACTACCTTCCATATTGACAAGGCTACCATCGATTGGAGTAATAATATCTCAACAACAAACTACCATCCATAATGACAAGGATACCATCCATTGGAGTAACAAAATCTCAACAACGAACTACCTTCATTAATGACAAGGATACCATCAATTACAGTAACAAAATCTCAACAACAAACTACCTTCCATAATGGCAACGTTACCATCCATTGGAGTAATAAAATTTCAACAACAAACTACCATCCATAATGACAAGGCTACCATCCATTGGAGTAACAAAATCTCAACCACAAACTACCTTCCATAATGACAGGGCTACCATCCAATGGAGTAACAAAATCTCAACAACAATCTACCTTCCATATTGACAAGGATACAATCCATTGGAGTAACAAAATCTAAACAACAAACTACCTTCCATATTGACAAGGATACAATCCATTGGAGTAACAAAATCTCAACAACAAACTACCTTCCATAATGACAAGTCCACCATCCATTGGAGTAAAAAAATATCAAAAACGAACTACCTTCCATAATGACATGTCCACCATCCGTTGGAGTAACAAAATCTCAACAACGAACTACCTTCCATAATGACAAGGCTACCATCCATTAGAGTAACAAAATCTCAACAACGAACTACCATCCATAATGATAAGGCTACCGTCTTGGAGTAAAAAAATCTCAACAATGAACTACCTTCCATATTGACAAGGCTACCATGGATTGGAGTAATAATATCTCAACAACAAACTACCATCCATAATGACAAGGATACCATCCATTGGAGTAACAAAATCTCAACAACGAACTACCTTCATTAATGACAAGGATACCATCAATTAGAGTAACAAAATCTCAACAACAAACTGCCTTCCATAATGGCAAGGTTACCATCCATTGGAGTAATAAAATTTCAACAACAAACTACCATCCATAATGACAAGGCTACCATCCATTGGAGTAACAAAATCTCAACCACAAACTACCTTCCATAATGACAGGGCTACCATCCAATGGAGTAACAAAATCTCAACAACAATCTACCTTCCATATTGACAAGGATACAATCCATTGGAGTAACAAAATCTAAACAACAAACTACCTTCCATATTGACAAGGATACAATCCATTGGAGTAACAAAATCTCAACAACAAACTACCTTCCATAATGACAAGTCCACCATCCATTGGAGTAACAAAAAATCAAAAATGAACTACCTTCCATAATGACATGTCCACCATCCGTTGGAGTAACAAAATCTCAACAACGAACTACCTTCCATAATGACAAGGCTACCATCCATTAGAGTAACAAAATCTCAACAACGAACTACCATCCATAATGATAAGGCTACCATCTTGGAGTAAAAGAATCTCAACAACGAACTACATTCCATATTGACAAGGCTACCATCGATTGGAGTAATAATATCTCAACAACAAACTACCATCCATAATGACAAGGATACCATCCATTGGAGTAACAAAATCTCAACAACAAACTACCTTCATTAATGACAAGGATACCATCAATTAGAGTAACAAAATCTCAACAACAAACTGCCTTCCATAATGGCAAGGTTACCATCCATTGGAGTAATAAAATTTCAACAACAAACTACCATCCATAATGACAAGGCTACCATCCATTGGAGTAACAAAATCTCAACCACAAACTACCTTCCATAATGACAGGGCTACCATCCAATGGAGTAACAAAATCTCAACAACAATCTACCTTCCATATTGACAAGGATACCATCCATCGGAGTAACAAAATCTAAACAACAAACTACCTTCCATATTGACAAGGATACAATCCATTGGAGTAACAAAATCTCAACAACAAACTACCTTCCATAATGACAAGTCCACCATCCATTGGAGTTACAAAAAATCAAAAACGAACTACCTTCCATAATGACATGTCCACCATCCGTTGGAGTAACAAAATCTCAACAACGAACTACCTTCCATAATGACAAGGCTACCATCCATTAGAGTAACAAAATCTCAACAACGAACTACCATCCATAATGATAAGGCTACCATCTTGGAGTAAAACAATCTCAACAACGAACTACCTTCCATATTGACAAGGCTACCATCGATTGAAGTAATAATATCTCAACAACAAACTACCATCCATAATGACAAGGATACCATCCATTGGAGTAACAAAATCTCAACAACGAACTACCTTCATTAATGACAAGGATACCATCAATTAAAGTAACAAAATCTCAACAACAAACTACCTTCCATAATGGCAACGTTACCATCCATTGGAGTAATAAAATTTCAACAACAAACTACCATCCATAATGACAAGGCTACCATCCATTGGAGTAACAAAATCTCAACCACAAACTACCTTCCATAATGACAGGGCTACCATCCAATGGAGTAACAAAATCTCAACAACAATCTACCTTCCATATTGACAAGGATACAATCAATTGGAGTAACAAAATCTAAACAACAAACTACCTTCCATATTGACAAGGATACAATCCATTGGAGTAACAAAATCTCAACAACAAACTACCTTCCATAATGACAAGTCCACCATCCATTGGAGTAAAAAAATATCAAAAACGAACTACCTTCCATAATGACATGTCCACCATCCGTTGGAGTAACAAAATCTCAACAACGAACTACCTTCCATAATGACAAGGCTACCATCCATTAGAGTAACAAAATCTCAACAACGAACTACCATCCATAATGATAAGGCTACCGTCTTGGAGTAAAAAAATCTCAACAATGAACTACCTTCCATATTGACAAGGCTACCATGGATTGGAGTAATAATATCTCAACAACAAACTACCATCCATAATGACAAGGATACCATCCATTGGAGTAACAAAATCTCAACAATGAACTACCTTCATTAATGACAAGGATACCATCAATTAAAGTAACAAAATCTCAACAACAAACTACCTTCCATAATGGCAAGGTTACCATCAATTGGAGTAATAAAATTTCAACAACAAACTACCATCCATAATGACAAGGCTACCATCCATTGGAGTAACAAAATCTCAACCACAAACTACCTTCCATAATGACAGGGCTACCATCCAATGGAGTAACAAAATCTCAACAACAATCTACCTTCCATATTGACAAGGATACAATCCATTGGAGTAACAAAATCTAAACAACAAAATAACTTCCATATTGACAAGGATACAATCCATTGGAGTAACAAAATCTCAACAACAAACTACCTTCCATAATGACAAGTCCACCATCCATTGAAGTAACAAAATATCAAAAACGAACTACCTTCCATAATGACATGTCCACCATCCGTTGGAGTAACAAAATATCAACAACGAACTACCTTCCATAATGACAAGGCTACCATCCATTAGAGTAACAAAATCTCGACAACGAACTACCATCCATAATGATAAGGCTACCATCTTGGAGTAAAACAATCTCAACAACGAACTACCTTCCATATTGACAAGGCTACCATCGATTGAAGTAATAATATCTCAACAACAAACTACCATCCATAATGACAAGGATACCATCCAATGGAGTAACAAAATCTCAACAACGAACTACCTTCATTAATGACAAGGATACCATCAATTAAAGTAACAAAATCTCAACAACAAACTACCTTCCATAATGGCAAGGTTACCATCCATTGGAGTAATAAAATTTCAACAACAAACTACCATCCATAATGACAAGGCTACCATCCATTGGAGTAACAAAATCTCAACCACAAACTACCTTCCATAATGACAGGGCTACCATCCAATGGAGTAACAAAATCTCAACAACAATCTACCTTCCATATTGACAAGGATACAATCCATTGGAGTAAAAAAATCTAAACAACAAACTACCTTCCATAGTGACAAGGATACAATCCATTGGAGTAACAAAATCTCAACAACAAACTACCTTCCATAATGACAAGTCCACCATCCATTGGAGTAACAAAAAATCAAAAACGAACTACCTTCCATAATGACATGTCCACCATCCGTTGGAGTAACAAAATCTCAACAACGAACTACCTTCCATAATGACAAGGCTACCATCCATTAGAGTAACAAAATCTCAACAACGAACTACCATCCATAATGATAAGGCTACCATCTTGGAGTAAAAGAATCTCAACAACGAACTACCTTCCATATTGACAAGGCTACCATCGATTGGAGTAATAATATCTCAACAACAAACTACCATCCATAATGACAAGGATACCATCCATTGGAGTAACAAAATCTCAACAACGAACTACCTTTATTAATGACAAGGATACCATCAATTAGAGTAACAAAATCTCAACAACAAACTGCCTTCCATAATGGCAAGGTTACCATCCATTGGAGTAATAAAATTTCAACAACAAACTACCATCCATAATGACAAGGCTACCATCCATTGGAGTAACAAAATCTCAACCACAAACTACCTTCCATAATGACAGGTCTACCATCCAATGGAGTAACAAAATCTCAACAACAATCTACCTTCCATATTGACAAGGATACCATCCATTGGAGTAACAAAATTTCAACAACGAACTACATTCCAAAATGACAAGGCTACAATCCATTGGAGTAACAAAATCTCAACAAAGAACTTCCTTCCATAATGACAAGGCTACCAGCCATTGGAGTTACAAAATCTCAACAATGAACTACCTTCCATAATGACAAGGCTATCATCCATTGGAGAAACACAATCTCAACAACGAACTACCTTCCATAATGACAAGGCTACCATCCATTAGAGTAACAAAATCTCAACAACGAACTACCATCCATAATGATAAGGCTACCATCTTAGAGTAAAACAATCTCAACAACGAACTACCTTCCATATTGACAAGGCTACCATCGATTGAAGTAATAATATCTCAACAACAAACTACCATCCATAATGACAAGGATACCATCCATTGGAGTAACAAAATCTCAACAACGAACTACCTTCATTAATGACAAGGATACCATCAATTAGAGTAACAAAATCTCAACAACAAACTGCCTTCCATAATGGCAAGGTTACCATCCATTGGAGTAATAAAATTTCAACAACAAACTACCATCCATAATGACAAGGCTACCATCCATTGGAGTAACAAAATCTCAACCACAAACTACCTTCCATAATGACAGGGCTACCATCCAATGGAGTAACAAAATCTCAACAACAATCTACCTTCCATATTGACAAGGATACAATCCATTGGAGTAACAAAATCTAAACAACAAACTACCTTCCATATTGACAAGGATACAATCCATTGGAGTAACAAAATCTCAACAATAAACTACCTTCCATAATGACAAGTCCACCAACCATTGGAGTAACAAAATATCAAAAACGAACTACCTTCCATAATGACATGTCCACCATCCGTTGGAGTAACAAAATCTCAACAACGAACTACCTTCCATAATGACAAGGCTACCATCCATTAGAGTAACAAAATCTCAACAACGAACTACCATCCATAATGATAAGGCTACCATCTTGGAGTAAAACAATCTCAACAACGAACTACCTTCCATATTGACAAGGCTACCATCGATTGGAGTAATAATACCTCAACAACAAACTACCATCCATAATGACAAGGATACCATCCATTGGAGTAACAAAATCTCAACAACGAACTACCTTCATTAATGACAAGGATACCATCAATTAAAGTAACAAAATCTCAACAACAAACTACCTTCCATAATGGCAAGGTTACCATCCATTGGAGTAATAAAATTTCAACAACAAACTACCATCCATAATGACAAGGCTACCATCCATTGGAGTAACAAAATCTCAACCACAAACTACCTTCCATAATGACAGGGCTACCATCCAATGGAGTAACAAAATCTCAACACCAATCTACCTTCCATATTGACAAGGATACAATCCATTGGAGTAACAAAATCTAAACAACAAACTACCTTCCATATTGACAAGGATACAATCCATTGGAGTAACAAAATCTCAACAACAAACTACCTTCCATAATGACAAGTCCACCATCCATTGGAGTAAAAAAATATCAAAAACGAACTACCTTCCATAATGACATGTCCACCATCCATTGGAGTAACAAAATCTCAACAACGAACTACCTTCCATAATGACAAGGCTACCATCCATTAGAGTAACAAAATTTCAACAACGAACTACCATCCATAATGATAAGGCTACCATCTTGGAGTAAAACAATCTCAACAACGAACTACCTTCCATATTGACAAGGCTACCATCGATTGGAGTAATAATATCTCAACAACAAACTACCATCCATAATGACAAGGATACCATCCATTGGAGTAACAAAATCTCAACAACGAACTACCTTCATTAATGACAAGGATACCATCAATTAAAGTAACAAAATCTCAACAACAAACTACCTTCCATAATGGCAAGGTTACCATCCATTGGAGTAATAAAATTTCAACAACAAACTACCATCCATAATGACAAGGCTACCATGCATTGGAGTAATAAAATCTCAACCACAAACTACCTTCCATAATGACAGGGCTACCATCCAATGGAGTAACAAAATCTCAACAACAATCTACCTTCCATATTGACAAGGATACAATCCATTGGAGTAACAAAATCTAAACAACAAACTACCTTCCATATTGACAAGGATACAATCCATTGGAGTAACAAAATCTCAACAACAAACTACCTTCCATAATGACAAGTCCACCATCCATTGGAGTAACAAAATATCAAAAACGAACTACCTTCCATAATGACATGTCCACCATCCGTTGGAGTAACAAAATCTCAACAACGAACTACCTTCCATAATGACAAGGCTACCATCCATTAGAGTAACAAAATCTCAACAACGAACTACCATCCATAATGATAAGGCTACCATCTTGGAGTAAAACAATCTCAACAACGAACTACCTTCCATATTGACAAGGCTACCATCGATTGGAGTAATAATACCTCAACAACAAACTACCATCCATAATGACAAGGATACCATCCATTGGAGTAACAAAATCTCAACAACGAACTAGTTTCATTAATGACAAGGATACCATCAATTAAAGTAACAAAATCTCAACAACAAACTACCTTCCATAATGGCAAGGTTACCATCCATTGGAGTAATAAAATTTCAACAACAAACTACCATCCATAATGACAAGGCTACCATCCATTGGAGTAACAAAATCTCAACCACAAACTACCTTCCATAATGACAGGGCTACCATCCAATGGAGTAACAAAATCTCAACAACAATCTACCTTCCATATTGACAAGGATACAATCCATTGGAGTAACAAAATCTAAACAACAAACTACCTTCCATATTGACAAGGATACAATCCATTGGAGTAACAAAATCTCAACAACAAACTACCTTCCATAATGACAAGTCCACCATCCATTGGAGTAAAAAAATATGAAAAACGAACTACCTTCCATAATGACATGTCCACCATCCGTTGGAGTAACAAAATATCAACAACGAACTACCTTCCATAATGACAAGGCTACCATCCATTAGAGTAACAAAATCTCAACAACGAACTACCATCCATAATGATAAGGCTACCATCTTGGAGTAAAACAATCTCAACAACGAACTACCTTCCATATTGACAAGGCTACCATCGATTGGAGTAATAATATGTCAACAACAAACTACCATCCATAATGACAAGGATACCATCCATTGGAGTAACAAAATCTCAACAACGAACTACCTTCATTAATGACAAGGATACCATCAATTAAAATAACAAAATCTCAACAACAAACTACCTTCCATAATGGCAAGGTTACCATCCATTGGAGTAATAAAATTTCAACAACAAACTACCATCCATAATGACAAGGCTACCATGCATTGGAGTAACAAAATCTCAACCACAAACTACCTTCCATAATGACAGGGCTACCATCCAATGGAGTAACAAAATCTCAACAACAATCTACCTTCCATATTGACAAGGATACAATCCATTGGAGTAAGAAAATCTAAACAACAAACTACCTTCCATATTGACAAGGATACAATCCATTGGAGTAACAAAATCTCAACAATAAACTACCTTCCATAATGACAAGTCCACCATCCATTGGAGTAACAAAATATCAAAAACGAACTACCTTCCATAATGACATGTCCACCATCCGTTGGAGTAACAAAATCTCAACAACGAACTACCTTCCATAATGACAAGGCTACCATCCATTAGAGTAACAAAATCTCAACAACGAACTACCATCCATAATGATAAGGCTACCATCTTGGAGTAAAACAATCTCAACAACGAACTACCTTCCATATTGACAAGGCTACCATCGATTGGAGTAATAATACCTCAACAACAAACTACCATCCATAATGACAAGGATACCATCCATTGGAGTAACAAAATCTCAACAACGAACTACCTTCATTAATGACAAGGATACCATCAATTAAAGTAACAAAATCTCAACAACAAACTACCTTCCATAATGGCAAGGTTACCATCCATTGGAGTAATAAAATTTCAACAACAAACTACCATCCATAATGACAAGGCTACCATCCATTGGAGTAACAAAATCTCAACCACAAACTACCTTCCATAATGACAGGGCTACCATCCAATGGAGTAACAAAATCTCAACAACAATCTACCTTCCATATTGACAAGAATACAATCCATTGGAGTAACAAAATCTAAACAACAAACTACCTTCCATATTGACAAGGATACAATCCATTGGAGTAACAAAATCTCAACAACAAACTACCTTCCATAATGACAAGTCCACCATCCATTGGAGTAAAAAAATATCAAAAATGAACTACCTTCCATAATGACATGTCCACCATCCATTGGAGTAACAAAATCTCAACAACGAACTACCTTCCATAATGACAAGGCTACCATCCATTAGAGTAACAAAATCTCAACAACGAACTACCATCCATAATGATAAGGCTACCATCTTGGAGTAAAACAATCTCAACAACGAACTACCTTCCATATTGACAAGGCTACCATCGATTGGAGTAATAATACCTCAACAACAAACTACCATCCATAATGACAAGGATACCATCCATTGGAGTAACAAAATCTCAACAACGAACTAGTTTCATTAATGACAAGGATACCATCAATTAAAGTAACAAAATCTCAACAACAAACTACCTTCCATAATGGCAAGGTTACCATCCATTGGAGTAATAAAATTTCAACAACAAACTACCATCCATAATGACAAGGCTACCATCCATTGGAGTAACAAAATCTCAACCACAAACTACCTTCCATAATGACAGGGCTACCATCCAATGGAGTAACAAAATCTCAACAACAATCTACCTTCCATATTGACAAGGATACAATCCATTGGAGTAACAAAATCTAAACAACAAACTACCTTCCATATTGACAAGGATACAATCCATTGGAGTAACAAAATCTCAACAACAAACTACCTTCCATAATGACAAGTCCACCATCCATTGGAGTAAAAAAATATGAAAAACGAACTACCTTCCATAATGACATGTCTACCATCCGTTGGAGTAACAAAATCTCAACAACGAACTACCTTCCATAATGACAAGGCTACCATCCATTAGAGTAACAAAATCTCAACAACGAACTACCATCCATAATGATAAGGCTACCATCTTAGAGTAAAACAATCTCAACAACGAACTACCTTCCATATTGACAAGGCTACCATCAATTGGAGTAATAATATGTCAACAACAAACTACCATCCATAATGACAAGGATACCATCCATTGGAGTAACAAAATCTCAACAACGAACTACCTTCATTAATGACAAGGATACCATCAATTAGAGTAACAAAATCTCAACAACAAACTGCCTTCCATAATGGCAAGGTTACCATCCATTGGAGTAATAAAATTTCAACAACAAACTACCATCCATAATGACAAGGCTACCATCCATTGGAGTAACAAAATCTCAACCACAAACTACCTTCCATAATGACAGGGCTACCATCCAATGGAGTAACAAAATCTCAACAACAATCTACCTTCCATATTGACAAGGATACAATCCATTGGAGTAACAAAATCTAAACAACAAACTACCTTCCATATTGACAAGGATACAATCCATTGGAGTAACAAAATCTCAACAATAAACTACCTTCCATAATGACAAGTCCACCAACCATTGGAGTAACAAAATATCAAAAACGAACTACCTTCCATAATGACATGTCCACCATCCGTTGGAGTAACAAAATCTCAACAACGAACTACCTTCCATAATGACAAGGCTACCATCCATTAGAGTAACAAAATCTCAACAACGAACTACCATCCATAATGATAAGGCTACCATCTTGGAGTAAAACAATCTCAACAACGAACTACCTTCCATATTGACAAGGCTACCATCGATTGGAGTAATAATACCTCAACAACAAACTACCATCCATAATGACAAGGATACCATCCATTGGAGTAACAAAATCTCAACAACGAACTAGTTTCATTAATGACAAGGATACCATCAATTAAAGTAACAAAATCTCAACAACAAACTACCTTCCATAATGGCAAGGTTACCATCCATTGGAGTAATAAAATTCAACAACAAACTACCATCCATAATGACAAGGCTACCATCCATTGGAGTAACAAAATCTCAACCACAAACTACCTTCCATAATGACAGGGCTACCATCCAATGGAGTAACAAAATCTCAACAACAATCTACCTTCCATATTGACAAGGATACAATCCATTGGAGTAACAAAATCTAAACAACAAACTACCTTCCATATTGACAAGGATACAATCCATTGGAGTAACAAAATCTCAACAACAAACTACCTTCCATAATGACAAGTCCACCATCCATTGGAGTAAAAAAATATGAAAAACGAACTACCTTCCATAATGACATGTCCACCATCCGTTGGAGTAACAAAATCTCAACAACGAACTACCTTCCATAATGACAAGGCTACCATCCATTAGAGTAACAAAATATCAACAACGAACTACCATCCATAATGATAAGGCTACCATCTTAGAGTAAAACAATCTCAACAACGAACTACCTTCCATATTGACAAGGCTACCATCAATTGGAGTAATAATATGTCAACAACAAATTACCATCCATAATGACAAGGATACCATCCATTGGAGTAACAAAATCTCAACAACGAACTACCTTCATTAATGACAAGGATACCATCAATTAGAGTAACAAAATCTCAACAACAAACTGCCTTCCATAATGGCAAGGTTACCATCCATTGGAGTAATAAAATTTCAACAACAAACTACCATCCATAATGACAAGGCTACCATCCATTGGAGTAACAAAATCTCAACCACAAACTACCTTCCATAATGACAGGGCTACCATCCAATGGAGTAACAAAATCTCAACAACAATCTACCTTCCATATTGACAAGGATACAATCCATTGGAGTAACAAAATCTAAACAACAAACTACCTTCCATATTGACAAGGATACAATCCATTGGAGTAACAAAATCTCAACAATAAACTACCTTCCATAATGACAAGTCCACCAACCATTGGAGTAACAAAATATCAAAAACGAACTACCTTCCATAATGACATGTCCACCATCCGTTGGAGTAACAAAATCTCAACAACGAACTACCTTCCATAATGACAAGGCTACCATCCATTAGAGTAACAAAATCTCAACAACGAACTACCATCCATAATGATAAGGCTACCATCTTGGAGTAAAACAATCTCAACAACGAACTACCTTCCATATTGACAAGGCTACCATCGATTGGAGTAATAATACCTCAACAACAAACTACCATCCATAATGACAAGGATACCATCCATTGGAGTAACAAAATCTCAACAACGAACTACCTTCATTAATGACAAGGATACCATCAATTAAAGTAACAAAATCTCAACAACAAACTACCTTCCATAATGGCAAGGTTACCATCCATTGGAGTAATAAAATTTCAACAACAAACTACCATCCATAATGACAAGGCTACCATCCATTGGAGTAACAAAATCTCAACCACAAACTACCTTCCATAATGACAGGGCTACCATCCAATGGAGTAACAAAATCTCAACACCAATCTACCTTCCATATTGACAAGGATACAATCCATTGGAGTAACAAAATCTAAACAACAAACTACCTTCCATATTGACAAGGATACAATCCATTGGAGTAACAAAATCTCAACAACAAACTACCTTCCATAATGACAAGTCCACCATCCATTGGAGTAAAAAAATATCAAAAACGAACTACCTTCCATAATGACATGTCCACCATCCATTGGAGTAACAAAATCTCAACAACGAACTACCTTCCATAATGACAAGGCTACCATCCATTAGAGTAACAAAATTTCAACAACGAACTACCATCCATAATGATAAGGCTACCATCTTGGAGTAAAACAATCTCAACAACGAACTACCTTCCATATTGACAAGGCTACCATCGATTGGAGTAATAATATCTCAACAACAAACTACCATCCATAATGACAAGGATACCATCCATTGGAGTAACAAAATCTCAACAACGAACTACCTTCATTAATGACAAGGATACCATCAATTAAAGTAACAAAATCTCAACAACAAACTACCTTCCATAATGGCAAGGTTACCATCCATTGGAGTAATAAAATTTCAACAACAAACTACCATCCATAATGACAAGGCTACCATGCATTGGAGTAATAAAATCTCAACCACAAACTACCTTCCATAATGACAGGGCTACCATCCAATGGAGTAACAAAATCTCAACAACAATCTACCTTCCATATTGACAAGGATACAATCCATTGGAGTAACAAAATCTAAACAACAAACTACCTTCCATATTGACAAGGATACAATCCATTGGAGTAACAAAATCTCAACAACAAACTACCTTCCATAATGACAAGTCCACCATCCATTGGAGTAACAAAATATCAAAAACGAACTACCTTCCATAATGACATGTCCACCATCCGTTGGAGTAACAAAATCTCAACAACGAACTACCTTCCATAATGACAAGGCTACCATCCATTAGAGTAACAAAATCTCAACAACGAACTACCATCCATAATGATAAGGCTACCATCTTGGAGTAAAACAATCTCAACAACGAACTACCTTCCATATTGACAAGGCTACCATCGATTGGAGTAATAATACCTCAACAACAAACTACCATCCATAATGACAAGGATACCATCCATTGGAGTAACAAAATCTCAACAACGAACTAGTTTCATTAATGACAAGGATACCATCAATTAAAGTAACAAAATCTCAACAACAAACTACCTTCCATAATGGCAAGGTTACCATCCATTGGAGTAATAAAATTTCAACAACAAACTACCATCCATAATGACAAGGCTACCATCCATTGGAGTAACAAAATCTCAACCACAAACTACCTTCCATAATGACAGGGCTACCATCCAATGGAGTAACAAAATCTCAACAACAATCTACCTTCCATATTGACAAGGATACAATCCATTGGAGTAACAAAATCTAAACAACAAACTACCTTCCATATTGACAAGGATACAATCCATTGGAGTAACAAAATCTCAACAACAAACTACCTTCCATAATGACAAGTCCACCATCCATTGGAGTAAAAAAATATGAAAAACGAACTACCTTCCATAATGACATGTCCACCATCCGTTGGAGTAACAAAATCTCAACAACGAACTACCTTCCATAATGACAAGGCTACCATCCATTAGAGTAACAAAATCTCAACAACGAACTACCATCCATAATGATAAGGCTACCATCTTGGAGTAAAACAATCTCAACAACGAACTACCTTCCATATTGACAAGGCTACCATCGATTGGAGTAATAATATCTCAACAACAAACTACCATCCATAATGACAAGGATACCATCCATTGGAGTAACAAAATCTCAACAACGAACTACCTTCATTAATGACAAGGATACCATCAATTAAAGTAACAAAATCTCAACAACAAACTACCTTCCATAATGGCAAGGTTACCATCCATTGGAGTAATAAAATTTCAACAACAAACTACCATCCATAATGACAAGGCTACCATGCATTGGAGTAATAAAATCTCAACCACAAACTACCTTCCATAATGACAGGGCTACCATCCAATGGAGTAACAAAATCTCAACAACAATCTACCTTCCATATTGACAAGGATACAATCCATTGGAGTAACAAAATCTAAACAACAAACTACCTTCCATATTGACAAGGATACAATCCATTGGAGTAACAAAATCTCAACAACAAACTACCTTCCATAATGACAAGTCCACCATCCATTGGAGTAACAAAATATCAAAAACGAACTACCTTCCATAATGACATGTCCACCATCCGTTGGAGTAACAAAATCTCAACAACGAACTACCTTCCATAATGACAAGGCTACCATCCATTAGAGTAACAAAATCTCAACAACGAACTACCATCCATAATGATAAGGCTACCATCTTGGAGTAAAACAATCTCAACAACGAACTACCTTCCATATTGACAAGGCTACCATCGATTGGAGTAATAATACCTCAACAACAAACTACCATCCATAATGACAAGGATACCATCCATTGGAGTAACAAAATCTCAACAACGAACTAGTTTCATTAATGACAAGGATACCATCAATTAAAGTAACAAAATCTCAACAACAAACTACCTTCCATAATGGCAAGGTTACCATCCATTGGAGTAATAAAATTTCAACAACAAACTACCATCCATAATGACAAGGCTACCATCCATTGGAGTAACAAAATCTCAACCACAAACTACCTTCCATAATGACAGGGCTACCATCCAATGGAGTAACAAAATCTCAACAACAATCTACCTTCCATATTGACAAGGATACAATCCATTGGAGTAACAAAATCTAAACAACAAACTACCTTCCATATTGACAAGGATACAATCCATTGGAGTAACAAAATCTCAACAACAAACTACCTTCCATAATGACAAGTCCACCATCCATTGGAGTAACAAAATATCAAAAACGAACTACCTTCCATAATGACATGTCCACCATCCGTTGGAGTAACAAAATCTCAACAACGAACTACCTTCCATAATGACAAGGCTACCATCCATTAGAGTAACAAAATCTCAACAACGAACTACCATCCATAATGATAAGGCTACCATCTTGGAGTAAAACAATCTCAACAACGAACTACCTTCCATATTGACAAGGCTACCATCGATTGGAGTAATAATACCTCAACAACAAACTACCATCCATAATGACAAGGATACCATCCATTGGAGTAACAAAATCTCAACAACGAACTACCTTCATTAATGACAAGGATACCATCAATTAAAGTAACAAAATCTCAACAACAAACTACCTTCCATAATGGCAAGGTTACCATCCATTGGAGTAATAAAATTTCAACAACAAACTACCATCCATAATGACAAGGCTACCATGCATTGGAGTAATAAAATCTCAACCACAAACTACCTTCCATAATGACAGGGCTACCATCCAATGGAGTAACAAAATCTCAACAACAATCTACCTTCCATATTGACAAGGATACAATCCATTGGAGTAACAAAATCTAAACAACAAACTACCTTCCATATTGACAAGGATACAATCCATTGGAGTAACAAAATCTCAACAACAAACTACCTTCCATAATGACAAGTCCACCATCCATTGGAGTAACAAAATATCAAAAACGAACTACCTTCCATAATGACATGTCCACCATCCGTTGGAGTAACAAAATCTCAACAACGAACTACCTTCCATAATGACAAGGCTACCATCCATTAGAGTAACAAAATCTCAACAACGAACTACCATCCATAATGATAAGGCTACCATCTTGGAGTAAAACAATCTCAACAACGAACTACCTTCCATATTGACAAGGCTACCATCGATTGGAGTAATAATACCTCAACAACAAACTACCATCCATAATGACAAGGATACCATCCATTGGAGTAACAAAATCTCAACAACGAACTAGTTTCATTAATGACAAGGATACCATCAATTAAAGTAACAAAATCTCAACAACAAACTACCTTCCATAATGGCAAGGTTACCATCCATTGGAGTAATAAAATTTCAACAACAAACTACCATCCATAATGACAAGGCTACCATCCATTGGAGTAACAAAATCTCAACCACAAACTACCTTCCATAATGACAGGGCTACCATCCAATGGAGTAACAAAATCTCAACAACAATCTACCTTCCATATTGACAAGGATACAATCCATTGGAGTAACAAAATCTAAACAACAAACTACCTTCCATATTGACAAGGATACAATCCATTGGAGTAACAAAATCTCAACAACAAACTACCTTCCATAATGACAAGTCCACCATCCATTGGAGTAAAAAAATATGAAAAACGAACTACCTTCCATAATGACATGTCCACCATCCGTTGGAGTAACAAAATCTCAACAACGAACTACCTTCCATAATGACAAGGCTACCATCCATTAGAGTAACAAAATCTCAACAACGAACTACCATCCATAATGATAAGGCTACCATCTTGGAGTAAAACAATCTCAACAACGAACTACCTTCCATATTGACAAGGCTACCATCGATTGGAGTAATAATATCTCAACAACAAACTACCATCCATAATGACAAGGATACCATCCATTGGAGTAACAAAATCTCAACAACGAACTACCTTCATTAATGACAAGGATACCATCAATTAAAGTAACAAAATCTCAACAACAAACTACCTTCCATAATGGCAAGGTTACCATCCATTGGAGTAATAAAATTTCAACAACAAACTACCATCCATAATGACAAGGCTACCATGCATTGGAGTAATAAAATCTCAACCACAAACTACCTTCCATAATGACAGGGCTACCATCCAATGGAGTAACAAAATCTCAACAACAATCTACCTTCCATATTGACAAGGATACAATCCATTGGAGTAACAAAATCTAAACAACAAACTACCTTCCATATTGACAAGGATACAATCCATTGGAGTAACAAAATCTCAACAACAAACTACCTTCCATAATGACAAGTCCACCATCCATTGGAGTAACAAAATATCAAAAACGAACTACCTTCCATAATGACATGTCCACCATCCGTTGGAGTAACAAAATCTCAACAACGAACTACCTTCCATAATGACAAGGCTACCATCCATTAGAGTAACAAAATCTCAACAACGAACTACCATCCATAATGATAAGGCTACCATCTTGGAGTAAAACAATCTCAACAACGAACTACCTTCCATATTGACAAGGCTACCATCGATTGGAGTAATAATACCTCAACAACAAACTACCATCCATAATGACAAGGATACCATCCATTGGAGTAACAAAATCTCAACAACGAACTAGTTTCATTAATGACAAGGATACCATCAATTAAAGTAACAAAATCTCAACAACAAACTACCTTCCATAATGGCAAGGTTACCATCCATTGGAGTAATAAAATTTCAACAACAAACTACCATCCATAATGACAAGGCTACCATCCATTGGAGTAACAAAATCTCAACCACAAACTACCTTCCATAATGACAGGGCTACCATCCAATGGAGTAACAAAATCTCAACAACAATCTACCTTCCATATTGACAAGGATACAATCCATTGGAGTAACAAAATCTAAACAACAAACTACCTTCCATATTGACAAGGATACAATCCATTGGAGTAACAAAATCTCAACAACAAACTACCTTCCATAATGACAAGTCCACCATCCATTGGAGTAAAAAAATATGAAAAACGAACTACCTTCCATAATGACATGTCCACCATCCGTTGGAGTAACAAAATCTCAACAACGAACTACCTTCCATAATGACAAGGCTACCATCCATTAGAGTAACAAAATCTCAACAACGAACTACCATCCATAATGATAAGGCTACCATCTTGGAGTAAAACAATCTCAACAACGAACTACCTTCCATATTGACAAGGCTACCATCGATTGGAGTAATAATATGTCAACAACAAACTACCATCCATAATGACAAGGATACCATCCATTGGAGTAACAAAATCTCAACAACGAACTACCTTCATTAATGACAAGGATACCATCAATTAAAATAACAAAATCTCAACAACAAACTACCTTCCATAATGGCAAGGTTACCATCCATTGGAGTAATAAAATTTCAACAACAAACTACCATCCATAATGACAAGGCTACCATGCATTGGAGTAACAAAATCTCAACCACAAACTACCTTCCATAATGACAGGGCTACCATCCAATGGAGTAACAAAATCTCAACACCAATCTACCTTCCATATTGACAAGGATACAATCCATTGGAGTAACAAAATCTAAACAACAAACTACCTTCCATATTGACAAGGATACAATCCATTGGAGTAACAAAATCTCAACAACAAACTACCTTCCATAATGACAAGTCCACCATCCATTGGAGTAAAAAAATATCAAAAACGAACTACCTTCCATAATGACATGTCCACCATCCATTGGAGTAACAAAATCTCAACAACGAACTACCTTCCATAATGACAAGGCTACCATCCATTAGAGTAACAAAATTTCAACAACGAACTACCATCCATAATGATAAGGCTACCATCTTGGAGTAAAACAATCTCAACAACGAACTACCTTCCATATTGACAAGGCTACCATCGATTGGAGTAATAATATCTCAACAACAAACTACCATCCATAATGACAAGGATACCATCCATTGGAGTAACAAAATCTCAACAACGAACTACCTTCATTAATGACAAGGATACCATCAATTAAAGTAACAAAATCTCAACAACAAACTACCTTCCATAATGGCAAGGTTACCATCCATTGGAGTAATAAAATTTCAACAACAAACTACCATCCATAATGACAAGGCTACCATGCATTGGAGTAATAAAATCTCAACCACAAACTACCTTCCATAATGACAGGGCTACCATCCAATGGAGTAACAAAATCTCAACAACAATCTACCTTCCATATTGACAAGGATACAATCCATTGGAGTAACAAAATCTAAACAACAAACTACCTTCCATATTGACAAGGATACAATCCATTGGAGTAACAAAATCTCAACAACAAACTACCTTCCATAATGACAAGTCCACCATCCATTGGAGTAACAAAATATCAAAAACGAACTACCTTCCATAATGACATGTCCACCATCCGTTGGAGTAACAAAATCTCAACAACGAACTACCTTCCATAATGACAAGGCTACCATCCATTAGAGTAACAAAATCTCAACAACGAACTACCATCCATAATGATAAGGCTACCATCTTGGAGTAAAACAATCTCAACAACGAACTACCTTCCATATTGACAAGGCTACCATCGATTGGAGTAATAATACCTCAACAACAAACTACCATCCATAATGACAAGGATACCATCCATTGGAGTAACAAAATCTCAACAACGAACTAGTTTCATTAATGACAAGGATACCATCAATTAAAGTAACAAAATCTCAACAACAAACTACCTTCCATAATGGCAAGGTTACCATCCATTGGAGTAATAAAATTTCAACAACAAACTACCATCCATAATGACAAGGCTACCATCCATTGGAGTAACAAAATCTCAACCACAAACTACCTTCCATAATGACAGGGCTACCATCCAATGGAGTAACAAAATCTCAACAACAATCTACCTTCCATATTGACAAGGATACAATCCATTGGAGTAACAAAATCTAAACAACAAACTACCTTCCATATTGACAAGGATACAATCCATTGGAGTAACAAAATCTCAACAACAAACTACCTTCCATAATGACAAGTCCACCATCCATTGGAGTAAAAAAATATGAAAAACGAACTACCTTCCATAATGACATGTCCACCATCCGTTGGAGTAACAAAATCTCAACAACGAACTACCTTCCATAATGACAAGGCTACCATCCATTAGAGTAACAAAATCTCAACAACGAACTACCATCCATAATGATAAGGCTACCATCTTGGAGTAAAACAATCTCAACAACGAACTACCTTCCATATTGACAAGGCTACCATCGATTGGAGTAATAATATGTCAACAACAAACTACCATCCATAATGACAAGGATACCATCCATTGGAGTAACAAAATCTCAACAACGAACTACCTTCATTAATGACAAGGATACCATCAATTAAAATAACAAAATCTCAACAACAAACTACCTTCCATAATGGCAAGGTTACCATCCATTGGAGTAATAAAATTTCAACAACAAACTACCATCCATAATGACAAGGCTACCATGCATTGGAGTAACAAAATCTCAACCACAAACTACCTTCCATAATGACAGGGCTACCATCCAATGGAGTAACAAAATCTCAACACCAATCTACCTTCCATATTGACAAGGATACAATCCATTGGAGTAACAAAATCTAAACAACAAACTACCTTCCATATTGACAAGGATACAATCCATTGGAGTAACAAAATCTCAACAACAAACTACCTTCCATAATGACAAGTCCACCATCCATTGGAGTAAAAAAATATCAAAAACGAACTACCTTCCATAATGACATGTCCACCATCCATTGGAGTAACAAAATCTCAACAACGAACTACCTTCCATAATGACAAGGCTACCATCCATTAGAGTAACAAAATTTCAACAACGAACTACCATCCATAATGATAAGGCTACCATCTTGGAGTAAAACAATCTCAACAACGAACTACCTTCCATATTGACAAGGCTACCATCGATTGGAGTAATAATATCTCAACAACAAACTACCATCCATAATGACAAGGATACCATCCATTGGAGTAACAAAATCTCAACAACGAACTACCTTCATTAATGACAAGGATACCATCAATTAAAGTAACAAAATCTCAACAACAAACTACCTTCCATAATGGCAAGGTTACCATCCATTGGAGTAATAAAATTTCAACAACAAACTACCATCCATAATGACAAGGCTACCATGCATTGGAGTAATAAAATCTCAACCACAAACTACCTTCCATAATGACAGGGCTACCATCCAATGGAGTAACAAAATCTCAACAACAATCTACCTTCCATATTGACAAGGATACAATCCATTGGAGTAACAAAATCTAAACAACAAACTACCTTCCATATTGACAAGGATACAATCCATTGGAGTAACAAAATCTCAACAACAAACTACCTTCCATAATGACAAGTCCACCATCCATTGGAGTAACAAAATATCAAAAACGAACTACCTTCCATAATGACATGTCCACCATCCGTTGGAGTAACAAAATCTCAACAACGAGCTACCTTCCATAATGACAAGGCTACCATCCATTAGAGTAACAAAATCTCAACAACGAACTACCATCCATAATGATAAGGCTACCATCTTGGAGTAAAACAATCTCAACAACGAACTACCTTCCATATTGACAAGGCTACCATCGATTGGAGTAATAATACCTCAACAACAAACTACCATCCATAATGACAAGGATACCATCCATTGGAGTAACAAAATCTCAACAACGAACTAGTTTCATTAATGACAAGGATACCATCAATTAAAGTAACAAAATCTCAACAACAAACTACCTTCCATAATGGCAAGGTTACCATCCATTGGAGTAATAAAATTTCAACAACAAACTACCATCCATAATGACAAGGCTACCATCCATTGGAGTAACAAAATCTCAACCACAAACTACCTTCCATAATGACAGGGCTACCATCCAATGGAGTAACAAAATCTCAACAACAATCTACCTTCCATATTGACAAGGATACAATCCATTGGAGTAACAAAATCTAAACAACAAACTACCTTCCATATTGACAAGGATACAATCCATTGGAGTAACAAAATCTCAACAACAAACTACCTTCCATAATGACAAGTCCACCATCCATTGGAGTAAAAAAATATGAAAAACGAACTACCTTCCATAATGACATGTCCACCATCCGTTGGAGTAACAAAATCTCAACAACGAACTACCTTCCATAATGACAAGGCTACCATCCATTAGAGTAACAAAATCTCAACAACGAACTACCATCCATAATGATAAGGCTACCATCTTGGAGTAAAACAATCTCAACAACGAACTACCTTCCATATTGACAAGGCTACCATCGATTGGAGTAATAATATGTCAACAACAAACTACCATCCATAATGACAAGGATACCATCCATTGGAGTAACAAAATCTCAACAACGAACTACCTTCATTAATGACAAGGATACCATCAATTAAAATAACAAAATCTCAACAACAAACTACCTTCCATAATGGCAAGGTTACCATCCATTGGAGTAATAAAATTTCAACAACAAACTACCATCCATAATGACAAGGCTACCATGCATTGGAGTAACAAAATCTCAACCACAAACTACCTTCCATAATGACAGGGCTACCATCCAATGGAGTAACAAAATCTCAACAACAATCTACCTTCCATATTGACAAGGATACAATCCATTGGAGTAAGAAAATCTAAACAACAAACTACCTTCCATATTGACAAGGATACAATCCATTGGAGTAACAAAATCTCAACAATAAACTACCTTCCATAATGACAAGTCCACCATCCATTGGAGTAACAAAATATCAAAAACGAACTACCTTCCATAATGACATGTCCACCATCCGTTGGAGTAACAAAATCTCAACAACGAACTACCTTCCATAATGACAAGGCTACCATCCATTAGAGTAACAAAATCTCAACAACGAACTACCATCCATAATGATAAGGCTACCATCTTGGAGTAAAACAATCTCAACAACGAACTACCTTCCATATTGACAAGGCTACCATCGATTGGAGTAATAATACCTCAACAACAAACTACCATCCATAATGACAAGGATACCATCCATTGGAGTAACAAAATCTCAACAACGAACTACCTTCATTAATGACAAGGATACCATCAATTAAAGTAACAAAATCTCAACAACAAACTACCTTCCATAATGGCAAGGTTACCATCCATTGGAGTAATAAAATTTCAACAACAAACTACCATCCATAATGACAAGGCTACCATCCATTGGAGTAACAAAATCTCAACCACAAACTACCTTCCATAATGACAGGGCTACCATCCAATGGAGTAACAAAATCTCAACAACAATCTACCTTCCATATTGACAAGAATACAATGCATTGGAGTAACAAAATCTAAACAACAAACTACCTTCCATATTGACAAGGATACAATCCATTGGAGTAACAAAATCTCAACAACAAACTACCTTCCATAATGACAAGTCCACCATCCATTGGAGTAAAAAAATATCAAAAATGAACTACCTTCCATAATGACATGTCCACCATCCATTGGAGTAACAAAATCTCAACAACGAACTACCTTCCATAATGACAAGGCTACCATCCATTAGAGTAACAAAATCTCAACAACGAACTACCATCCATAATGATAAGGCTACCATCTTGGAGTAAAACAATCTCAACAACGAACTACCTTCCATATTGACAAGGCTACCATCGATTGGAGTAATAATACCTCAACAACAAACTACCATCCATAATGACAAGGATACCATCCATTGGAGTAACAAAATCTCAACAACGAACTAGTTTCATTAATGACAAGGATACCATCAATTAAAGTAACAAAATCTCAACAACAAACTACCTTCCATAATGGCAAGGTTACCATCCATTGGAGTAATAAAATTTCAACAACAAACTACCATCCATAATGACAAGGCTACCATCCATTGGAGTAACAAAATCTCAACCACAAACTACCTTCCATAATGACAGGGCTACCATCCAATGGAGTAACAAAATCTCAACAACAATCTACCTTCCATATTGACAAGGATACAATCCATTGGAGTAACAAAATCTAAACAACAAACTACCTTCCATATTGACAAGGATACAATCCATTGGAGTAACAAAATCTCAACAACAAACTACCTTCCATAATGACAAGTCCACCATCCATTGGAGTAACAAAATATCAAAAACGAACTACCTTCCATAATGACATGTCCACCATCCGTTGGAGTAACAAAATCTCAACAACGAACTACGTTCCATAATGACAAGGCTACCATCCATTAGAGTAACAAAATCTCAACAACGAACTACCATCCATAATGATAAGGCTACCATCTTGGAGTAAAACAATCTCAACAACGAACTACCTTCCATATTAACAAGGCTACCATCGATTGGAGTAATAATATCTCAACAACAAACTACCATCCATAATGACAAGGATACCATCCATTGGAGTAACAAAATCTCAACAACGAACTACCTTCATTAATGACAAGGATACCATCAATTAAAGTAACAAAATCTCAACAACAAACTACCTTCCATAATGGCAAGGTTACCATCCATTGGAGTAATAAAATTTCAACAACAAACTACCATCCATAATGACAAGGCTACCATCCATTGGAGTAACCAAATCTCAACCACAAACTACCTTCCATAATGACAGGGCTACCATCCAATGGAGTAACAAAATCTCAACAACAATCTACCTTCCATATTGACAAGGATACAATCCATTGGAGTAACAAAATCTAAACAACAAACTACCTTCCATATTGACAAGGATACAATCCATTGGAGTAACAAAATCTCAACAACAAACTACCTTCCATAATGACAAGTCCACCATCCATTGGAGTAAAAAAATATCAAAAACGAACTACCTTCCATAATGACATGTCCACCATCCGTTGGAGTAACAAAATCTCAACAACGAACTACCTTCCATAATGACAAGGCTACCATCCATTAGAGTAACAAAATCTCAACAACGAACTACCATCCATAATGATAAGGCTACCATCTTGGAGTAAAACAATCTCAACAACGAACTACCTTCCATATTGACAAGGCTACCATCGATTGGAGTAATAATATCTCAACAACAAACTACCATCCATAATGACAAGGATACCATCCATTGGAGTAACAAAATCTCAACAACGAACTACCTTCATTAATGACAAGGATACCATCAATTAAAGTAACAAAATCTCAACAACAAACTACCTTCCATAATGGCAAGGTTACCATCCATTGGAGTAATAAAATTTCAACAACAAACTACCATCCATAATGACAAGGCTACCATGCATTGGAGTAACAAAATCTCAACCACAAACTACCTTCCATAATGACAGGGCTACCATCCAATGGAGTAACAAAATCTCAACAACAATCTACCTTCCATATTGACAAGGATACAATCCATTGGAGTAACAAAATCTAAACAACAAACTACCTTCCATATTGACAAGGATACAATCCATTGGAGTAACAAAATCTCAACAACAAACTACCTTCCATAATGACAAGTCCACCATCCATTGGAGTAACAAAATATCAAAAACGAACTACCTTCCATAATGACATGTCCACCATCCGTTGGAGTAACAAAATCTCAACAACGAACTACCTTCCATAATGACAAGGCTACCATCCATTAGAGTAACAAAATCTCAACAACGAACTACCATCCATAATGATAAGGCTACCATCTTGGAGTAAAACAATCTCAACAACGAACTACCTTCCATATTGACAAGGCTACCATCGATTGGAGTAATAATATGTCAACAACAAACTACCATCCATAATGACAAGGATACCATCCATTGGAGTAACAAAATCTCAACAACGAACTACCTTCATTAATGACAAGGATACCATCAATTAGAGTAACAAAATCTCAACAACAAATTGCCTTCCATAATGGCAAGGTTACCATCCATTGGAGTAATAAAATTTCAACAACAAACTACCATCCATAATGGCAAGGCTACCATCCATTAGAGTAACAAAATCTCAACCACAAACTACATTCCATAATGACAGGGCTACCATCCAATGGAGTAACAAAATCTCAACAACAATCTACCTTCCATATTGACAAGGATACAATCCATTGGAGTAACAAAATCTAAACAACAAACTACCTTCCATATTGACAAGGATACAATCCATTGGAGTAACAAAATCTCAACAATAAACTACCTTCCATAATGACAAGTCCACCATCCATTGGAGTAACAAAATATCAAAAACGAACTACCTTCCATAATGACATGTCCACCATCCGTTGGAGTAACAAAATCTCAACAACGAACTACCTTCCATAATGACAAGACTACCATCCATTAGAGTAACAAAATCTCAACAACGAACTACCATCCATAATGATAAGGCTACCATCTTGGAGTAAAACAATCTCAACAACGAACTACCTTCCATATTGACAAGGCTACCATCGATTGGAGTAATAATATCTCAACAACAAACTACCATCCATAATGACAAGGATACCATCCATTGGAGTAACAAAATCTCAACAACGAACTACCTTCATTAATGACAAGGATACCATCAATTAGAGTAACAAAATCTCAACAACAAACTGCCTTCCATAATGGCAAGGTTACCATCCATTGGAGTAATAAAATTTCAACAAAAAACTACCATCCATAATGACAAGGCTACCATCCATTGGAGTAACAAAATCTCAACCACAAACTACCTTCCATAATGACAGGGCTGCCATCCAATGGAGTAACAAAATCTCAATAACAATCTACCTTCCATATTGACAAGGATACAATCCATTGGAGTAACAAAATCTAAACAACAAACTACCTTCCATAATGACAAGTCCACCATCCATTGGAGTAAAAAAATATCAAAAACGAACTACCTTCCATAATGACATGTCCACCATCCGTTAGAGTAACAAAATCTCAACAACGAACTACCTTCCATAATGACAAGGCTACCATCCATTAGAGTAACAAAATCTCAACAACGAACTACCATCCATAATGATAAGGCTACCATCTTGGAGTAAAACAATCTCAACAACGAACTACCTTCCATATTGACAAGGCTACCATCGATTGGAGTAATAATATCTCAACAACAAACTACCATCCATAATGACAAGGATACCATCCATTGGAGTAACAAAATCTCAACAACGAACTACCTTCATTAATGACAAGGATACCATCAATTTTTAGAGTAACAAAATCTCAACAACAAACTGCCTTCCATAATGGCAAGGTTACCATCAATTGGAGTAATAAAATTTCAACAACAAACTACCATCCATAATGACAAGGCTACCATCCATTGGAGTAACAAAATCTCAACCACAAACTACCTTCCATAATGATAGGGCTACCATCCAATGGAGTAACAAAATCTCAACAACAATCTACCTTCCAAATTGACAAGGATACCATCCATTGGAGTAACAAAATTTCAACAACGAACTACATTCCAAAATGACAAGGCTACAATCCATTGGAGTAACAAAATCTCAACAAAGAACTTCCTTCCATAATGACAAGGCTACCAGCCATTGGAGTTACAAAATCTCAACAATGAACTACCTTCCATAATGACAAGGCTATCATCCATTGGAGAAACAAAATCTCAACAACGAACTACCTTCCATAATGACAAGGCTACCATCCATTAGAGTAACAAAATCTCAACAACGAACTACCATCCATAATGATAAGGCTACCATCTTAGAGTAAAACAATCTCAACAACGAACTACCTTCCATATTGACAAGGCTACCATCGATTGGAGTAATAATATCTCAACAACAAACTACCATCCATAATGACAAGGATACCATCCATTGGAGTAACAAAATCTCAACAACGAACTACCTTCATTAATGACAAGGATACCATCAATTAAAGTAACAAAATCTCAACAACAAACTACCTTCCATAATGGCAAGGTTACCATCCATTGGAGTAATAAAATTTCAACAACAAACTACCATCCATAATGACAAGGCTACCATGCATTGGAGTAACAAAATCTCAACCACAAACTACCTTCCATAATGACAGGGCTACCATCCAATGGAGTAACAAAATCTCAACAACAATCTACCTTCCATATTGACAAGGATACAATCCATTGGAGTAACAAAATCTAAACAACAAACTACCTTCCATATTGACAAGGATACAATCCATTGGAGTAACAAAATCTCAACAACAAACTACCTTCCATAATGACAAGTCCACCATCCATTGGAGTAACAAAATATCAAAAACGAACTACCTTCCATAATGACATGTCCACCATCCGTTGGAGTAACAAAATCTCAACAACGAACTACCTTCCATAATGACAAGGCTACCATCCATTAGAGTAACAAAATCTCAACAACGAACTACCATCCATAATGATAAGGCTACCATCTTGGAGTAAAACAATCTCAACAACGAACTACCTTCCATATTGACAAGGCTACCATCGATTGGAGTAATAATATGTCAACAACAAACTACCATCCATAATGACAAGGATACCATCCATTGGAGTAACAAAATCTCAACAACGAACTACCTTCATTAATGACAAGGATACCATCAATTTTTAGAGTAACAAAATCTCAACAACAAACTGCCTTCCATAATGGCAAGGTTACCATCAATTGGAGTAATAAAATTTCAACAACAAACTACCATCCATAATGACAAGGCTACCATCCATTGGAGTAACAAAATCTCAACCACAAACTACCTTCCATAATGATAGGGCTACCATCCAATGTAGTAACAAAATCTCAACAACAATCTACCTTCCATATTGACAAGGATACCATCCATTGGAGTAACAAAATTTCAACAACGAACTACATTCCAAAATGACAAGGCTACAATCCATTGGAGTAACAAAATCTCAACAACAAACTACCTTCCATAATGACAAGTCCACCATCCATTGGAGTAACAAAATATCAAAAACGAACTACCTTCCATAATGACATGTCCACCATCCGTTGGAGTAACAAAATCTCAACAACGAACTACCTTCCATAATGACAAGGCTACCATCCATTAGAGTAACAAAATCTCAACAACGAACTACCATCCATAATGATAAGGCTACCATCTTGGAGTAAAACAATCTCAACAACGAACTACCTTCCATATTGACAAGGCTACCATCGATTGGAGTAATAATATGTCAACAACAAACTACCATCCATAATGACAAGGATACCATCCATTGGAGTAACAAAATCTCAACAACGAACTACCTTCATTAATGACAAGGATACCATCAATTAGAGTAACAAAATCTCAACAACAAATTGCCTTCCATAATGGCAAGGTTACCATCCATTGGAGTAATAAAATTTCAACAACAAACTACCATCCATAATGGCAAGGCTACCATCCATTAGAGTAACAAAATCTCAACCACAAACTACATTCCATAATGACAGGGCTACCATCCAATGGAGTAACAAAATCTCAACAACAATCTACCTTCCATATTGACAAGGATACAATCCATTGGAGTAACAAAATCTAAACAACAAACTACCTTCCATATTGACAAGGATACAATCCATTGGAGTAACAAAATCTCAACAATAAACTACCTTCCATAATGACAAGTCCACCATCCATTGGAGTAACAAAATATCAAAAACGAACTACCTTCCATAATGACATGTCCACCATCCGTTGGAGTAACAAAATCTCAACAACGAACTACCTTCCATAATGACAAGACTACCATCCATTAGAGTAACAAAATCTCAACAACGAACTACCATCCATAATGATAAGGCTACCATCTTGGAGTAAAACAATCTCAACAACGAACTACCTTCCATATTGACAAGGCTACCATCGATTGGAGTAATAATATCTCAACAACAAACTACCATCCATAATGACAAGGATACCATCCATTGGAGTAACAAAATCTCAACAACGAACTACCTTCATTAATGACAAGGATACCATCAATTAGAGTAACAAAATCTCAACAACAAACTGCCTTCCATAATGGCAAGGTTACCATCCATTGGAGTAATAAAATTTCAACAACAAACTACCATCCATAATGACAAGGCTACCATCCATTGGAGTAACAAAATCTCAACCACAAACTACCTTCCATAATGACAGGGCTGCCATCCAATGGAGTAACAAAATCTCAATAACAATCTACCTTCCATATTGACAAGGATACAATCCATTGGAGTAACAAAATCTAAACAACAAACTACCTTCCATATTGACAAGGATACAATCCATTGGAGTAACAAAATCTCAACAACAAACTACCTTCCATAATGACAAGTCCACCATCCATTGGAGTAAAAAAATATCAAAAACGAACTACCTTCCATAATGACATGTCCACCATCCGTTGGAGTAACAAAATCTCAACAACGAACTACCTTCCATAATGACAAGGCTACCATCCATTAGAGTAACAAAATCTCAATAACGAACTACCATCCATAATGATAAGGCTACCATCTTGGAGTAAAACAATCTCAACAACGAACTACCTTCCATATTGACAAGGCTACCATCGATTGGAGTAATAATATCTCAACAACAAACTACCATCCATAATGACAAGGATACCATCCATTGGAGTAACAAAATCTCAACAACGAACTACCTTCATTAATGACAAGGATACCATCAATTTTTAGAGTAACAAAATCTCAACAACAAACTGCCTTCCATAATGGCAAGGTTACCATCAATTGGAGTAATAAAATTTCAACAACAAACTACCATCCATAATGACAAGGCTACCATCCATTGGAGTAACAAAATCTCAACCACAAACTACCTTCCATAATGATAGGGCTACCATCCAATGGAGTAACAAAATCTCAACAACAATCTACCTTCCATATTGACAAGGATACCATCCATTGGAGTAACAAAATTTCAACAACGAACTACATTCCAAAATGACAAGGCTACAATCCATTGGAGTAACAAAATCTCAACAAAGAACTTCCTTCCATAATGACAAGGCTACCAGCCATTGGAGTTACAAAATCTCAACAATGAACTACCTTCCATAATGACAAGGCTATCATCCATTGGAGAAACAAAATCTCAACAACGAACTACCTTCCATAATGACAAGGCTACCATCCATTAGAGTAACAAAATCTCAACAACGAACTACCATCCATAATGATAAGGCTACCATCTTAGAGTATAACAATCTCAACAACGAACTACCTTCCATATTGACAAGGCTACCATCGATTGGAGTAATAATATCTCAACAACAAACTACCATCCATAATGACAAGGATACCATCCATTGGAGTAACAAAATCTCAACAACGAACTACCTTCATTAATGACAAGGATACCATCAATTAAAGTAACAAAATCTCAACAACAAACTACCTTCCATAATGGCAACGTTACCATCCATTGGAGTAATAAAATTTCAACAACAAACTACCATCAATAATGACAAGGCTACCATCCATTGGAGTAACAAAATCTCAACCACAAACTACCTTCCATAATGACAGGGCTACCATCCAATGGAGTAACAAAATCTCAACAACAATCTACCTTCCATATTGACAAGGATACAATCCATTGGAGTAACAAAATCTAAACAACAAACTACCTTCCATATTGACAAGGATACAATCCATTGGAGTAACAAAATCTCAACAACAAACTAACTTCCATAATGACAAGTCCACCATCCATTGGAGTAAAAAAATATCAAAAACGAACTACCTTCCATAATGACATGTCCACCATCCGTTGGAGTAACAAAATCTCAACAACGAACTACCTTCCATAATGACAAGGCTACCATCCATTAGAGTAACAAAATATCAACAACGAACTACCATCCATAATGATAAGGCTACCATCTTGGAGTAAAACAATCTCAACAACGAACTACCTTCCATATTGACAAGGCTACCATCGATTGGAGTAATAATATCTCAACAACAAACTACCATCCATAATGACAAGGATACCATCCATTGGAGTAACAAAATCTCAACAACGAACTACCTTCATTAATGACAAGGATACCATCAATTAAAGTAACAAAATCTCAACAATAAACTACCTTCCATAATGGCAAGGTTACCATCCATTGGAGTAATAAAATTTCAACAACAAACTACCATCCATAATGACAAGGCTACCATCCATTGGAGTAACAAAATCTCAACCACAAACTACCTTCCATAATGATAGGGCTACCATCCAATGGAGTAACAAAATCTCAACAACAATCTACCTTCCATATTGACAAGGATACAATCCATTGGAGTAACAAAATCTAAACAACAAACTACCTTCCATATTGACAAGGATACAATCCATTAGAGTAACAAAATCTCAACAACAAACTACCTTCCATAATGACAAGTCCACCATCCATTGGAGTAACAAAATATCAAAAACGAACTACCTTCCATAATGACATGTCCACCATCCGTTGGAGTAACAAAATCTCAACAACGAACTACCTTCCATAATGACAAGGCTACCATCCATTAGAGTAACAAAATCTCAACAACGAACTACCATCCATAATGATAAGGCTACCATCTTGGAGTAAAACAATCTCAACAACGAACTACCTTCCATATTGACAAGGCTACCATCGATTGGAGTAATAATATCTCAACAACAAACTACCATCCATAATGACAAGGATACCATCCATTGGAGTAACAAAATCTCAACAACGAACTACCTTCATTAATGACAAGGATACCATCAATTAGAGTAACAAAATCTCAACAACAAACTGCCTTCCATAATGGCAAGGTTACCATCCATTGGAGTAATAAAATTTCAACAACAAACTACCATCCATAATGACAAGGTTACCATCCATTGGAGTAACAAAATCTCAACCACAAACTACCTTCCATAATGACAGGGCTACCATCCAACGGAGTAACAAAATCTCAACAACAATCTACCTTCCATATTGACAAGGATACCATCCATTGGAATAACAAAATTTCAACAACGAACTACATTCCAAAATGACAAGGCTACAATCCATTGGAGTAACAAAATCTCAACAAAGAACTTCCTTCCATAATGACAAGGCTACCAGCCATTGGAGTTACAAAATCTCAACAATGAACTACCTTCCATAATGACAAGGCTATCATCCATTGGAGAAACAAAATCTCAACAACGAACTACCTTCCATAATGACAAGGCTACCATCCATTAGAGTAACAAAATCTCAACAACGAACTACCATCCATAATGATAAGGCTACCATCTTAGAGTATAACAATCTCAACAACGAACTACCTTCCATATTGACAAGGCTACCATCGATTGGAGTAATAATATCTCAACAACAAACTACCATCCATAATGACAAGGATACCATCCATTGGAGTAACAAAATCTCAACAACGAACTACCTTCATTAATGACAAGGATACCATCAATTAAAGTAACAAAATCTCAACAACAAACTACCTTCCATAATGGCAACGTTACCATCCATTGGAGTAATAAAATTTCAACAACAAACTACCATCAATAATGACAAGGCTACCATCCATTGGAGTAACAAAATCTCAACCACAAACTACCTTCCATAATGACAGGGCTACCATCCAATGGAGTAACAAAATCTCAACAACAATCTACCTTCCATATTGACAAGGATACAATCCATTGGAGTAACAAAATCTAAACAACAAACTACCTTCCATATTGACAAGGATACAATCCATTGGAGTAACAAAATCTCAACAACAAACTAACTTCCATAATGACAAGTCCACCATCCATTGGAGTAAAAAAATATCAAAAACGAACTACCTTCCATAATGACATGTCCACCATCCGTTGGAGTAACAAAATCTCAACAACGAACTACCTTCCATAATGACAAGGCTACCATCCATTAGAGTAACAAAATATCAACAACGAACTACCATCCATAATGATAAGGCTACCATCTTGGAGTAAAACAATCTCAACAACGAACTACCTTCCATATTGACAAGGCTACCATCGATTGGAGTAATAATATCTCAACAACAAACTACCATCCATAATGACAAGGATACCATCCATTGGAGTAATAAAATCTCAACAACGAACTACCTTCATTAATGACAAGGATACCATCAATTAAAGTAACAAAATCTCAACAACAAACTACCTTCCATAATGGCAAGGTTACCATCCATTGGAGTAATAAAATTTCAACAACAAACTACCATCCATAATGACAAGGCTACCATCCATTGGAGTAACAAAATCTCAACCACAAACTACCTTCCATAATGATAGGGCTACCATCCAATGGAGTAACAAAATCTCAACAACAATCTACCTTCCACATTGACAAGGATACAATCCATTGGAGTAACAAAATCTAAACAACAAACTACCTTCCATATTGACAAGGATACAATCCATTAGAGTAACAAAATCTCAACAACAAACTACCTTCCATAATGACAAGTCCACCATCCATTGGAGTAACAAAATATCAAAAACGAACTACCTTCCATAATGACATGTCCACCATCCGTTGGAGTAACAAAATCTCAACAACGAACTACCTTCCATAATGACAAGGCTACCATCCATTAGAGTAACAAAATCTCAACAACGAACTACCATCCATAATGATAAGGCTACCATCTTGGAGTAAAACAATCTCAACAACGAACTACCTTCCATATTGACAAGGCTACCATCGATTGGAGTAATAATATCTCAACAACAAACTACCATCCATAATGACAAGGATACCATCCATTGGAGTAACAAAATCTCAACAACGAACTACCTTCATTAATGACAAGGATACCATCAATTAGAGTAACAAAATCTCAACAACAAACTGCCTTCCATAATGGCAAGGTTACCATCCATTGGAGTAATAAAATTTCAACAACAAACTACCATCCATAATGACAAGGTTACCATCCATTGGAGTAACAAAATCTCAACCACAAACTACCTTCCATAATGACAGGGCTACCATCCAACGGAGTAACAAAATCTCAACAACAATCTACCTTCCATATTGACAAGGATACCATCCATTGGAATAACAAAATTTCAACAACGAACTACATTCCAAAATGACAAGGCTACAATCCATTGGAGTAACAAAATCTCAACAAAGAACTTCCTTCCATAATGACAAGGCTACCAGCCATTGGAGTTACAAAATCTCAACAATGAACTACCTTCCATAATGACAAGGCTATCATCCATTGGAGAAACAAAATCTCAACAACGAACTACCTTCCATAATGACAAGGCTACCATCCATTAGAGTAACAAAATCTCAACAACGAACTACCATCCATAATGATAAGGCTACCATCTTAGAGTAAAACAATCTCAACAACGAACTACCTTCCATATTGACAAGGCTACCATCGATTGGAGTAATAATATCTCAACAACAAACTACCATCCATAATGACAAGGATACCATCCATTGGAGTAACAAAATCTCAACAACGAACTACCTTCATTAATGACAAGGATACCATCAATTAAAGTAACAAAATCTCAACAATAAACTACCTTCCATAATGGCAAGGTTACCATCCATTGGAGTAATAAAATTTCAACAACAAACTACCATCCATAATGACAAGGCTACCATCCATTGGAGTAACAAAATCTCAACCACAAACTACCTTCCATAATGATAGGGCTACCATCCAATGGAGTAACAAAATCTCAACAACAATCTACCTTCCATATTGACAAGGATACAATCCATTGGAGTAACAAAATCTAAACAACAAACTACCTTCCATATTGACAAGGATACAATCCATTAGAGTAACAAAATCTCAACAACAAACTACCTTCCATAATGACAAGTCCACCATCCATTGGAGTAACAAAATATCAAAAACGAACTACCTTCCATAATGACATGTCCACCATCCGTTGGAGTAACAAAATCTCAACAACGAACTACCTTCCATAATGACAAGGCTACCATCCATTAGAGTAACAAAATCTCAACAACGAACTACCATCCATAATGATAAGGCTACCATCTTGGAGTAAAACAATCTCAACAACGAACTACCTTCCATATTGACAAGGCTACCATCGATTGGAGTAATAATATCTCAACAACAAACTACCATCCATAATGACAAGGATACCATCCATTGGAGTAACAAAATCTCAACAACGAACTACCTTCATTAATGACAAGGATACCATCAATTAGAGTAACAAAATCTCAACAACAAACTGCCTTCCATAATGGCAAGGTTACCATCCATTGGAGTAATAAAATTTCAACAACAAACTACCATCCATAATGACAAGGTTACCATCCATTGGAGTAACAAAATCTCAACCACAAACTACCTTCCATAATGACAGGGCTACCATCCAACGGAGTAACAAAATCTCAACAACAATCTACCTTCCATATTGACAAGGATACCATCCATTGGAATAACAAAATTTCAACAACGAACTACATTCCAAAATGACAAGGCTACAATCCATTGGAGTAACAAAATCTCAACAAAGAACTTCCTTCCATAATGACAAGGCTACCAGCCATTGGAGTTACAAAATCTCAACAATGAACTACCTTCCATAATGACAAGGCTATCATCCATTGGAGAAACAAAATCTCAACAACGAACTACCTTCCATAATGACAAGGCTACCATCCATTAGAGTAACAAAATCTCAACAACGAACTACCATCCATAATGATAAGGCTACCATCTTAGAGTATAACAATCTCAACAACGAACTACCTTCCATATTGACAAGGCTACCATCGATTGGAGTAATAATATCTCAACAACAAACTACCATCCATAATGACAAGGATACCATCCATTGGAGTAACAAAATCTCAACAACGAACTACCTTCATTAATGACAAGGATACCATCAATTAAAGTAACAAAATCTCAACAACAAACTACCTTCCATAATGGCAACGTTACCATCCATTGGAGTAATAAAATTTCAACAACAAACTACCATCAATAATGACAAGGCTACCATCCATTGGAGTAACAAAATCTCAACCACAAACTACCTTCCATAATGACAGGGCTACCATCCAATGGAGTAACAAAATCTCAACAACAATCTACCTTCCATATTGACAAGGATACAATCCATTGGAGTAACAAAATCTAAACAACAAACTACCTTCCATATTGACAAGGATACAATCCATTGGAGTAACAAAATCTCAACAACAAACTAACTTCCATAATGACAAGTCCACCATCCATTGGAGTAAAAAAATATCAAAAACGAACTACCTTCCATAATGACATGTCCACCATCCGTTGGAGTAACAAAATCTCAACAACGAACTACCTTCCATAATGACAAGGCTACCATCCATTAGAGTAACAAAATATCAACAACGAACTACCATCCATAATGATAAGGCTACCATCTTGGAGTAAAACAATCTCAACAACGAACTACCTTCCATATTGACAAGGCTACCATCGATTGGAGTAATAATATCTCAACAACAAACTACCATCCATAATGACAAGGATACCATCCATTGGAGTAATAAAATCTCAACAACGAACTACCTTCATTAATGACAAGGATACCATCAATTAAAGTAACAAAATCTCAACAACAAACTACCTTCCATAATGGCAAGGTTACCATCCATTGGAGTAATAAAATTTCAACAACAAACTACCATCCATAATGACAAGGCTACCATCCATTGGAGTAACAAAATCTCAACCACAAACTACCTTCCATAATGATAGGGCTACCATCCAATGGAGTAACAAAATCTCAACAACAATCTACCTTCCATATTGACAAGGATACAATCCATTGGAGTAACAAAATCTAAACAACAAACTACCTTCCATATTGACAAGGATACAATCCATTAGAGTAACAAAATCTCAACAACAAACTACCTTCCATAATGACAAGTCCACCATCCATTGGAGTAACAAAATATCAAAAACGAACTACCTTCCATAATGACATGTCCACCATCCGTTGGAGTAACAAAATCTCAACAACGAACTACCTTCCATAATGACAAGGCTACCATCCATTAGAGTAACAAAATCTCAACAACGAACTACCATCCATAATGATAAGGCTACCATCTTGGAGTAAAACAATCTCAACAACGAACTACCTTCCATATTGACAAGGCTACCATCGATTGGAGTAATAATATCTCAACAACAAACTACCATCCATAATGACAAGGATACCATCCATTGGAGTAACAAAATCTCAACAACGAACTACCTTCATTAATGACAAGGATACCATCAATTAGAGTAACAAAATCTCAACAACAAACTGCCTTCCATAATGGCAAGGTTACCATCCATTGGAGTAATAAAATTTCAACAACAAACTACCATCCATAATGACAAGGTTACCATCCATTGGAGTAACAAAATCTCAACCACAAACTACCTTCCATAATGACAGGGCTACCATCCAACGGAGTAACAAAATCTCAACAACAATCTACCTTCCATATTGACAAGGATACCATCCATTGGAATAACAAAATTTCAACAACGAACTACATTCCAAAATGACAAGGCTACAATCCATTGGAGTAACAAAATCTCAACAAAGAACTTCCTTCCATAATGACAAGGCTACCAGCCATTGGAGTTACAAAATCTCAACAATGAACTACCTTCCATAATGACAAGGCTATCATCCATTGGAGAAACAAAATCTCAACAACGAACTACCTTCCATAATGACAAGGCTACCATCCATTAGAGTAACAAAATCTCAACAACGAACTACCATCCATAATGATAAGGCTACCATCTTAGAGTAAAACAATCTCAACAACGAACTACCTTCCATATTGACAAGGCTACCATCGATTGGAGTAATAATATCTCAACAACAAACTACCATCCATAATGACAAGGATACCATCCATTGGAGTAACAAAATCTCAACAACGAACTACCTTCATTAATGACAAGGATACCATCAATTAAAGTAACAAAATCTCAACAACAAACTACCTTCCATAATGGCAACGTTACCATCCATTGGAGTTATAAAATTTCAACAACAAACTACCATCCATAATGACAAGGCTACCATCCATTGGAGTAACAAAATCTCAACCACAAACTACCTTCCATAATGACAGGGCTACCATCCAATGGAGTAACAAAATCTCAACAACAATCTACCTTCCATATTGACAAGGATACAATCCATTGGAGTAACAAAATCTAAACAACAAACTACCTTCCATATTGACAAGGATACAATCCATTGGAGTAAAAAAATCTCAACAACAAACTACCTTCCATAATGACAAGTCCACCATCTATTAGAGTAAAAAAATATCAAAAACGAACTACCTTCCATAATGACATGTCCACCATCCGTTGGAGTAACAAAATCTCAACAACGAACTACCTTCCATAATGACAAGGCTACCATCCATTAGAGTAACAAAATCTCAACAACGAACTACCATCCATAATGATAAGGCTACCATCTTGGAGTAAAACAATCTCAACAACGAACTACCTTCCATATTGACAAGGCTACCATCAATTGGAGTAATAATATCTCAACAACAAACTACCATCCATAATGACAAGGATACCATCCATTGGAGTAACAAAATCTCAACAACGAACTACCTTCATTAATGACAAGGATACCATCAATTAGAGTAACAAAATCTCAACAACAAACTGCCTTCCATAATGGCAAGGTTACCATCCATTGGAGTAATAAAATTTCAACAACAAACTACCATCCATAATGACAAGGCTACCATCCATTGGAGTAACAAAATCTCAACCACAAACTACCTTCCATAATGACAGGGCTACCATCCAATGGAGTAACAAAATCTCAACAACAATCTACCTTCCATATTGACAAGGATACCATCCATTGGAGTAACAAAATTTCAACAACGAACTACATTCCAAAATGACAAGGCTACAATCCATTGGAGTAACAAAATCTCAACAAAGAACTTCCTTCCATAATGACAAGGCTACCAGCCATTGGAGTTACAAAATCTCAACAATGAACTACCTTCCATAATGACAAGGCTATCATCCATTGGAGAAACAAAATCTCAACAACGAACTACCTTCCATAATGACAAGGCTACCATCCATTAGAGTAACAAAATCTCAACAACGAACTACCATCCATAATGATAAGTCTACCATCTTAGAGTAAAACAATCTCAACAACGAACTACCTTCCATATTGACAAGGCTACCATCGATTGGAGTAATAATATCTCAACAACAAACTACCATCCATAATGACAAGGATACCATCCATTGGAGTAACAAAATCTCAACAACGAACTACCTTCATTAATGACAAGGATACCATCAATTAAAGTAACAAAATCTCAACAACAAACTACCTTCCATAATGGCAACGTTACCATCCATTGGAGTAATAAAATTTCAACAACAAACTACCATCCATAATGACAAGGCTACCATCCATTGGAGTAAAAAAATCTCAACCACAAACTACCTTCCATAACGACAGGGCTACCATCCAATGGAGTAACAAAATCTCAACAACAATCTACCTTCCATATTGACAAGGATACAATCCATTGGAGTAACAAAATCTAAACAACAAACTACCTTCCATATTGACAAGGATACAATCCATTGGAGTAACAAAATCTCAACAACAAACTACCTTCCATAATGACAAGTCCACCATCCATTGGAGTAAACAAATATCAAAAACGAACTACCTTCCATAATGACATGTCCACCATCCGTTGGAGTAACAAAATCTCAACAACGAACTACCTTCCATAATGACAAGGCTACCATCCATTAGAGTAACAAAATCTCAACAACAAACTACCATCCATAATGATAAGGCTACCATCTTGGAGTAAAACAATCTCAACAACGAACTTCCTTCCATATTGACAAGGCTACCATCGATTGGAGTAATAATATCTAAACAACAAACTACCATCCATAATGACAAGGATACCATCCATTGGAGTAACAAAATCTCAACAACGAACTACCTTCATTAATGACAAGGATACCATCAATTAGAGTAACAAAATCTCAACAACAAACTACCTTCCATAATGGCAAGGTTACCATCCATTGGAGTAATAAAATTTCAACAACAAACTACCATCCATAATGACAAGGCTACCATCCATTGGAGTAACAAAATCTCAACCACAAACTACCTTCCATAATGACAGGGCTACCATCCAATGGAGTAACAAAATCTCAACAACAATCTACCTTCCATATTGACAAGGCTACAATCCATTGGAGTAACAAAATCTCAACAACAAACTACCTTCCATATTGACAAGGATACAATCCATTGGAGTAACAAAATCTCAACAACAAACTACCTTCCATAATGACAAGTCCACCATCCATTGGAGTAACAAAATATCAAAAATGAACTACCTTCCATAATAACAAGGCTACCATCCATTGGAGTAAGAATATCCCAATAACGAACTACCTTCCATAATAACAAGGCTAACATCCATTGGAGTAACAAAATTTCAACAACAAACTAGCTTCCATAATGACAAGGCTACCATCCATTGGAGTAACAAAATCTCAACAACGAACTACCTTCTATAATGACAAGGCTACCATCCATTGGAGTAACAAAATCTCAACAACGAACTACATTCCATAATGACAAGGCTACAATCCATTGGAGTAACAAAATCTCAACAAAGAACTACCTTCCATAATGACATGGCTACCAGCCATTGGAGTTACAAAATCTCAACAATGAACTACCTTCCATAATGACAAGGCTATCATCCATTGGAGAAACAAAATCCAACAATGAACTACCTTCCCTAATGACAAGGATACCATCCATTAGAGTAACAAAATCTCAACAAAAAACTACCTTACATAATGATAAGGTTACCATCCATTGGAGTAATAAAATCTCAACAATAAACTACCATCCATAATTACAAGGCTACTATTAATTGGAGTAACAAAATCTCAACAACAAACTACCTTCCATAATGACAAGGCTACCATCCATTGGAGTAACAAAATCTCAACAACAAACTATCTTCCATATTGACAATGCTACAATCCATTGGAGTAACAAAATCTCAACAACGAACTACCTTCCATAATGACAAGGCTACCATCCATTAGAGTAACAAAATCTCAACAACGAACTACCATCCATAATGATAAGGCTACCATCTTGGAGTAAAACAATCTAAACAACGAACTACCTTCCATAATGACAAGGCTACCATCCATTGGAGTAATAATATTTCAACAACAAACTACCATCCATAATGACAAGGATACCATCCATTGTAATAAAAAAATCTCAACAACAAACTACCTTCCATAATGACAAGGCTATAATCCTTTGTAGTAATAAAATCACAACAACGAACTACCTTATATAATGACAAGTCTACCAACCATTGGAATAACAAAATCTCAACAATGAGCTACCTTCCATAATGACAAAGCTACCATAAATTGGAGTAAAAAAATCTGAACAATGAACTACCTTTCATCATGACAAGGCTACCATCTATTTTAGTATCAAAATATAAAAAATGAACTAACTTCCATAATAACAAGGCTACCATCCATTGGAGTAACAAAATCCCAATAACGAACTACCTTCCATAATGATAAGGCTAACATCCATTGGAGTAACAAAATCTCAACAGCGAACTACCTTCCATAACGACAAGGCTACTATCCATTGGAGTAACAAAATATCAACAACGAACTACCTTCCATAATGACAAGGCTAACATCCATTGGAGTAACAAAATCTCAACAACAAACTACCTTCCATAATGACAAGGCTACCATCCATTAGAGTAACAAAATCTCAACAACGAACTACCTTCCATAATGACAAGGCTACAATTAATTGGAGTAACAAAATCTCAACAACGAACTACCTTCCATAATGACATGGCTACCATCCATTGGAGTAACAAAATCTCAACAATGAACTACCTTCCATAATAACATGGCTACCAGCCATTGAAGTAACAAAATCTCATCAATGTACTACCTTCCATAATGACAAGTCTATCATCCATTGGGGAAACAAAATCTCAACAATGAACTGCATTCCCTAATGACAAGGATACCATCCATTAGAGTAACAAAATCTCAACAACAAAATACCTTTCATAATGATAAGGCTACCATCCATTGGAGTAATAAAATCTCAACAACAAACTATCATCCATATTTACAAAGCTACCATCAATTGGAGTAACAAAATCTCAACAACAAACTACCTTCCATAATGACAAGGCTACCATCCATTGGAGTAACAAAATCTCAACAACGAACTACCTTCTATAATGACAAGGCTACCATCCATTGGAGTAACAAAATCTCAACAACGAACTACATTCCATAATGACAAGGCTACAATCCATTGGAGTAATAAAATCTCAACAACAAACTACCATCCATAATTACAAGGCTACCATTAATTGGAGTAACAAAATCTCAACAACAAACTACATTCCATAATGACAAGGCTACCATCCATTGGAGTAACAAAATCTGAACAACAAACTACCTTCCATATTGACAATGGTACAATCCATTGGAGTAACAAAATCTCAACAACAAACTTCCTTCCATAATGACATGTCCACCTTCCGTTGGAGTAACAAAATCTCAACAACGAACTACCTTCCATAATGACAAGGCTACCATCCATTAGAGTAACAAAATCTCAACAACGAACTACCATCCATAATGATAAGGCTACCATCTTGGAGTAAAACAATCTCAACAACGAACTACCTTCCATATTGACAAGGCTACCATCGATTGGAGTAATAATATCTCAACAACAAACTACCATCCATAATGACAAGGATACCATCCATTGGAGTAACAAAATCTCAACAACGAACTACATTCATTAATGACAAGGATACCATCAATTAGAGTAACAAAATCTCAACAACAAACTACCTTCCATAATGGCAAGGTTACCATCCATTGGAGTAATAAAATTTCAACAACAAACTACCATCCATAATGACAAGGCTACCATCCATTGGAGTAACAAAATCTCAACCACAAACTACCTTCCATAATGACAGGGCTACCATCCAATGGAGTAACAAAATCTCAACAACAATCTACCTTCCATATTGACAAGGCTACAATCCATTGGAGTAACAAAATCTCAACAACAAACTACCTTCCATATTGACAAGGATACAATCCATTGGAGTAACAAAATCTCAACAACAAACTACCTTCCATAATGACAAGTCCACCATCCATTGGAGTAACAAAATATCAAAAATGAACTTCCTTCCATAATAACAAGGCTACCATCCATTGGAGTAAGAATATCCCAATAACGAACTACCTTCCATAATAACAAGGCTAACATCCATTGGAGTAACAAAATTTCAACAACAAACTACCTTCCATAATGACAAGGCTACCATCCATTGGAGTAACAAAATCTCAACAACGAACTACCTTCTATAATGACAAGGCTACCATCCATTGCAGTAACAAAATCTCAACAACGAACTACATTCCATAATGACAAGGCTACAATCCATTGGAGTAACAAAATCTCAACAAAGAACTACCTTCCATAATGACAAGGCTACCAGCCATTGGAGTTACAAAATCTCAACAATGAACTACCTTCCATAATGACAAGGCTATCATCCATTGGAGAAACAAAATCCAACAATGAACTACCTTCCCTAATGACAAGGATACCATCCATTAGAGTAACAAAATCTCACCAAAAAACTACCTTACATAATGATAAGGTTACCATCCATTGGAGGAATAAAATCTCAACAATAAACTACCATCCATAATTACAAGGCTACCATTAATTAGAGTAACAAAATCTCAACAACAAACTACCTTCCATAATGACAAGGCTACCATCCATTGGAGTAACAAAATCTCAACAACAAACTACCTTCCATATTGACAATGCTACAATCCATTGGAGTAACAAAATCTCAACAACGAACTACCTTCCATAATGACATGTCCACCATCCGTTGGAGTAACAAAATCTCAACAACGAACTACCATCCATAATGATAAGGCTACCATCTTGGAGTAAAACAATCTAAACAACGAACTACCTTCCATAATGACAAGGCTACCATCCATTGGAGTAATAATATCTCAACAACAAACTACCATCCATAATGACAAGGATACCATCCATTGTAATAAAAAAATCTCAACAACGAACTACCTTCCATAATGACAAGGCTATAATCCATTGTAGTAATAAAATCTCAACAACGAACTACCTTCTATAATGACAAGTCTACCAACCATTGGAATAACAAAATCTCAACAATGAACTACCTTCCATAATGACAAAGCTACCATAAATTGGAGTAAAAAAATCTGAACAACGAACTACCTTTCATCATGACAAGGCTACCATCTATATTAGTAACAAAATATAAAAAATGAACTAACTTCCATAATAACAAGGCTACCATTCATTGGAGTAACAAAATCCCAATAACGAACAACCTTCCATAATGATAAGGCTAACATCCATTGGAGTAACAAAATCTCAACAGCGAACTACCTTCCATAACGACAAGGCTACTATCCATTGGAGTAACAAAATATCAACAACGAACTACCTTCCATAATAACAAGGCTAACATCCATTGGAGTAACAAAATCTCAACAACAAACTACCTTCCATAATGACAAGGCTGCCATCCATTGGAGTAACAAAATCTCAACAACGAACTACCTTCCATAATGACAAGGCTACAATTAATTGGAGTAACAAAATCTCAACAACGAACTACCTTCCATAATGACAACGCTACCATCCATTGGAGTAACAAAATCTCAACAATGAACTACCTTCCATAATGACATGGCTACCAGCCATTGAAGTAACAAAATCTCATCAATGAACTACCTTCCATAATGACAAGTCTATCATCCATTGGGGAAACAAAATCTAAACAATGAACTGCATTCCCTAATGACAAGGATACCATCCATTAGAGTAACAAAATCTCAACAACAAAATACCTTCCATAATGATAAGGCTACCATCCATTGGAGTAATAAAATCTCAACAACAAACTATCATCCATATTTATAAAGCTACCATCAATTGGAGTAACAAAATCTCAACAACAAACTACCTTCCATAATGACAAGGCTACCATCCATTGGAGTAACAAAATCTCAACAACAAACTACCATCCATATTGACAAGGCTACAATCCATTGGAGTAACAAAATCTCAAAAACAAACTACTTTCCATAATGACAAGTCCACCATCCATTGGAGTAACAAAATCTCAACAATAAACTACCATCCATAATTACAAGGCTACCATTAATTAGAGTAACAAAATCTCAACAACAAACTACCTTCCATAATGACAAGGCTACCATCCATTGGAGTAACAAAATCTCAACAACAAACTACCTTCCATATTGACAATGCTACAATCCATTGGAGTAACAAAATCTCAACAACAAACTACCTTCCATATTGACAAGGATACAATCCATTGGAGTAACAAAATCTCAACAACAAACTACCTTCCATAATGACAAGTCCACCATCCATTGGAGTAACAAAATATCAAAAATGAACTTCCTTCCATAATAACAAGGCTACCATCCATTGGAGTAAGAATATCCCAATAACGAACTACCTTCCATAATAACAAGGCTAACATCCATTGGAGTAACAAAATTTCAACAACAAACTACCTTCCATAATGACAAGGCTACCATCCATTGGAGTAACAAAATCTCAACAACGAACTACCTTCTATAATGACAAGGCTACCATCCATTGGAGTAACAAAATCTCAACAACGAACTACATTCCATAATGACAAGGCTACAATCCATTGGAGTAACAAAATCTCAACAAAGAACTACCTTCCATAATGACAAGGCTACCAGCCATTGGAGTTACAAAATCTCAACAATGAACTACCTTCCATAATGACAAGGCTATCATCCATTGGAGAAACAAAATCCAACAATGAACTACCTTCCCTAATGACAAGGATACCATCCATTAGAGTAACAAAATCTCACCAAAAAACTACCTTACATAATGATAAGGTTACCATCCATTGGAGGAATAAAATCTCAACAATAAACTACCATCCATAATTACAAGGCTACCATTAATTAGAGTAACAAAATCTCAACAACAAACTACCTTCCATAATGACAAGGCTACCATCCATTGGAGTAACAAAATCTCAACAACAAACTACCTTCCATATTGACAATGCTACAATCCATTGGAGTAACAAAATCTCAACAACGAACTACCTTCCATAATGACATGTCCACCATCCGTTGGAGTAACAAAATCTCAACAACGAACTACCATCCATAATGATAAGGCTACCATCTTGGAGTAAAACAATCTAAACAACGAACTACCTTCCATAATGACAAGGCTACCATCCATTGGAGTAATAATATCTCAACAACAAACTACCATCCATAATGACAAGGATACCATCCATTGTAATAAAAAAATCTCAACAACGAACTACCTTCCATAATGACAAGGCTATAATCCATTGTAGTAATAAAATCTCAACAACGAACTACCTTCTATAATGACAAGTCTACCAACCATTGGAATAACAAAATCTCAACAATGAACTACCTTCCATAATGACAAAGCTACCATAAATTGGAGTAAAAAAATCTGAACAACGAACTACCTTTCATCATGACAAGGCTACCATCTATATTAGTAACAAAATATAAAAAATGAACTAACTTCCATAATAACAAGGCTACCATTCATTGGAGTAACAAAATCCCAATAACGAACAACCTTCCATAATGATAAGGCTAACATCCATTGGAGTAACAAAATCTCAACAGCGAACTACCTTCCATAACGACAAGGCTACTATCCATTGGAGTAACAAAATATCAACAACGAACTACCTTCCATAATAACAAGGCTAACATCCATTGGAGTAACAAAATCTCAACAACAAACTACCTTCCATAATGACAAGGCTGCCATCCATTGGAGTAACAAAATCTCAACAACGAACTACCTTCCATAATGACAAGGCTACAATTAATTGGAGTAACAAAATCTCAACAACGAACTACCTTCCATAATGACAACGCTACCATCCATTGGAGTAACAAAATCTCAACAATGAACTACCTTCCATAATGACATGGCTACCAGCCATTGAAGTAACAAAATCTCATCAATGAACTACCTTCCATAATGACAAGTCTATCATCCATTGGGGAAACAAAATCTCAACAATGAACTGCATTCCCTAATGACAAGGATACCATCCATTAGAGTAACAAAATCTCAACAACAAAATACCTTCCATAATGATAAGGCTACCATCCATTGGAGTAATAAAATCTCAACAACAAACTATCATCCATATTTATAAAGCTACCATCAATTGGAGTAACAAAATCTCAACAACAAACTACCTTCCATAATGACAAGGCTACCATCCATTGGAGTAACAAAATCTCAACAACAAACTACCATCCATATTGACAAGGCTACAATCCATTGGAGTAACAAAATCTCAAAAACAAACTACCTTCCATAATGACAAGTCCACCATCCATTGGAGTAACAAAATCTCAACAATAAACTACCATCCATAATTACAAGGCTACCATTAATTAGAGTAACAAAATCTCAACAACAAACTACCTTCCATAATGACAAGGCTACCATCCATTGGAGTAACAAAATCTCAACAACAAACTACCTTCCATATTGACAATGCTACAATCCATTGGAGTAACAAAATCTCAACAACGAACTACCTTCCATAATGACATGTCCACCATCCGTTGGAGTAACAAAATCTCAACAACGAACTACCATCCATAATGATAAGGCTACCATCTTGGAGTAAAACAATCTAAACAACGAACTACCTTCCATAATGACAAGGCTACCATCCATTGGAGTAATAATATCTCAACAACTAACTACCATCCATAATGACAAGGATACCATCCATTGTAATAAAAAAATCTCAACAACGAACTACCTTTCATAATGACAAGGCTATAATCCATTGTAGTAATAAAATCTCAACAACGAACTACCTTCTATAATGACAAGTCTACCAACCATTGGAATAACAAAATCTCAACAATGAACTACCTTCCATAATGACAAAGCTACCATAAATTGGAGTAAAAAAATCTGAACAACGAACTACCTTTCATCATGACAAGGCTACCATCTATATTAGTAACAAAATATAAAAAATGAACTAACTTCCATAATAACAAGGCTACCATTCATTGGAGTAACAAAATCCCAATAACGAACAACCTTCCATAATGATAAGGCTAACATCCATTGGAGTAACAAAATCTCAACAGCGAACTACCTTCCATAACGACAAGGCTACTATCCATTGGAGTAACAAAATATCAACAACGAACTACCTTCCATAATAACAAGGCTAACATCCATTGGAGTAACAAAATCTCAACAACAAACTACCTTCCATAATGACAAGGCTACCATCCATTGGAGTAACAAAATCTCAACAACGAACTACCTTCCATAATGACAAGGCTACAATTAATTGGAGTAACAAAATCTCAACAACGAACTACCTTCCATAATGACAAGGCTACCATCCATTGGAGTAACAAAATCTCAACAATGAACTACCTTCTATAATGACATGGCTACCAGCCATTGAAGTAACAAAATCTCATCAATGAACTACCTTCCATAATGACAAGTCTATCATCCATTGGGGAAACAAAATCTCAACAATGAACTGCATTCCCTAATGACAAGGATACCATCCAATAGAGTAACAAAATCTCAACAACAAAATACCTTCTATAATGATAAGGCTACCATCCATTGGAGTAATAAAATCTCAACAACAAACTATCATCCATATTTATAAAGCTACCATCAATTGGAGTAACAAAATCTCAACAACAAACTACCTTCCATAATGACAAGGCTACCATCCATTGGAGTAACAAAATCTCAACAACAAACTACCATCCATATTGACAAGGCTACAATCCATTGGAGTAACAAAATCTCAAAAACAAACTCCCTTCCATAATGACAAGTCCACCATCCATTGGAGTAACAAAATCTCAACAATAAACTACCATCCATAATTACAAGGCTACCATTAATTAGAGTAACAAAATCTCAACAACAAACTACCTTCCATAATGACAAGGCTACCATCCATTGGAGTAACAAAATCTCAACAACAAACTACCTTCCATATTGACAATGCTACAATCCATTGGAGTAACAAAATCTCAACAACGAACTACCTTCCATAATGACATGTCCACCATCCGTTGGAGTAACAAAATCTCAACAACGAACTACCATCCATAATGATAAGGCCACCATCTTGGAGTAAAACAATCTAAACAACGAACTACCTTCCATAATGACAAGGCTACCATCCATTGGAGTAATAATATCTCAACAACAAACTACCATCCATAATGACAAGGATACCATCCATTGTAATAAAAAAATCTCAACAACGAACTACCTTCCATAATGAGAAGGCTATAATCCATTGTAGTAATAAAATCTCAACAACGAACTACCTTCTATAATGACAAGTCTACCAACCATTGGAATAACAAAATCTCAACAATGAACTACCTTCCATAATGACAAAGCTACCATAAATTGGAGTAAAAAAATCTGAACAACAAACTACCTTTCATCATGACAAGGCTACCATCTATATTAGTAACAAAATATAAAAAATGAACTAACTTCCATAATAACAAGGCTACCATTCATTGGAGTAACAAAATCCCAATAACGAACAACCTTCCATAATGATAAGGCTAACATCCATTGGAGTAACAAAATCTCAACAGCGAACTACCTTCCATAACGACAAGGCTACTATCCATTGGAGTAACAAAATATCAACAACGAACTACCTTCCATAATAACAAGGCTAACATCCATTGGAGTAACAAAATCTCAACAACAAACTACCTTCCATAATGACAAGGCTACCATCCATTGGAGTAACAAAATCTCAACAACGAACTACCTTCCATAATGACAAGGCTACAATTAATTGGAGTAACAAAATCTCAACAACGAACTACCTTCCATAATGACATGGCTACCATCCATTGGAGTAACAAAATCTCAACAATGAACTACCTTCCATAATGACATGGCTACCAGCCATTGAAGTAACAAAATCTCATCAATGAACTACCTTCCATAATGACAAGTCTATCATCCATTGGGGAAACAAAATCTCAACAATGAACTGCATTCCCTAATGACAAGGATACCATCCATTAGAGTAACAAAATCTCAACAACAAAATACCTTCCATAATGATAAGGCTACCATCCATTGGAGTAATAAAATCTCAACAACAAACTATCATCCATATTTACAAAGCTACCATCAATTGGAGTAACAAAATCTCAACAACAAACTACCTTCCATAATGACAAGGCTACCATCCATTGGAGTAACAAAATCTCAACAACAAACTACCATCCATATTGACAAGGCTACAATCGATTGGAGTAACAAAATCTCAAAAACAAACTACCTTCCATAATGACAAGTCCACCATCCATTGGAGTAACAAAATCTCAACAATGAACTAACTTCCATAATGAAAAGGCTACCATGCATTGAAGCAACAAAATCTCAAAAACGAACTACCTTCCATAATGAAAAAGCTACCATCCATTAGATTAATAATATCTCAACAACAAACTACAATCCATAATGACAAGGATACCATCCATTGGAGTAAAAAAATCTCAACAACGAACTACCTTCCATAATGACAAGGCTACCATCCATTTGAGTAATAAAATCTCAACAACAAACTACCATCCATTATGACAAGGATACCATCCATTGGAGTAAAAAAATCTCAACAATGAACTACCTTCCACAATGACAAGTCTACCGTCCATTGGAGTAATAAAATCTCAACAACGAACTACCTTCCATAATGACAAAGCTACCATACATTGGAGTAAAAAAATCTCAACAACGTACTTCCTTTCATACTTACAAGGCTACCATCTAATGGAGTAACAAAATCTCAACAATGAACTACCTTTCATAATGACAAGGCTACCATCCATTGGAGTAACAAAATATCAAAAATGAACTACCTTCCATAATAACAAGGCTACCATCCATTAGAGTAAGAAAATCCCAATAACGAACTACCTTCCATAATGACAAGGCTAACATCCATTGGAGTAACAAAATCTAAACAACAAACTACATTCCATAATGACAAGGCTACCATCCATTGGAGTAACAAAATCTCAATAACGAACAACCTTCTATAATGACAAGGCTACCATCCATTAGAGTAACAAAATCTCAACAATGAACTACCTTCCATAATGACAAGGCTACCAGCCATTGGAGTAACAAAATCTCAAAAATGAACTACCTTCCATAATGACAAGGCTATCATCCATTGGAGAAACAAAATCTCAACAATGAACTACCTTCCCTAATGACAAGGATACCATCCATTAGAGTAATAAAATCTCAACAACAAACTACCATCCATAATTACAAGGCTACCATTAATTGGAGTAACAAAATCTCAACAACAAACTACCTTCCATAATGACAAGGCTACCATCCATTGGAGTAACAAAATCTCAACAACGAACTACCTTCCATATTGAAAATGCTACAATCCGTTGGAGTAACAAAATCTCAACAACGAACTACCTTCCATAATGACAAGTCCACCATCCGTTGGAGTAACAAAATCTCAACAACAAACTACCTTCCATAATGACAAGGCTACCATCCATTAGAGTAACAAAATCTCAACAACGAACTACCATCCATAATGATAAGGCTACCATCTTAGAGTAAAACAATCTCAACAACGAACTACCTTCCATATTGACAAGGCTACCATCCATTGGAGTAATAATATCTCAACAACAAACTACCATCCATAATGACAAGGATACCATCCATTGGAGTAACAAAATCTCAACAACAAACTACCTTCTATAATGACAAGGATACCATCAATTAGAGTAACAAAATCTCAACAACAAACTACCTTCCATAATGGCAAGGTTACCATCCATTGGAGTAATAAAATTTCAACAACAAACTACCATCCTTAATGACAAGGCTACCATCCATTGGAGTAACAAAATCTCAACCACAAACTACCTTCCATAATGAAAGAACTACCATCCAATGGAGTAACAAAATCTCAACAACAATCTACCTTCCATATTGACAAGGCTACAATCCATTGGAGTAACAAAATCTCAACAACAAACTACCTTCCATAATGACAAGTCCACCATCCATTGGAGTAACAAAATATCAAAAATGAACTTTCTTCCATAATAACAAGGCTACCATCCATTGGAGTAAGAAAATCCGAATAACGAACTACCTTCCATAATAACAAGGCTAACATCCATTGGAGTAACAAAATTTCAACAACAAACTACCTTCCATAATTACAAGCCTACCATCCATTGGAGTAACAAAATCTCAACAACGAACTACCTTCTATAATGACAAGGCTACCATCCATTGGAGTAACAAAATTTCAACAACGAACTACATTCCAAAATGACAAGGCTACAATCCATTGGAGTAACAAAATCTCAACAAAGAACTACCGTCCATAATGACAAGGCTACCAGCCATTGGAGTTACAAAATCTCAACAATGAACTACCTTCCATAATGACAAGGCTATCATCCATTGGAGAAACAAAATCTCAACAATGAACTACCTTCCCTAATGACAAGGATACCATCCATTAGAGTAACAAAATCTCAACAAAAAACTACCTTACATAATGATAAGGTTACCATCCATTGGAGTAATAAAATCTCAACAATAAACTACCATCCATAATTACAAGGCTACCATTAATTGGAGTAACAAAATCTTAACAACAAACTACCTTCCATAATGACAAGGCTACCATCCATTGGAGTAACAAAATCTCAACCACAAACTACCTTCCATAATGACAGGGCTACCATCCCATGGAGTAACAAAATCTCAACAACAATCTACCTTCTATATTGAAAAGGCTACAATCTATTGGAGTAACAAAATCTCAACAACAAACTACCTTCCATATTGACAAGGCTACAATCCATTGGAGGAACAAAATCTCAACAACAAACTACCTTCCATAATGACAAGTCCACCATCCATTGGAGTAACAAAATATCAAAAATGAACTACCTTCCATAATAATAAGGCTACCATCCATTGGAGTAACAAAATCCCAATAACGAACTACCTTCCACAATAACAAGGCTAACATCCATTGGAGTAAAAAAATTTCAACAACAAACTACCTTCCATAATGACAAGGCTACCATCCATTGGAGTAACAAAATCTCAACAACGAACTACCTTCTATAATGACAAGGCTACCATCCATTGGAGTAACAAAATCTCAACAACGAACTACATTCCAAAATGACAAGGCTACAATCCATTGGAGTAACAAAATCTCAACAAAGAACTACCTTCCATAATGACAAGGCTACCAGCCATTGGAGTTATAAAATCTCAACAATGAACTACCTTCCATAATGACAAGGCTATCATCCATTGGAGAAACAAAATCTCAACAATGAACTACCTTCCCTAATGACAAGGATACCATCCATTAGAGTAACAAAATCTCAACAAAAAACTACCTTACATAATGATAAGGTTACCATCCATTGGAGTAATAAAATCTCAACAATAAACTACCATCCATAATTACAAGGCTACCATTAATTGGAGTAACAAAATCTCAACAACAAACTACCTTTCATAATGACAAGGCTACCATCCATTGGAGTAACAAAATCTCAACAACAAACTACCTTCCATATTGACAATGCTACAATCCTTTGGAGTAACAAAATCTCAACAACGAACTACCTTCCATAATGACAAGGTTACCATCCATTAGAGTAACAAAATCTCAACAACGAACTACCATCCATAATGATAAGGCTACCATCTTGGAGTAAAACAATCTCAACAACAAACTACCTTCCATAATGACAAGGCTACCATCCATTGGAGTAATAATATATCAACAACAAACTACCATCCATAATGGAAAGGATACCATCCATTGTAATAAAAAAATCTCAACAACAAACTACCTTCCATAATGACAAGGCTATAATCCATTGTAGTAATAAAATCTCAACAACGAACTACCTTCCATAATGACAAGTCTACCAACCATTGGAATAACAAAATCTCAACAATGAACTACCTTCCATAATGACAAAGCTACCATACATTGGAGTAAAAAAATCTCAACAATGAACTACCTTTCATCATGACAAGGCTACCATCTATTAGAGTAACAAAATATAAAAAATGAACTACCTTCCATAATAACAAGGCTACCATCCATTGGAGTAACAAAATCCCAATAACGAACTACCTTCCATAATGATAAGCCTAACATCCATTGGAGTAACAAAATCTCAACAGCGAACTACCTTCCATAATGACAAGGCTACTATCCATTGGAGTAACAAAATATCAACAACGAACTACCTTCCATAATGACAAGGCTAACATCCATTGGAGTAACAAAATCTCAACAACAAACTACCTTCCATAATGACAAGGCTATTATCCATTGGAGTAACAAAATCTCAACAACGAACTACCTTCCATAATGACAAGGCTACAATTAATTGGAGTAACAAAATCTCAACAACGAACTACCTTCCATAATGACAAGGCTACCATCCATTGGAGTAACAAAATCTCAACATTGAACTACCTTCCATAATGACATGGCTACCAGCCATTGGAGTAACAAAATCTCATCAATGAACTACCTTCCATAATGACAAGTCTATCATCCATTGGGGAAACAAAATCTCAACAATGAACTGCATTCCCTAATGACAAGGATACCATCCATTAGAGTAACAAAATCTCAACAACAAAATACCTTCCATAATGATAAGGCTACCATCCATTGGAGTAATAAAATCTCAACAACAAACTACCATCCATAATTACAAGGCTACCATTAATTGGAGTAACAAAATCTCAACAACAAACTACCTTCCATATTGACAATGCTACAATCCATTGGAGTAACAAAATCTCAACAACGAACTACCTTCCATAATGACAAGTCCACCATCCGTTGGAGTAACAAAATCTCAACAACGAACTACCTTCCATAATGACAAGGCTACCATCCATTAGAGTAACAAAATCTCAACAACGAACTACCATCCATAATGATAAGGCTACCATCTTGGAGTAAAACAATCTCAACAACGAACTACCTTCCATATTGACAAGGCTACCATCGATTGGAGTAATAATAACTCAACAACAAACTACCATCCATAATGACAAGGATACCATCCATTGGAGTAACAAAATCTCAACAACGAACTACCTTTATTAATGACAAGGATACCATCAATTAGAGTAACAAAATCTCAACAACAAACTACCTTCATTACTGACAAGGATACCATCAATTAGAGTAACAAAATCTCAACAACAAACTACCTTCCATAATGGCATGGTTACCATCCATTGGAGTAATAAAATTTCAACAACAAACTACCATCCATAATGACAAGGCTACCATCCATTGGAGTAACAAAATATCAACCACAAACTACCTTCCATAATGACAGGGCTACCATCCAATTGAGTAACAAAATCTCAACAACAATCTACCTTCCATATTGACAAGGCTACAATCCATTGGAGTAACAAAATCTCAACAACAAACTACCTTCCATATTGACAAGGATACAATCCATTGGAGTAACAAAATCTCAACAACAAACTACCTTCCATAATGACAAGTCCACCATCCATTGGAGTAACAAAATATCAAAAATGAAGTACCTTCCATAATAACAAGGCTACCATCCATTCGAGTAAGGAAAATCCCAATAACGAACTACCTTCCATAATAACAAGGCTAACATCCATTGGAGTAACAAAATCTCAACAACAAACTACCTTCCATAATGACAAGGCTACCATCCATTCGAGTAACAAAATCTCAACAACGAACTACCTTCTATAATGACAAGGCTACCATCCATTGGAGTAACAAAATCTCAACAACGAACTACATTCCATAATGACAAGGCTACAATCCATTGGAGTAACAAAATCTCAACAAAGAACTACCTTCCATAATGACAATGCTACCAGCCATTGGAGTTACAAAATCTCAACAATGAACTACCTTCCATAATGACAAGGCTATCATCCATTGGAGAAACAAAATCCAACAATGAACTACCTTCCCTAATGACAAGGATACCATCCATTAGAGTAACAAAATCTCAACAAAAAACTACCTTACATAATGATAAGGTTACCATCCATTGGAGTAATAAAATCTCAACAACAAACTACCATCCATAATTACAAGGCTACCATTAATTGGAGTAACAAAATGTCAACAACAAACTACCTTCCATAATGACAAGGCTACCATCCATTGGAGTAACAAAATCTCAACAACAAACTACCTTCCATATTGACAATGCTACAATCCATTGGAGTAACAAAATCTCAACAACGAACTACCTTCCATAATGACAAGTCCACCATCCGTTGGAGTAACAAAATCTCAACAACGAACTACCTTCCATAATGACAAGGCTACCATCCATTAGAGTAACAAAATCTCAACAACGAACTACCATCCATAATGATAAGGCTACCATCTTGGAGTAAAACAATCTCAACAACGAACTACCTTCCATATTGACAAGGCTACCATCGATTGGAGTAATAATAACTCAACAACAAACTACCATCCATAATGACAAGGATACCATCCATTGGAGTAACAAAATCTCAACAACGAACTACCTTCATTAATGACAAGGATACCATCAATTAGAGTAACAAAATCTCAACAACAAACTACCTTCATTACTGACAAGGATACCATCAATTAGAGTAACAAAATCTCAACAACAAACTACCTTCATTACTGACAAGGATACCATCAATTAGAGTAACAAAATCTCAACAACAAACTACCTTCCATAATGGCATGGTTACCATCCATTGGAGTAATAAAATTTCAACAACAAACTACCATCCATAATGACAAGGCTACCATCCATTGGAGTAACAAAATATCAACCACAAACTACCTTCCATAATGACAGGGCTACCATCCAATTGAGTAACAAAATCTCAACAACAATCTACCTTCCATATTGACAAGGCTACAATCCATTGGAGTAACAAAATCTCAACAACAAACTACCTTCCATAATGACAAGGCTACCAGCCATTGGAGTTACAAAATCTCAACAATAAACTACCATCCATAATTACAAGTCCACCATCCATTGGAGTAATAATATCTCAACAACAAACTACCATCCATAATGACAAGGATACCATCCATTGTAATAAAAAAATCTCAACAACGAACTACCTTCCATAATGACAAGGCTATAATCCATTGTAGTAATAAAATCTCAACAACGAACTACCTTCTATAATGACAAGTCTACCAACCATTAGAATAACAAAATCTCAACAATGAACTACTTTCCATAATGACAAAGCTACCATAAATTGGAGTAAAAAAATCTGAACAACGAACTACCTTTCATCATGACAAGGCTATCATCTATTTTAGTAACAAAATATAAAAAATGAACTAACTTCCATAATAACAAGGCTACCATCCATTGGAGTAACAAAATCCCAATAACGAACTACCTTCCATAATGATAAGGCTAACATCCATCGGAGTAACAAAATCTCAACAGCGAACTACCTTCCATAACGACAAGGCTACTATCCATTGGAGTAACAAAATATCAACAACGATCTACCTTCCATAATGACAAGGCTAACATCCATTGGAGTAACAAAATCTCAACAACAAACTACCTTCCATAATGACAAGGCTACCATCCATTGGAGTAACAAAATCTCAACAACGAACTACCTTCCATAATGACAAGGCTACAATTAATTGGAGTAACAAAATCTCAACAACGAACTACCTTCCATAATGACAAGGCTACCATCCATTGGAGTAACAAAATCTCAACAATGAACTACCTTCCATAATGACATGGCTACCAGCCATTGAAGTAACAAAATCTCATCAATGAACTACCTTCCATAATGACAAGTCTATCATCCATTGGGGAAACAAAATCTCAACAATGAACTGCATTCCCTAATGACAAGGATACCATCCATTAGAGTAAAAAAATCTAAACAACAAAATACCTTCCATAATGATAAGGCTACCATCCATTGGAGTAATAAAATCTCAACAACAAACTATCATCCATATTTACAAAGCTACCATCAAATGGAGTAACAAAATCTCAACAACAAAATACCTTCTATAATGACAAGGCTACCATCCATTGGAGTAACAAAATCTCAACAACAAACTACCATCCATATTGACAAGGCTACAATCCATTGGAGTAACAAAATCTCAAAAACAAACTACCTTCCATAATGACAAGTCCACCATCCATTGGAGTAACAAAATCTCAACAATGAACTAACTTCCATAATGAAAAGGCTACCATGCATTGAAGTAACAAAATCTCAAAAACGAACTACCTTCCATAATGAAAAAGCTACCATCCATTAGAGTAATAATATCTCAACAACAAACTACAATCCATAATGACAAGGATACCATCCATTGGAGTAAAAAAATCTCAACAACGAACTACCTTCCATGATGACAAGGCTACCATCCATTTGAGTAATAAAATCTCAACAACAAACTACCATCCATTATGACAAGGATACCATCCATTGGAAAAAAAAAATCTCAACAATGAACTACCTTCCACAATGACAAGTCTACCATCCATTGGAGTAATAAAATCTCAACAACGAACTACCTTCCATAATGACAAAGCTACCATACATTGGAGTAAAAAAATCTCAACAACGTACTTCCTTTCATACTTACAAGGCTACCATCTAATGGAGTAACAAAATCTCAACAACGAACTACCTTTCATAATGACAAGGCTACCATCCATTGGAGTAACAAAATATCAAAAATGAACTACCTTCCATAATAACAAGGCTACCATCCATTGGAGTAAGAAAATCCCAATAACGAACTACCTTCCATAATGACAAGGCTAACATCCATTGGAGTAACAAAATCTCAACAACAAACTACATTCCATAATGACAAGGCTACAATCCATTGGAGTAACAAAATCTCAACAACGAACTACCTTCTATAATGACAAGGCTACCATCCATTAGAGTAACAAAATCTCAACAATGAACTACCTTCCATAATGACAAGGCTACCAGCCATTGGAGTAACAAAATCTGAAAAATGAACTACCTTCCATAATGACAAGGCTATCATCCATTGGAGAAACAAAATATCAACAATGAACTACCTTCCCTAATGACAAGGATACCATCCATTAGAGTAATAAAATCTCAACAACAAACTACCATCCATAATTACAAGGCTACCATTAATTGGAGTAACAAAATCTCAACAACAAACTACCTTCCATAATGACAAGGCTACCATCCATTGGAGTAACAAAATCTCAACAACAAACTACCTTCCATATTGACAATGCTACAATCCATTGGAGTAACAAAATATCAACAATGAACTACCTTCCATAATGACAAGTCCACCATCTGTTGGAGTAACAAAATCTCAACAACGAACTACCTTCCATAATGACAAGGCTACTATCCATTAGAGTAACAAAATCTCAACAACGAACTACCATCCATAATGATAAGGCTACCATCTTGGAGTAAAACAATCTCAACAACGAACTACCTTCCTTATTGACAAGGATACCATCCATTGGAGTAATAATATCTCAACAACAAACTACCATCCATAGTGACAAGGATACCATCCATTGGAGTAACAAAATCTCAACAACAAACTACCTTCTATAATGACAAGGATACCATCAATTAGAGTAACAAAATTTCAACAATAAACTACTTTCCATAATGGCAAGGTTACCATCCATTGAAGTAATAAAATTTCAACAACAAACTACCATCCTTAATGACAAGGCTACCATCCATTGGAGTAACAAAATCTCAACCACAAACTACCTTCCATAATGACAGGGCTACCATCCAATGGAGTAACAAAATCTCAACAACAATCTACCTTCCATATTGACAAGGCTACAATCCATTGGAGTAACAAAATCTCAACAACAAACTACCTTCCATATTGACAAGGCTACAATCCATTGGAGTAACAAAATCTCAACAACAAACTACCTTCCATAATGACAAGTCCACCATCCATTGGAGTAACAAAATATCAAAAATGAACTACCTTCCATAATAACAAGGCTACCATCCATTGGAGTAAGAAAATCCCAATAATGAACTACCTTCCATAATAACAATGCTAACATCCATTGGAGTAACAAAATTTCAACAACAAACTACCTTCCATAATGACAAGGCTACCATCCATTAGAGTAACAAAATCTCAACAACGAACTACCTTCTATAATGACAAGGCTACCATCCATTGGAGTAACAAAATCTCAACAACGAACTACATTCCAAAATGACAAGGCTACAATCCATGGAGTAACAAAATCTCAACAAAGAACTACCTTCCATAATGACAAGGCTACCAGCCATTGGAGTTACAAAATCTCAACAATGAACTACCTTCCATAATGACAAGGCTATCATCCATTGGAGAAACAAAATCTCAACAATGAACTACCTTCCCTAATGACAAGGATACCATCCATTAGAGTAACAAAATCTCAACAAAATACTACCTTACATAATGATAAGGTTACCATCCATTGGAGTAATAAAATCTCAACAATAAACTACCATCCATAATTACAAGGCTACCATTATATGGAGTAACAAAATCTCAACAACAAACTACCTTCCATAATGACAAGGCTACCATCCATTGGAGTAACAAAATCTCAACCACAAACTACCTTCCATAATGACAGGGCTACCATCCAATGAAGTAACAAAATCTCAACAACAATCTACCTTCCATATTAACAAGGCTACAATCCATTGGAGTAACAAAATCTCAACAACAAACTACCTTCCATATTGACAAGGCTACAATCCATTGGAGTTTCAAAATCTCAACAACAAACTACCTTCCATAATGACAAGTCCACCATCCATTGGAGTAACAAAATATCAAAAATGAACTACCTTCCATAATAACAAGGCTACCATCCATTGGAGTAAGAAAATCCCAATAACGAACTACCTTCCATAATAACAAGGCTAACATCCATTGGAGTAACAAAATTTCAACAACAAACTACCTTCCATAATGACAAGGCTACCATCCATTGGAGTAACAAAATCTCAACAACGAACTACCTTCTATAATGACAAGGCTACCATCCATTGGAGTAACAAAATCTCAACAACGAACTACATTCCAAAATGACAAGGCTACAATCCATTGGAGTAACAAAATCTCAACAAAGAACTACCTTCCATAATGACAAGGCTACCAGCCATTGGAGTTACAAAATCTCAACAATGAACTACCTTCCATAATGACAAGGCTATCATCCATTGGAGAAACAAAATCTCAACAATGAACTACCTTCCCTAATGACAAGGATACCATCCATTAGAGTAACAAAATCTCAACAAAAAACTACCTTACATAATGATAAGGTTACCATCCATTGGAGTAATAAAATCTCAACAATAAACTACCATCCATAATTACAAGGCTACCATTAATTGGAGTAACAAAATCTCAACAACAAACTACCTTCCATAATGACAAGGCTACCATCCATTGGAGTAACAAAATCTCAACAACAAACTACCTTCCATATTGACAATGCTACAATCCATTGGAGTAACAAAATCTCAACAACAAACTACCTTCCATAATGACAAGGCTATAATCCATTGTAGTAATAAAATCTCAACAACGAACTACCTTCCATAATGACAAGTCTACCAACCATTGGAATAACAAAATCTCAACAATGAACTACCTTCCATAATGATAAAGCTACCATACATTGGAGTAAAAAAATCTCAACAATGAACTACCTTTCATCATGACAAGGCTACCATCTATTGGAGTAACAAAATATAAAAAATGAACTACCTTCCATAATAACAAGGCTACCATCCATTGGAGTAACAAAATCCCAATAACAAACTACCTTCCATAATGATAAGGCTAACATCCATTGGAGTAACAAAATCTCAACAACGAACTACCTTCCATAATGACAAGGCTACTATCCATTGGAGTAACAAAATATCAACAACGAACTACCTTCCATAATGACAAGGCTAACATCCATTGGAGTAACAAAATCTCAACAACAAACTACCTTCCATAATGACAAGGCTACCATCCATTGGAGTAACAAAATCTCAACAACGAACTACCTTCCATAATGACAAGGCTACAATTAATTGGAGTAACAAAATCTCAACAACGAACTACCTTCCATAATGACAAGGCTACCATCCATTGGAGTAACAAAATCTCAACAATGAACTACCTTCCATAATGACATGGCTACCAACCATTGGAGTAACAAAATCTCATCAATGAACTACCTTCCATAATGACAAGTCTATCATCCATTGGGGAAAAAAAATCTCAACAATGAACTGCATTCCCTAATGACAAGGATACCATCCATTAGAGTAACAAAATCTCAACAACAAAATACCTTCCATAATGATAAGGCTACCATCCATTGGAGTAATAAAATCTCAACAACAAACTACCATCCATAATTACAAGGCTACCATTAATTGGAGTAACAAAATCCCAACAACAAACTACCTTCCATAATGACAAGGCTACCATCCATTGGAGTAACAAAATCTCAACAACAAACTACCTTCCATATTGACAATGCTACAATCCATTGGAGTAACAAAATCTCAACAACGAACTACCTTCCATAATGACAAGTCCACCATCCGTTGGAGTAACAAAATCTCAACAACGAACTACCTTCCATAATGACAAGGCTACCATCCATTAGAGTAACAAAATCTCAACCACGAACTACCATCCATAATGATAAGGCTACCATCTTGGAGTAAAACAATCTCAACAACGAACTACCTTCCATATTGACAAGGCTACCATCGATTGGAGTAATAATAACTCAACAACAAACTACCATCCATAATGACAAGGATACCATCCATTGGAGTAACAAAATCTCAACAACGAACTACCTTCATTAATGACAAGGATACCATCAATTAGAGTAACAAAATCTCAACAACAAACTACCTTCCATAATGGCAAGGTTACCATCCATTGGAGTAATAAAATTTCAACAACAAACTACCATCCATAATGACAAGGCTACCATCCATTGAAGTAACAAAATCTCAACCACAAACTACCTTCCATAATGACAGGGCTACCATCCAATGGAGTAACAAAATCTCAACAACAATCTACCTTCCATATTGACAAGGCTACAATCCATTGGAGTAACAAAATCTCAACAACAAACTACCTTCCATATTGACAAGGATACAATCCATTGGAGTAACAAAATCTCAACAACAAACTACCTTCCATAATGACAAGTTCACCATCCATTGGAGTAACAAAATATCAAAAATGAACTACCTTCCATAATAACAAGGCTAACATCCATTGGAGTAACAAAATTTCAACAACAAACTACCTTCCATAATGACAAGGCTACCATCCATTGGAGTAACAAAATCTCAAAAACGAACTACCTTCTATAATGACAAGGCTACCATCCATTGGAGTAACAAAATCTCAACAACGAACTACATTCCATAATGACAAGGCTACAATCCATTGGAGTAACAAAATCTCAACAAAGAACTACCTTCCATAATGACAAGGCTACCATCCATTGGAGTTACAAAATCTCAACAATGAACTACCTTCCATAATGACAAGGCTATCATCCATTGGAGAAACAAAATCTCAACAATGAACTACCTTCCCTAATGACAAGGATACCATCCATTAGAGTAACAAAATCTCAACAAAATACTACCTTACATAATGATAAGGTTACCATCCATTGGAGTAATAAAATCTCAACAATAAACTACCATCCATAATTACAAGGCTACCATTATATGGAGTAACAAAATCTCAACAACAAACTACCTTCCATAATGACAAGGCTACCATCCATTGGAGTAACAAAATCTCAACCACAAACTACCTTCCATAATTACAGGGCTACCATCCAATGAAGTAACAAAATCTCAACAACAATCTACCTTCCATATTAACAAGGCTACAATCCATTGGAGTAACAAAATCTCAACAACAAACTACCTTCCATATTGACAAGGCTACAATCCATTGGAGTTTCAAAATCTCAACAACAAACTACCTTCCATAATGACAAGTCCACCATCCATTGGAGTAACAAAATATCAAAAATGAACTACCTTCCATAATAACAAGGCTACCATCCATTGGAGTAAGAAAATCCCAATAACGAACTACCTTCCATAATAACAAGGCTAACATCCATTGGAGTAACAAAATTTCAACAACAAACTACCTTCCATAATGAAAAGGCTACCATCCATTGGAGTAACAAAATCTCAACAACGAACTACCTTCTATAATGACAAGGCTACCATCCATTGGAGTAACAAAATCTCAACAACGAACTACATTCCAAAATGACAAGGCTACAATCCATTGGAGTAACAAAATCTCAACAAAGAACTACCTTCCATAATGACAAGGCTACCAGCCATTGGAGTTACAAAATCTCAACAATGAACTACCTTCCATAATGACAAGGCTATCATCCATTGGAGAAACAAAATCTCAACAATGAACTACCTTCCCTAATGACAAGGATACCATCCATTAGAGTAACAAAATCTCAACAAAAAACTACCTTACATAATGATAAGGTTACCATCCATTGGAGTAATAAAATCTCAACAATAAACTACCATCCATAATTACAAGGCTACCATTAATTGGAGTAACAAAATCTCAACAACAAACTACCTTCCATAATGACAAGGCTACCATCCATTGGAGTAACAAAATCTCAACAACAAACTACCTTCCATATTGACAATGCTACAATCCATTGGAGTAACAAAATCTCAACAACAAACTACCTTCCATAATGACAAGGCTATAATCCATTGTAGTAATAAAATCTCAACAACGAACTACCTTCCATAATGACAAGTCTACCAACCATTGGAATAACAAAATCTCAACAATGAACTACCTTCCATAATGATAAAGCTACCATACATTGGAGTAAAAAAATCTCAACAATGAACTACCTTTCATCATGACAAGGCTACCATCTATTGGAGTAACAAAATATAAAAAATGAACTACCTTCCATAATAACAAGGCTACCATCCATTGGAGTAACAAAATCCCAATAACGAACTACCTTCCATAATGATAAGGCTAACATCCATTGGAGTAACAAAATCTCAACAACGAACTACCTTCCATAATGACAAGGCTACTATCCATTGGAGTAACAAAATATCAACAACGAACTACCTTCCATAATGACAAGGCTAACATCCATTGGAGTAACAAAATCTCAACAACAAACTACCTTCCATAATGACAAGGCTACCATCCATTGGAGTAACAAAATCTCAACAACGAACTACCTTCCATAATGACAAGGCTACAATTAATTGGAGTAACAAAATCTCAACAACGAACTACCTTCCATAATGACAAGGCTACCATCCATTGGAGTAACAAAATCTCAACAATGAACTACCTTCCATAATGACATGGCTACCAACCATTGGAGTAACAAAATCTCATCAATGAACTACCTTCCATAATGACAAGTCTATCATCCATTGGGGAAAAAAAATCTCAACAATGAACTGCATTCCCTAATGACAAGGATACCATCCATTAGAGTAACAAAATCTCAACAACAAAATACCTTCCATAATGATAAGGCTACCATCCATTGGAGTAATAAAATCTCAACAACAAACTACCATCCATAATTACAAGGCTACCATTAATTGGAGTAACAAAATCCCAACAACAAACTACCTTCCATAATGACAAGGCTACCATCCATTGGAGTAACAAAATCTCAACAACAAACTACCTTCCATATTGACAATGCTACAATCCATTGGAGTAACAAAATCTCAACAACGAACTACCTTCCATAATGACAAGTCCACCATCCGTTGGAGTAACAAAATCTCAACAACGAACTACCTTCCATAATGACAAGGCTACCATCCATTAGAGTAACAAAATCTCAACCACGAACTACCATCCATAATGATAAGGCTACCATCTTGGAGTAAAACAATCTCAACAACGAACTACCTTCCATATTGACAAGGCTACCATCGATTGGAGTAATAATAACTCAACAACAAACTACCATCCATAATGACAAGGATACCATCCATTGGAGTAACAAAATCTCAACAACGAACTACCTTCATTAATGACAAGGATACCATCAATTAGAGTAACAAAATCTCAACAACAAACTACCTTCCATAATGGCAAGGTTACCATCCATTGGAGTAATAAAATTTCAACAACAAACTACCATCCATAATGACAAGGCTACCATCCATTGAAGTAACAAAATCTCAACCACAAACTACCTTCCATAATGACAGGGCTACCATCCAATGGAGTAACAAAATCTCAACAACAATCTACCTTCCATATTGACAAGGCTACAATCCATTGGAGTAACAAAATCTCAACAACAAACTACCTTCCATATTGACAAGGATACAATCCATTGGAGTAACAAAATCTCAACAACAAACTACCTTCCATAATGACAAGTTCACCATCCATTGGAGTAACAAAATATCAAAAATGAACTACCTTCCATAATAACAAGGCTAACATCCATTGGAGTAACAAAATTTCAACAACAAACTACCTTCCATAATGACAAGGCTACCATCCATTGGAGTAACAAAATCTCAAAAACGAACTACCTTCTATAATGACAAGGCTACCATCCATTGGAGTAACAAAATCTCAACAACGAACTACCTTCCATAATGACAAGGCTACAATCCATTGGAGTAACAAAATCTCAACAAAGAACTACCTTCCATAATGACAAGGCTACCATCCATTGGAGTTACAAAATCTCAACAATGAACTACCTTCCATAATGACAAGGCTATCATCCATTGGAGAAACAAAATCTCAACAATGAACTACCTTCCCTAATGACAAGGATACCATCCATTAGAGTAACAAAATCTCAACAAAAAACTACCTTACATAATGATAAGGTTACCATTCATTGGAGTAATAAAATCTCAAAAATAAACTACCATCCATAATTACAAGGCTACCATTAATTGGAGTAACAAAATCTCAACAACAAACTACCTTCCATAATGACAAGGCTACCATCCATTGGAGAACAAAATCTCAACAACAAACTACCTTCCATATTGACAATGCTACAATCCATTGGAGTAACAAAATCTCAACAATGAACTACCTTCCATAATGACAAGGCTACCATCCATTAGAGTTACAAAATCTCAACAACGAACTACCATCCATAATGATAAGGCTACCATCTTGGAGTAAAACAATCTCAACAACGAACTACCTTCCATAATGACAAGGCTACCATCCATTGGAGTAATAATATCTCAACAACAAACTACCATCCATAATGACAAGGATACCATCCATTGGAATAACAAAATCTCAACAATGAATTACCTTCCATAATGACAAGGCTATAATCCATTGTAGTAATAAAATCTCAACAACGAACTTCCTTCCATAATGACAAGTCTACCAACCATTGGAATAACAAAATCTCAACAATGAACTACCTTCCATAATGACAAAGCTACCATACATTGGAGTAAAAAAATCTCAACAACGAACTACCTTTCATCATGACAAGGCTACCATCTATTGGAGTAACAAAATATAAAAAATGAACTACCTTCCATAATAACAAGGCTACCATCCATTGGAGTAACAAAATCCCAATAACGAACTACCTTCCATAATGATAAGGCTAACATCCATTGGAGTAACAAAATCTTAACAACGAACTACCTTCCATAATGACAAGGCGACTATCCACTGGAGTAACAAAATATCAACAACGAACTACCTTCCATAATGACAAGGCTAACATCCATTGGAGTAACAAAATCTCAACAACAAACTACCTTCCATAATGACAAGGCTACCATCCATTGGTGTAACAAAATCTCAACAATGGACTACCTTCCATAATGACAAGGCTACAATTAATTGGAGTAACAAAATCTCAACAACGAACTACCTTCCATAATGACAAGGCTACCATCCATTGGAGTAACAAAATCTCAACAATGAACTACCTTCCATAATGACATGGCTACCAGCCATTGGAGTAACAAAATCTCATCAATGAACTACCTTCCATAATGACAAGTCTATCATCCATTGGGGAAACAAAATCTCAACAATGAACTGCATTCCCTAATGACAAGGATACCATCCATTAGAGTAACAAAATCTCAACAACAAAATACCTTCCATAATGATAAGGCTACCATCCATTGGAGTAATAAAATCTCAACAATAAACTATCATCCATATTTACAAAGCTACCATCAATTGGAGTAACAAAATCTCAACAACAAACTACCTTCCATAATGGCAAGGCTACCATCCATTGGAGTAACAAAATCTCAACAACAAACTACCATCCATATTGACAAGGCTACAATCCATTGGAGTAACAAAATCTCAAAAACAAACTACCTTCCATAATGACAAGTCCACCATCCATTGGAGTAACAAAATCTCAACAATGAACTACCTTCCATAATGAAAAGGCTACCATCCATTGAAGTAACAAAATCTCAAAAACGAACTACCTTCCATAATGAAAAAGCTACCATCCATTGGAGTAATAATATCTCAACAACAAACTACAATCCATAATGACAAGGATACCATCCATTGGAGTAAAAAAATCTCAACAACAAACTACCTTCCATAATGACAAGGCTACCATTCATTTGAGTAATAAAATCTCAACAACAAACTACCATCCATTATGACAAGGATACCATCCATTGGAGTAAAAAAATCTCATCAATGAACTACCTTCCACAATGACAAGTCTACCATCCATTGGAGTAATAAAATCTCAACAACAAACTACCTTACATAATGACAAAGCTACCATACATTGGAGTAAAAAAATCTCAACAACGTACTTCCTTTCATACTTACAAGGCTACCATCTAATGGAGTAACAAAATCTCAACAACGAACTACCTTTCATAATGACAAGGCTACCATCCATTGGAGTAACAAAATTTCAAAAATGAACTACCTTCCATAATAACAAGGCTACCATCCATTGGAGTAAGAAAATCCCAATAACGAACTACCTTCCATAATGACAAGGCTAACATCCATTGGAGTAACAAAATCTTAACAACAAACTACATTCCATAATGACAAGGCTACCATCCATCGGAGTAACAAAATCTCAACAACGAACTACCTTCTATAATGACAAGGCTACCATTCATTGGAATTACAAAATCTCAACAACGAACTACCTTCCATAATGACAAGGCTATAATCCATTGTAGTAATAAAATCTCAACAACGAACTACCTTCCATTACGACAAGTCTACCAACCATTAGAATAACAAAATCTCAACAATGAACTACCTTCCATAATGACAAAGCTACCATACATTGGAGTAAAAAAATCTCAACAACGAACTACCTTTCATCATGACAAGGCTACCATCTATTGGAGTAACAAAATATAAAAAATGAACTACCTTCCATAATAACAAGGCTACCATCCATTGGAGTAACAAAATCCCAATAACGAACTACCTTCCATAATGATAAGGCTAACATCCATTGGAGTTATAAAATCTCAACAATGAACTACCTTCCATAATGACAAGGCTACTATCCATTGGTGTAACAAAATATCAACAACGAACTACCTTCCATAATGACAAGGCTAACATCCATTGGAGTAAAAAAATCTGAACAACAAACTACCTTCCATAATGACAAGGCTACCATCCATTGGAGTAACAAAATCTCAACAACGGACTACCTTCCATAATGACAAGGCTACAATTAATTGGAGTAACAAAATCTCAACAACGAACTACCTTCCATAATGACAAGGCTACCATCCATTGGAGTAACAAAATCTCAACAATGAACTACCTTCCATAATGACATGGCTACCAGCCATTGGAGTAACAAAATCTCATCAATAATCTACCTTCCATAATGACAAGTCTATCATCCATTGGGGAAACAAAATCTCAACAATGAACTGCATTCCCTAATGACAAGGATACCATCCATTAGAGTAACAAAATCTCAACAACAAAATACCTTCCATAATGATAAGGCTACCATCCATTGGAGTAATAAAATCTCAACAACAAACTATGATCCATATTTACAAAGCTACCATCAATTGGAGTAACAAAATCTCAACAACAAACTACCTTCCATAATGGCAAGGCTACCATCCATTGGAGTAACTAAATCTCAACAACAAACTACCATCCATATTGACAAGGATACAATCCATTGGAGTAACAAAATCTCAAAAACAAACTACCTTCCATAATGACAAGTCCACCATCCATTGGAGTAACAAAATCTCAACAATGAACTACCTTCCATAATGAAAAGGCTACCATCCATTGAAGTAACAAAATCTCAAAAACGAACTACCTTCCATAATGAAAAAGAGACCATCCATTGGAGTAATAATATCTCAACAACAAACTACAATCCATAATGACAAGGATACCATCCATTGGAGTAAAAAAATCTCAACAACGAACTACCTTCCATAATGACAAGGCTACCATCCATTTGAGTAATAAAATCTCAACAACAAACTACCATCCATTATGACAAGGATACCATCCATTGGAGTAAAAAAATCTCAACAATGAACTACCTTCCACAATGACAAGTCTACCATCCATTGGAGTAATAAAATCTCAACAACGAACTACCTTACATAATGACAAAGCTACCATACATTGGAGTAAAAAAATCTCAACAACATACTTCCTTTCATACTTACAAGGCTACCATCTAATGGAGTAACAAAATCTCAACAACGAACTACCTTTCATAATGATAAGGCTACCATCCATTGGAGTAACAAAATATCAAAAATGAACTACCTTCCATAATAACAAGGCTACCATCCATTGGAGTAAGAAAATCCCAATAACGAACTACCTTCCATAATGACAAGGCTAACATCCATTGGAGTAACAAAATCTTAACAACAAACTACATTCCATAATGACAAGGCTACCATCCATCGGAGTAACAAAATCTCAACAACGAACTACCTTCTATAATGACAAGGCTACCATTCATTGGAATTACAAAATCTCAACAACGAACTACCTTCCATAATGACAAGGCTATAATCCATTATAGTAATAAAATCTCAACAACGAACTACCTTCCATTACGACAAGTCTACCAACCATTGGAATAACAAAATCTCAACAATGAACTACCTTCCATAATGACAAAGCTACCATACATTGGAGTAAAAAAATCTCAACAACGAACTACCTTTCATCATGATAAGGCTACCATCTATTGGAGTAACAAAATATAAAAAATGAACTACCTTCCATAATAACAAGGCTACCATCCATTGGAGTAACAAAATCCCAATAACGAACTACCTTCCATAATGATAAGGCTAACATCCATTGGAGTTACAAAATCTGAACAATGAACTACCTTCCATAATGACAAGGCTACTATCCATTGGAGTAACAAAATATCAACAACGAAATACCTTCCATAATGACAAGGCTAACATCCATTGGAGTAAAAAAATCTGAACAACAAACTACCTTCCATAATGACAAGGCTACCATCCATTGGAGTAACAAAATCTCAACAACGGACTACCTTCCATAATGACAAGGCTACAATTAATTGGAGTAACAAAATCTCAACAACGAACTACCTTCCATAATGACAAGGCTACCATCCATTGGAGTAACAAAATCTCAACAATGAACTACCTTCCATAATGACATGGCTACCAGCCATTGGAGTAACAAAATCTCATCAATGAACTACCTTCCATAATGACAAGTCTATCATCCATTGGGGAAACAAAATCTCAACAATGAACTGCATTCCCTAATGACAAGGATACCATCCATTAGAGTAACAAAATCTCAACAACAAAATACCTTCCATAATGATAAGGCTACCATCCATTGGAGTAATAAAATCTCAACAACAAAATATCATCCATATTTACAAAGCTACCATCAATTGGAGTAACAAAATCTCAACAAAAAACTACCTTCCATAATGGCAAGGCTACCATCCATTGGAGTAACTAAATCTCAACAACAAACTACCATCCATATTGACAAGGATACAATCCATTGGAGTAACAAAATCTCAAAAACAAACTACCTTCCATAATGACAAGTCCACCATCCATTGGAGTAACAAAATCTCAACAATGAACTACCTTCCATAATGAAAAGGCTACCATCCATTGAAGTAACAAAATCTCAAAAACGAACTACCTTCCATAATGAAAAAGAGACCATCCATTGGAGTAATAATATCTCAACAACAAACTACAATCCATAATGACAAGGATACCATCCATTGGAGTAAAAAAATCTCAACAACGAACTACCTTCCATAATGACAAGGCTACCATCCATTTGAGTAATAAAATCTCAACAACAAACTACCATCCATTATGACAAGGATACCATCCATTGGAGTAAAAAAATCTCAACAATGAACTACCTTCCACAATGACAAGTCTACCATCCATTGGAGTAATAAAATCTCAACAACGAACTACCTTACATAATGACAAAGCTACCATACATTGGAGTAAAAAAATCTCAACAACATACTTCCTTTCATACTTACAAGGCTACCATCTAATGGAGTAACAAAATCTCAACAACGAACTACCTTTCATAATGACAAGGCTACCATCCATTGGAGTAACAAAATATCAAAAATGAACTACCTTCCATAATAACAAGGCTACCATCCATTGGAGTAAGAAAATCCCAATAACGAACTACCTTTCATAATGACAAGGCTAACATCCATTGGAGTAACAAAATCTTAACAACAAACTACATTCCATAATGACAAGGCTACCATCCATCGGAGTAACAAAATCTCAACAACGAACTACCTTCTATAATGACAAGGCTACCATTCATTGGAATTACAAAATCTCAACAACGAACTACCTTCCATAATGACAAGGCTATAATCCATTATAGTAATAAAATCTCAACAACGAACTACCTTCCATTACGACAAGTCTACCAACCATTGGAATAACAAAATCTCAACAATGAACTACCTTCCATAATGACAAAGCTACCATACATTGGAGTAAAAAAATCTCAACAACGAACTACCTTTCATCATGATAAGGCTACCATCTATTGGAGTAACAAAATATAAAAAATGAACTACCTTCCATAATAACAAGGCTACCATCCATTGGAGTAACAAAATCCCAATAACGAACTACCTTCCATAATGATAAGGCTAACATCCATTGGAGTTACAAAATCTGAACAATGAACTACCTTCCATAATGACAAGGCTACTATCCATTGGAGTAACAAAATATCAACAACGAACTACCTTCCATAATGACAAGGCTAACATCCATTGGAGTAAAAAAATCTGAACAACAAACTACCTTCCATAATGACAAGGCTACCATCCATTGGAGTAACAAAATCTCAACAACGGACTACCTTCCATAATGACAAGGCTACAATTAATTGGAGTAACAAAATCTCAACAACGAACTACCTTCCATAATGACAAGGCTACCATCCATTGGAGTAACAAAATCTCAACAATGAACTACCTTCCATAATGACATGGCTACCAGCCATTGGAGTAACAAAATCTCATCAATGAACTACCTTCCATAATGACAAGTCTATCATCCATTGGGGAAACAAAATCTCAACAATGAACTGCATTCCCTAATGACAAGGATACCATCCATTAGAGTAACAAAATCTCAACAACAAAACACCTTCCATAATGATAAGGCTACCATCCATTGGAGTAATAAAATCTCAACAACAAACTATCATCCATATTTACAAAGCTACCATCAATTGGAGTAACAAAATCTCAACAACAAACTACCTTCCATAATGGCAAGGCTACCATCCATTGGAGTAACAAAATCTCAACAACAAACTACCATCCATATTGACAAGGCTACAATCCATTGGAGTAACAAAATCTCAAAAACAAACTACCTTCCATAATGACAAGTCCACCATCCATTGGAGTAACAAAATCTCAACAATTAACTACCTTCCATAATGAAAAGGCTACCATGCATTGAAGTAACAAAATCTCAAAAACGAACTACCTTCCAAAATGAAAAAGCTACCATCCATTGGAGTAATAATATCTCAACAACAAACTACAATCCTTAATGACAAGGATACCATCCATTGGAGTAAAAAAATCTCAACAACGAACTACATTCCATAAAGACAAGGCTACCATCCATTGGAGTAACAAAATCTCAAAAACGAACTACCTTCCATAATGACAAGGCTACCATCCATTTGAGTAACAAAATCTCAAAAACAAACTACCTTCCATAATGACAAGTCCACCATCCATTGGAGTAACAAAATCTCAACAATGAACTACATTCCATAATGAAAAGGTTACCATCCATTAAAGTAACAAAATCTCAAAAATGAACTACCTTCCATAATGACAAGGCTACCATCCATTTGAGTAATAAAATCTCAACAACAAACTACCATCCATTATGACAAGGATACCATCCATTGGAGTAAAAAAATCTCAACAATGAACTACCTTCCACAATGACAAGTCTACCATCCATTGGAGTAATAAAATCTCAACAACGAACTACCTTACATAATGACAAAGCTACCATACATTGGAGTAAAAAAATCTCAACAACGTACTTCCTTTCATACTTACAAGGCTACCATCTAATGGAGTAACAAAATCTCAACAACGAACTACCTTTCATAATGACAAGGCTACCATCCATTGGAGTAACAAAATATCAAAAATGAACTACCTTCCATAATAACAAGGCTACCATCCATTGGAGTAAGAAAATCCCAATAACGAACTGAAGTGGTGAAAAACACAAGAAGGGGGGTTGAATTGTAAAACTGAAAATCTAATGCAATGAACAAGATATTTTTATCCTGGTTCGTTTGATCTCAAACTACTCCAGTCCACCCGTCAAGGTGATTTCGCCTCTCTCCAACGAGGTCTTAATCCACTATATTCAAGTGAATATTACAGACTGCTTTAACAACTGCTAAAGCCTTCTTGATTCAAACCACAACCCAGTTTGTCAAGGTAACACTTTCTTACAAAGAGATAAAACTATGTGTGTGGATGTTTTCTACAAAACTGTATCACAACTGTGATGTATACACAAACTGAAGCCTAGAAACTAGATTGCTAAACAGTAATGGAATATTAGAGTGTGTGGTTTAGCAAAACTGAGAGAACAAAGATTATGGTTTAGCTTTTGTGCGTGTAGAGATTTGGAGAGCATTAACCATTTCAATCTTCAAAGCCTTGTTTATATAGCACTGAGATGATGAACGTTGGATGCAATATTCTTGATTCAATGCTAATAACAAGCTTTCCTTATTGAGCAGATCTTGTCTGGAATGAGGCCGTTGGAATTAATTTGCTTTCAATGCACAGTACCGTTGCTTACTTAATGCAAGTTCTGGCTTGGCTCATTCTGACTCTGCTTCGCTGCTGATGAACTATTGTGTTTCTTTATCAGAGTGTTGAGAGCAGTCTTGTTCATCAGGCTTCAGCATGTACGTGAGTTGATCATCTGATTTTAATATTTTGATATAGCAACTTCTGATGCTGGTGTCTGAAATCAAGTTCTGATGCTGAATAGATGTGATCTTGCTTATTTCAATCAGAGTATCTGCAAGTCAGAACATAATAATTTTAGGCAGCAGATAGTTCATACATGAAATTTATTAATACTATATCTTTTCACTTTGTTATCATCAAAACTTAAATATAGGGTAGTAGATTCAAACTTTGTTCTAACAATCTCCCCCTTTTTGATGATGACAAAAACTAGATATTTTAAATGAAAATAACGTGAAAAGGTATCTGGAATATGTATCAGAATAAGAAGCAAAAGAATAAGGAGTAAGGAGATACTCCCCCTGAGTTTATTACTTCCCTTTGATTATACGTGTTCTTCAGGATCAGATCTTTTTGCCTTTCTTTGAACATCAGAGTATCAGAGTCTTTGACTTATCAGAAGCTTTATGTCAGAGTAGAGCTTCAGAGCTTATCTTGTCAGAGCTTTGCTTTGGATCAGAATATTAGAGCGGATCAGAACTTCATAGTGATCAGAGCTTCTAGTCTTCAGAGTGTCCAGGAGCTTCCTTGTGCCTGTAGACTTTAAGCAAAACAGAAAAAAAACATTTCAAGTAATAGAGTTAGAATGTTTGAGAATTTCTGTCTAGTCAGCCGTTATTGATTAAAATATCATTCTTGTTCTCCCCCTTTTTGTCAGCAATCAAAAAGTGTTGGTGATGTGCGAAAACAATTAAGATCATAAAAACTAATCATATTAAGATAGTTCAGAATCAAAACAAGAAAATATTACAAAACATAATCAAACAGTGCATCAGAAAATCAAGGAAAACATGAAAAAGGTCATGCATGAAAAAAAAGAGACTAAGGTTGAGGAGGCAAGCGTGTGAACAGGTTCTCCAGCATGGCTTGGATCTTTTCAGCAGTCTCATTCTGCTTATGCACCATGCTGACAACAATGTCAATCTTGCTGTCCTGCACATCCATTCTCTCTTTCATCTTCTGATCGCTTTCATCCATCCGCTGCTGCAGACGCATGTCATTCAGCCTTAGTTCTTCCAGAGTCTGCCTGTCCAAGGCAGCTTGAGAAGCATCAGAAGCAGGAGGCTTCTGAGAACTTTCAGCAACATCCTCTGCTTGACTTTCTTCAGCTTGAATGGTCTTGTCTTCTTCTGATGATTGCACCTTTGCAGCTTGCTGTTTCTCAGACCAAGGTTCACTGTCCAGAGGGAGCACGTCCTCTTTCAGAAGCTGACTTCCAACTTCATTCAGAAGCTTGCTGAAATTTTGTTGTGCCTGCTCATAGTTGATATCCTGAAACTTGAGGGCTTCAACACGTACCCAAAGTCTGAGTTGTGACCAGAGCTGATCAGAAGCAGCTGGGTCAATCATTCCAGGACAGACTTGCTTCAAGGAAGCAATCCATTGCAGCACACCTGTTTCAAAATTCATAATACCAGAGCCAACATCTGGTTGCTTTGGTTTTGGGATGGCAATTTTGTGTTTCAGATCAGCAAGACGGTCAAGACTGGTTAAGTCTATGAAGGTCCTGCTGGGGTTTTCAGAGGTTTTCTGAGAAGTTGTTTGTTTTGGAGAAGGAGTATCAGAGTCAAATATTACGATTGGACTGGGTGGTGTTTTGGGAGTATTTGGTGGTGTCGATTCTGATGAGGATGGTAACTGGGGCATGATAACAGTTGTTCCACATGGCAGCTGGATTGCCAGCGGTGATGGTTGAGGTGAATGAGGTTCAGATTGATGAGGGGAAGGAGTTTCAGAGTGGTGAAACTCTGTTTGTGGTGATGGTGGATTAATTTCTGGTTGGGGAGAGGGAGTTGGAATCTCTGATTGCTTAGGGATCAGAGGTTCTTCTGAGAGTGGTTGTTGTTGTTCTGGTTCTGCAGCAGATTGCTGTTGTTCTGGTTCTTCAGCAGATTGTTGTTGTTCTGGTTGTGGAGGAGGAACATTTTGTGGTTCAGAGTTTGGTTGATCAGAGGCATGTTGATCAATATCAGACAGCACTTAGTCAAGTGTTGTTGTTGTTGAAATTGTTGGTTGTTTGGGGTGTTTGGTTCTGGTTCTTCTGAGTTTTAATGCCTCAGAAGGGTCTTCTTCTTGTACAGTTTCATCTATGGTAGGGATGGGGATTGAGATTCTATGAGAGGTTTGAGGAGGGATAGATGCTGGAATAGTAGAAGAATTTAAAACAGGGGCAGCAGATGAATTACCTCTTTTCTTGGGAGTCTGCTGAGATGATCCTTCTGATGGCGCCTTCCTCTTCTTTGTCTTCTTCAGAGTCACTTCTGGTTGAGGTTGATGCAGATCTCTGATATTCAGCTTTGGATCTGTACCATCTGCCTTGCACGCATCCAAGTACCTGAGAATCACCTCTGGTTTGGATTCAATTTCAGAAAATAACAGAAAATCACTCAGAGGCACTCTTCTGCTGGAGATATCAGCAATGGGAGTAGCTCTGGGTTCCTTCTGAATATTCTCTATCAGCTTCATCTTTTTCAGGTTCTTTGCGTTCAGAGGTTTCCCAATTATTGGTTCAATAATGCTTAGCTCTTGAGCTTCTATCAGATGCTCAATCAGCCTATTCTCTGTCAGAATATCTGATATCAACCTTCCAAAAGGTATCCAATCCCTCTTGGTTCTTTCTTCTTCCCTTGTTTCTTTCACACTTGTTCTGAGGTGGTTGAACAAGAAGTGAGCCAGATTGATCTTTACCTTCTGATCCATAAAGTAGATCAGAAACTGCTAATCCACATTTATGTAATTAGGAGAACTGGTTGGTTTCCCGTGGTTGAAGCACCCCAGAATAATCTTAGCCCACACTCTGCAGTGATCCTTCAGATCTTTAATCTTGCTGCTGGGCATCCCAAGAGTGAAAATCCTGTCAGCTACCACACCTATATCAGCACATCTTTCAGCCATGTCCACACAACGGACGCCACCACCACTGTGACCGATTAGCCTTGCAATGTGATCTTCAGTAATCACAATTTTCTTCCCCATAACAAAAGAGGTGACTAGATGTGTTGAAGCCTTGGCGTGAATCCAAAATTCCTTGACCAGCATTGGGATTGTTGGTCCAACCAACCTATCGAAATACCTTTCCCACTTTTGAGCCCTAATTTCTTCAGTTAGGTCAAAACCGTTCTCCTTCAAGCTTTCAAAGTCGATGATTAATTCAGAAAGCACTTCAAGATTCTTCACCGGAGTGAGGAGAGTTCTGAGTGGCACTTGATATTGCTCAGATGATGCTTTCTTCTGAGTACCTGCAGAAACGCTGGTGGAGGTTTCCATGTTCACGCTAAAAGGTTTTTGAGAATAAACTGAGGAAAATAGGTTGCAAGAGATGAACACAGAAATATGCAGAAAATGCTTGAGTATTAGTGAGAAAGCGTAAAGAATAAGAATGAGAGATTAATGTGCTTAAATAGAGTTTTCAAAACAATTTTGAAAAGATAAACGTTTTTAAGAGAGAGAAAAATCATGATTGCCATTTAAAAGCATGATTACTTTTCATTAAATGCTTGCTGATTTTGGGGGATTTGAGAAAGATACTTAAAAACGGTTACCAGACATGTGTCTCAATGCACCCAATCAGCGCTTTGCCTTCTCAGAAGCGTGCACGCGTTCTGCTTCAGAGATATGCTGATGATTGGATGACACTTGTTTGATCTAGTGATCAGCACGTCTGTCTTTGAGCTTTAGACTCTCAGATCTTTAGACTTGCATCTGATACAATCTGCATGTTCTATCTTTCTGAAAGGAGATTGATCAGAAGTTCACAGTAAAATAATTACATTCTGAAGGTAAATATATGGAATTAAAACATTTTCACTCTGGGCACACTTTCATGCTGAGATGTTTCAGAATGAAATTAAACCTATCTTCTGAAAGGGGTTTAGTAAAGATATCAGCCCATTGATGGTCTGTATCTATAAATTTTAAGTTCAAAATACCTTTCTGAATATAGTCCCTAATGAAGTGATGTTTTATTTCTATATGCTTAGCTCTAGAATGTAAAATGGGATTCTTACTTAAGCAAATAGCAGAAGTATTATCACAAAGTATAGGAATGTTACTCTCAAAAATCTGGAAGTCTTCAAGCTGACTTTTCATCCAGAGCATTTGTGTGCTACATCCTGCTGCTGCTATGTACTCAGCTTCTGCTGTTGACAGAGCAATTGTTGATTGCCTTTTGCTGGACCAAGAAATCAGATTTTCTCCCAGAAACTGGCAGCTTCCAGAAGTACTTTTACGTTCCACTCTGTCTCCAGCAAAATCAGCATCACAGTAGCCTACTAAGCTGTAATCACTAGATTTTCTATAAAACAAACCCAGATTAGTAGTACCTTTCAGATACTTGAAAATTTGCTTAACAGCTGTTAAGTGAGATTCTCTAGGATCTGATTGGAATCTAGCACAGATACAAACACTGAATAATATGTCAGGTCTTGAAGCCGTCAGATAGAGGAGAGAACTAATCATACCTCTGTAGATTTTCTGTTCTACATTTTTGCTTACCTCTTCTCTTTCCAGAATGCACGTGGGATGCATTGGAATCTTTGATGGCTTACATTCTGAGAGGTCAAATTTCTTCAGAAGATCTCTGATGTATTTGCTCTGATGAATGTAAGTTCCTTCTGGAGTTTGATTGATCTGAATTCCTAGAAAGAATTTCAGTTCCCCCATGAGGCTCATCTCAAATTCTGCCTGCATACACTTAGCAAATTTTCTTCCAAGAGAAGGATTAGTAGAACCAAAAATAATATCATCAACATAAATTTGGCAGACTAAGATGTCACTCTTAACTGATTTACAGAATAGAGTAGTGTCCACTTTCCCTCTGGTGAATTCATTTTCCAGCAGAAAGTTACTTAGCCTTTCATACCAAGCTCTGGGAGCTTGTTTCAGACCATACAGTGACTTCTTTAGTTTGAAAATATGTTCTGGATGTTTTGTATTTTCAAAACCTGGGGGTTGGTGTACATAAACTTCTTCTTCTATATAACCATTTAAGAATGCACTTTTGACATCCATCTGATACAGAGTGATGCCTCTATTAACAGCAAATGAAATTAAAAGTCTGATAGATTCTAACCTGGCGACTGGGGTAAAGGTTTCTGTATAGTCTATCCCCTCTTGCTGACTATAACCTTGTGCAACCAGTCGTGCCTTGTTTCTGATGACTTCACCTTGTTCATTTAGCTTGTTTCTGAACACCCATCTTGTTCCAATGACGTTGAATCCTTTTGGTCTGGGAACGAGATCCCATACGTCGTTTCTGGTGAATTGATTCAGCTCTTCTTGCATTGCCAGAATCCAGTCATTATCCAGAAGTGCTTCATCAATTGAAGAAGGTTCAATCAGAGACACCAGTCCCATAAGTGTTTCTTCAGAGTTTCTGAAGCTTGCTCTTGTTCTGATTGGATCTTCCTTTCTTCCTAGGATAGTCTCTTCTGGGTGATCCAAGCTGCTTCTAGGTAATCTCTTCTGAGGTTGATCAGCAGCTGTTGTAGGATTTCTAGCAGTGCTCCTTTCAGACGTTGAAGGAATGTCTGTGTTGAGAGCTTCTGATGACTTATCTTCAGAACCTGCAAATTCAATTTCTATACCTGCAAAAACTTCATTCTGCTTTGACTTTTCAGAGTCAAGCTTGTCATCAAAACGAACACCGATTGATTCTTCCACAATCTGTGTTTCTGTATTGTATACTCTGTACCCTCTTGAGCGTTCAGAGTATCCTAACATAATACACTTCTGTGCTTTAGAGTCAAACTTGTTCAAATAATTCTTTGTATTTAATATAAAGCCAGTACATCCAAATGGATGAAAATATGAAATGTTGGGCTTTCTGTTCTTCCACAGTTCATATGGAGTCTTTTCCAGAATAGGTCTTATTGAGATTCTATTCTGAATGTAGCACGCTGTGTTTATTGCCTCTGCCCAGAAGATCTTAGCAACGTTTGTCTCATTGATCATGGTTCTGGCCATTTCTTGCAATGTTCTGTTCTTTCGTTCTACGACTCCATTTTGTTGGGGAGTTCTAGGACAAGAGAAATCATGCAGAATGCCTCTGTCATTAAAGAATGACTCAAAATCTTTATTTTCAAATTCTCCACCATGATCACTTCTGACTTTAACGATTCTAAGATCCTTTTCATTCTGAACTTGGTTACAGAAGGTAACAAACACAGAGTGTGACTCGTCCTTGTGTCTTAAGAACTTTACCCATGTCCATCTGCTATAGTCATCTACGATTACTAACCCATACTTCTTACCACTGACTGAAGCTGTTTTAACTGGTCCAAATAAGTCAATGTGCAGAAGTTCTAATGGCTTAGAGGTAGAAACAACATTTTTGGATTTAAAAGAAGGTTTTGCAAATTTGCCTTTCTGACATGCTTCACACAGAGCATCTGAATTGAACTTCAAATTAGGAAGTCCTCTGACCCGATTGAGTTTGTTAATCTGAGATATTCTTCTCATACTAACATGCCCCAATCTTCTGTGCCAGATCCACTGCTCGTTGTTAACAGACAGAAGACATTTTACATTCTGACTCTTTAGTTCAGAAAGTTTGATTTTGTAAATGTTGTTTTTCCTCTTACCATTAAACAGGATAGTCCCATCTTTCTGACTAACAGCTTTACATGATTTTTGATTAAAGATTATATCATAACCGTTATCACTTAATTGACTTATGGATAACAGATTATGCATCAATCCATCTACTAGCAGAACATTATTAATAGAGGGAAGATTTCCATTACCTACAGTTCCAGAGCCAATTATCTTTCCCCTCTGATTGCCTCCAAAGCCAACGTGGCCTCCAGGCTTAAGTTCCAAGCTTTGGAACATATGCCTTCTTCCCATCATGTGTCGTGAGCAGCCAGAGTCAAGGTACCATGACTGGTGTTTCTGACTTGCTGCTAAAGATATCTGCAACATGTATTATTTTATCCTTAGGTACCCAGATTTTCTTGGGTCCTGATTTGTTAGTTTTACCAAAACTCTGGTTGAATTTTGGTTTCATAGAGTGCTTACTGCTAGTATATTTGATATCATGTGTGTGACCATACACAAAATGTGAATTCAGAGGAGTGTGTTTAATGGTTAAGTCCATGACATTCTTTGGTGTAGGAACCTTACCTTGGTATCCTATTCCTTTCCTGCCGTTTCTGCTAACTCCATAGATCATTGAAGCCATTCTGCTTCTATCTATGCTTTTAGCTAGGAACTTCTGGAAACTGTGATCATACTCCTTGATGATCTCATCAGCGTTGCTGGGAGTTTCAAAAATTGGTTCCTTCTGAGAGTTTTGTAAAGTGTTTTCTAATTTTGAAATCTTATTTCTCAGCTCAGAATTTTCCAATTTGAGACTCTCAGTCTTATTAGAGTCGGATTCAAGATTCCTTTTCAGGTCTCTGAATTTAGCTCTAATTTGCTGATAACGTTCCAGAATCTCATTAAGGCTTTCAGCAAGTTCAGCCTTTGTAAAGTTAACAGCAAAGTTAGGAAATACCTCTTCAGTGTCTGATTCTGAGTCTGATTCAGAAGCTTCACTATCTTCTGAAATGTTAGCCATGAGAGCTATGTTTGCCCTTTCATCATCTGATTCTGAGTCAGCTTCAGACGAGTCAGAGTCATCCCATGTAGCCATGAGACTTTTCTTCTTCTCTCTTCCAAACTTCTTTTTGGGCTTTTCCCTCTGAAGCTTTGGGCAGTCACTCTTGTAGTGTCCTTGCTCATTGCACTCATAGCAGGTGATGTCTTTGGTGTTTGGCTTTTTGCTACTGGAGGAGCCTTCAGATCTTCTGTATCCAGAGGAAGAATCTGTCCTTCTGTATCTGGAAGAAAACTCGTTCTGATCAGATCTTCTGGGATTCCTGAACTTCCTTTGTCTTTGCTTCCACAGTTGATTTACTCTTCTGGAGAGAAGGGAAAGTTCGTCTTCTTCTGATGAGGATCCATCAAATGTTTCTTCAACTGCCTGCAAAACTTTAGACTCAAATTTTCTGTTAGATTTTAATGCTAAAGGCTTACCTTGCTTCTGAGGCTCATCAGCTTCTAGCTCTATCTCATGACTTCTGAGGGAGCTGATAAGTTCCTCCAGAGTGATTTTGTTGAGATCTTTAGCTAGCTTCAGAGCAGTAACCATAGGCCTCCACTGCTTGGGTAAACTTCTGACGATTTTCTTGACATGGTCAGCAGTAGAGTATCCTTTGTCCAAAACTTTGAGACCAGCTACCAGAATCTGGAATCTAGAGAACATAGTTTCAATGGATTCAGATTCTTCCATTTTGAACGCCTCATACTTCTGAATGAGCGCCAGAGCTTTTGTTTCTTTGACCTGAACGTTGCCCTCATGCGTCATTCTGAGAGAATCAAAAATATTCTTTGATGTGTCTCTGTTGGAGATCTTTTCATACTCAGTATAGGAGATGACACTGAGGAGGATGGTTCTGGCCTTGTGGTGATTCTTGAAGTCACGCTTTTGTTGATCAGACATTGTTTTTCTATCAATCTTCTGACCACTTGCATTCACAGGGTGCGTGTATCCATCTGTCACCATATCCCACAGATCAGCATCATGTGCCAGAAAGAAGCTTTTCAATTCTGTCTTTCCAGTAATCAAAGTTTTCTCCATCAAAGACTGGAGGTTTGCCACTGAATCTGTCTCTGTCCTCATTGTTGTCATTGCTGATGTGAGAATTGTTTCCTGCCATTGTGTTTTTCTGACGCTGGATCTTGTACTGACACGGTTAAGTGTTTTAGCTCAGAACCAGGCGCTCTGATGCCAATTGAAGTGGTGAAAAACACAACAAGGGGGGTTGAATTGTAAAACTGAAAATCTAATGCAATGAACAAGATATTTTTATCCTGGTTCGTTTGATCTCAAACTAATCCAGTCCACCCGTCAAGGTGATTTCGCCTCTCTCCAATGAGGTCTTAATCCACTATATTCAACTGAATATTACAGACTGCTTTAACAACTGCTAAATCCTTCTTGATTCAAACCACAACCCGGTTTGTCAAGGTAACACTTTCTTACAAAGAGATAAAACTATGTGTGTGGATGTTTTCTACAAAAATGTATCACAACTGTGATGTGTACACAAACTGAAGCTTAGAAACTAGATTGCTAAACAGTAATGGAATATCAGAGTGTGTGGTTTAGCAAAACTGAGAGAACAAAGATTATGGTTTAGCTTTTGTGCGTGTAGAGATTTGGAGAGCATTAACCATTTCAATCTTCAAAGCCTTGTTTATATAGCACTGAGATGATGAACGTTGGATGCAATATTCTTGATTCAATGCTAATAACAAGCTTTCCTTATTGAGAAGATCTTGTCTGGAATGAGGCCGTTGGAATTAATTTGCTTTCAATGCACAGTACCGTTGCTTACTTAATGCAAGTTCTGGCTTGGCTCATTCTGACTCTGCTTCGCTGCTGATGAACTATTGTGTTTCTTTATCAGAGTGTTGAGTGCAGTCTTGTTCATCAGGCTTCAGCATGTACGTGAGTTGATCATCTGATTTTAATATTCTGATATAGCAACTTCTGATGCTGGTGTCTGAAATCAAGTTCTGATGCTGAATAGATGTGATCTTGCTTATTTCAATCAGAGTATCTGTAAGTCAGAACATAATAATTTTAGGCAGCAGATAGTTCATACATGAAATTTATTAATACTATATCTTTTCACTTTGTTATCATCAAAACTTAAATATAGGGTAGTAGATTCAAACTTTGTTCTAACACGAACTACCTTCCATAATGACAAGGCTAACATCCATTGGAGTAACAAAATCTTAACAACAAACTACATTTCATAATGACAAGGCTACCATCCATCGGAGTAACAAAATCTCAACAACGAACTACCTTCTATAATGACAAGGCTACCATCCATTAGAGTAACAAAATCTCAACAATGAACTACCTTCCATAATGATAAGGCTACCAGCCATTGGAGTAACAAAATCTCAACAATGAACTACCTTCCCTAATGATAAGGATACCATCCATTAGAGTAATAAAATCTCAACAACAAACTACCATCCATAATTACAAGGCTACCATTAATTGGAGTAACAAAATCTCAACAACAAACTACATTCCATAATGACAAGGCTACCATCCATTGGAGTAACAAAATCTCAACAACAAACTACCTTCCATATTGACAATGCTACAATCCATTGGAGTAACAAAATCTCAACAATGAACTACCTTCCATAATGACAAGTCCACCATCCGTTGGAGTAACAAAATCTCAACAACGAACTACCTTCCATAATGACAAGGCTACCATCCATTAGAGTAACACAATCTCAACAACGAACTACCATCCATAATGATAAGGCTACCATCTTGGAGTAAAACAATCTCAACAACGAACTACTTTCCATATTGACAAGGCTACCATACATTGGAGTAATAATATCTCAACAACAAACTACCATCCAAAATGACAAGGATACCATCCATTGGAGTAACAAAATCTCAACAACGAACTACCTTCTATAATGACAAGGATACCATCAATTAGAGTAACAAAATCTCAACAACAAACTAACTTCCATAATGGCAAGGTTACCATCCATTGGAGTAATAAAATTTCAACAACAAACTACCATCCATAATGACAAGGCTACCATCCATTGGAGTAACAAAATCTCAACCACAAACTACCTTCCATAATGACAAGTCCACCATCCATTGGAGTAACAAAATATCTAAAATGAACTACCTTCCATAATAACAAGGCTACCATCCATTGGAGTAAGAAAATCCCAATAACGAACTACCTTCCATAATAACAAGGCTAACATCCATTGGAGTAACAAAATTTCAACAACAAACTACCTTCCATAATGACAAGGCTACCATCCATTGGAGTAACAAAATCTCAACAACGAACTACCTTCTATAATGACAAGGCTACCATCTATTGGAGTAACAAAATCTCAACAACGAACTACGTTCCATAATGACAAGGCTACAATCCATTGGAGTAACAAAATCTCAACAAAGAACTACCTTCCATAATGACAAGGCTACCAGCCATTGGAGTTACAAAATCTCAACAATGAACTACCTTCCATAATGACAAGGCTATAATCCATTGGAGAAACAAAATCTCAACAATGAACTACCTTCCCTAATGACAAGGATACCATCCATTAGAGTAACAAAATCTCAACAAAAAACTACCTTACATAATGATAAGGTTACCATACATTGGAGTAATAAAATCTCAACAATAAACTACCATCCATAATTACAAGGCTACCATTAATTGGAGTAACAAAATCTCAACAACAAACTACCTTCCATAATGACAAGGCTACCATCCATTGGAGTAACAAAATCTCAACAACAAACTACCTTCCATATTGACAATGCTACAATCCATTGGAGTAACAAAATCTCAACAACGAACTACCTTCCATAATGACAAGGCTACCATCCATTAGAGTAACAAAATATCAACAACGAACTACCATCCATAATGATAAGGCTACCATCTTGGAGTAAAACAATCTCAACAACGAAATACCTTCCACAATGACAAGGCTACCATCCATTGGAGTAATAATATCTCAACAACAAACTACCATCCATAATCACAAGGACACCATCCATTGTAATAAAAAAATCTCAACAACGAACTACCTTCCATAATGACAAGGCTATAATCCATTGTAGTAATAAAATCTCAACAACGAACTACCTTCCATAATGACAAGTCTACCAACCATTGGAATAACAAAATCTCAACAATGAACTACCTTCCATAATGACAAAGCTACCATACATTGGAGTAAAAAAATCTCAACAACGAACTACCTTTCATCATGACAAGGCTACCATCTATTGGAATAACAAAATATAAAAAATGAACTACCTTCCATAATAACAAGGCTAACATCCATTGGAGTAACAAAATCTCAACAGCGAACTACCTTCCATAATGACAAGGCTACTATCCATTGGAGTAACAAAATATCAACAACGAACTACCTTCCATAATGACAAGGCTAACATCCATTGGAGTAACAAAATCTCAACAACAAACTACCTTCTATAATGACAAGTCCACCATCCATTGGAGTAACAAAATCTCAACAACGAACTACCTTCCATAATGACAAGGCTACAATTAATTGGAGTAACAAAATCTCAACAACGAACTACCTTCCATAATGACAAGGCTACCATCCATTGGAGTAACAAAATCTCAACAATGAACTACCTTCCATAATGACAAGGCTACCATCCATTGGAGTAACAAAATCTCAACCACAAACTACCTTCCATAATGACAAGTCCACCATCCATTAGAGTAACAAAATATCTAAAATGAACTACCTTCCATAATAACAAGGCTACCATCCATTGGAGTAAGAAAATCCCAATAACGAACTACCTTCCATAATAACAAGGCTAACATCCATTGGAGTAACAAAGTTTCAACAACAAACTACCTTCTATAATGACCAGGCTACCATCCATTGGAGTAACAAAATCTCAACAACGAACTACCTTCTATAATGACAAGGCTACCATCCATTGGAGTAACAAAATCTCAACAACGAACTACGTTCCATAATGACAAGGCTACAATCCATTGGAGTAACAAAATCTCAACAAAGAACTACCTTCCATAATGACAAGGCTACCAGCCATTGGAGTTACAAAATCTCAACAATGAACTACCTTCCATAATGACAAGGCTATCATCCATTGGAGAAACAAAATCTCAACAATGAACTACCTTCCCTAATGACAAGGATACCATCCATTAGAGTAACAAAATCTCAACAAAAAACTACCTTACATAATGATAAGGTTACCATCCATTGGAGTAATAAAATCTCAACAATAAACTACCATCCATAATTACAAGGCTACCATTAATTGGAGTAACAAAATCTCAACAGCAAACTACCTTCCATAATGACAAGGCTACCATCCATTGGAGTAACAAAATCTCAACAACAAACTACCTTCCATATTGACAATGCTACAATCCATTGGAGTAACAAAATCTCAACAACGAACTACCTTCCATAATGACAAGGCTACCATCCATTAGAGTAACAAAATATCAACAACGAACTACCATCCATAATGATAAGGCTACCATCTTGGAGTAAAACAATCTCAACAACGAAATACCTTCCATAATGACAAGGCTACCATCCATTGGAGTAATAATATCTCAACAACAAACTACCATCCATAATCACAAGGATACCATCCATTGTAATAAAAAAATCTCAACAACGAACTACCTTCCATAATGACAAGGCTATAATCCATTGTAGTAATAAAATCTCAACAACGAACTACCTTCCATAATGACAAGTCTACCAACCATTGGAATAACAAAATCTCAACAATGAACTACCTTCCATAATGACAAAGCTACCATACATTGGAGTAAAAAAATCTCAACAACGAACTACCTTTCATCATGACAAGGCTACCATCTATTGGAATAACAAAATATAAAAAATGAACTACCTTCCATAATAACAAGGCTAACATCCATTGGAGTAACAAAATCTCAACAGCGAACTACCTTCCATAATGACAAGGCTACTATCCATTGGAGTAACAAAATATCAACAACGAACTACCTTCCATAATGACAAGGCTAACATCCATTGGAGTAACAAAATCTCAACAACAAACTACCTTCTATAATGACAAGTCCACCATCCATTGGAGTAACAAAATCTCAACAACGAACTACCTTCCATAATGACAAGGCTACAATTAATTGGAGTAACAAAATCTCAACAACGAACTACCTTCCATAATGACAAGGCTACCATCCATTGGAGTAACAAAATCTCAACAATGAACTACCTTCCATAATGACAAGGCTACCATCCATTGGAGTAACAAAATCTCAACCACAAACTACCTTCCATAATGACAAGTCCACCATCCATTAGAGTAACAAAATATCTAAAATGAACTACCTTCCATAATAACAAGGCTACCATCCATTGGAGTAAGAAAATCCCAATAACGAACTACCTTCCATAATAACAAGGCTAACATCCATTGGAGTAACAAAGTTTCAACAACAAACTACCTTCTATAATGACCAGGCTACCATCCATTGGAGTAACAAAATCTCAACAACGAACTACCTTCTATAATGACAAGGCTACCATCCATTGGAGTAACAAAATCTCAACAACGAACTACGTTCCATAATGACAAGGCTACAATCCATTGGAGTAACAAAATCTCAACAAAGAACTACCTTCCATAATGACAAGGCTACCAGCCATTGGAGTTACAAAATCTCAACAATGAACTACCTTCCATAATGACAAGGCTATCATCCATTGGAGAAACAAAATCTCAACAATGAACTACCTTCCCTAATGACAAGGATACCATCCATTAGAGTAACAAAATCTCAACAAAAAACTACCTTACATAATGATAAGGTTACCATCCATTGGAGTAATAAAATCTCAACAATAAACTACCATCCATAATTACAAGGCTACCATTAATTGGAGTAACAAAATCTCAACAGCAAACTACCTTCCATAATGACAAGGCTACCATCCATTGGAGTAACAAAATCTCAACAACAAACTACCTTCCATATTGACAATGCTACAATCCATTGGAGTAACAAAATCTCAACAACGAACTACCTTCCATAATGACAAGGCTACCATCCATTAGAGTAACAAAATATCAACAACGAACTACCATCCATAATGATAAGGCTACCATCTTGGAGTAAAACAATCTCAACAACGAAATACCTTCCATAATGACAAGGCTACCATCCATTGGAGTAATAATATCTCAACAACAAACTACCATCCATAATCACAAGGATACCATCCATTGTAATAAAAAAATCTCAACAACGAACTACCTTCCATAATGACAAGGCTATAATCCATTGTAGTAATAAAATCTCAACAACGAACTACCTTCCATAATGACAAGTCTACCAACCATTGGAATAACAAAATCTCAACAATGAACTACCTTCCATAATGACAAAGCTACCATACATTGGAGTAAAAAAATCTCAACAACGAACTACCTTTCATCATGACAAGGCTACCATCTATTGGAATAACAAAATATAAAAAATGAACTACCTTCCATAATAACAAGGCTAACATCCATTGGAGTAACAAAATCTCAACAGCGAACTACCTTCCATAATGAGAAGGCTACTATCCATTGGAGTAACAAAATATCAACAACGAACTACCTTCCATAATAACAAGGCTAACATCCATTGGAGTAACAAAATCTCAACAACAAACTACCTTCCATAATGACAAGTCCACCATCCATTAGAGTAACAAAATCTCAACAACGAACTACCTTCCATAATGACAAGGCTACAATTAATTGGAGTAACAAAATCTCAACAACGAACTACCTTCCATAATGACAAGGCTACCATCCATTGGAGTAACAAAATCTCAACAATGAACTACCTTCCATAATGACATGGCTACCAGCCATTGGAGTAACAAAATCTCATCAATGAACTACCTTCCATAATGACAAGTCTATCATCCATTGGGGAAAAAAAATCTCAACAATGAACTGCATTCCCTAATGACAAGGATACCATCCATTAGAGTAACAAAATCTCAACAACAAAATACCTTCCATTATGATAAGGCTACCATCCATTGGAGTAACAAAATCTCAACAACAAACTATCTTCCATAATGACAAGTCCACCATCCATTGGAGTAACAAAATCTCAACAACGAACTACCTTCCATAATGACAAGGCTACAATTAATTGGAGTAACAAAATCTCAACAACGAACTACCTTCCATAATGACAAGGCTACCATCCATTGGAGTAACAAAATCTCAACAATGAACTACCTTCCATAATGACATGGCTACCAGCCATTGGAGTAACAAAATCTCATCAATGAACTACCTTCCATAATGACAAGTCTATCATCCATTGGGGAAAAAAATCTCAACAATGAACTGCATTCCCTAATGACAAGGATACCATCCATTAGAGTAACAAAATCTCAACAACAAAATACCTTCCATAATGATAAGGCTACCATCCATTGGAGTAACAAAATCTCAACAAAAAACTACCTTCCATAATGACAAGTCCACCATCCATTGGAGTAACAAAATCTCAACAACGAACTACCTTCCATAATGACAAGGCTACAATTAATTGGAGTAACAAAATCTCAACAACGAACTACCTTCCATAATGACAAGGCTACCATCCATTGGAGTAACAAAATCTCAACAATGAACTACCTTCCATAATGACATGGCTACCAGCCATTGGAGTAACAAAATCTCATCAATGAACTACCTTCCATAATGATAAGTCTATCATCCATTGGGGAAAAAAAATCTCAACAATGAACTGCATTCCCTAATGACAAGGATACCATCGATTAGAGTAACAAAATCTCAACAACAAAATACCTTCCATAATGATAAGGCTACCATCCATTGGAGTAACAAAATCTCAACAACAAACTACCTTCCATAATGACAAGTCCACCATCCATTGGAGTAACAAAATCTCAACAACGAACTACCTTCCATAGTGACAAGGCTACAATTAATTGGAGTAACAAAATCTCAACAACGAACGACCTTCCATAATGACAAGGCTACCATCCATTGGAGTAACAAAATCTCAACAATGAACTACCTTCCATAATGACATGGCTACCAGCCATTGGAGTAACAAAATCTCATCAATGAACTACCTTCCATAATGATAAGTCTATCATCCATTGGGGAAACAAAATCTCAACAATGAACTGCATTCCCTAATGACAAGGATACCATCCATTAGAGTAACAAAATCTCAACAACAAAATACCTTCCATAATGATAAGGCTACCATCCATTGGAGTAACAAAATCTCAACAACAAACTACCTTCCATAATGACAAGTCCACCATCCATTGGAGTAACAAAATCTCAACAATGAACTACCTTCCATAATGAAAAGGATACCATCCATTGGAGTAACAAAATCTCAAAAATGAACTACCTTCCATAATGAAAAAGCTACCATCCATTGGAGTAATAATATCTCAACAACAACTTACAATCCATAATGACAAGGATACCATCCATAGGAGTAAAAAAATCTCAACAACGAACTACCTTCCATAATGACAAGGCTACCATCCATTTGAGTAATAAAATCTCAACAACAAAGTACCATCCATTATGACAAGGATACCATCCATTGGAGTAAAAAAATCTCAACAATGAACTACCTTCCACAATGACAAGTCTACCATCCATTGGAGTAATAAAATCTCAACAACGAACTACCTTCCATAATGAAAAAGCTACCATACATTGGAGTAAAAAAATCTCAACAACGTACTTCCTTTCATACTTACAAGGCTACCATCTAATGGAGTAACGAACTACCTTTCATAATGACAAGGCTACCATCCATTGGAGTAACAAAATATCAAAAATGAACCACCTTCCATAATAACAAGGCTACCATCCATTGGAGTAAGAAAATCCCAATAACAAACTACCTTCCATAATGACAAGGCTAACATCCATTGGAGTAACAAAATCTCAACAACAAACTACATTCCATAATTACAAGGCTACCATCCATTGGAGTAACAAAATCTCAACAACGAACTACCTTCTATAATGACAAGGCTACCATCCATTGGAGTAACAAAATCTCATCAATGAACTACCTTCCATAATGACAAGGCTACCATCCATTGGAGTAACAAAATCTTAACAATGAACTACCTTCCATAATGACATGGCTACCAGCCATTGGAGTAACAAAATCTCAACCATGAACTGCATTCCCAAATGACAAAGATACCATCCATTAGAGTAACAAAATCTCAACAACAAAATACCTTCCATAATGATAAGGCTACCATCCATTGGAGTAATAAAATCTCAACAACAAACTATCATCCATATTTACAAAGCTACCATCAATTGGAGTAACAAAATCTCAACAACAAACTACCTTCCATAATGACAAGGCTACCATCCATTGGAGTAACAAAATCTCAACAAAAAATACCATCCATATTGACAAGGCTACAATCCATTGGAGTAACAAAATATCAAAAACAAACTACCTTCCATAATGACAAGTCCACCATCCATTGGAGTAACAAAATCTCAACAATGAACTACCTTCCATAATGAAAAGGCTACCATCCATTGAGTAACAAAATCTCAAAAACGAACTACCTTCCATAATGAAAAAGCTACCATCCATTGGAGTAATAATATCTCAACAACAAACTACAATCCATAATGACAAGGATACCATCCATTGGAGTAAAAAAATCTCAACAACGAACTACCTTCCATAATGACAAGGCTACCATCCATTTGAGTAATAAATTCTCAACAACAAACTACCATCCATTATGACAAGGATACCATCCATTGGAGGAAAAAAATCTCAACAATGAACTACCTTCCACAATGACAAGTCAACCATCCATTGAAGTAATAAAATCTCAACAACGAACTACCTTCCATAATGACAAAGCTACCATACATTGGAGTAAAAAAATCTCAACAACGTACTTCCTTCCATACTTACAAGGCTACCATCTAATGGAGTAACAAAATCTCAACAACGAACTACCTTTCATAATGACAAGGCTAGTATCCATTGGAGTAACAAAATATCAAAAATGTACTACCTTCCATAATAACAAGGCTACCATCCATTGGAGTAAGAAAATCCCAATAACGAACTACCTTCCATAATGAAAAGGCTAACATCCATTGGACTAACAAAATCTAAACAACAAACTACATTCCACAATGACAAGGCTACCATCCATTGGAGTAACAAAATCTCAACAACGAACTACCTTCTATAATGACAAGGCTACCATCCATTGGAGTAACAAAATCTCAACAATGAACTACCTTCCATAATGACAAGGCTACCAGCCTTTGGAGTAACAAAATCTCAAAAATGTACTACCTTCCATAATGACAAGGTTATCATACATTGGAGAAAAAAAATCTCAACAATGAACTACCTTCCCAAATGACAAGGATACCATCCATTAGAGTAACCAAATCTCAACAACAAACTTCCTTACATAATTATAAGGCTACCATCCATTGGAGTAATAAAATGTCAACAACAAACTACCATCCATAATGACAAGGCTACCATCAATTGGAGTAACAAAATCTCAACAACAAACTACCTTCCATAATGACAAGGCTACCATCCATTAGAGTAACAAAATATCAACAACAAACTACCTTCCATATTGACAAGGCTACAATCCATTGGAGTAGCAAAATCTCAACAACGAACTACCTTCCATAATGACAAATCCACCATCCATTGCAGTAACAAAGTCTCAACAACGAACTACCTTCCATAATGACAAGGCTACCATCCATTGTAGTAATAAAATATCAACAAAGAACTACCATCCATAATGATAAGGTTACCATCATGCAGTAAAACAATCTCAACAACGAAATACCTTCCATAATGACAAGCCTACCATCCATTGGAGTAATAATATCTCAACAACAAACTACCATCCATAATGACAAGGATACCATCCATTGGAGTAAAAAAATCTCAACAACGAACTACCTTCCATAATGACAAAGATATAATCCATTGTAGTAACAAAATCTCAACAACGAACTACCTTCCATAATGACAAGTCTACCATCCATTGGAGTAAAAAAATCTCAACAACGAACTACATTCCATAATGACAAAGCTACCTTACATTGGAGTAAAAAATTCTCAACAACGAACTACCTTTCATCATGACAAGGCTACCATCCATTGGGGTAACAAAATATCAACAATGAAATACCTTCCATAATGACAAGACTACCATCCATTGGAGTAATAAAATCTCAACAATGAACTACCTTCCATAATGACAAGGCTACCAGCCATTGGAGTAACAAAATCTCATCAATGAACTACCTTCCATAATGACAAGGCTATCATACATTGGGGAATTAAAATCTCAACAATGAACTACATTCCCTAATGACAAGGATACCATCCATTAGAGTAACAATATCTCAACAACAAACTACCTTCCATAATGATAAGGCTACCATCCATTGAAGTAATAAAATCTCAACAACAAACAAGCATCCATATCGACAAGGCTACCATAAATTGGAGTAACAAAATCTCAAAGACAAACTACCTTCCATAATGAGAAGGCTACCATCCATTGGAGTAATAAAATCTCAACAAAAAACTACCTTCCATATTGACAAGGCTACAATCCATTGGAGTAACAAAATCTCAACAACGAACTACCTTCCATAATGACAAGTCCACCATCCATTGGAGTAACAAAATCTCAACAACGAACTACCTTCCATAATGACAAGGCTACCATCCATTGGAGTAACAAAATCTCAACAACGAACTAGCTTCCATAGTGATAAGGCTACCATCGATTAGAGTAAAAAAATCTCAACAACGAACTAACTTCCATAATGACAAGGCTATCATCCATTGGAGTAATAATATCTCAACAACAAACTACGATCCACAATGACAAGGATACCATCCATTGAAGTAAAAAAATCTTAACAAAGAATTACCTTCCATAATGACAAGGCTACGATCCATTTGAGTAATAAAATCTTAACAACAAACTACCATCCATTATGACAAGGATACCATCCATTGGAGTAAAAAAATCTCAACAATGAACTACCTTCCATAATGACAAGTCTACCATCCATTGGAGTAACAAAATCTCAACAACGAACTACATTCCATAATGACAAAGCTACCATACATTGGAGTAAAATAATCTCAACAACGTACTTCCTTTCATACTGACAAGGCTACCATCTAATGCAGTAACAAAATCTCAACAACGAACTACCTCTCATAATGACAAGGCTACCATCCATTGGAGTAACAAAATATCAAAAATGAACTACCTTCCTTAATAACAAGGCTACCATCCATTGGAGTTAGAAAATCCCAATAACGAACTACCTTCCATAATGACAAGGCTAACATCCATTGGAGTAATAAAATCTCAACAACAAACTACATTCCATAATGACAAGGCTACCATCCATTAGAGTAACAAAATCTCAACAACGAACTACCTTCTATAATGACAAGGCTACCATCCCTTGGAGTAACAAAATCTCAACAATGAACTACCTTCCATAATGACAAGGCTACCATCCATTGGAGTAACAAAATCTCAACAATGAACTACCTTCCATAATGAGAGGGCTACCAGCCATTGGAGTAACAAAATCTCATCAATGAACTACCTTCCATAATGACAAGTCTATCATCCATTGGGGAAACAAAATCTTAACCATGAACTGCATTCCCTAATGACAAAGATACCATCCATTAGAGTAACAAAATCTCAACAACAAAATACCTTCCATAATGATAAGGCTACCATCCATTGGAGTAATAAAATCTCAACAACAAACTATCATCCATATTTACAAAGCTACCATCAATTGGAGTAACAAAATCTCAAAAACAAAGTACCTTCCATAATGACAAGGCTACCATCCATTGGAGTAACAAAATCTCAACAATGAACTACCTTCCATAATGAAAAGGCTACCATCCATTGGAGTAACAAAATCTCAAAAACGAACTACCTTCCATAATGAAAAAGCTACCATCCATTGGAGTAATAATATCTCAACAACAAACTACAATCCATAATGACAAGGATACCATCCATTGGAGTAAAAAAATCTCAACAACGAACTACCTTCCATAATGACAAGGCTACCATCCATTTGAGTAATAAAATCTCAACAAAAAACTACCATCCATTATGACAAGGATACCATCCATTCGAGTAAAAAAATCTCAACAATGAACTAACTTCCACAATGACAAGTCTACCATCCATTGGAGTAATAAAATCTCAACAACGAACTACCTTCCATAATGACAAAGCTACCTTACATTGGAGTAAAAAAATCTCAACAACGTACTTCCTTCCATACTTACAAGGCTACCATCTAATGGAGTAACAAAATCTCAACAACGAACTACCTTTCATAATGACAAGGCTACTATCCATTGGAGTAACAAAATATCAAAAATGAACTACCTTCCATAATAACAAGGCTACCATCCATTGGAGTAAGAAAATCCCAATAACGAACTACCTTCCATAATGACAAGGCTCACATCCATTGGAGTAACAATATCTCAACAACAAACTACATTCCATAATGACAAGGCTACCATCCATTGGAGTAACAAAATCTCAACAACGAACTACCTTCTATAATGACAAGGCTACCATCCAATGGAGTAACAAAATCTCAACAATGAACTACCTTCCATAATGACAAGGCTACCATCCGTTGGAGTAACAAAATCTCAACAATGAACTACCTTCCATAATGACATGGCTACCAGCCATTGGAGTAACAAAATCTCATCAATGAACTACATTCCATAATGACAAGTCTATCATCCATTGGGGAAACAAAATCTCAACCATGAACTGCATTCCCTAATGACAAAGATACCATCCATTAGAGTAACAAAATTTTAACAACAAAATACCTACCATAATGATAAGGCTACAATCCATTGGAGTAATAAAATCTCAACAACAAACTATCATCCATATTTACAAAGCTACCATCAATTGGAGTAACAAAATCTCTACAACAAACTACCTTCCATAATGACAAGGCTACCATCCATTGGAGTAACAAAATCTCAACAACAAACTACCATCCGTATTGACAAGGCTACAATCCATTGGAGTAACAAAATCTCAAAAACAAACTACCTTCCATAATGACAAGTCAACCAACCATTGGAGTAACAAAATCTCAACAATGAACTACCTTCCATAATGAAAAGGCTACCATCCATTGGAGTAACAAAATCTCAAAAACGAACTACCTTCCATAATGAAAAAGCTACCATCCATTGGAGTAATAATATCTCAACAACAAACTACAATCCATAATGACAAGGATACCATCCATTGGAGTAAAAAAATCTCAACAACGAACTACCTTCCATAATGACAAGGCTACCATCCATTTGAGTAATAAAATCTCAACAACAAACTACCATCCATTATGACAAGGATACCATCCATAGGAGTAAAAAAATCTCAACAATGAACTACCTTCCACAATGACAAGTCTACCATCCATTGGAGTAATAAAATCTCAACAACGAACTACCTTCCATAATGACAAAGCTACCATACATTGGAGTAAAAAAATCTCAACAACGTACTTCCTTCCATACTTACAAGGCTACCATCTAATGGAGTAACAAAATCTCAACAACGAACTACCTTTCATAATGACAAGGCTACTATCCATTGGAGTAACAAAATATCAAAAATGAACTACCTTCCATAATAACAAGGCTACCATCCATTGGAGTAAGAAAATCCCAATAACGAACTACCTTCCATAATGACAAGGCTAACATCCATTGGAGTAACAAAATCTCAACAACAAACTACATTCCATAATGACAAGGCTACCATCCATTGGAGTAACAAAATCTCAACAACGAACTACCTTCTATAATGACAAGGCTACCATCCATTGGAGTAACAAAATCTCAACAATGAACTACCTTCCATAATGACAAGGCTACCATCTGTTGGAGTAACAAAATCTCAACAATGAACTACCTTCCATAATGACATGGCTACCAGCCATTGGAGTAACAAAATCTCATCAATGAACTACCTTCCATAATGACAAGTCTATCATCCATTGGGGAAACAAAATCTCAACCATGAACTGCATTCCCTAATGACAAAGATACCATCCATTAGAGTAACAAAATCTCAACAACAAAATACCTTCCATAATGATAAGGCTACCATCCATTGGAGTAATAAAATCTCAACAATAAACTATCATCCATATTTACAAAGCTACCATCAATTGGAGTAACAAAATCTCAACAACAAACTACCTTCCATAATGACGAGGCTACCATCCATTGGAGTAACAAAATCTCAACAACAAACTACCATCCATATTGACAAGGCTACAATCCATTGGAGTAACAAAATCTCAAAAACAAACTACCTTCCATAATGACAAGTCCACCATCCATTGGAGTAACAAAATCTCAACAATGAACTACCTTCCATAATGAAAAGGCTACCATCCATTGGAGTAACAAAATCTCAAAAACGAAATACCTTCCATAATGAAAAAGCTACCATCCATTGGAGTAATAATATCTCAACAACAAACTACAATCCATAATGACAAGGATACCATCCATTGGAGTAAAAAAATCTCAACAACGAACTACCTTCCATAATGACAAGGCTACCATCCATTTGAGTAATAAAATCTCAACAACAAACTACCATCCATTATAACAAGGATACCATCCATTGGAGTAAAAAAATCTCAACAATGAACTACCTTCCACAATGACAAGTCTACCATCCATTGGAGTAATAAAATCTCAACAACGAACTACCTTCCATAATGACAAAGCTACCATACATTGGAGTAAAAAAATCTCAACAAAGTACTTCCTTCCATACTTACAAGGCTACCATCTAATGGAGTAACAAAATCTCAACAACGAACTACCTTTCATAATGACAAGGCTACTATCCATTGGAGTAACAAAATATCAAAAATGAACTACCTTCCATAATAACAAGGCTACCATCCATTGGAGTAAGAAAATCCCAATAACGAACTACCTTCCATAATGACAAGGCTAACATCCATTGGAGTAACAAAATCTCAACAACAAACTACATTCCATAATGACAAGGCTACCATCCATTGGAGTAACAAAATCTCAACAACGAACTACCTTCTATAATGACAAGGCTACCATCCATTGGAGTAACAAAATCTCAACAATGAACTACCTTCCATAATGACAAGGCTACCAGCCATTGGAGTAACAAAATCTCAACAATGAACTACCTTCCATAATGACAAGGCTATCATACATTGGAGAAACAAAATCTCAACAATGAACTACCTTCCCAAATGACAAGGATACCATCCATTAGAGTAACCAAATCTCAACAACAAACTACCTTACATAATGATAAGGCTACCATCCATTGGAGTAATAAAATGTCCACAACAAACTACCTTCCATAATGACAAGGCTACCATCCATTGGAGTAACAAAATCTCAACAACAAACTACCATCCGTATTGACAAGGCTACAATCCATTGGAGTAACAAAATCTCAAAAACAAACTACCTTCCATAATGACAAGTCAACCAACCATTGGAGTAACAAAATCTCAACAATGAACTACCTTCCATAATGAAAAGGCTACCATCCATTGGAGTAACAAAATCTCAAAAACGAACTACCTTCCATAATGAAAAAGCTACCATCCATTGGAGTAATAATATCTCAACAACAAACTACAATCCATAATGACAAGGATACCATCCATTGGAGTAAAAAAATCTCAACAACGAACTACCTTCCATAATGACAAGGCTACCATCCATTTGAGTAATAAAATCTCAACAACAAACTACCATCCATTATGACAAGGATACCATCCATAGGAGTAAAAAAATCTCAACAATGAACTACCTTCCACAATGACAAGTCTACCATCCATTGGAGTAATAAAATCTCAACAACGAACTACCTTCCATAATGACAAAGCTACCATACATTGGAGTAAAAAAATCTCAACAACGTACTTCCTTCCATACTTACAAGGCTACCATCTAATGGAGTAACAAAATCTCAACAACGAACTACCTTTCATAATGACAAGGCTACTATCCATTGGAGTAACAAAATATCAAAAATGAACTACCTTCCATAATAACAAGGCTACCATCCATTGGAGTAAGAAAATCCCAATAACGAACTACCTTCCATAATGACAAGGCTAACATCCATTGGAGTAACAAAATCTCAACAACAAACTACATTCCATAATGACAAGGCTACCATCCATTGGAGTAACAAAATCTCAACAACGAACTACCTTCTATAATGACAAGGCTACCATCCATTGGAGTAACAAAATCTCAACAATGAACTACCTTCCATAATGACAAGGCTACCATCTGTTGGAGTAACAAAATCTCAACAATGAACTACCTTCCATAATGACATGGCTACCAGCCATTGGAGTAACAAAATCTCATCAATAAACTACCTTCCATAATGACAAGTCTATCATCCATTGGGGAAACAAAATCTCAACCATGAACTGCATTCCCTAATGACAAAGATACCATCCATTAGAGTAACAAAATCTCAACAACAAAATACCTTCCATAATGATAAGGCTACCATCCATTGGAGTAATAAAATCTCAACAATAAACTATCATCCATATTTACAAAGCTACCATCAATTGGAGTAACAAAATCTCAACAACAAACTACCTTCCATAATGACAAGGCTACCATCCATTGGAGTAACAAAATCTCAACAACAAACTACCATCCATATTGACAAGGCTACAATCCATTGGAGTAACAAAATATCAAAAACAAACTACCTTCCATAATGACAAGTCCACCATCCATTGGAGTAACAAAATCTCAACAATGAACTACCTTCCATAATGAAAAGGCTACCATCCATTGGAGTAACAAAATCTCAAAAACGAAATACCTTCCATAATGAAAAAGCTACCATCCATTGGAGTAATAATATCTCAACAACAAACTACAATCCATAATGACAAGGATACCATCCATTGGAGTAAAAAAATCTCAACAACGAACTACCTTCCATAATGACAAGGCTACCATCCATTTGAGTAATAAAATCTCAACAACAAACTACCATCCATTATAACAAGGATACCATCCATTGGAGTAAAAAAATCTCAACAATGAACTACCTTCCACAATGACAAGTCTACCATCCATTGGAGTAATAAAATCTCAACAACGAACTACCTTCCATAATGACAAAGCTACCATACATTGGAGTAAAAAAATCTCAACAAAGTACTTCCTTCCATACTTACAAGGCTACCATCTAATGGAGTAACAAAATCTCAACAACGAACTACCTTTCATAATGACAAGGCTACTATCCATTGGAGTAACAAAATATCAAAAATGAACTACCTTCCATAATAACAAGGCTACCATCCATTGGAGTAAGAAAATCCCAATAACGAACTACCTTCCATAATGAAAAGGCTAACATCCATTGGACTAACAAAATCTAAACAACAAACTACATTCCATAATGACAAGGCTACCATCCATTGGAGTAACAAAATCTCAACAACGAACTACCTTCTATAATGACAAGGCTACCATCCATTGGAGTAACAAAATCTCAACAATGAACTACCTTCCATAATGACAAGGCTACCAGCCATTGGAGTAACAAAATCTCAAAAAGGAACTACCTTCCATAATGACAAGGCTATCATACATTGGAGAAACAAAATCTCAACAATGAACTACCTTCCCAAATGACAAGGATACCATCCATTAGAGTAACCAAATCTCAACAACAAACTACCTTACATAATGATAAGGCTACCATCCATTGGAGTAATAAAATGTCAACAACAAACTACCATCCATAATGACAAGGCTACCATCAATTGGAGTAACAAAATCTCAACAACAAACTACCTTCCATAATGACAAGGCTACCATCCATTAGAGTAACAAAATATCAACAACAAACTACCTTCCATATTGACAAGGCTACAATCCATTGGAGTAACAAAATCTCAACAACGAACTACCTTCCATAATGACAAATCCACCATCCATTGCAGTAACAAAGTCTCAACAACGAACTACCTTCCATAATGACAAGGCTACCATCCATTGTAGTAAGAAAATCCCAATAACGAACTACCTTCCATAATGATAAGGTTACCATCATGGAGTAAAACAATCTCAACAACGAAATACCTTCCATAATGACAAGCCTACCATCCATTGGAGTAATAATATCTCAACAACAAACTACCATCCATAATGACAAGGATACCATCCATTGGAGTAAAAAAATCTCAAACACGAACTACCTTCCTTAATGACAAAGCTATAATCCATTGTAGTAACAAAATCTCAACAACGAACTACCTTCCATAATGACAAAGCTACCTTACATTGGAGTAAAAAATTCTCAACAACGAACTACCTTCCATAATGACAAGGCTACCATCCATTGGAGTAACAAAATAGAAAAAAATGAACTAACTTCCATAATAACAAGGCTACCATCCGTTGGAGTAACAAAATTCCAATAACGAACTTCCTTCCATAATGACAAGGCTAACATCCATTGGAGTAACAAAATCTCAACAACGAACTACCTTTCATAATGACAAGGCTACCATCCATTGGAGTAACAAAATATCAACAACGAACTACCTTCCATAATGACAAGGCTAACATCCATTGGAGTAACAAAATCTCAACAACAAACTACCTTCCATAATGACAAGGATACAATCCATTGGAGTAACAAAATCTCAACAATGAACTACCTTCCATAATGACAAGGCTACCATCCATTGGGGTAACAAAATATCAACAACGAACTAACTTCCATAATGACAAGACTACCATCCATTGGAGTAATAAAATCTCAACAATGAACTACCTTCCATAATGACAAGGCTACTAGCCATTGGAGTAACAAAATCTCATCAATGAACTACCTTCCATAATGACAAGGCTATCATACATTGGGGAATTAAAATCTCAACAATGAACTACATTCCCTAATGACAAGGATACCATCCATTAGAGTAACAATATCTCAACAACAAACTACCTTCCATAATGATAAGGCTACCATCCATTGAAGTAATAAAATCTCAACAACAAACTACCATGCATATCGACAAGGCTACCATAAATTGGAGTAACAAAATCTCAAAGACAAACTACCTTCCATAATGACAAGGCTACCATCCATTGGAGTAACAAAATCTCAACAAAAAACTACCTTCCATATTGACAAGGCTACAATCCATTGGAGTAACAAAATCTCAACAACGAACTACCTTCCATAATGACAAGTCCACCATCCATTGGAGTAACAAAATCTCAACAACGAACTACCTTCCATAATGACAAGGCTACCATCCATTGGAGTAACAAAATCTCAACAACGAACTACCTTCCATAGTGATAAGGCTACCATCGATTAGAGTAAAAAAATCTCAACAACGAACTAACTTCCATAATGACAAGGCTACCATCCATTGGAGTAATAATATCTCAACAACAAACTACGATCCATAATGATAAGGATACCATCCATTGAAGTAAAAAAATCTCAACAAAGAATTACCTTCCATAATGACAAGGCTACGATCCATTTGAGTAATAAAATCTTAACAACAAACTACCATCCATTATGACAAGGATACCATCCATTGGAGTAAAAAACTCTCAACAATGAACTACCTTCCATAATGACAAGTCTACCATCCATTGGAGTAACAAAATCTCAACAACGAACTACATTCCATAATGACAAAGCTACCATACATTGGAGTAAAAAAATCTCAACAACGTACTTCCTTTCATACTGAGAAGGCTACCATCTAATGGAGTAACAAAATCTCAACAACGAACTACCTTTCATAATGACAAGGCTACCATCCATTGGAGTAACAAAATATAAAAAATGAACTACCTTCCATAATAACAAGGCTACTATCCATTGGAGTAAGAAAATCCCAATAACGAACTACCTTCCATAATGACAAGGCTAACATCCAATGGAGTAATAAAATCTCAACAACAAACTACCTTCCATAATTACAAGGCTACCATCCATTCGAGTAACAAAATCTCAACAACGAACTACCTTCTATAATGACAAGGCTACCATCCATTGGAGTAACAAAATCTCAACAATGAACTACCGTCCATAATGACAAGGCTATCATCCATAGGAGAAACAAAATCTCAACAATGATCTACCTTCCCTAATGACAAGGATACCATCCATTAGAGTAACAAAATCTCAACAACAAACTACCTTACATAATGATAAGTCTACCATCCATTGGAGTAATAAAATCTCAACAATAAACTACCATCAATAATTACAAGGCTACCATTAATTCGTGTAACAAAATCTCAACAACAATCTACCTTCCATAATGACAAGGCTACCATCCATTGGAGTAACAAAATCTCAACAACAAACTACCTTCCATATTGACAATGCTACAATCCATTGGAGTAACAAAATCTCAACAACGAACTACCTTCCATAATGACAAGGCTACCATCCATTAGAGTAACAAAATCTCAACAACGAACTACCATCCATAATGATAAGGCTACCATCTTGGAGTAAAACAATCTCAACAACGAACTACCTTCCATAAGGACAAGGCTACCATCCATTGGAGTAATATTATCTCAACAACAAACTACCATCCATAATCACAAGGATACCATCCATTGTAATAAAAAAATCTCAACAACGAACTACCTTCCATAATGACAAGGCTATAATCCATTGTAGTAATAAAATCTCAACAACGAACTACCTTCCATAATGACAAGTCTACCAACCATTGGAATAACAAAATCTCAACAATGAACTAGCTTCCATAATGACAAAGCTACCATACATTGGAGTAAAAAAATCTCAACAACGAACTACCTTTCATCATGACAAGGCTACCATCTATTGGAGTAACAAAATATAAAAAATGAACTACCTTCCATAATAACAAGGCTACCATCCATTGGAGTAACAAAATCCCAATAACGAACTACCTTCCATAATGATAAGGCTAACATCCATTGGAATAACAAAATCTCAACTGCGAACTACCTTCCATAATGACAAGGCTACTATCCATTGGAGTAACAAAATATCAACAACGAACTACCTTCCATAATGACAAGGCTAACATCCATTGGAGTAACAAAATCTCAACAACAAACTACCTTCCATAATGACAAGTCCACCATCCATTGGAGTAACAAAATCTCAACAACGAACTACCTTCCATAATGACAAGGCTACAATTAATTGGAGTAACAAAACTTCAACAACGAACTACCTTCCATAATGACAAGGCTACCATCCATTGGAGTAACAAAATCTCATCAATGAACTACCTTCCATAATGACAAGTCTATCATCCATTGGGGAAACAAAATCTCAACAGTGAACTGCATTCCCTAATGACAAGGATACCATCCATTAAAGTAACAAAATCTCAACAACAAAATACCTTCCATAATGATAAGGCTACCATCCATTGGAGTAACAAAATCTCAACAACAAACTACCTTCCATAATGACAAGTCCACCATCCATTGGAGTAACAAAATCTCAACAATGAACTACCTTCCATAATGAAAAGGCTACCATCCAATGGAGTAACAAAATCTCAAAAATGAACTACCTTCCATAATGAAAAAGCTACCATCCATTGGAGTAATAATATCTCAACAACAACTTACAATCCATAATGACGAGGATACCATCCATTGGAGTAAAAAAATCTCAACAACGAACTACCTTCCATAATGACTAGGCTACCATCCATTTGAGTAATAAAATCTCAACAACAAACCACCATCCATTATGACAAGGATACCATCCATTGGAGTAAAAAAATCTCAACAATGAACTACCTTCCACAATGACAAGTCTACCATCCATTGGAGTAATAAAATCTCAACAACGAACTACCTTCCATAATGACAAAGCTACCATACATTGGAGTAACAAAATATCAAAAATGAACTACCTTCCATAATAACAAGGCTACCATCCATTGGAGTAAGAAAATCCCAATAACGAACTACCTTCCATAATGACAAGGCTAACATCCATTGGAGTAACAAAATCTCAACAACAAACTACATTCCATAATGACAAGGCTACCATCCATTGGAGTAACAAAATCTCAACAACGAACTACCTTCTATAATGACAAGGCTACCATCCATTGGAGTAACAAAATCTCAACAATGAACTACGTTCCATAATGACAAGGCTACCATCCATTGGAGTAACAAAATCTCAACAATGAACTACCTTCCATAATGACATTGCTACCAGCCATTGGAGTAACAAAATCTCATCAATGAACTACCTTCCATAATGACAAGTCTATCATCCATTGGGGAAACAAAATCTCAACCATGAACTGCATTCCCTAATGACAAAGATACCATCCATTAGAGTAACAAAATCTCAACAACAAAATACCTTCCATAATGATAAGCCTACCATCCATTGGAGTAATAAAATCTCAACAACAAACTATCATCCATATTTACAAAGCTACCATCAATTGGAGTAACAAAATCTCAACAACAAACTACCTTCCATAATGACAAGGCTACCATCCATTGGAGTAACAAAATCTCAACAACAAACTACCATCCATATTGACAAGGCTACAATCCATTGGAGTAACAAAATCTCAAAAACAAACTACCTTCCATAATGACAAGTCCACCATCCATTGGAGTAACAAAATCTCAACAATGAACTACCTTCCATAATGAAAAGGCTACCATCCATTGGAGTAATAATATCTCAACAACAACTTACAATCCATAATGACAAGGATACCATCCATTGGAGTAAAAAAATCTCAACAACGAACTACCTTCCATAATGACAAGGCTACCATCCATTTGAGTAATAAAATCTCAACAACAAACTACCATCCATTATGACAAGGATACCATCCATTGGAGTAAAAAAATCTCAACAATGAACTACCTTCCACAATGACAAGTCTACCATCCATTAGAGTAATAAAATCTCAACAACGAACTACCTTCCATAATGACAAAGCTACCATACATTGGAGTAAAAAAATCTCAACAACGTACTTCCTTTCATACTTACAAGGCTACCATCTAATGGAGTAACAAAATCTCAACAACGAACTACCTTTCATAATGACAATGCTACCATCCATTGGAGTAACAAAATATCAAAAATGAACTACCTTCCATAATAACAAGGCTACCATCCATTGGAGTAAGAAAATCATAATAACGAACTACCTTCCATAATGACAAGGCTAACATCCATTGGAGTAACAAAATCTCAACAACAAACTACATTCCATAATGACAAGGCTACCATCCATTGGAGTAACAAAATCTCAACAACGAACTACCTTCTATAATGACAAGGCTACCATCCATTGGAGTAACAAAATCTCAACAATGAACTACGTTCCATAATGACAAGGCTACCATCCATTGGAGTAACAAAATCTCAACAATGAACTACCTTCCATAATGACATGGCTACCAGCCATTGGAGTAACAAAATCTCATCAATGAACTACCTTCCATAATGACAAGTCTATCATCCATTGGGGAAACAAAATCTCAACCATGAACTGCATTCCCTAATGACAAAGATACCATCCATTAGAGTAACAAAATCTCAACAACAAAATACCTTCCATAATGATAAGCCTACCATCCATTGGAGTAATAAAATCTCAACAACAAACTATCATCCATATTTACAAAGCTACCATCAATTGGAGTAACAAAATCTCAACAACAAACTACCTTCCATAATGACAAGGCTACTATCCATTGGTGTAACAAAATCTCAACAACAAACTACCATCCATATTGACAAGGCTACAATCCATTGGAGTAACAAAATCTCAAAAACAAACTACCTTCCATAATGACAAGTCCACCATCCATTGGAGTAACAAAATCTCAACAATGAACTACCTTCCATAATGAAAAGGCTACCATCCATTGGAGTAACAAAATCTCAAAAACGAACTACCTTCCATAATGAAAAAGCTACCATCCATTGGAGTAATGATATCTCAACAACAAACTACAATCCATAATGACAAGGATACCATCCATTGGAGTAAAAAAATCTCAACAACTAACTACCTTCCATAATGACAAGGCTACCATCCATTTGAGTAATAAAATCTCAACAACAAACTACCATCCATTATGACACGGATACCATCCATTGGAGTAAAAAAATCTCAACAATGAACTACCTTCAACAATGACAAGTCTACCATCCATTGGAGTAATAAAATCTCAACAACGAACTACCTTCCTTAATGACAAAGCTACCATACATTGGAGTAAAAAAATCTCAACAACGTACTTCCTTCCATACTTACAAGGCTACCATCTAATGGAGTAACAAAATCTCAACAACGAACTACCTTCCATAATGACAAGGCTACCATCCATTGGAGTAACAAAATCTCAACAACGAACTACCTTCTATAATGACAAGGCTACCATCCATTGGAGTAACAAAATCTCAACAATGAACTACGTTCCATAATGACAAGGCTACCATCCATTGGAGTAACAAAATCTCAACAATGAACTACCTTCCATAATGACATGGCTACCAGCCATTGGAGTAACAAAATCTCATCAATGAACTACCTTCCATAATGACAAGTCTATCATCCATTGGGGAAACAAAATCTCAACCATGAACTGCATTCCCTAATGACAAAGATACCATCCATTAGAGTAACAAAATCTCAACAACAAAATACCTTCCATAATGATAAGCCTACCATCCATTGGAGTAATAAAATCTCAACAACAAACTATCATCCATATTTACAAAGCTACCATCAATTGGAGTAACAAAATCTCAACAACAAACTACCTTCCATAATGACAAGGCTACCATCCATTGGAGTAACAAAATCTCAACAACAAACTACCATCCATATTGACAAGGCTACAATCCATTGGAGTAACAAAATCTCAAAAACAAACTACCTTCCATAATGACAAGTCCACCATCCATTGGAGTAACAAAATCTCAATAATGAACTACCTTCCATAATGAAAAGGCTACCATCCATTGGAGTAACAAAATCTCAAAAACGAACTACCTTCCATAATGAAAAAGCTACCATCCATTGGAGTAATAATATCTCAACAACAAACTACAATCCATAATGACAAGGATACCATCCATTGCAGTAAAAAAATCTCAACAACTAACTACCTTCCATAATGACAAGGCTACCATCCATTTGAGTAATAAAATCTCAACAACAAACTACCATCCATTATGACACGGATACCATCCATTGGAGTAAAAAAATCTCAACAATGAACTACCTTCAACAATGACAAGTCTACCATCCATTGGAGTAATAAAATCTCAACAACGAACTACCTTCCATAATGACAAAGCTACCATACATTGGAGTAAAAAAATCTCAACAACGTACTTCCTTCCATACTTACAAGGCTACCATCTAATGGAGTAACAAAATCTCAATAACGAACTACCTTCCATAATGACAAGGCTACCATCCATTGGAGTAACAAAATCTCAACAACAAACTACCATCCATATTGACAAGGCTACAATCCATTGGAGTAACAAAATCTCAAAAACAAACTACCTTCCATAATGACAAGTCCACCATCCATTGGAGTAACAAAATCTCAACAATGAACTACCTTCCATAATGAAAAGGCTACCATCCATTGGAGTAATAATATCTCAACAACAACTTACAATCCATAATGACAAGGATACCATCCATTGGAGTAAAAAAATCTCAACAACGAACTACCTTCCATAATGACAAGGCTACCATCCATTTGAGTAACAAAATCTCAACAACAAACTACCATCCATTATGACAAGGATACCATCCATTGGAGTAAAAAAATCTCAACAATGAACTACCTTCCACAATGACAAGTCTACCATCCATTGGAGTAATAAAATTTCAACAACGAACTACCTTCCATAATGACAAAGCTACCATACATTGGAGTAAAAAAATCTCAACAACGTACTTCCTTTCATACTTACAAGGCTACCATCTAATGGAGTAACAAAATCTCAACAACGAACTACCTTTCATAATTACAACGCTACCATCCATTGGAGTAACAAAATATCAAAAATGAACTACCTTCCATAATAACAAGGCTACCATCCATTGGAGTAAGAAAATCCCAATAACGAACTACCTTCCATAATGACAAGGCTAACATCCATTGGAGTAACAAAATCTCAACAACAAACTACATTCCATAATGACAAGGCTACCATCCATTGGAGTAACAAAATCTCAACAACGAACTACCTTCTATAATGACAAGGCTACCATCCATTGGAGTAACAAAATCTCAACAATGAACTACGTTCCATAATGACAAGGCTACCATCCATTGGAGTAACAAAATCTCAACAATGAACTACCTTCCATAATGACATGGCTACCAGCCATTGGAGTAACAAAATCTCATCAATGAACTACCTTCCATAATGACAAGTCTATCATCCATTGGGGAAACAAAATCTCAACCATGAACTGCATTCCCTAATGACAAAGATACCATCCATTAGAGTAACAAAATCTCAACAACAAAATACCTTCTATAATGATAAGCCTACCATCCATTGGAGTAATAAAATCTCAACAACAAACTATCATCCATATTTACAAAGCTACCATCCATTGGAGTAACAAATTCTCAACAACGAACTACCTTCTATAATGACAAGGCTACCATCCATTGGAGTAACAAAATCTCAACAATGAACTACGTTCCATAATGACAAGGCTACCATCCATTGGAGTAACAAAATCTCAACAATGAACTACCTTCCATAATGACATGGCTACCAGCCATTGGAGTAACAAAATCTCATCAATGAACTACCTTCCATAATGACAAGTCTATCATCCATTGGGGAAACAAAATCTCAACCATGAACTGCATTCCCTAATGACAAAGATACCATCCATTAGAGTAACAAAATCTCAACAACAAAATACCTTCCATAATGATAAGCCTACCATCCATTGGAGTAATAAAATCTCAACAACAAACTATCATCCATATTTACAAAGCTACCATCAATTGGAGTAACAAAATCTCAACAACAAACTACCTTCCATAATGACAAGTCCACCATCCATTGGAGTAACAAAATCTCAACAATGAACTACCTTCCATAATGAAAAGGCTACCATCCATTGGAGTAACAAAATCTCAAAAACGAACTACCTTCCATAATGAAAAAGCTACCATCCATTGGAGTAATGATATCTCAACAACAAACTACAATCCATAATGACAAGGATACCATCCATTGGAGTAAAAAAATCTCAACAACTAACTACCTTCCATAATGACAAGGCTACCATCCATTTGAGTAATAAAATCTCAACAACAAACTACCATCCATTATGACACGGATACCATCCATTGGAGTAAAAAAATCTCAACAATGAACTACCTTCAACAATGACAAGTCTACCATCCATTGGAGTAATAAAATCTCAACAACGAACTACCTTCCTTAATGACAAAGCTACCATACATTGGAGTAAAAAAATCTCAACAACGTACTTCCTTCCATACTTACAAGGCTACCATCTAATGGAGTAACAAAATCTCAACAACGAACTACCTTCCATAATGACAAGGCTACCATCCATTGGAGTAACAAAATCTCAACAACGAACTACCTTCTATAATGACAAGGCTACCATCCATTGGAGTAACAAAATCTCAACAATGAACTACGTTCCATAATGACAAGGCTACCATCCATTGGAGTAACAAAATCTCAACAATGAACTACCTTCCATAATGACATGGCTACCAGCCATTGGAGTAACAAAATCTCATCAATGAACTACCTTCCATAATGACAAGTCTATCATCCATTGGGGAAACAAAATCTCAACCATGAACTGCATTCCCTAATGACAAAGATACCATCCATTAGAGTAACAAAATCTCAACAACAAAATACCTTCCATAATGATAAGCCTACCATCCATTGGAGTAATAAAATCTCAACAACAAACTATCATCCATATTTACAAAGCTACCATCAATTGGAGTAACAAAATCTCAACAACAAACTACCTTCCATAATGACAAGGCTACCATCCATTGGAGTAACAAAATCTCAACAACAAACTACCATCCATATTGACAAGGCTACAATCCATTGGAGTAACAAAATCTCAAAAACAAACTACCTTCCATAATGACAAGTCCACCATCCATTGGAGTAACAAAATCTCAATAATGAACTACCTTCCATAATGAAAAGGCTACCATCCATTGGAGTAACAAAATCTCAAAAACGAACTACCTTCCATAATGAAAAAGCTACCATCCATTGGAGTAATAATATCTCAACAACAAACTACAATCCATAATGACAAGGATACCATCCATTGCAGTAAAAAAATCTCAACAACTAACTACCTTCCATAATGACAAGGCTACCATCCATTTGAGTAATAAAATCTCAACAACAAACTACCATCCATTATGACACGGATACCATCCATTGGAGTAAAAAAATCTCAACAATGAACTACCTTCAACAATGACAAGTCTACCATCCATTGGAGTAATAAAATCTCAACAACGAACTACCTTCCATAATGACAAAGCTACCATACATTGGAGTAAAAAAATCTCAACAACGTACTTCCTTCCATACTTACAAGGCTACCATCTAATGGAGTAACAAAATCTCAATAACGAACTACCTTCCATAATGACAAGGCTACCATCCATTGGAGTAACAAAATCTCAACAACAAACTACCATCCATATTGACAAGGCTACAATCCATTGGAGTAACAAAATCTCAAAAACAAACTACCTTCCATAATGACAAGTCCACCATCCATTGGAGTAACAAAATCTCAACAATGAACTACCTTCCATAATGAAAAGGCTACCATCCATTGGAGTAATAATATCTCAACAACAACTTACAATCCATAATGACAAGGATACCATCCATTGGAGTAAAAAAATCTCAACAACGAACTACCTTCCATAATGACAAGGCTACCATCCATTTGAGTAACAAAATCTCAACAACAAACTACCATCCATTATGACAAGGATACCATCCATTGGAGTAAAAAAATCTCAACAATGAACTACCTTCCACAATGACAAGTCTACCATCCATTGGAGTAATAAAATTTCAACAACGAACTACCTTCCATAATGACAAAGCTACCATACATTGGAGTAAAAAAATCTCAACAACGTACTTCCTTTCATACTTACAAGGCTACCATCTAATGGAGTAACAAAATCTCAACAACGAACTACCTTTCATAATTACAACGCTACCATCCATTGGAGTAACAAAATATCAAAAATGAACTACCTTCCATAATAACAAGGCTACCATCCATTGGAGTAAGAAAATCCCAATAACGAACTACCTTCCATAATGACAAGGCTAACATCCATTGGAGTAACAAAATCTCAACAACAAACTACATTCCATAATGACAAGGCTACCATCCATTGGAGTAACAAAATCTCAACAACGAACTACCTTCTATAATGACAAGGCTACCATCCATTGGAGTAACAAAATCTCAACAATGAACTACGTTCCATAATGACAAGGCTACCATCCATTGGAGTAACAAAATCTCAACAATGAACTACCTTCCATAATGACATGGCTACCAGCCATTGGAGTAACAAAATCTCATCAATGAACTACCTTCCATAATGACAAGTCTATCATCCATTGGGGAAACAAAATCTCAACCATGAACTGCATTCCCTAATGACAAAGATACCATCCATTAGAGTAACAAAATCTCAACAACAAAATACCTTCTATAATGATAAGCCTACCATCCATTGGAGTAATAAAATCTCAACAACAAACTATCATCCATATTTACAAAGCTACCATCCATTGGAGTAACAAAATCTCAACAACGAACTACCTTCTATAATGACAAGGCTACCATCCATTGGAGTAACAAAATCTCAACAATGAACTACGTTCCATAATGACAAGGCTACCATCCATTGGAGTAACAAAATCTCAACAATGAACTACCTTCCATAATGACATGGCTACCAGCCATTGGAGTAACAAAATCTCATCAATGAACTACCTTCCATAATGACAAGTCTATCATCCATTGGGGAAACAAAATCTCAACCATGAACTGCATTCCCTAATGACAAAGATACCATCCATTAGAGTAACAAAATCTCAACAACAAAATACCTTCCATAATGATAAGCCTACCATCCATTGGAGTAATAAAATCTCAACAACAAACTATCATCCATATTTACAAAGCTACCATCAATTGGAGTAACAAAATCTCAACAACAAACTACCTTCCATAATGACAAGGCTACCATCCATTGGAGTAACAAAATCTCAACAACAAACTACCATCCATATTGACAAGGCTACAATCCATTGGAGTAACAAAATCTCAAAAACAAACTACCTTCCATAATGACAAGTCCACCATCCATTGGAGTAACAAAATCTCAACAATGAACTACCTTCCATAATGAAAAGGCTACCATCCATTGGAGTAACAAAATCTCAAAAACGAACTACCTTCCATAATGAAAAAGCTACCATCCATTGGAGTAATAATATCTCAACAACAAACTACAATCCATAATGACAAGGATACCATCCATTGGAGTAAAAAAATCTCAACAACTAACTACCTTCCATAATGACAAGGCTACCATCCATTTGAGTAATAAAATCTCAACAACAAACTACCATCCATTATGACACGGATACCATCCATTGGAGTAAAAAAATCTCAACAATGAACTACCTTCAACAATGACAAGTCTACCATCCATTGGAGTAATAAAATCTCAACAACGAACTACCTTCCATAATGACAAAGCTACCATACATTGGAGTAAAAAAATCTCAACAACGTACTTCCTTCCATACTTACAAGGCTACCATCTAATGGAGTAACAAAATCTCAATAACGAACTACCTTCCATAATGACAAGGCTACCATCCATTGGAGTAACAAAATCTCAACAACAAACTACCATCCATATTGACAAGGCTACAATCCATTGGAGTAACAAAATCTCAAAAACAAACTACCTTCCATAATGACAAGTCCACCATCCATTGGAGTAACAAAATCTCAACAATGAACTACCTTCCATAATGAAAAGGCTACCATCCATTGGAGTAATAATATCTCAACAACAACTTACAATCCATAATGACAAGGATACCATCCATTGGAGTAAAAAAATCTCAACAACGAACTACCTTCCATAATGACAAGGCTACCATCCATTTGAGTAACAAAATCTCAACAACAAACTACCATCCATTATGACAAGGATACCATCCATTGGAGTAAAAAAATCTCAACAATGAACTACCTTCCACAATGACAAGTCTACCATCCATTGGAGTAATAAAATTTCAACAACGAACTACCTTCCATAATGACAAAGCTACCATACATTGGAGTAAAAAAATCTCAACAACGTACTTCCTTTCATACTTACAAGGCTACCATCTAATGGAGTAACAAAATCTCAACAACGAACTACCTTTCATAATTACAACGCTACCATCCATTGGAGTAACAAAATATCAAAAATGAACTACCTTCCATAATAACAAGGCTACCATCCATTGGAGTAAGAAAATCCCAATAACGAACTACCTTCCATAATGACAAGGCTAACATCCATTGGAGTAAAAAAATCTCAACAACTAACTACCTTCCATAATGACAAGGCTACCATCCATTTGAGTAATAAAATCTCAACAACAAACTACCATCCATTATGACACGGATACCATCCATTGGAGTAAAAAAATCTCAACAATGAACTACCTTCAACAATGACAAGTCTACCATCCATTGGAGTAATAAAATCTCAACAACGAACTACCTTCCATAATGACAAAGCTACCATACATTGGAGTAAAAAAATCTCAACAACGTACTTCCTTCCATACTTACAAGGCTACCATCTAATGGAGTAACAAAATCTCAATAACGAACTACCTTCCATAATGACAAGGCTACCATCCATTGGAGTAACAAAATCTCAACAACAAACTACCATCCATATTGACAAGGCTACAATCCATTGGAGTAACAAAATCTCAAAAACAAACTACCTTCCATAATGACAAGTCCACCATCCATTGGAGTAACAAAATCTCAACAATGAACTACCTTCCATAATGAAAAGGCTACCATCCATTGGAGTAATAATATCTCAACAACAACTTACAATCCATAATGACAAGGATACCATCCATTGGAGTAAAAAAATCTCAACAACGAACTACCTTCCATAATGACAAGGCTACCATCCATTTGAGTAACAAAATCTCAACAACAAACTACCATCCATTATGACAAGGATACCATCCATTTGAGTAAAAAAATCTCAACAATGAACTACCTTCCACAATGACAAGTCTACCATCCATTGGAGTAATAAAATTTCAACAACGAACTACCTTCCATAATGACAAAGCTACCATACATTGGAGTAAAAAAATCTCAACAACGTACTTCCTTTCATACTTACAAGGCTACCATCTAATGGAGTAACAAAATCTCAACAACGAACTACCTTTCATAATTACAACGCTACCATCCATTGGAGTAACAAAATATCAAAAATGAACTACCTTCCATAATAACAAGGCTACCATCCATTGGAGTAAGAAAATCCCAATAACGAACTACCTTCCATAATGACAAGGCTAACATCCATTGGAGTAACAAAATCTCAACAACAAACTACATTCCATAATGACAAGGCTACCATCCATTGGAGTAACAAAATCTCAACAACGAACTACCTTCTATAATGACAAGGCTACCATCCATTGGAGTAACAAAATCTCAACAATGAACTACGTTCCATAATGACAAGGCTACCATCCATTGGAGTAACAAAATCTCAACAATGAACTACCTTCCATAATGACATGGCTACCAGCCATTGGAGTAACAAAATCTCATCAATGAACTACCTTCCATAATGACAAGTCTATCATCCATTGGGGAAACAAAATCTCAACCATGAACTGCATTCCCTAATGACAAAGATACCATCCATTAGAGTAACAAAATCTCAACAACAAAATACCTTCTATAATGATAAGCCTACCATCCATTGGAGTAATAAAATCTCAACAACAAACTATCATCCATATTTACAAAGCTACCATCAATTGGAGTAACAAAATCTCAACAACAAACTACCTTCCATAATGACAAGGCTACCATCCATTGGAGTAACAAAATCTCAACAACAAACTACCATCCATATTGACAAGGCTACAATCCATTGGAGTAACAAAATCTCAAAAACAAACTACCTTCCATAATGACAAGTCCACCATCCATTGGAGTAACAAAATCTCAACAATGAACTACCTTCCATAATGAAAAGGCTACCATCCATTGGAGTAACAAAATCTCAAAAACGAACTACCTTCCATAATGAAAAAGCTACCATCCGTTGGAGTAATAATATCTCAACAACAAACTACAATCCATAATGACAAGGATACCATCCATTGGAGTAAAAAAATCTCAACAACTAACTACCTTCCATAATGACAAGGCTACCATCCATTTGAGTAATAAAATCTCAACAACAAACTACCATCCATTATGACACGGATACCATCCATTGGAGTAAAAAAATCTCAACAATGAACTACCTTCAACAATGACAAGTCTACCATCCATTGGAGTAATAAAATCTCAACAACGAACTACCTTCCATAATGACAAAGCTACCATACATTGGAGTAAAAAAATCTCAACAACGTACTTCCTTCCATTCTTACAAGGCTACCATCTAATGGAGTAACAAAATCTCAACAACGAACTACCTTTCATAATGACAAGGCTACTATCCATTGGAGTAACAAAATATCAAAAATGAACTACCTTCCATAATAACAAGGCTACCATCCATTGGAGTAAGAAAATCCCAATAACGAACTACCTTCCATAATGAAAAGGCTAACATCCATTGGACTAACAAAATCTAAATAACAAACTACATTCCATAATGACAAGGCTACCATCCATTGGAGTAACAAAATCTCAACAACGAACTACCTTCTATAATGACAAGGCTACCATCCATTGGAGTAACAAAATCTCAACAATGAACTACCTTCCATAATGACAAAGCTACCAGCCATTGGAGTAACAAAATCTCAAAAATGAACTACCTTCCATAATGACAAGGCTATCATACATTGCAGAAACAAAATCTCAACAATGAAATACCTTCCCAAATGACAAGGATACCATCCATTAGAGTAACCAAATCTCAACAACAAACTACCTTATATAATGATAAGGCTACCATCCATTGGAGTAATAAAATGTCAACAACAAACTACCATCCATAATGACAAGGCTACCATCAATTGGAGTAACAAAATCTCAACAACAAACTACCTTCCAAAATGACAAGGCTACCATCCATTAGAGTAACAAAATATCAACAACAAACTACCTTCCATACTGACAAGGCTACAATCCATTGGAGTAACAAAATCTCAACAAAGAACTACCTTCTATAATGACAAATCCGCCATCCATTGCAGTAACAAAGTCTCAACAACGAACTACCTTCCATAATGACAAGGCTACCATCCATTGTAGTAATAAAATATCAACAAAGAACTACCATCCATAATGATAAGGTTACCATCATGGAGTAAAACAATCTCCACAACGAAATACCTTCCATAATGACAAGCCTACCATCCATTGGAGTAATAATATCTCAACAACAAACTACCATCCATAATGACAAGGATACCATCCATTAGAGTAAAAAAATCTCAACAATGAACTACCTTCCATAATGACAAAGCTATAATCCATTGTAGTAACAAAATCTCAACAACGAACTACCTTCCATAATGACAAGTCTACCATCCATTGGAGAAAAAAAATCTCAACAACGAACTACCTTCCATAATGACAAAGCTACCTTACATTGGAGTAAAAAATTCTCAACAACGAACTACCTTTCATCATGACAAGGCTACCATCCATTGGAGTAACAAAATAGAAAAAATGAACTAACTTCCATAATAACAAGGATACCATCCGTTGGAGTAACAAAATCCCAATAATGAACTACCTTCCATAATGACAAGGCTAACATCCATTGGAGTAACAAAATCTCAACAACGAACTACCTTTCATAATGACAAGGCTACCATCCATTGGAGTAACAAAATATCAACAACGAACTACCTTCCATAATGACAAGGCTAACATCCATTGGAGTAACAAAATCTCAACAACAAACTACCTTCCATAATGACAAGGCTACAATCCATTGGAGTAACAAAATCTCAACAATGAACTACCTTCCATAATGACAAGGCTACCATCCATTGGGGTAACAAAATATCAACAATGAAATACCTTCCATAATGACAAGACTACCATCCATTGGAGTAATAAAATCTCAACAATAAACTACCTTCCATAATGACAAGGCTACCAGCCATTGGAATAACAAAATCTCATCAATGAACTACCTTCCATAATGACAAGGCTATCATACATTGGGGAATTAAAATCTCAACAATGAACTACATTCCCTAATGACAAGGATACCATCCATTAGAGTAACAATATCTCAACAACAAACTACCTTCCATAATGACAAGGCTACCATCCATTGGAGTAACAAAATCTCAACAAAAAACTACCTTCCATATTGACAAGGCTACAATCCATTGGAGTAACAAAATCTCAACAACGAACTACCTTCCATAATGACAAGTCCACCATCCATTGGAGTAACAAAATCTCAACAACGAACTACCTTCCATAATGACAAGGCTACCATCCATTGGAGTAACAAAATCTCAACAACGAACTACCTTCCATAGTGATAAGGCTACCATCGATTAGAGTAAAAAAATCTCAACAACGAACTAACTTCCATAATGACAAGGCTACCATCCATTAGAGTAATAATATCTCAACAACAAACTACGATCCACAATGACAAGGATACCATCCATTGAAGTAAAAAAATCTCAACAAAGAATTACCTTCCATAATGACAAGGCTACGATCCATTTGAGTATTAAAATCTTACCAACACACTACCATCCATTATGACAAGGATACCAACCATTGGAGTAAAAAAATCTTAACAATGAACTACCTTCCATAATGACAAGTCTACCATCCATTGGAGTAACAAAATCTCAACAACGAACTACATTCCATAATGACAAAGCTACCATACATTGGAGTAAAAAAATCACAACAACGTACTTCCTTTCATACTGACAAGGCTACCATCTAATGGAGTAACAAAATCTCAACAACGAACTATCTTTCATAATGACAAGGCTACCATCCATTGGAGTAACAAAATATAAAAAATGAACTTTCTTCCATAATTACAAGGCTACTATCCATTGGAGTAAGAAAATCCCAATAACGAACTACCTTCCATAATGACAAGGCTAACATCCAATGGAGTAATAAAATCTCAACAACAAACTACCTTCCATAATGACAAGGCTACCATCCATTGGAGTAACAAAATCTCAACAACGAACTACCTTCTATAATGACAAGGCTACCATCCATTGGAGTAAAAAAATCTCAACAATGAACTACCTTCCATAATGACAAGGCTATCATCCATTGGAGAAACAAAATCTCAACAATGATCTACCTTCCCTAATGACAAGGATACCATCCATTAGAGTAACAAAATCTCAACAACAAACTACCTTACATAATGATAAGTCTACCATCCATTGGAGTAATAAAATCTCAACAACAAACTACCATCCATAATGACAGGGCTACCATCAATTGGAGTAACAAAATCTCAACAACAAACTACCTTCCATAATGACAAGGCTACCATCCATTGGAGTAACAAAATCTCAAGAACGAACTACCTTCCATAATGACAAGGCTACTATCCATTGGAGTAACAAAATCTCAAAGACGAACTACCTTCCATAATGACAAGGCTAACATCCATTGGAGTAACAAAATCTCAACAACGAACTACCTTTCATCATGACAAGGCTACCATCCATTGGAGTAACAAAATATCAACAATGAACTACCTTCCATAATGACAAGGCTAACATCCATTGGAGTAACAAAATCTCAACAACAAACTACCTTCCATAATAACAAGGCTACAATCCATTGGAGTAACAAAATCTCAACAACGAACTACCTTCCATAATGACAAGGCTACCATCCATTGGAGTAACAAAATCTCAACAATGAAATACCTTCCATAATGACAAGACTACCATCCATTGGAGTAATAAAATTCCAACAATGAACTACCTTCCATAAAGACAAGGCTACCAGCCATTGGAGTTACAAAATCTCAACAACAAACTACCTTCCATAATGATAAGGCTACCATCAATTGGAGTAACAAAATCTCAAAGACAAACTACCTTCCATAATGACAAGGCTACCATCCATTGGAGTAACAAAATCTCAACAAAAAACCACCTTCCATATTGACAAGGCTACAATCCATTGGAGTAACAAAATCTCAACAACGAACTACCTTCCATAATGACAAGTCCACCATCCATTGGAGTAACAAAATCTAAACAACAAACTACTTTCCATAATGACAAGGCTACCATCCATTGGAGTAACAAAATCTCAACAACGAACTACCTTCCATAGTGATAAGGCTACCATCGATTAGAGTAAAAAAATCTCAACAACGAACTAACTTCCATAATGACAAGGCTACCGTCCATTGGAGTAATAATATCTCAACAACAAAGTACCATCCACAATGATAAGGATACCATCCATTGAAGTAAAAAAATCTCAACAACGAACTACCTTCCATAATGACAAGGCTACCATCCATTTGAGTAATAAAATCTCAACAACAAACTACCATCCATTATGACAAGGATACCATCCATTGGAGTAAAAAAATCTCAACAATGAACTACCTTCCATAATGACAAGTCTACCATACATTGGATTAAAAAAATCACAACAATGAACTACCTTTCACCATGACAAGGCTACCATCCATTGGAGTAACAAAATAGAAAAAATGAACTACCTTCCATAATAACAAGGCTACCATCCATTGGAGTAACAAAATCCCAATAACGAACTACCTTCCATAATGACTAGTCTAACATCCATTGGAGTAACAAAATCTCAACAACAATCTACCTTCCATAATGACAAGGCTACCATCCATTGGAGGAACAAAATATCAACAACGAACTACCTTCCATAATGACAAGGCTAACATCCATTGGAGTAACAAAATCTCAACAACAAACTACCTTCCATAATGACAAGGCTACGATCCATTGGAGTAACAAAATCTCAACAACGAACTACCTTCCATAATGACAAGGCTGCCATCCATTGGAGTAACAAAATCTCAACAATGAAATACCTTCCATAATGACAAGACTACCATCCATTGGAGTAATAAAATCTCAACAATGAACTACCTTCCATAATGACAAGGCTACCAGCCATTGGAGTAACAAAATCTCATCAATGAACTACCTTCCATAATGAAAAGGCTATCATCCATTGGGGAATTAAAATCTCAACAATGAACTAGATTCCCTAATGACAAGGATACCATCCATTAGAGTAACAAAATCTCAACAACAAACTACCTTCCATAATGATAAGGCTACCATCCATTGGAGTAATAAAATCTCAACAACAAACTACCATCCATATTGACAAGGCTACCATCAATTGGAGTAAAAAAATCTCAAAGACAAACTACCTTCCATAATGACAAGGCTACCATCCATTGGAGTAACAAAATCTCAACAAAAAACTACCTTCCATATTGACAAGGCTACAATCCATTGGAGTAACAAAATCTCAACATCGAACTACCTTCCATAAGGACAAGGCTATAATCCATTGGAGTAACAAAATCTCAAAGACGAACTACCTTCCATAATGATAAAGCTACCATACATTGGAGCAAAAAAATCTCAACAACGAACTACCTTTCATCATGACAAAGCTACCATCCATTGGAGTAACAAAATAGAAAAAATGAACTACCTTCCATAATAACAAGGCTACCATCCATTGGAGTAACAAAATCCCAATAACGAACTACCTTCCATAATGACAAGGCTAATATCCATTGGAGTAACAAAATCTCAACAACGAACTACCTTTCATAATGACAAGGCTACCATCCATTGGAGTAACAAAATATCAACAACGAACTACCTTCCATAATGACAAGGCTAACATCCATTGGAGTAACAAAATCTCAACAACAAACTACCTTCCATAATGACAAGGCTACAATCCATTGGAGTAACAAAATCTCAACAACGAACTACCTTCCATAATGACAAGGCTACCATCCATTGGAGTAACAAAATCTCAACAATGAAATACCTTCCATAATGACAAGACTACCATCCATTGGAGTAATAAAATTTCAACAATGAACTACCTTCCATAATGACAAGGCTACCAACCATTGGAGTAACAAAATCTCAACAACAAACTACCTTCCATAATGATAAGGCTACCATCAATTGGAGTAACAAAATCTCAAAGACAAACTACCTTCCATAATGACAAGGCTACCATCCATTGGAGTAACAAAATCTCAACAAAAAACTACCTTCCATATTGACAAGGCTACAATCCATTGGAGTAACAAAATCTCAACAACGAACTACCTTCCATAATGACAAGGATACCATCCATTGGAGTAACAAAATCTCAACAACGAACTACCTTCCATAGTGATAAGGCTACCATCGATTAGAGTAAAAAAATCTCAACAACGAACTAACTTCCATAATGACAAGGCTACCGTCCATTGGAGTAATAATATCTCAACAACAAAGTACCATCCACAATGATAAGGATACCATCCATTGAAGTAAAAAAATCTCAACAATGAACTACCTTCCATAATGACAAGGCTACCATCCATTTGAGTAATAAAATCTCAACAACAAACTACAATCCATTATGACAAGGATACCATCCATTGGAGTAAAAAAATCTCAACAATGAACTACCTTCCATAATGACAAGTCTACCATCCATTGGAGTAACAAAATCTCAACAACGAACTACATTCCATAATGACAAAGCTACCATACATTGGAGTAAAAAAATCACAACAATGAACTACCTTTCATCATGACAAGGATACCATCCATTGGAGTAACAAAATAGAAAAAATGAACTACCTTCCATAATAACAAGGCTACCATCCATTGGAGTAACAAAATCCCAATAACGAACTACCTTCCATAATGACAAGTCTAACATCCATTGGAGTAACAAAATCTCAACAACAATCTAACTTCCATAATGACAAGGCTACAATCCATTGGAGTAACAAAATATCAACAACGAACTACCTTCCATAATGACAAGGCTAACATCCATTGGAGTAACAAAATCTCAACAACAAACTACCTTCCATAATGACACGGCTACAATCCATTGGAGTAACAAAATCTCAACAACGAACTACCTTCCATAATGACAAGGCTGCCATCCTTTGGAGTAACAAAATCTCAACAATGAAATACCTTTCATAATGACAAGACTACCATCCATTGGAGTAATAAAATCTCAACAATGAACTACCTTCCATAATGACAAGGCTACCAGCCATTGGAGTAACAAAATCTCATCAATGAACTACCTTCCATAATGAAAAGGCTATCATCCATTGGGGAATTAAAATCTCAACAATGAAATACATTCCCTAATGATAAGGAAACCATCCATTAGAGTAACAAAATCTCAACAACAAACTACCTTCCATAATGATAAGGCTACCATCCATTGGAGTAATAAAATCTCAACAACAAATTACCATCCATATTGACAAGGCTACCATCAATTGGAGTAACAAAATCTCAAAGACAAACTACCTTCCATAATGACAAGGCTACCATCCATTGGAGTAACAAAATCTCAACAAAAAACTACCTTCCATATTGACAAGGCTACAATCCATTGGAGTAACAAAATCTCAACAACGAACTACCTTCCATAATGACAAGTCCAGCATCCATTGGAGTAACTAAATCTCAACAACGAACTACCTTCCATAATCACAAGGCTACCATCCATTAGAGTAACAAAATCTCAACAACGAACTACCTTCCATAGTGATAAGGCTACCATCGATTAGAGTAAAAAAATCTCAACAACGAACTAACTTCCATAATGACAAGGCTACCGTCCATTGGAGTAATAATATCTCAACAACAAAGTACCATCCACAATGATAAGGATACCATCCATTGAAGTAAGAAAATCTCAACAACGAACTACCTTCCATAATGACAAGGCTACCATCCATTTGAGTAATAAAATCTCAACAACAAACTACCATCCATTATGACAAGGATACCATCCATTGGAGTAAAAAAATATCAACAATGAACTACCTTCCATAATGACAAGTCTACCATCCATTGGAGTAACAAAATCTCAACAACGAACTACATTCCATAATGACAAAGCTACCATACATTGGAGTAAAAAAATCACAACAATGAACTACCTTTCATCATGACAAGGCTACCATCCATTGGAGTAACAAAATAGAAAAAATGAACTACCTTCCATAATAACAAGGCTACCATCCATTGGAGTAACAAAATCCCAATAACGAACTACCTTCCATAATGACAAGTCTAACATCCATTGGAGTAACAAAATCTCAACAACAATCTACCTTCCATAATGACAAGGCTACCATCCATTGGAGTAACAAAATATCAACAACGAACTACCTTCCATAATGACAAGGCTAACATCCATTGGAGTAACAAAATCTCAACAACAAACTACCTTCCATAATGACAAGGCTACAATCCATTGGAGTAACAAAATCTCAACAACGAACTACCTTCCATAATGACAAGGCTGCCATCCATTGGAGTAACAAAATCTCAACAATGAAATACCTTCCATAATGACAAGACTACCATCCATTGGAGTAACAAAATAGAAAAAATGAACTACCTTCCATAATAACAAGGCTACCATCCATTGGAGTAACAAAATCCCAATAACGAACTACCTTCCATAATGACAAGTCTAACATCCATTGGAGTAACAAAATCTCAACAACAATCTAACTTCCATAATGACAAGGCTACCATCCATTGGAGTAACAAAATATCAACCACGAACTACCTTCCATAATGACGAGGCTAACATCCATTGGAGTAACAAAATCTCAACAACAAACTACCTTCCATAATGACACAGCTACAATCCATTGGAGTAACAAAATCTCCACAACGAACTACCTTCCATAATGACAAGGCTGCCATCCATTGGAGTAACAAAATATCAACAATGAAATACCTTCCATAATGACAAGACTACCATCCATTGGAGTAATAAAATCTCAACAACAAACTACCTTCCATAATGACAAGGCTACAATCCATTGGAGTAACAAAATCTCAACAACAAACTACCTTCCATAATGACAAGGCTACCATCCATTGGAGTAACAAAATCTCAACAATGAAATACCTTCCATAATGACAAGACTACCATCCATTGGAGTAATAAAATTTCAACAATGAACTACCTTCCATAATGACAAGGCTACCAAACATTGGAGTAACAAAATCTCAACAATAAACTACCTTCCATAATGATAAGGCTACCATCAATTGGAGTAACAAAATCTCAAAGACAAACTACCTTCCATAATGACAAGGCTACCATCCATTGGAGTAACAAAATCTCAACAAAAAACTACCTTCCATATTGACAAGGCTACAATCCATTGGAGTAACAAAATCTCAACAACGAACTACCTTCCATAGTGATAAGGCTACCATCGATTAGAGTAAAAAAATCTCAACAACGAACTAACTTCCATAATGACAAGGCTACCGTCCATTGGAGTAATAATATCTCAACAACAAAGTACCATCCACAATGATAAGGATACCATCCATTGAAGTAAAAAAATCTCCACAACGAACTACCTTCCATAATGACAAGGCTACCATCCATTTGAGTAATAAAATCTCAACAACAAACTACCATCCATTATGACAAGGATACCATCCATTGGAGTAAAAAAATCTCAACAATGAACTACCTTCCATAATGACAAGTCTACCATCCATTGGAGTAACAAAATCTCAACAACGAACTACATTCCATAATGACAAAGCTACCATACATTGGAGTAAAAAAATCACAACAATGAACTACCTTTCATCATGACAAGGCTACCATCCATTGGAGTAACAAAATAGAAAAAATGAACTACCTTCCATAATAACAAGGCTACCATCCATTGGAGTAACAAAATCCCAATAACGAACTACCTTCCATAATGACAAGTCTAACATCCATTGGAGTAACAAAATCTCAACAACAATCTAACTTCCATAATGACAAGGCTACCATCCATTGGAGTAAAAAAATATCAACAACGAACTACCTTCCATAATGACAAGGCTAACATCCATTGGAGTAACAAAATCTCAACAACAAACTACCTTCCATAATGACACGGCTACAAACCATTGGAGTAACAAAATATCAACAACGAACTACCTTCTATAATGAAAAGGCTGCCATCCATTGGAGTAACAAAATCTCAACAATGAAATACCTTCCATAATGACAAGACTATCATCCATTGGAGTAATAAAATCTCAACAATGAACTACCTTCCATAATGACAAGGCTACCAGCCATTGGAGTAACAAAATCTCATCAATGAACTACCTTCCATAATGAAAAGGCTATCATCCATTGAGGAACTAAAATCTCAACAATGAACTACATTCCCTAATGACAAGGATACCATCCATTAGAGTAACAAAATCTCAACAACAAACTACCTTCCATAATGATAAGGCTACCATCCATTGGAGTAATGAAATCTCAACAACAAACTACCATCCATATTGACAAGGCTACCATCAATTGGAGTAACAAAATCTCAAAGACAAACTACCTTCCATAATGACAAGGCTACCATCCATTGGAGTAACAAAATCTCAACAAAAAACTACCTTCCATATTGACAAGGCTACAATCCATTGGAGTAACAAAATCTCAACAACGAACTACCTTCCATAATGACAAGTCCACCATCCATTGGAGTAACTAAATCTCGACAACGAACTACCTTCCATAATGACAAGGCTACCATCCATTGGAGTATCAAAATCTCAACAACGAACTACCTTCCATAGTGATAAGGCTACCATCGATTAGAGTAAAAAAATCTCAACAACGAACTAACTTCCATAATGACAAGGCTACCGTCCATTAGAGTAATAATATCTCAACAACAAAGTACCATCCACAATGATAAGGATACCATCCATTGAAGTAAAAAAATCTCCACAACGAACTACCTTCCATAATGACAAGGCTACCATCCATTTGAGTAATAAAATCTCAACAACAAACTACCATCCATAATGACAAGGCTACCATCCATTGGAGTAACAAAATATCAACCACGAACTACCTTCCATAATGACGAGGCTAACATCCATTGGAGTAACAAAATCTCAACAACAAACTACCATCCATAATGACACGGCTACAATCCATTGGAGTAACAAAATCTCCACAACGAACTACCTTCCATAATGACAAGGCTGCCATCCATTGGAGTAACAAAATCTCAACAATGAAATACCTTCCACAATGACAAGACTACCATCCATTGGAGTAATAAAATCTCAACAATAAACTACCTTCCATAATGACAAGGCTACAATCCATTGGAGTAACAAAATCTCAACAACGGACTACCTTCCATAATGACAAGGCTACCATCCATTGGAGTAACAAAATCTCAACAATGAAATACCTTCCATAATGACAAGACTACCATCCATTGGAGTAATAAAATTTCAACAATGAACTACCTTCCATAATGACAAGGCTACCAGCCATTGGAGTAACAAAATCTCAACAACAAACTACCTTCCATAATGATAAGGCCACCATCAATTGGAGTAACAAAATCTCAAAGACAAACTACCTTCCATAATGACAAGGCTACCATCCATTGGAGTAACAAAATCTCAACAAAAAACTACCTTCCATATTGACAAGGCTACAATCCATTGGAGTAACAAAATCTCAACAACGAACTACCTTCCATAGTGATAAGGCTACCATCGATTAGAGTAAAAAAATCTCAACAACGAACTAAGTTCCATAATGACAAGGCTACCGTCCATTGGAGTAATAATATCTCAATAACAAAGTACCATCCACAATGATAAGGATACCATCCATTGAAGCAAAAAAATCTCAACAACGAACTACCTTCCATAACGACAAGGCTACCATCCATTTGAGTAATAAAATCTCAACAACAAACTACCATCCATTATGACAAGGATACCATCCATTGGAGTAAAAAAATCTCAACAATGAACTACCTTCCATAATGACAAGTCTACCATCCATTGGAGTAACAAAATCTCAACAACAAACTACATTCCATAATGACAAAGCTACCATACATTGGAGTAAAAAAATCACAACAATGAACTACCTTTCATCATGACAAGGCTACCATCCATTGGAGTAACAAAATAGAAAAAATGAACTACCTTCCATAATAACAAGGCTACCATCCATTGGAGTAACAAAATCCCAATAACGAACTACCTTCCATAATGACAAGTCTAACATCCATTGGAGTAACAAAATATCAACAACGAACTACCTTCCATAATGACAAGGCTAACATCCATTGGAGTAACAAAATCTCAACAAAAAACTACCTTCCATAATGACACGGCTACAATCCATTGGAGTAACAAAATCTCAACAACGAACTACCTTCCATAATGACAAGGCTGCCATCCATTGGAGTAACAAAATCTCAACAATGAAATACCTTCCATAATGACAAGACTACCATCCATTGGAGTAATAAAATCTCAACAATGAACTACCTTCCATAATGACAAGGCTACCAGCCATTGGAGTAACAAAATCTCATCAATGAACTACCTTCCATAATGAAAAGGCTATCATCCATTGGGGAATTAAAATCTCAACAATGAACTACATTCCCTAATGACAAGGATACCATCCATTAGAGTAACAAAATCTCAACAACAAACTACCTTCCATAATGATAAGGCTACCATCCATTAGAGTAATAAAATCTCAACAACAAACTACCATCCATATTGACAAGGCTACCATCAATTGGAGTAACAAAGTCTCAAAGACAAACTACCTTCCATAATCACAAGGCTACCATCCATTGGAGTAACAAAATCTCAACAAAAAACTACCTTCCATATTGACAAGGCTACAATCCATTGGAGTAACAAAATCTCAACAACGAACTACCTTCCATAATGACAAGTCCACCATCCATTGGAGTAACTAAATCTCAACAACGAACTACCTTCAATAATGACAAGGCTACCATCCATTGGAGTAACAAAATCTCAACAACGAACTACCTTCCATAGTGATAAGGCTACCATCGATTAGAGTAAAAAAATCTCAACAACGAACTAACTTCCATAATGACAAGGCTACCGTCCATTGGAGTAATAATATCTCAACAACAAACTACCATCCACAATGATAAGGATACCATCCATTGAAGTAAAAAAATCTCAACAACGAACTACCTTCCATAATGACAAGGCTACCATCCATTTGAGTAATAAAATCTCAACAACAAACTACCATCCATTATGACAAGGATACCATCCATTGGAGTAAAAAAATCTCAACAATGAACTACCTTCCATAATGACAAGTCTACCATCCATTGGAGTAACAAAATCTCAACAACGAACTACATTCCATAATGACAAAGCTACCATACATTGGAGTAAAAAAATCACAACAATGAACTACCTTTCATCATGACAAGGCTACCATCCATTGGAGTAACAAAATAGAAAAAATGAACTACCTTCCATAATAACAAGGCTACCATCCATTGGAGTAACAAAATCCCAATAACGAACTACCTTCCATAATGACAAGTCTAACATCCATTGGAGTAACAAAATCTCAACAACAATCTAACTTCCATAATGACAAGGCTACCATCCATTGGAGTAACAAAATATCAACCACGAACTACCTTCCATAATGACGAGGCTAAAATCCATTGGAGTAACAAAATCTCAACAACAAACTACCTTCCATAATGACACGGCTACAATCCATTGGAGTAACAAAATCTCCACAACGAACTACCTTCCATAATGACAAGGCTGCCATCCATTGGAGTAACAAAATCTCAACAATGAAATACCTTCCATAATGACAAGACTACCATCCATTGGAGTAATAAAATCTCAACAACAAACTACCTTCCATAATGACAAGGCTACAATCCATTGGAGTAACAAAATCTCAACAACGAACTACCTTCCATAATGACAAGGCTACCATCCATTGGAGTAACAAAATCTCAACAATGAAATACCTTCCATAATGACAAGACTACCATCCATTGGAGTAATAAAATTTCAACAATGAACTACCTTCCATAATGACAAGGCTACCAGCCATTGGAGTAACAAAATCTCAACAACAAACTACCTTCCATAATGATAAGGCCACCATCAATTGGAGTAACAAAATCTCAAAGACAAACTACCTTCCATAATGACAAGGCTACCATCCATTGGAGTAACAAAATCTCAACAAAAAACTACCTTCCATATTGACAAGGCTACAATCCATTGGAGTAACAAAATCTCAACAACGAACTACCTTCCATAGTGATAAGGCTACCATCGATTAGAGTAAAAAAATCTCAACAACGAACTAACTTCCATAATGACAAGGCTACCGTCCATTGGAGTAATAATATCTCAATAACAAAGTACCATCCACAATGATAAGGATACCATCCATTGAAGTAAAAAAATCTCAACAACGAACTACCTTCCATAATGACAAGGCTACCATCCATTTGAGTAATAAAATCTCAACAACAAACTACCATCCATTATGACAAGGATACCATCCATTGGAGTAAAAAAATCTCAACAATGAACTACCTTCCATAATGACAAGTCTACCATCCATTGGAGTAACAAAATCTCAACAACGAACTACATTCCATAATGACAAAGCTACCATACATTGGAGTAAAAAAATCACAACAATGAACTACCTTTCATCATGACAAGGCTACCATCCATTGGAGTAACAAAATAGAAAAAATGAACTACCTTCCATAATAACAAGGCTACCATCCATTGGAGTAACAAAATCCCAATAACGAACTACCTTCCATAATGACAAGTCTAACATCCATTGGAGTAACAAAATCTCAACAACAATCTAACTTCCATAATGACAAGGCTACCATCCATTGGAGTAAAAAAATATCAACAACGAACTACCTTCCATAATGACAAGGCTAACATCCATTGGAGTAACAAAATCTCAACAACAAACTACCTTCCATAATGACACGGCTACAAACCATTGGAGTAACAAAATATCAACAACGAACTACCTTCCATAATGAAAAGGCTGCCATCCATTGGAGTAACAAAATCTCAACAATGAAATACCTTCCATAATGACAAGACTATAATCCATTGGAGTAATAAAATCTCAACAATGAACTACCTTCCATAATGACAAGGCTACCAGCCATCGGAGTATCAAAATCTCATCAATGAACTACCTTCCATAATGAAAAGGCTATCATCGATTGGGGAACTAAAATCTCAACAATGAACTACATTCCCTAATGACACGGATACCATCCATTAGAGTAACAAAATCTCAACAACAAACTACCTTCCATAATGATAAGGCTACCATCCATTGGAGTAATGAAATCTCAACAACAAACTACCATCCATATTGACAAGGCTACCATCAATTGGAGTAACAAAATCTCAAAGAAAAACTACCTTCCATAATGACAAGGCTACCATCCATTGGAGTAACAAAATCTCAACAAAAAACTACCTTCCATATTGACAAGGCTACAATCCATTGGAGTAACAAAATCTCAACAACGAACTACATTCCATAATGACAAAGCTACCATACATTGGAGTAAAAAAATCACAACAATGAACTACCTTTCATCATGACAAGGCTACCATCCATTGGAGTAACAAAATAGAAAAAATGAACTACCTTCCATAATAACAAGGCTACCATCCATTGGAGTAACAAAATCCCAATAACGAACTACCTTCCATAATGACAAGTCTAACATCCATTGGAGTAACAAAATCTCAACAACAATCTAACTTCCATAATGACAAGGCTACCATCCATTGGAGTAACAAAATATCAACCACGAACTACCTTCCATAATGACGAGGCTAAAATCCATTGGAGTAACAAAATCTCAACAACAAACTACCTTCCATAATGACACGGCTACAATCCTTTGGAGTAACAAAATCTCCACAACGAACTACCTTCCATAATGACAAGGCTGCCATCCATTGGAGTAACAAAATCTCAACAATGAAATACCTTCCATAATGACAAGACTACCATCCATTGGAGTAATAAAATCTCAACAACAAACTACCTTCCATAATGACAAGGCTACAATCCATTGGAGTAACAAAATCTCAACAACGAACTACCTTCCATAATGACAAGGCTACCATCCATTGGAGTAACAAAATCTCAACAATGAAATACCTTCCATAATGACAAGACTACCATCCATTGGAGTAATAAAATTTCAACAATGAACTACCTTCCATAATGACAAGGCTACCAGCCATTGGAGTAACAAAATCTCAACAACAAACTACCTTCCATAATGATAAGGCCACCATCAATTGGAGTAACAAAATCTCAAAGACAAACTACCTTCCATAATGACAAGGCTACCATCCATTGGAGTAACAAAATCTCAACAAAAAACTACCTTCCATATTGACAAGGCTACAATCCATTGGAGTAACAAAATCTCAACAACGAACTACCTTCCATAGTGATAAGGCTACCATCGATTAGAGTAAAAAAATCTCAACAACGAACTAACTTCCATAATGACAAGGCTACCGTCCATTGGAGTAATAATATCTCAATAACAAAGTACCATCCACAATGATAAGGATACCATCCATTGAAGTAAAAAAATCTCAACAACGAACTACCTTCCATAATGACAAGGCTACCATCCATTTGAGTAATAAAATCTCAACAACAAACTACCATCCATTATGACAAGGATACCATCCATTGGAGTAAAAAAATCTCAACAATGAACTACCTTCCATAATGACAAGTCTACCATCCATTGGAGTAACAAAATCTCAACAACGAACTACATTCCATAATGACAAAGCTACCATACATTGGAGTAAAAAAATCACAACAATGAACTACCTTTCATCATGACAAGGCTACCATCCATTGGAGTAACAAAATAGAAAAAATGAACTACCTTCCATAATAACAAGGCTACCATCCATTGGAGTAACAAAATCCCAATAACGAACTACCTTCCATAATGACAAGTCTAACATCCATTGGAGTAACAAAATCTCAACAACAATCTAACTTCCATAATGACAAGGCTACCATCCATTGGAGTAAAAAAATATCAACAACGAACTACCTTCCATAATGACAAGGCTAACATCCATTGGAGTAACAAAATCTCAACAACAAACTACCTTCCATAATGACACGGCTACAAACCATTGGAGTAACAAAATATCAACAACGAACTACCTTCCATAATGAAAAGGCTGCCATCCATTGGAGTAACAAAATCTCAACAATGAAATACCTTCCATAATGACAAGACTATAATCCATTGGAGTAATAAAATCTCAACAATGAACTACCTTCCATAATGACAAGGCTACCAGCCATCGGAGTATCAAAATCTCATCAATGAACTACCTTCCATAATGAAAAGGCTATCATCGATTGGGGAACTAAAATCTCAACAATGAACTACATTCCCTAATGACACGGATACCATCCATTAGAGTAACAAAATCTCAACAACAAACTACCTTCCATAATGATAAGGCTACCATCCATTGGAGTAATGAAATCTCAACAACAAACTACCATCCATATTGACAAGGCTACCATCAATTGGAGTAACAAAATCTCAAAGAAAAACTACCTTCCATAATGACAAGGCTACCATCCATTGGAGTAACAAAATCTCAACAAAAAACTACCTTCCATATTGACAAGGCTACAATCCATTGGAGTAACAAAATCTCAACAACGAACTACCTTCCATAATGACAAGTCCACCATCCATTGGAGTAACTAAATCTCGACAACGAACTACCTTCCATAATGACAAGGCTACCATCCATTGGAGTAACAAAATCTCAACAACAAACTACCTTCCATAGTGATAAGGCTACCATCGATTAGAGTAAAAAAATCTCAACAACAAACTAACTTCCATAATGACAAGGCTACCGTCCATTGGAGTAATAATATCTCAACAACAAAGTACCATCCACAATGATAAGGATACCATCCATTGAAGTAAAAAAATCTCAATAACGAACTACCTTCCATAACGACAAGGCTACCATCCATTTAAGTAATAAAATCTCAACAACAAACTACCATCCATTATGACAAGGATACCATACATTGGAGTAAAAAAATCTCAACAATGAACTACCTTCCATAATGACAAGTCTACCATCCATTGGAGTAACAAAATCTCAACAACGAACTACATTCCATAATGACAAAGCTACCATACATTGGAGTAAAAAAATCACAACAATGAACTACCTTTCATCATGACAAGGCTACCATCCATTGGAGTAACAAAATAGAAAAAATGAACTACCTTCCATAATAACAAGGCTACCATCCATTGGAGTAACAAAATCCCAATAACGAACTACCTTCCATAATGACAAGTCTAACATCCATTGGAGTAACAAAATCTCAACAACAATCTAACTTCCATAATGACAAGGCTACCATCCATTGGAGTAACAAAATATCAACCACGAACTACCTTCCATAATGACGAGGCTAAAATCCATTGGAGTAACAAAATCTCAACAACAAACTACCTTCCATAATGACACGGCTACAATCCATTGGAGTAACAAAATCTCCACAACGAACTACCTTCCATAATGACAAGGCTGCCATCCATTGGAGTAACAAAATCTCAACAATGAAATACCTTCCATAATGACAAGACTACCATCCATTGGAGTAATAAAATCTCAACAACAAACTACCTTCCATAATGACAAGGCTACAATCCATTGGAGTAACAAAATCTCAACAACGAACTACCTTCCATAATGACAAGGCTACCATCCATTGGAGTAACAAAATCTCAACAATGAAATACCTTCCATAATGACAAGACTACCATCCATTGGAGTAATAAAATTACAACAATGAACTACCTTCCATAATGACAAGGCTACCAGCCATTGGAGTAACAAAATCTCAACAACAAACTACCTTCCATAATGATAAGGCCACCATCAATTGGAGTAACAAAATCTCAAAGACAAACTACCTTCCATAATGACAAGGCTACCATCCATTGGAGTAACAAAATCTCAACAAAAAACTACCTTCCATATTGACAAGGCTACAATCCATTGGAGTAACAAAATCTCAACAACGAACTACCTTCCATAGTGATAAGGCTACCATCGATTAGAGTAAAAAAATCTCAACAACGAACTAACTTCCATAATGACAAGGCTACCGTCCATTGGAGTAATAATATCTCAATAACAAAGTACCATCCACAATGATAAGGATACCATCCATTGAAGTAAAAAAATCTCAACAACGAACTACCTTCCATAATGACAAGGCTACCATCCATTTGAGTAATAAAATCTCAACAACAAACTACCATCCATTATGACAAGGATACCATCCATTGGAGTAAAAAAATCTCAACAATGAACTACCTTCCATAATGACAAGTCTACCATCCATTGGAGTAACAAAATCTCAACAACGAACTACATTTCATAATGACAAAGCTACCATACATTGGAGTAAAAAAATCACAACAATGAACTACCTTTCATCATGACAAGGCTACCATCCATTGGAGTAACAAAACAGAAAAAATGAATTACCTTCCATAATAACAAGGCTACCATCCATTGGAGTAACAAAATCCCAATAACGAACTACCTTCCATAATGACAAGTCTAACATCCATTGGAGTAACAAAATCTCAACAACAATCTAACTTCCATAATGACAAGGCTACCATCCATTGGAGTAAAAAAATATCAACAACGAACTACCTTCCATAATGACAAGGCTAACATCCATTGGAGTAACAAAATCTCAACAACAAACTACCTTCCATAATGACACGGCTACAAACCATTGGAGTAACAAAATATCAACAACGAACTACCTTCCATAATGAAAAGGCTGCCATCCATTGGAGTAACAAAATCTCAACAATGAAATACCTTCCATAATGACAAGACTATAATCCATTGGAGTAATAAAATCTCAACAATGAACTACCTTCCATAATGACAAGGCTACCAGCCATCGGAGTATCAAAATCTCATCAATGAACTACCTTCCATAATGAAAAGGCTATCATCGATTGGGGAACTAAAATCTCAACAATGAACTACATTCCCTAATGACACGGTTACCATCCATTAGAGTAACAAAATCTCAACAACAAACTACCTTCCATAATGATAAGGCTACCATCCATTGGAGTAATGAAATCTCAACAACAAACTACCATCCATATTGACAAGGCTACCATCAATTGGAGTAACAAAATCTCAAAGAAAAACTACCTTCCATAATGACAAGGCTACCATCCATTGGAGTAACAAAATCTCAACAAAAAACTACCTTCCATATTGACAAGGCTACAATCCATTGGAGTAACAAAATCTCAACAACGAACTACCTTCCATAATGACAAGTCCACCATCCATTGGAGTAACTAAATCTCGACAACGAACTACCTTCCATAATGACAAGGCTACCATCCATTGGAGTAACAAAATCTCAACAACAAACTACCTTCCATAGTGATAAGGCTACCATCGATTAGAGTAAAAAAATCTCAACAACAAACTAACTTCCATAATGACAAGGCTACCGTCCATTGGAGTAATAATATCTCAACAACAAAGTACCATCCACAATGATAAGGATACCATCCATTGAAGTAAAAAAATCTCAACAACGAACTACCTTCCATAACGACAAGGCTACCATCCATTTAAGTAATAAAATCTCAACAACAAACTACCATCCATTATGACAAGGATACCATACATTGGAGTAAAAAAATCTCAACAATGAACTACCTTCCATAATGACAAGTCTACCATCCATTGGAGTAACAAAATCTCAACAACGAACTACATTCCATAATGACAAAGCTACCATACATTGGAGTAAAAAAATCACAACAATGAACTACCTTTCATCATGACAAGGCTACCATCCATTGGAGTAACAAAATAGAAAAAATGAACTACCTTCCATAATAACAAGGCTACCATCCATTGGAGTAACAAAATCCCAATAACGAACTACCTTCCATAATGACAAGTCTAACATCCATTGGAGTAACAAAATCTCAACAACAATCTAACTTCCATAATGACAAGGCTACCATCCATTGGAGTAACAAAATATCAACAACGAACTACCTTCCATAATGACAAGGCTAACATCCATTGGAGTACCAAAATCTCAACAACAAACTACCTTCCATAATGACACGGCTACAATCCATTGGAGTAACAAAATCTCAACAACGAACTACCTTCCATAATGACAAGGCTGCCATCCATTGGAGTAACAAAATCTCAACAATGAAATACCTTCCATAATGACAAGACTACCATCCATTGGAGTAATAAAATCTCAACAATGAACTACCTTCCATAATGACAAGGCTACCAGCCTTTGGAGTAACAAAATCTCATCAATGAACTACCTTCCATAATGAAAAGGCTATCATCCATTGGGGAATTAAAATCTCAACAATGAACTACATTCCCTAATGACAAGGATACCATCCATTAGAGTAACAAAATCTCAACAACAAACTACCTTCCATAATGATAAGGCTACCATCCATTAGAGTAATAAAATCTCAACAACAAACTACCATCCATATTGACAAGGCTACCATCAATTGGAGTAACAAAATCTCAAAGACAAACTACCTTCCATAATCACAAGGCTACCATCCTTTGGAGTAACAAATCTCAACAAAAAACTACCTTCCATATTGACAAGGCTACAATCCATTGGAGTAACAAAATCTCAACAACGAACTACCTTCCATAATGACAAGTCCACCATCCATTGGAGTAACTAAATCTCAACAACGAACTACCTTCCATAATGACAAGGCTACCATCCATTGGAGTAACAAAATCTCAACAACGAACTACCTTCCATAGTGATAAGGCTACCATCGATTAGAGTAAAAAAATCTCAACAACGAACTAACTTCCATAATGACAAGGCTACCGTTCATTGGAGTATCAAAATATAAAAAATGAACTACCTTCCATAATAACAAGGCTACCATCCATTGGAATAAGAAAATCCCAATAACGAACTACCTTCTATAATGACAAGGATACCATCCATTGAAGTAAAAAAATCTCAACAACGAACTACCTTCCATAATGACAAGGCTACCATCCATTTGAGTAATAAAATCTCAACAACAAACTACCATCCATTATGACATGGATACCATCCATTGGAGTAAAAAAATCTCAACAATGAACTACCTTCCATAATGACAAGTCTACCATCCATTGGAGTAACAAAATCTTAATAACGAACTACATTCCATAATGACAAAGCTACCATACATTGGAGTAAAAAAATCACAACAACGTACTTCCTTTCATACTGACAGGGCTACCATCCAATGGAGTAACAAAATCTCAACAACGAACTACCTTTGATAATGACAAGGCTACCATCCATTGGAGTATCAAAATATAAAAAATGAACTACCTTCCATAATAACAAGGCTACCATCCATTGGAATAAGAAAATCCCAATAACGAACTACCTTCTATAATGACAAGGATACCATCCATTGGAGTAACAAAATCTCAACAATGAACTACCTTCCATAATGACAAGGCTATCATCCATTGGAGAAACAAAATCTCAACAATGAACTACCTTCCCTAATGACAAGGATACCATCCATTAGAGTAACAAAATCTCAACAACAAAATACCTTACATAATGATAAGTCTACCATCCATTGGAGTAATAAAATCTCAACAACAAACTACCATCCATAATGACAGGGCTACCATCAATTGGAGTAACAAAATCTCAACAACAAACTACCTTCCATAATGACAAGGCTACCATCCATTGGAGTAACAAAATCTCAACAACAAACTACTTTCCATATTGACAAGGCTACAATCCATTGGATTAACAAAATATCAACAACGAACTACCTTCCATAATGACAAGTCCACCATGCATTGGAGTATCAAAATATCAACAACGAACTACCTTTCATAATGACAAGGCTACCATCCATTGGAGTAACAAAATATCAACAACGAACTACATTCCATAATGACAAGGCTACCATCCATTGGAGTAACAAAATCTCAACAACGAACTACCTTCCATAATGAAAAGGCTACAATCCATTGGAGTAACAAAATCTCAACAAAAAACTACCTTCCATAATGACAAGGCTACCATCCATTGGAGTAACAAAATCTCAACAATGAAATACCTTTCATAATGACAAGACTACCATCCATTGGAGTAATAAAATGTCAACAATGAAATACCTTCCATAATGACAAGGCTACCAGCCATTGGAGTAACAAAATCTCATCAATGAACTACCTTCCATAATGACAAGGCTATCATCCATTGGGGAATTAAAATCTCAACAATGAACTACATTCCCTAATGACAAGGATACCATCCATTAGAGTAACAAAATCTCAACAACAAACTACCTTCCATAATGATAAGGCTACCATCCATTGGAGTAATAAAATCTCAACAACAAACTACCATCCATATTGACAAGGCTACCATCAATTGGAGTAATAAAATCTCAAAGACAAACTACCTTCCATAATGACAAGGCTACCATCCATTGGAGTAACAAAATCTCAACAAAAAACTACGTTCCATATTGACAAGGCTACAATCCATTGGAGTAACAAAATCTCAACAACAAACTACCTTCCATAATGACAAGTCCACCATCCATTGGAGTAACAAAATCTCAACAACGAACTGCCTTCCATAATGACAAGGCTACCATCCGTTGGAGTAACAAAATCTCAACAACGAACTACCTTCCATAGTGATTAGGCTACCATCGATTAGAGTAAAAAAATCTCAACAACGAACTAACTTCCATAATGACAAGGCTACCATCCATTGGAGTAATAATATCTCAACAACAAACTACCATCCATAATGACAAGGATACCATCCATTGAAGTAAAAAAATCTCAACAACGAACTACCTTCCATAATGACAAGGCTACCATCCATTTGAGTAATAAAATCTCAACAACAAACTACCATCCATTATGACATGGATACCATCCATTGGAGTAAAAAAATCTCAACAATGAACTACCTTCCATAATGACAAGTCTACCATCCATTGGAGTAACAAAATCTCAATAACGAACTACATTCCATAATGACAAAGCTACCATACATTGGAGTAAAAAAATCACAACAACGTACTTCCTTTCATACTGACAAGGCTACCATCCAATGGAGTAACAAAATCTCAACAACGAACTACCTTTCATAATGACAAGGCTACCATCCATTGGAGTAGCAAAATATAAAAAATGAACTACCTTCCATAATAATAAGGCTACCATCCATTGGAATAAGAAAATCCCAATAACGAACTATCTTCTATAATGACAAGGATACCATCCATTGGAGTAACAAAATCTCAACAATGAACTACCTTCCATAATGACAAGGCTATCATCCATTGGAGAAACAAAATCTCAACAATGAACTACCTTCCCTAATGAAAAGGATACCATCCATTAGAGTAACAAAATCTCAACAACAAACTACCTTACATAATGATAAGTCTACCATCCATTGGAGTAATAAAATCTCAACAACAAACTACCATCCATAATGACAGGGCTACCATCAATTGGAGTAACAAAATCTCAACAACAAACTACCTTCCATAATGACAAGGCTACCATCCATTGGAGTAACAAAATCTAAACAACAAACTACTTTCCATATTGACAAGGCTACAATCCATTGGATTAACAAAATCTCAACAACGAACTACCTTCCATAATGACAAGTCCACCATCCATTGGAGTATCAAAATCTCAACAACGAACTACCTTTCATAATGACAAGGCTACCATCCATTGGAGTAACAAAATCTCAACAACGAACTACATTCCATAATGACAAGGCTACCATCCATTAGAGTAACAAAATCTCAACAACGAACTACCTTCCATAATGACAAGGCTACAATCCATTGGAGTAACAAAATCTCAACAACAAACTATCTTCCATAATGACAAGGCTACCATCCATTGGAGTAACAAAATCTCAACAATGAAATACCTTTCATAATGATAAGACTACCATCCATTGGAGTAATAAAATGTCAACAATGAAATACCTTCCGTAATGACAAGGCTACCAGCCATTGGAGTAACAAAATCTCATCAATGAACTACCTTCCATAATGACAAGGCTATCATCCATTGGGGAATTAAAATCTCAACAATGAACTACATTCCCTAATGACAAGGATACCATCCATTAGAGTAACAAAATCTCAACAACAAACTACCTTCCATAATGATAAGGCTACCAGCCATTGGAGTAAACAAATCTCATCAATGAACTACCTTCCATAATGACAAGGCTATCATCCATTGGGGAATTAAAATCTCAACAATGAACTACATTCCCTAATGACAAGGATACCATCCATTAGAGTAACAAAATCTCAACAACAAACTACCTTCCATAATGATAAGGCTACCATCCATTGGAGTAATAAAATCTCAACAACAAACTACCATCCATATTGACAAGGCTACCATCAATTGGAGTAATAAAATCTCAAAGACAAACTACCTTCCATAATGACAAGGCTACCATCCATTGGAGTAACAAAATCTCAACAAAAAACTACGTTCCATATTGACAAGGCTCCAATCCATTGGAGTAACAAAATCTCAACAACAAACTACCTTCCATAATGACAAGTCCACCATCCATTGGAGTAACAAAATCCCAACAACGAACTGCCTTCCATAATGACAAGGCTACCAAACGTTGGAGTAACAAAATCTCAACAACGAACTACCTTCCATAGTGATAAGGCTACCATCGATTAGAGTAAAAAAATCTCAACAACGAACTAACTTCCATAATGACAAGGCTACCATCCATTGGAGTAATAATATCTCAACAACAAACTACCATCCATAATGACAAGGATACCATCCATTGAAGTAAAAAAATCTCAACAACGAACTACCTTCCATAATGACAAGGCTACCATCCATTTGAGTAATAAAATCTCAACAACAAACTACCATCCATTATGACATGGATACCATCCATTGGAGTAAAAAAATATCAACAATGAACTACCTTCCATAATGACAAGTCTACCATCCATTGGAGTAACAAAATCTCAATAACGAACTAAATTCCATAATGACAAAGCTACCATACATTGGAGTAAAAAAATCACAACAACATACTTCCTTTCATACTGACAAGGCTACCATCCAATGGAGTAACAAAATCTCAACAACGAACTACCTTTCATAATGACAAGGCTACCATCCATTGGAGTAGCAAAATATAAAAAATGAACTACCTTCCATAATAACAAGGCTACCATCCATTGGAATAAGAAAATCCCAATAACGAACTACCTTCTATAATGACAAGGATACCATCCATTGGAGTAACAAAATCTCAACAATGAACTACCTTCCATAATGACAAGGCTATCATCCATTGGAGAAACAAAATCTCAACAATGAACTACCTTCCCTAATGACAAGGATACCATCCATTAGAGTAACAAAATCTCAACAACAAACTACCTTACATATTGATAAGTCTACCATCCATTGGAGTAATAAAATCTCAACAACAAACTACCATCCATAATGACAGGGCTACCATCGATTGGAGTAACAAAATCTCAACAACAAACTACCTTCCATAATGACAAGGCTACCATCCATTGGAGTAACAAAATCTCAACAACAAACTACTTTCCATATTGACAAGGCTACAATCCATTGGATCAACAAAATCTCAACAACGAACTACCTTCCATAATGACAAGTCCACCATCCATTGGAGTATCAAAATCTCAACAACGAACTACCTTTCATAATGACAAGGCTACCATCCATTGGAGTAACAAAATCTCAACAACAAACTACATTCCATAATGACAAGGCTACCATCCATTAGAGTAACAAAATCTCAACAACGAACTACCTTCCATAATGACAAGGCTACAATCCATTGGAGTAACAAAATCTCAACAACAAACTACCTTCCATAATGACAAGGCTACCATCCATTGGAGTAATAAAATCTCAACAATGAAATACCTTTCATAATGACAAGACTACCATCCATTGGAGTAATAAAATGTCAACAATGAAATACCTTCCGTAATGACAAGGCTACCAGCCATTGGAGTAACAAAATCTCATCAATGAACTACCTTCCATAATGACAAGGCTATCATCCATTGGGGAATTAAAATCTCAACAATGAACTACATTCCCTAATGACAAGGATACCATCCATTAGAGTAACAAAATCTCAACAACAAACTACCTTCCATAATGATAAGGCTACCATCCATTGGAGTAATAAAATCTCAACAACAAACTACCATCCATATTGACAAGGCTACCATCAATTGGAGTAACAAAATCTCAAAGACAAACTACCTTCCATAATGACAAGGCTACCATCCATTGGAGTAACAAAATCTCAACAAAAAACTACGTTCCATATTGACAAGGCTACAATCCATTGGAGTAACAAAATCTCAACAACAAACTACCTTCCATAATGACAAGTCCACCATCCATTGGAGTAACAAAATCTCAACAACGAACTGCCTTCCATAATGACAAGGCTACCATCCGTTGGAGTAACAAAATCTCAACAACGAACTACCTTCCATAGTGATAAGGCTACCATCGATTAGAGTAAAAAAATCTCAACAACGAACTAACTTCCATAATGACAAGGCTACCATCCATTGGAGTAATAATATCTCAACAACAAACTACCATCCATAATGACAAGGATACCATCCATTGAAGTAAAAAAATCTCAACAACGAACTACCTTCCATAATGACAAGGCTACCATCCATTTGAGTAATAAAATCTCAACAACAAACTACCATCCATTATGACATGGATACCATCCATTGGAGTAAAAAAATCTCAACAATGAACTACCTTCCATAATGACAAGTCTACCATCCATTGGAGTAACAAAATCTCAATAACTAACTACATTCCATATTGACAAAGCTACCATACATTGGAGTAAAAAAATCATAAAACATACTTCCTTTCATACTGAAATGGCTACCATCCAATGGAGTAACAAAATTTCAACAACGAACTACCTTTCATAATGACAAGGCTACCATCCATTGGAGTAACAAAATATAAAAAATGAACTACCTTCCATAATAACATGGCTACCATCCATTGGAGTAAGAAAATCCGAATAACGAACTACCTTCTATAATGACAAGGATACCATCCATTGGAGTAACAAAATCTCAACAATGAACTACCTTCAATAATGACAAGGCTATCATCCATTACAGAAACAAAATATCAACAATGAACTACCTTCCCTAATGACAAGGATACCATCCATTAGAGTAACAAAATCTCAACAACAAACTACCTTACATAATGATAAGTCCACCATCCATTGGAGTAACAAAATCTCAACAACGAACTGCCTTCCCTAATGACAAGGCTACCATCCGTTGGAGTAACAAAATCTCAACAACGAACTACCTTCCATAGTGATAAGGCTACCATCGATTAGAGTAAAAAAATCTCAACAACGAACTAACTTCCATAATGACAAGGCTACCATCCATTGGAGTAATAATATCACAACCACAAACTACCATCCATAATGACAAGGATACCATCCATTGAAGTAAAAAAATCTCAACAACGAACTACCTTCCATAATGACAAGGCTACCATCCATTTGATTAATAAAATCTCAACAATAAACTACCATCCATTATGACATGGATACCATCCATTGGAGTAAAAAAATCTCAACAATGAACTACCTTCCATAATGACAAGTCTACCATCCATTGGAGTAACAAAATCTCAATAACGAACTACATTCCATAATGACAAAGCTACCATACATTGGAGTAAAAAAATCACAACAACGTACTTCCTTTCATACTGACAAGGCTACCATCCAATGGAGTAACAAAATCTCAACAACGAACTACCTTTCATAATGACAAGGCTACCATCCATTGGAGTAGCAAAATATAAAAAATGAACTACCTTCCATAATAACAAGGCTACCATCCATTGGAATAAGAAAATCCCAATAACGAACTACCTTCTATAATGACAAGGATACCATCCATTGGAGTAACAAAATCTCAACAATGAACTACCTTTCATAATGACAAGGCTATCAACCATTGGAGAAACAAAATCTCAACAATGAACTACCTTCCCTAATGACAAGGATACCATCCATTAGAATAACAAAATCTCAACAACAAACTACCTTACATAATGATAAGTCTACCATCCATTGGAATAATAAAATCTCAACAACAAACTACCATCCATAATGACAGGGCTACCATCAATTGGAGTAACAAAATTTAAACAACAAACTACCTTCCATAATGACAAGGCTACCATCCATTGGATTAACAAAATCTCAACAACGAACTACCTTCCATAATGACAAGTCCACCATCCATTGGAGTATCAAAATCTCAACAACGAACTACCTTTCATAATGACAAGGCTACCATCCATTGGAGTAACAAAATCTCAACAACGAACTACATTCCATAATGACAAGGCTACCATCCATTAGAGTAACAAAATCTCAACAACGAACTACCTTCCATAATGACAAGGCTACAATCCATTGGAGTAACAAAATCTCAACAACAAACTACCTTCCATAATGACAAGGCTACCATCCATTGGAGTAACAAAATCTCAACAATGAAATACCTTTCATAATGACAAGACTACCATCCATTGGAGTAATAAAATGTCAACAATGAAATACCTTCCGTAATGACAAGGCTACCAGCCATTGGAGTAACAAAATCTCATCAATGAACTACCTTCCATAATGACAAGGCTATCATCCATTGGGGAATTAAAATCTCAACAATGAACTACATTCCCTAATGATAAGGATACCATCCATTAGAGTAACAAAATCTCAACAACAAACTACCTTCCATAATGATAAGGCTACCATCAATTGGAGTAACAAAATCTCAAAGACAAACTACCTTCCATAATGACAAGGCTACCATCCATTGGAGTAACAAAATCTCAACAAAAAACTACGTTCCATATTGACAAGGCTACAATCCATTGGAGTAACAAAATCTCAACAACAAACTACCTTCAATAATGACAAGTCCACCATCCATTGGAGTAACAAAATCTCAACAACGAACTGCCTTCCATAATTACAAGGCACCATCCGTTGGAGTAACAAAATCTCAACAACGAACTACCTTCCATAGTGATAAGGATACCATCGATTAGAGTAAAAAAATCTCAACAACGAACTAACTTCCATAATGACAAGGCATCCATCCATTGGAGTAATAATATCTCAACAACAAACTACCGTCCATAATGACAAGGATACCATCCATTGAAGTAAAAAAATCTCAACAACGAACTACCTTCCATAATGACAAGGCTACCATCCATTTGAGTAATAAAATCTCAACAACAAACTACCATCCATTATGACATGGATACCATCCATTGGAGTAAAAAAATCTCAACAATGAACTACCTTCCATAATGACAAGTCTAACATCCATTGGAGTAACAAAATCTCAATAACGAACTACATTCCATAATGACAAAGCTACCATACATTGGAGTAAAAAAATCACAACAACGTACTTCCTTTCATACTGAAATGGCTACCATCCAATGGAGTAACAAAATTTCAACAACGAACTACCTTTCATAATGACAAGGCTACCATCCATTGGAGTAACAAAATATAAAAAATGAACTACCTTCCATAATAACATGGCTACCGTCCATTGGAGTAAGAAAATTCGAATAACGAACTACCTTCTATAATGACAAGGATACCATCCATTGGAGTAACAAAATCTCAACAATGAACTACCTTCCATAATGACAAGGCTATCATCCATTGGAGAAACAAAATATCAACAATGAACTACCTTCCCTAATGACAAGGATACCATCCATTAGAGTAATAAAATCTCAACAACAAACTACCTTACATAATGATAAGTCTACCATCCATTGGAGTAACAAAATCTCAACAACAAACTACCTTCCATAATGACAAGGCTACCATCCATTGGAGTAACAAAATCTCAACAACAAACTACTTTCCATATTGACAAGGCTACAATCCATTGGATTAACAAAATCTCAACAATGAACTACCTTCCATAATGACAAGTCCACCATCCATTGGAGTATCAAAATCTCATCAACAAACTACCTTTCATAATGACAAGGCTACCATCCATTGGAGTAACAAAATCTCAACAACGAACTACATTCCATAATGACAAGGCTACCATCCATTGGAGTAACAAAATCTCAACAACGAACTACCTTCCATAATGACAAGTCTACCATCCATTGGAGTAACAAAATCTAAACAACGAACTACCTTCCATAATGACAAAGCTACCATACATTGGAGTAAAAAAATCTCAACAACGAACTACCTTTCATCATGACAAGGCTACCATCCATTGGAGTAACTAAATAGAAAAAATGAACTACCTTCCATAATAACACGGCTACCATCCATTGGAGTAACAAAATCCCAATAACGAACTACCTTCCATAATTAAAAGGCTAACATCCATTGGTGTAACAAAATCTAAACAACGAACTACCTTCCATAATGACAAGGCTACCATCCATTGGAGTAACAAAATATCAACAACTAACTACCTTCCATAATGACAAGGATAACATCCATTGGAGTAATAAAATCTCAACAACAAACTACCTTCCATAATGACAAGGCTACAATTCATTGGAGTAACAAAATCTCAACAACGAACTACCTTCCATAATGACAAGACTTCCATCCATTGGAGTAATAAAATCTCAACAATGAACTACCTTCCATAATGACAAGGCTACCAGCCATTGGAGTAACAAAATCTCATCAATGAACTACCTTCCATAATGAAAAGTCTATCATCCATTGGGGAATTAAAATCTCAATAATGAACTACATTCCCTAATGACAAGGATACCATCCATTTGAGTAACAAAATCTCAACAACAAACTACCTTTCATAATAACAAGGCTACCATCCATTGGAGTAAGAAAATCCCAATAACGAACTACCTTCCATAATGACAAGGCTAACATCCATTGGAGTAACAAAATCTCAACAACAAACTACCATCCATAATGACAAGGCTATCATCCATTGGGGAATTAAAATCTCAACAATGAACTACATTCCCTAATGACAAGGATACCATCCATTAGAGTAACAAAATCTCAACAACAAACTACCTTCCATAATGATAAGGCTACCATCAATTGGAGTAACAAAATCTCAAAGACAAACTACCTTCCATAATGACAAGGCTACCATCCATTGGAGTAACAAAATCTCAACAAAAACTACGTTCCATATTGACAAGGCTACAATCCATTGGAGTAACAAAATCTCAACAACAAACTACCTTCCATAATGACAAGTCCACCATCCATTGGGGTAACAAAATCTCAACAACGAACTGCCTTCCATAATGACAAGGCTACCATCCGTTGGAGTAACAAAATCTCAACAACGAACTACCTTCCATAGTGATAAGGCTACCATCGATTAGAGTAAAAAAATCTCAACAACGAACTAACTTCCATAATGAAAAGGCTACCATCCATTGGAGTAATAATATCTCAACAACAAACTACCGTCCATAATGACAAGGATACCATCCATTGAAGTAAAAAAATCTCAACAACGAACTACCTTCCATAATGACAAGGCTACCATCCATTTGAGTAATAAAATCTCAACAACAAACTACCATCCATTATGACATGGATACCATCCATTGGAGTAAAAAAATCTCAACAATGAACTACCTTCCATAATGACAAGTCTACCATCCATTGGAGTAACAAAATCTCAATAACGAACTACATTCCATAATGACAAAGCTACCATACATTGGAGTAAAAAAATCACAACAACGTACTTCCTTTCATACTGAAATGGCTACCATCCAATGGAGTAACAAAATTTCAACAACGAACTACCTTTCATAATGACAAGGCTACCATCTATTGGAGTAACAAAATATAAAAAATGAACTACCTTCCATAATAACATGGCTAACATCCATTGGAGTAACAAAATCCGAATAACGAACTACCTTCTATAATGACAAGGATACCATCCATTGGAGTAACAAAATCTCAACAATGAACTACCTTCCATAATGACAAGGCTATCATCCATTGGAGAAACAAAATATCAACAATGAACTACCTTCCCTAATGACAAGGATACCATCCATTAGAGTAACAAAATCTCAACAACAAACTACCTTACATAATGATAAGTTTACCATCCATTGGAGTAATAAAATCTCAACAACAAACTACCATCCATAATGACAGGGCTACCATCAATTTGAGTAACAAAATCTCAACAACAAACTACCTTCCATAATGACAAGGCTACCATCCATTGGAGTAACAAAATCTCAACAACAAACTACTTTCCATATTGACAAGACTACAATCCATTGGATTAACAAAATCTCAACAATGAACTACCTTCCATAATGACAAGTCCACCATCCATTGGAGTATCAAAATCTCATCAACAAACTACCTTTCATAATGACAAGGCTACCATCCATTGGAGTAACAAAATCTCAACAACGAACTACATTCCATAATGACAAGGCTACCATCCATTGGAGTAAAAAAATCTCAACAATGAACTACCTTCCATAATGACAAGTCTACCATCCATTGGAGTAACAAAATCTCAATAACGAACTACATTCCATAATGACAAAGCTACCATACATTGGAGTAAAAAAATCACAACAACGTACATCCTTTCATACTGAAAAGGCTACCATCCAATGGAGTAACAAAATCTCAACAACGAACTACCTTTCATAATGACAAGGCTACCATCCATTGGAGTAACAAAATATAAAAAATGAACTACCTTCCATAATAACAAGGCTACCATCCATTGGAGTAAGAAAATCCGAATAACGAACTACCTTCTATAATGACAAGGATACCATCCATTGGAGTAACAAAATCTCAACAATGAACTACCTTCCATAATGACAAGGCTATCATCCATTGGAGAAACAAAATATCAACAATGAACTACCTTCCCTAATGACAAGGATACCATCCATTAGAGTAACAAAATATCAACAACAAACTACCTTACATAATGATAAGTCTACCATCCATTGGAATAATAAAATCTCAACAACAAACTACCATCCATAATGACAGGGCTACCATCAATTGGAGTAACAAAATCTCAACAACAAACTACCTTCCATAATGACAAGGCTACCATCCATTGGAGTAACAAAATCTCAACAACAAACTACTTTCCATATTGACAAGGCTACAATCCATTGGATTTACAGAATCTCAACAATGAAATACCTTCCATAATGACAAGTCCACCATCCATTGGAGTATCAAAATCTCATCAACGAACTACCTTTCATAATGACAAGGCTACCATCCATTGGAGTAACAAAATCTCAACAACGAACTACATTCCATAATGACAAGGCTACCATCCATTGGAGTAACAAAATCACAACAACGAACTACCTTCCATAATGACATGTCTATCATCCATTGGAGTAACAAAATCTCAACAACGAACTACCTTCCATAATGACAAAGCTATCATACATTGGAGTAAAAAAATCTCAACAACGAACTACCTTTCATCATGACAAGGCTACCATCCATTGGAGTAATAAAATAGAAAAAATGAACTACCTTCCATAATAACACGGCTACCATCCATTGGAGTAACAAAATCCTAATAACGAACTACCTTCCATAATTACAAGGCTAACATCCATTGGTGTAACAAAATCTCAACAACGAACTACCTTCCATAATGACAAGGCTACCATCCATTGGAGTAACAAAATATCAACAACGAACTACCTTCCGTAATTACAAGGATAACATCCATTGGAGTAATAAAATCTCAACAACAAACTACCTTCCATAATGACAAGGCTACAATCCATTGGAGTAACAAAATCTCAACAACGAACTACCTTCCATAATGACAAGACTTCCATCCATTGGAGTAATAAAATCTCAACAATGAACTACCTTCCATAATGACAAGGCTACCAGCCATTGGAGTAACAAAATCTCATCAATAAACTACCTTCCATAATGAAAAGTCTATCATCCATTGGGGAATTAAAATCTCAATAATGAACTACATTCCCTAATGACAAGGATACCATCCATTAGAGTAACAAAATCTCAACAACAAACTACCTTCCATAATAACAAGGCTACCATCCACTGGAGTTAGAAAATCCCAATAACGAACTACCTTCCATAATGACAAGGCTAACATCCATTGGAGTAACAAAATCTCAACAACAAACAACCTTCCATATTGACAAGGCTACCATCCATTGGAGTAACAAAATCTCAAAAACGAACTACCTTCAATAATGACAAGGCTACCATCCATTGGAGTAATAAAATCTCAAAAATGAACTACCTTCCATAATGACAAGGCTATCATCCATTGGAGAAACAAAATCTCAACAATGAACTACCTTCCCTAAGGACAAGGATACCATCCATTAGAGTAACAAAATCTCATCCACAAACTACCTTACATAATGATAAGGCTACCATGCATTGGAGTAATAAAATGTCAACAACAAACTACCATCCATAATGACAAGGCTACCATCATTTGGAGTAACAAAATCTCAACAACAAACTACCTTCCATAATGACAAGCCTACCATCCATTGGAGTAACAAAATATCAACAACAAACTACCTTCCATATTGACAAGGCTACAATCCATTGGAGTAACAAAATCTCAACAACGAACTACCTTCCATAATGACAAATCCACCATCCATTGCAGTAACAAAGTCTCAACAACGAACTACCTTCCATAATGACAAGGCTACCATCCATTGTAGTAACAAAATATCAACAACGAACTACCATCCATAATGATAAGGCTACCATCATGGAGTAAAACAATCTCAACAACGAAATACCTTCCATAATGACAAGCCTACCATCCATTGGAGTAATAATATCTCAACAACAAACTACCATCCATAATGACAAGGATACCATCCATTGGAGTAAAAAAATCTCAACAACGAACTACCTTCCATAATGACAAGGCTATAATCCATTGTAGTAACAAAATCTCAACAACGAACTACCTTCCATAATGACAAGTCTACCATTCATTGGAGTAACAACGTCTCAACAACGATATACCTTCCATAATGACAAAGCTACCATACATTGGAGTAAAAAAATCTCAACAACGAACTACCTTTCATCATGACAAGGCTACAATCCATTGGAGTAACAAAATCTCGACAACGAACTACCTTCCATAATGACAAGGCTACCATCCATTGGAGTAACAAAATCTCACCAATGAAATACCTTCCATAATGACAAGACTACCATCCATTGGGGAATTAAAATCTCAACAATGAACTACATTCCCTAATGACAAGGATACCATCCATTAGAGTAACAAAATCTCAACAACAAACTATCTTCCATAATGATAAGGCTACCATCCATTGGAGTAATAAAATCTCAACAACAAACTACCATCCATATTGACAAGGCTACCATCAATTGGAGTAAAAAAATCTCAAAGTCAAACTACCTTCCATAATCACAAGGCTACCATCCATTGGAGTAACAAAATCTCAACAAAAAACTTCGTTCCATATTGACAAGGCTACAATCCATTGGAGTAACAAAATCTCAACAACAAACTACCTTCCATAATGACAAGTCCACCATCCATTGGAGTAACAAAATCTCAACAACAAACTGCCTTCCATAATGACAAGGCCACCATCCATTGGAGTAACAAAATCTCAACAACGAACTACCTTCCATAGTGATAAGGCTACCATCGATTACAGTAAAAAAATCTCAACAACGAACTAACTTCCATAATGACAAGGCTACCATCCATTGGAGTAATAATATCTCAACAACAAACTACCATCCATAATGACAAGGATACCATCCATTGAAGTAAAAGAATCTCAACAACGAACTACCTTCCATAATGACAAGGCTACCATCCATTTGAGTAATAAAATCTCAACAACAAACTACCATCCATTATGACAAGGATACCATCCATTGGAGTAAAAAAATCTCAACAATGAACTACCTTCCATAATGACAAGTCTATCATCCATTGGAGTAACAAAATCTCAACAACGAACTACATTGCATAATGACAAAGCTACCATACATTGGAGTAAAAAATTCACAACAACGTACTTCCTTTCATACTGACAAGGCTAGCATCCAATGGAGTAACAAAATTTCAACAACGAACTACCTTTTATAATGACAAGGCTACCATCCATTGGAGTAACAAAATATAAAAAATTAACTACCTTCCATAATAACAAGGCTACCATCCATTGGAGTAAGAAAATCCCAATAACGAACTACTTTCCATAATGACAAGGCTAACATCCATTGGAGTAACAAAATATCAACAACAAACTACCTTCCATAATGACAAGGCTACCATCCATTGGAGTAACAAAATCTCAACAACAAACTACCTTCAATAATGACAAGGCTACCATCCATTGGAGTAACAAAATCTCAAAAGTGAACTACCTTCCATAATGACAAGGCTATCATCCATTGGAGAAACAAAATCTCAACAATGAACTACCTTCCCTAATGACAAGGATACCATCCATTAGAGTAACAAAATCCCAACCACAAACTACCTTACATAATGATAAGGCTACCATCCATTGGAGTAATAAAATGTCAACAACAAACTACCATCCATAATGACAAGGCTACCATCATTTGGAGTAACACAATCTCAACAACAAGCTACCTTCCGTAATGACAAGGCTAACATCCATTGGAGTAACAAAATATGAACAACAAACTACCTTTCATATTGAAAAGGCTACAATCCATTGGAGTAACAAAATATCAACAACGAACTACCATCCATAATGATAAGGCTACCATCATGGAGTAAAACAATCTCAACAACGAAATAGCTTCCATAATGACAAGCCTACCATCCATTGGAGTAATAATATCTCAAAAAAAAACTACAATCCATAATGACAAGGATACCATCCATTGGAGTAAAAAAATCTCAACAACAAACTACCTACCATAATGAGAAGGCTATAATCCATTGTAGTAACAAAATCTCAACAATGAACTACCTTCCATAATGACGAGTCTACCATCCATTGGAGTAACAAAATCTCAACAACGAACTACCTTCCATAATGACAAAGCTACAATACATTGGAGTAAAAAAATCTCAACAACGAACTACCTTTCATCATGACAAGGCTACCATCCATTGGAGTAACAAAATATAAAAAATGAATTACCTTCCATAATAACAAGGCTACCATCCGTTGGAGTAACAAAATCCCAATAACGAACTACCTTCCATAATGACAAGGCTAACATCCATTGGAGTAACAAAATCTCAACAACGAACTACCTTCCATAATGACAAAGCTACCATCCATTGGAGTAACAAAATATCAACAACGAACTACCTTCCATAATGACAAGGCTAACATCCAATTGAGTAACAAAATCTCAACAACAAACTACCTTCCATAATGACAAGGCTACAATCCATTGGAGTAACAAAATCTCAATAACGAACTACCTTCCATAATGACAAGGCTACCATCCATTGGAGTAACAAAATCTCAACAATGAAATACCTTCCATAATGACAAGACTACCATCCATTGGAGTAATAAAATCTCAACAATGAAATACCTTTCATAATGACAAGGCTACCAGCCATTGGAGTAACAAAATCTCATCAATGAACTACTTTCCATAATGACAAGGCTATTATCCATTGGGGAATTAAAATCTCAACAATGAACTACATTCCCTAATGACAAGGATACCATCCATTAGAGTAACAAAATCTCAACAATAAACTACCTTCCATAATGATAAGGCTACCATCCATTGGAGTAATAAAATCTCAACAACAAACTACTATCCATATTTACAAGGCTACCATCAATTGCAGTAACAAAATCTCAAAGACAAACTACCTTCCATAATGACAAGGCTACCATCCATTGGAGTAACAAAATTTCAACAAAAAACTACGTTCCATATTGACAAGGCTACAATCCATTGGATCAACAAAATCTCAACAACAAACTACCTTCCATAATGACAAGTCCACCATCCATTGGAGTAACAAAATCTTAACAATGAACTGCCTTCCATAATGACAAGGCTACCATCGATTAGAGTAAAAAAATCTCAACAACGAACTAACTTCCATAATGACAAGGCTACTATCCATTGGAGTAATAATATCTCAACAACAAACTACCATCCATAATGACAAGGATACCATCCATTGAAGTAAAAAAATCTCAACAACAAACTACCTTCCACAATGACAAGTCTACCATCCATTTGAGTAACAAAATCTCAACAACGAACTACATTCCATAATGACAAAGCTACCATACATTGGAGTAAAAAAATCACAACAACGTACTTCCTTTCATACTGACAAGGCTACCATCCAATGGAGTAACAAAATCTCAACAACGAACTACCTTTCATAATGACAAGGCTACCATCCATTGGAGTAACAAAATATAAAAAATAAACTACCTTTCATAATAACAAGGCTACCATCCATTGGAGTAACAAAATATCAACAACGAACTACCTTCCATAATGACAAGGCTAACATCCATTAGAGTAACAAAATCTCAACAACAAACTACCTTCTATAATGACAAGGCTACAATCCATTGGAGTAACAAAATCTCAACAACGAACTACCTTCCATAATGACAAGGCTACCATACATTGGAGTAACAAAATCTCAACAATGAAATACCTTCAATAATGACAAGGCTACCAGCCATTGGAGTAACAAAATCTCATCAATGAACTACCTTCCATAATGACAAGGCTATTATCCATTGGGGAACTAAAATCTCAACAATGAACTACATTCCCTAATGACAAGGATACCATCCATTAGAGTAACAAAATCTCAACAACAAACTACCTTCCATAATGATAAGGCTACCATCCATTGGAGTAATAAAATGTCAACAACAAACTACCATCCATAATGACAAGGCTACCATCATTTGGAGTAACACAATCTCAACAACAAGCTACCTTCCGTAATGACAAGGATACCATCCATTGGAGTAACAAAATATGAACAACAAACTACCTTCCATATTGAAAAGGCTACAATCCTTTGGAGTAACAAAATATCAACAACGAACTACCATCCATAATGATAAGGCTACCATCATGGAGTAAAACAATCTCAACAATGAAATAGCTTCCATAATGACAAGCCTACCATCCATTGGAGTAATAATATCTCAAAAAAAAACTACAATCCATAATGACAAGGATACCATCCATTGGAGTAAAAAAATCTCAACAACAAACTACCTACCATAATGAGAAGGCTATAATCCATTGTAGTAACAAAATCTCAACAATGAACAACCTTCCATAATGACGAGTCTACCATCCATTGGAGTAACAAAATCTCAACAACGAACTACCTTCCATAATGACAAAGCTACAATACATTGGAGTAAAAAAATCTCAACAACGAACTACCTTTCATCATGACAAGGCTACCATCCATTGGAGTAACAAAATATAAAAAATGAATTACCTTCCATAATAACAAGGCTACCATCCGTTGGAGTAACAAAATCCCAATAACGAACTACCTTCCATAATGACAAGGCTAACATCCATTGGAGTAACAAAATCTCAACAACGAACTACCTTCCATAATGACAAAGCTACCATCCATTGGAGTAACAAAATATCAACAACGAACTACCTTCCATAATGACAAGGCTAACATCCAATTGAGTAACAAAATCTCAACAACAAACTACCTTCCATAATGACAAGGCTACAATCCATTGGAGTAACAAAATCTCAATAACGAACTACCTTCCATAATGACAAGGCTACCATCCATTGGAGTAACAAAATCTCAACAATGAAATACCTTCCATAATGACAAGACTACCATCCATTGGAGTAATAAAATCTCAACAATGAAATACCTTTCATAATGACAAGGCTACCAGCCATTGGAGTAACAAAATCTCATCAATGAACTACTTTCCATAATGACAAGGCTATTATCCATTGGGGAATTAAAATCTCAACAATGAACTACATTCCCTAATGACAAGGATACCATCCATTAGAGTAACAAAATCTCAACAACAAACTACCTTCCATAATGATAAGGCTACCATCCATTGGAGTAATAAAATCTCAACAACAAACTACTATCCATATTTACAAGGCTACCATCAATTGCAGTAACAAAATCTCAAAGACAAACTACATTCCATAATGACAAGGCTACCATCCATTGGAGTAACAAAATTTCAACAAAAAACTACGTTCCATATTGACAAGGCTACAATCCATTGGATTAACAAAATCTCAACAACAAACTACCTTCCATAATGACAAGTCCACCATCCATTGGAGTAACAAAATCTTAACAATGAACTGCCTTCCATAATGACAAGGCTACCATCGATTAGAGTAAAAAAATCTCAACAACGAACTAACTTCCATAATGACAAGGCTACTATCCATTGGAGTAATAATATCTCAACAACAAACTACCATCCATAATGACAAGGATACCATCCATTGAAGTAAAAAAATCTCAACAACAAACTACCTTCCACAATGACAAGTCTACCATCCATTTGAGTAACAAAATCTCAACAACGAACTACATTCCATAATGACAAAGCTACCATACATTGGAGTAAAAAAATCACAACAACGTACTTCCTTTCATACTGACAAGGCTACCATCCAATGGAGTAACAAAATCTCAACAACGAACTACCTTTCATAATGACAAGGCTACCATCCATTGGAGTAACAAAATATAAAAAATAAACTACCTTTCATAATAACAAGGCTACCATCCATTGGAGTAACAAAATATCAACAACGAACTACCTTCCATAATGACAAGGCTAACATCCATTGGAGTAACAAAATCTCAACAACAAACTACCTTCTATAATGACAAGGCTACAATCCATTGGAGTAACAAAATCTCAACAACGAACTACCTTCCATAATGACAAGGCTACCATACATTGGAGTAACAAAATCTCAACAATGAAATACCTTCCATAATGACAAGGCTACCAGCCATTGGAGTAACAAAATCTCATCAATGAACTACCTTCCATAATGACAAGGCTATTATCCATTGGGGAACTAAAATCTCAACAATGAACTACATTCCCTAATGACAAGGATACCATCCATTAGAGTAACAAAATCTCAACAACAAACTACCTTCCATAATGATAAGGCTACCATCCATTGGAGTAATAAAATCTCAACAACAAACTACCATCCATATTGACAAGGCTACCATTAATTGGAGTAACAAAATCTCAAAGACAAACTACCTTCCATAATGACAAGGCTACCATCCATTGGAGTAACAAAATCTCAACAAAAAACTACGTTCCATATTGACAAGGCTACAATCCATTGGAGTAACAAAATCTCAACAACAAACTACCTTCCATAATGACAAGTCCACCATCCATTGGAGTAACAAAATCTCAACAACGAACTACCTTCCATAGTGATAAGGCTACCATCAATTAGAGTAAAAAAATCTCAACAACGAACTAACTTCCATAATGACAAGGCTACCATCCATTGGAGTAATAATATCTCAACAACAAACTACCATCCATAATGACAAGGATACCATCCATTGAAGTAAAAGAATCTCAACTACGAACTACCTTCCATAATGACAAGGCTACCATCCATTTGAGTAATAAAATCTCAACAACAAACTACCATCCATTATGACAAGGATACCATCCATTGGAGTAAAAAAATCTCAACAATGAACTACCTTCCATAATGACAAGGCTATCATCCATTGGAGAAACAAAATCTCAACAATGAACTACCTTCCCTAAGGACAAGGATACCATCCATTAGAGTAACAAAATCTCATCCACAAACTACCTTACATAATGATAAGGCTACCATGCATTGGAGTAATAAAATGTCAACAACAAACTACCATCCATAATGACAAGGCTACCATCATTTGGAGTAACAAAATCTCAACAACAAACTACCTTCCATAATGACAAGCCTACCATCCATTGGAGTAACAAAATATCAACAACAAACTACCTTCCATATTGACAAGGCTACAATCCATTGGAGTAACAAAATCTCAACAACGAACTACCTTCCATAATGACAAATCCACCATCCATTGCAGTAACAAAGTCTCAACAACGAACTACCTTCCATAATGACAAGGCTACCATCCATTGTAGTAACAAAATATCAACAACGAACTACCATCCATAATGATAAGGCTACCATCATGGAGTAAAACAATCTCAACAACGAAATACCTTCCATAATGACAAGCCTACCATCCATTGGAGTAATAATATCTCAACAACAAACTACCATCCATAATGACAAGGATACCATCCATTGGAGTAAAAAAATCTCAACAACGAAATACCTTCCATAATGACAAGGCTATAATCCATTGTAGTAACAAAATCTCAACAACGAACTACCTTCCATAATGACAAGTCTACCATTCATTGGAGTAACAACGTCTCAACAACGATATACCTTCCATAATGACAAAGCTACCATACATTGGAGTAAAAAAATCTCAACAACGAACTACCTTTCATCACGACAAGGCTACAATCCATTGGAGTAACAAAATCTCGACAACGAACTACCTTCCATAATGACAAGGCTACCATCCATTGGAGTAACAAAATCTCACCAATGAAATACCTTCCATAATGACAAGACTACCATCCATTGGGGAATTAAAATCTCAACAATGAACTACATTCCCTAATGACAAGGATACCATCCATTAGAGTAACAAAATCTCAACAACAAACTATCTTCCATAATGATAAGGCTACCATCCATTGGAGTAATAAAATCTCAACAACAAACTACCATCCATATTGACAAGGCTACCATCAATTGGAGTAAAAAAATCTCAAAGTCAAACTACCTTCCATAATCACAAGGCTACCATCCATTGGAGTAACAAAATCTCAACAAAAAACTTCGTTCCATATTGACAAGGCTACAATCCATTGGAGTAACAAAATCTCAACAACAAACTACCTTCCATAATGACAAGTCCACCATCCATTGGAGTAACAAAATCTCAACAACAAACTGCCTTCCATAATGACAAGGCCACCATCCATTGGAGTAACAAAATCTCAACAACGAACTACCTTCCATAGTGATAAGGCTACCATCGATTACAGTAAAAAAATCTCAACAACGAACTAACTTCCATAATGACAAGGCTACCATCCATTGGAGTAATAATATCTCAACAACAAACTACCATCCATAATGACAAGGATACCATCCATTGAAGTAAAAGAATCTCAACAACGAACTACCTTCCATAATGACAAGGCTACCATCCATTTGAGTAATAAAATCTCAACAACAAACTACCATCCATTATGACAAGGATACCATCCATTGGAGTAAAAAAATCTCAACAATGAACTACCTTCCATAATGACAAGTCTATCATCCATTGGAGTAACAAAATCTCAACAACGAACTACATTGCATAATGACAAAGCTACCATACATTGGAGTAAAAAATCACAACAACGTACTTCCTTTCATACTGACAAGGCTAGCATCCAATGGAGTAACAAAATTTCAACAACGAACTACCTTTTATAATGACAAGGCTACCATCCATTGGAGTAACAAAATATAAAAAATGAACTACCTTCCATAATAACAAGGCTACCATCCATTGGAGTAAGAAAATCCCAATAACGAACTACTTTCCATAATGACAAGGCTAACATCCATTGGAGTAACAAAATATCAACAACAAACTACCTTCCATAATGACAAGGCTACCATCCATTGGAGTAACAAAATCTCAACAACAAACTACCTTCAATAATGACAAGGCTACCATCCATTGGAGTAACAAAATCTCAAAAGTGAACTACCTTCCATAATGACAAGGCTATCATCCATTGGAGAAACAAAATCTCAACAATGAACTACCTTCCCTAATGACAAGGATACCATCCATTAGAGTAACAAAATCCCAACCACAAACTACCTTACATAATGATAAGGCTACCATCCATTGGAGTAATAAAATGTCAACAACAAACTACCATCCATAATGACAAGGCTACCATCATTTGGAGTAACACAATCTCAACAACAAGCTACCTTCCGTAATGACAAGGCTACCATCCATTGGAGTAACAAAATATGAACAACAAACTACCTTCCATATTGAAAAGGCTACAATCCATTGGAGTAACAAAATATCAACAACGAACTACCATCCATAATGATAAGGCTACCATCATGGAGTAAAACAATCTCAACAACGAAATAGCTTCCATAATGACAAGCCTACCATCCATTGGAGTAATAATATCTCAAAAAAAAACTACAATCCATAATGACAAGGATACCATCCATTGGAGTAAAAAAATCTCAACAACAAACTACCTACCATAATGAGAAGGCTATAATCCATTGTAGTAACAAAATCTCAACAATGAACTACCTTCCATAATGACGAGTCTACCATCCATTGGAGTAACAAAATCTCAACAACGAACTACCTTCCATAATGACAAAGCTACAATACATTGGAGTAAAAAAATCTCAACAACGAACTACCTTTCATCATGACAAGGCTACCATCCATTGGAGTAACAAAATATAAAAAATGAATTACCTTCCATAATAACAACGCTACCATCCGTTGGAGTAACAAAATCCCAATAACGAACTACCTTCCATAATGACAAGGCTAAAATCCATTGGAGTAACAAAATCTCAACAACGAACTACCTTCCATAATGACAAAGCTACCATCCATTGGAGTAACAAAATATCAACAACGAACTACCTTCCATAATGACAAGGCTAACATCCAATTGAGTAACAAAATCTCAACAACAAACTACCTTCCATAATGACAAGGCTACAATCCATTGGAGTAACAAAATCTCAATAACGAACTACCTTCCATAATGACAAGGCTACCATCCATTGGAGTAACAAAATCTCAACAATGAAATACCTTCCATAATGACAAGACTACCATCCATTGGAGTAATAAAATCTCAACAATGAAATACCTTTCATAATGACAAGGCTACCAGCCATTGGAGTAACAAAATCTCATCAATGAACTACTTTCCATAATGACAAGGCTATTATCCATTGGGGAATTAAAATCTCAACAATGAACTACATTCCCTAATGACAAGGATACCATCCATTAGAGTAACAAAATCTCAACAACAAACTACCTTCCATAATGATAAGGCTACCATCCATTGGAGTAATAAAATCTCAACAACAAACTACTATCCATATTTACAAGGCTACCATCAATTGCAGTAACAAAATCTCAAAGACAAACTACCTTCCATAATGACAAGGCTACCATCCATTGGAGTAACAAAATTTCAACAAAAAACTACGTTCCATATTGACAAGGCTACAATCCATTGGATTAACAAAATCTCAACAACAAACTACCTTCCATAATGACAAGTCCACCATCCATTGGAGTAACAAAATCTTAACAATGAACTGCCTTCCATAATGACAAGGCTACCATCGATTAGAGTAAAAAAATCTCAACAACGAACTAACTTCCATAATGACAAGGCTACTATCCATTGGAGTAATAATATCTCAACAACAAACTACCATCCATAATGACAAGGATACCATCCATTGAAGTAAAAAAATCTCAACAACAAACTACCTTCCACAATGACAAGTCTACCATCCATTTGAGTAACAAAATCTCAACAACGAACTACATTCCATAATGACAAAGCTACCATACATTGGAGTAAAAAAATCACAACAACGTACTTCCTTTCATACTGACAAGGCTACCATCCAATGGAGTAACAAAATCTCAACAACGAACTACCTTTCATAATGACAAGGCTACCATCCATTGGAGTAACAAAATATAAAAAATAAACTACCTTTCATAATAACAAGGCTACCATCCATTGGAGTAACAAAATATCAACAACGAACTACCTTCCATAATGACAAGGCTAACATCCATTAGAGTAACAAAATCTCAACAACAAACTACCTTCAATAATGACAAGGCTACAATCCATTGGAGTAACAAAATCTCAAAAACGAACTACCTTCCATAATGACAAGGCTACCATCCATTGGAGTAACAAAATCTCAACAATGAAATACCTTCCATAATGACAAGGCTACCAGCCATTGGAGTAACAAAATCTCATCAATGAACTACCTTCCATAATGACAAGGCTATTATCCATTGGGGAAACAAAATCTCAACAATGAACTACATTCCCTAATGACAAGGATACCATCCATTAGAGTAACAAAATATCAACAACAAACTACCTTCCATAATGATAAGGCTACCATCCATTGGAGTAATAAAATGTCAACAACAAACTACCATCCATAATGACAAGGCTACCATCATTTGGAGTAACACAATCTCAACAACAAGCTACCTTCCGTAATGACAAGGCTACCATCCATTGGAGTAACAAAATATGAACAACAAACTACCTTCCATATTGAAAAGGCTACAATCCATTGGAGTAACAAAATATCAACAACGAACTACCATCCATAATGATAAGGCTACCATCATGGAGTAAAACAATCTCAACAATGAAATAGCTTCCATAATGACAAGCCTACCATCCATTGGAGTAATAATATCTCAAAAAAAAACTAGAATCCATAATGACAAGGATACCATCCATTGGAGTAAAAAAATCTCAACAACAAACTACCTACCATAATGAGAAGGCTAGAATCCATTGTAGTAACAAAATCTCAACAATGAACTACCTTCCATAATGACGAGTCTACCATCCATTGGAGTAACAAAATCTCAACAACGAACTACCTTCCATAATGACAAAGCTACAATACATTGGAGTAAAAAAATCTCAACAACGAACTACCTTTCATCATGACAAGGCTACCATCCATTGGAGTAACAAAATATAAAAAATGAATTACCTTCCATAATAACAACGCTACCATCCGTTGGAGTAACAAAATCCCAATAACGAACTACCTTCCATAATGACAAGGCTAAAATCCATTGGAGTAACAAAATCTCAACAACGAACTACCTTCCATAATGACAAAGCTACCATCCATTGGAGTAACAAAATATCAACAACGAACTACCTTCCATAATGACAAGGCTAACATCCAATTGAGTAACAAAATCTCAACAACAAACTACCTTCCATAATGACAAGGCTACAATCCATTGGAGTAACAAAATCTCAATAACGAACTACCTTCCATAATGACAAGGCTACCATCCATTGGAGTAACAAAATCTCAACAATGAAATACCTTCCATAATGACAAGACTACCATCCATTGGAGTAATAAAATCTCAACAATGAAATACCTTTCATAATGACAAGGCTACCAGCCATTGGAGTAACAAAATCTCATCAATGAACTACTTTCCATAATGACAAGGCTATTATCCATTGGGGAATTAAAATCTCAATAATGAACTACATTCCCTAATGACAAGGATACCATCCATTAGAGTAACAAAATCTCAACAACAAACTACCTTCCATAATGATAAGGCTACCATCCATTGGAGTAATAAAATCTCAACAACAAACTACTATCCATATTTACAAGGCTACCATCAATTGCAGTAACAAAATCTCAAAGACAAACTACCTTCCATAATGACAAGGCTACCATCCATTGGAGTAACAAAATTTCAACAAAAAACTACGTTCCATATTGACAAGGCTACAATCCATTGGATTAACAAAATCTCAACAACAAACTACCTTCCATAATGACAAGTCCACCATCCATTGGAGTAACAAAATCTTAACAATGAACTGCCTTCCATAATGACAAGGCTACCATCGATTAGAGTAAAAAAATCTCAACAACGAACTAACTTCCATAATGACAAGGCTACTATCCATTGGAGTAATAATATCTCAACAACAAACTACCATCCATAATGACAAGGATACCATCCATTGAAGTAAAAAAATCTCAACAACAAACTACCTTCCACAATGACAAGTCTACCATCCATTTGAGTAACAAAATCTCAACAACGAACTACATTCCATAATGACAAAGCTACCATACATTGGAGTAAAAAAATCACAACAACGTACTTCCTTTCATACTGACAAGGCTACCATCCAATGGAGTAACAAAATCTCAACAACGAACTACCTTTCATAATGACAAGGCTACCATCCATTGGAGTAACAAAATATAAAAAATAAACTACCTTTCATAATAACAAGGCTACCATCCATTGGAGTAACAAAATATCAACAACGAACTACCTTCCATAATGACAAGGCTAACATCCATTAGAGTAACAAAATCTCAACAACAAACTACCTTCTATAATGACAAGGCTACAATCCATTGGAGTAACAAAATCTCAACAACGAACTACCTTCCATAATGACAAGGCTACCATACATTGGAGTAACAAAATCTCAACAATGAAATACCTTCCATAATGACAAGGCTACCAGCCATTGGAGTAACAAAATCTCATCAATGAACTACCTTCCATAATGACAAGGCTATTATCCATTGGGGAACTAAAATCTCAACAATGAACTACATTCCCTAATGACAAGGATACCATCCATTAGAGTAACAAAATCTCAACAACAAACTACCTTCCATAATGATAAGGCTACCATCCATTGGAGTAATAAAATGTCAACAACAAACTACCATCCATAATGACAAGGCTACCATCATTTGGAGTAACACAATCTCAACAACAAGCTACCTTCCGTAATGACAAGGATACCATCCATTGGAGTAACAAAATATGAACAACAAACTACCTTCCATATTGAAAAGGCTACAATCCATTGGAGTAACAAAATATCAACAACGAACTACCATCCATAATGATAAGGCTACCATCATGGAGTAAAACAATCTCAACAATGAAATAGCTTCCATAATGACAAGCCTACCATCCATTGGAGTAATAATATCTCAAAAAAAAACTAGAATCCATAATGACAAGGATACCATCCATTGGAGTAAAAAAATCTCAACAACAAACTACCTACCATAATGAGAAGGCTATAATCCATTGTAGTAACAAAATCTCAACAATGAACTACCTTCCATAATGACGAGTCTACCATCCATTGGAGTAACAAAATCTCAACAACGAACTACCTTCCATAATGACAAAGCTACAATACATTGGAGTAAAAAAATCTCAACAACGAACTACCTTTCATCATGACAAGGCTACCATCCATTGGAGTAACAAAATATAAAAAATGAATTACCTTCCATAATAACAAGGCTACCATTCGTTGGAGTAACAAAATCCCAATAACGAACTACCTTCCATAATGACAAGGCTAACATCCATTGGAGTAACAAAATCTCAACAACGAACTACCTTCCATAATGACAAAGCTACCATCCATTGGAGTAACAAAATATCAACAACGAACTACCTTCCATAATGACAAGGCTAACATCCAATTGAGTAACAAAATCTCAACAACAAACTACCTTCCATAATGACAAGGCTACAATCCATTGGAGTAACAAAATCTCAATAACGAACTACCTTCCATAATGACAAGGCTACCATCCATTGGAGTAACAAAATCTCAACAATGAAATACCTTCCATAATGACAAGACTACCATCCATTGGAGTAATAAAATCTCAACAATGAAATACCTTTCATAATGACAAGGCTACCAGCCATTGGAGTAACAAAATCTCATCAATGAACTACTTTCCATAATGACAAGGCTATTATCCATTGGGGAATTAAAATCTCAACAATGAACTACATTCCATAATGACAAGGATACCATCCATTAGAGTAACAAAATCTCAACAACAAACTACCTTCCATAATGATAAGGCTACCATCCATTGGAGTAATAAAATCTCAACAACAAACTACTATCCATATTTACAAGGCTACCATCAATTGCAGTAACAAAATCTCAAAGACAAACTACCTTCCATAATGACAAGGCTACCATCCATTGGAGTAACAAAATTTCAACAAAAAACTACGTTCCATATTGACAAGGCTACAATCCATTGGATTAACAAAATCTCAACAACAAACTACCTTCCATAATGACAAGTCCACCATCCATTGGAGTAACAAAATCTTAACAATGAACTGCCTTCCATAATGACAAGGCTACCATCGATTAGAGTAAAAAAATCTCAACAACGAACTAACTTCCATAATGACAAGGCTACTATCCATTGGAGTAATAATATCTCAACAACAAACTACCATCCATAATGACAAGGATACCATCCATTGAAGTAAAAAAATCTCAACAACAAACTACCTTCCACAATGACAAGTCTACCATCCATTTGAGTAACAAAATCTCAACAACGAACTACATTCCATAATGACAAAGCTACCATACATTGGAGTAAAAAAATCACAACAACGTACTTCCTTTCATACTGACAAGGCTACCATCCAATGGAGTAACAAAATCTCAACAACGAACTACCTTTCATAATGACAAGGCTACCATCCATTGGAGTAACAAAATATAAAAAATAAACTACCTTTCATAATAACAAGGCTACCATCCATTGGAGTAACAAAATATCAACAACGAACTACCTTCCATAATGACAAGGCTAACATCCATTAGAGTAACAAAATCTCAACAACAAACTACCTTCTATAATGACAAGGCTACAATCCATTGGAGTAACAAAATCTCAACAACGAACTACCTTCCATAATGACAAGGCTACCATACATTGGAGTAACAAAATCTCAACAATGAAATACCTTCCATAATGACAAGGCTACCAGCCATTGGAGTAACAAAATCTCATCAATGAACTACCTTCCATAATGACAAGGCTATTATCCATTGGGGAACTAAAATCTCAACAATGAACTACATTCCCTAATGACAAGGATACCATCCATTAGAGTAACAAAATCTCAACAACAAACTACCTTCCATAATGATAAGGCTACCATCCATTGGAGTAATAAAATGTCAACAACAAACTACCATCCATAATGACAAGGCTACCATCATTTGGAGTAACACAATCTCAACAACAAGCTACCTTCCGTAATGACAAGGATACCATCCATTGGAGTAACAAAATATGAACAACAAACTACCTTCCATATTGAAAAGGCTACAATCCATTGGAGTAACAAAATATCAACAACGAACTACCATCCATAATGATAAGGCTACCATCATGGAGTAAAACAATCTCAACAATGAAATAGCTTCCATAATGACAAGCCTACCATCCATTGGAGTAATAATATCTCAAAAAAAAAACTACAATCCATAATGACAAGGATACCATCCATTGGAGTAAAAAAATCTCAACAACAAACTACCTACCATAATGAGAAGGCTATAATCCATTGTAGTAACAAAATCTCAACAATGAACTACCTTCCATAATGACGAGTCTACCATCCATTGGAGTAACAAAATCTCAACAACGAACTACCTTCCATAATGACAAAGCTACAATACATTGGAGTAAAAAAATCTCAACAACGAACTACCTTTCATCATGACAAGGCTACCATCCATTGGAGTAACAAAATATAAAAAATGAATTACCTTCCATAATAACAAGGCTACCATCCGTTGGAGTAACAAAATCCCAATAACGAACTACCTTCCATAATGACAAGGCTAACATCCATTGGAGTAACAAAATCTCAACAACGAACTACCTTCCATAATGACAAAGCTACCATCCATTGGAGTAACAAAATATCAACAATGAACTACCTTCCATAATGACAAGGCTAACATCCAATTGAGTAACAAAATCTCAACAACAAACTACCTTCCATAATGACAAGGCTACAATCCATTGGAGTAACAAAATCTCAATAACGAACTACCTTCCATAATGACAAGGCTACCATCCATTGGAGTAACAAAATCTCAACAATGAAATACCTTCCATAATGACAAGACTACCATCCATTGGAGTAATAAAATCTCAACAATGAAATACCTTTCATAATGACAAGGCTACCAGCCATTGGAGTAACAAAATCTCATCAATGAACTACTTTCCATAATGACAAGGCTATTATCCATTGGGGAATTAAAATCTCAACAATGAACTACATTCCCTAATGACAAGGATACCATCCATTAGAGTAACAAAATAACAACAACAAACTACCTTCCATAATGATAAGGCTACCATCCATTGGAGTAATAAAATCTCAACAACAAACTACTATCCATATTTACAAGGCTACCATCAATTGCAGTAACAAAATCTCAAAGACAAACTACCTTCCATAATGACAAGGCTACCATCCATTGGAGTAACAAAATTTCAACAAAAAACTACGTTCCATATTGACAAGGCTACAATCCATTGGATTAACAAAATCTCAACAACAAACTACCTTCCATAATGACAAGTCCACCATCCATTGGAGTAACAAAATCTGAACAACGAACTGCCTTCCATAATGACAAGGCTACCATCGATTAGAGTAAAAAAATCTCAACAACGAACTAACTTCCATAATGACAAGGCTACTATCAATTGGAGTAATAATATCTCAACAACAAACTACCATCCATAATGACAAGGATACCATCCATTGAAGTAAAAAAATCTCAACAACAAACTACCTTCCACAATGACAAGTCTACCATCCATTTGAGTAACAAAATCTCAACAACGAACTACATTCCATAATGACAAAGCTACCATACATTGGAGTAAAAAAATCACAACAACGTACTTCCTTTCATACTGACAAGGCTACCATCCAATGGAGTAACAAAATCTCAACAACGAACTACCTTTCATAATGACAAGGCTACCATCCATTGGAGTAACAAAATATAAAAAATAAACTACCTTTCATAATAACAAGGCTACCATCCATTGGAGTAACAAAATATCAACAACGAACTACCTTCCATAATGACAAGGCTAACATCCATTGGAGTAACAAAATCTCAACAACAAACTACCTTCTATAATGACAAGGCTACAATCCATTGGAGTAACAAAATCTCAACAACGAACTTCCTTTCATACTGACAAGGCTACCATCCAATGGAGTAACAAAATTTCAACAACGAACTACCTTTCATAATGACAAGGCTACCGTCCATTGGAGTAACAAAATATAAAAAATGAACTACCTTCCATAATAACAAGGCTACCATCCATTAGAGTAAGAAAATCCCAATAACAAACTACCTTCCATAATGACAAGGCTAACATCCATTGGAGTAACAAAATATCAACAACAAACTACCTTCCATAATGACAAGGCTACCATCCATTGGAGTAACAAAATCTCAACAACAAACTACCTTCCATAATGACAAGGCTACCATCCATTGGAGTAACAAAATCTCAACAAAAAACTACGTTCCATATTGACAAGGCTACAATCCATTGGATTAACAAAATCTCAACAACAAACTACCTTCCATAATGACAAGTCCACCATCCATTGGAGTAACAAAATCTTAACAACGAACTGCCTTCCATAATGACAAGGCTACCATCCATTAGAGTAACAAAATCTCAACAACGAACTACCTTCCAAAGTGATAAGGCTACCATCGATTAGAGTAAAAAAATCTCAACAACGAACTAACTTCCATAATGACAAGGCTACTATCCATTGGAGTAATAATATCTCAACAACAAACTACCATCCATAATGACAAGGATACCATCCATTGAAGTAAAAAAATCTCAACAACAAACTACCTTCCATAATGACAAGGCTACCATCCATTTGAGTAATAAAATCTCAACAACAAACTACTATCCATTATGACAAGGATATCATCCATTGGAGTAAAAAAATCTCAACAATGAACTACCTTCCACAATGACAAGTCTACCATCCATTTGAGTAACAAAATATCAACAACGAACTACATTCCATAATGACAAAGCTACCATACATTGGCGTAAAAAAATCACAACAACGTACTTCCTTTCATACTAACAAGGCTACCATCCAATGGAGTAACAAAATCTCAACAACGAACTACCTTTCATAATGACAAGGCTACCATCCATTGGAGTAACAAAATATAAAAAATAAACTACCTTCCATAATAACAAGGCTACCATCCATTGGAGTAACAAAATATCAACAACGAACTACCTTCCATAATGACAAGGCTAACATCCATTGGAGTAAGAAAATCTCAACAACAAACTACCTTCCATAATGACAAGGCTACAATCCATTGGAGTAACAAAATCTCAACAACGAACTACCTTCCATAATGACAAGGCTACCATCCATTGGAGTAACAAAATCTCAACAATGAAATACCTTCCATAATGACAAGACTACCATACATTGGAGTAATAAAATCTCAACAATGAAATACCTTCCATAATGACAAGGCTACCAGCCATTGGAGTAACAAAATCTCATCAATGAACTACCTTCCATAATGACAAGGCTATTATCCATTGGGGAACTAAAATCTCAACAATGAACTACATTCCCTAATGACAAGGATACCATCCATTAGAGTAACAAAATCTCAACAACAAACTACCTTCCATAATGATAAGGCTACCATCCATTGGAGTAATAAAATCTCAAGAACAAACTACCATCCATATTGACAAGGCTACCATTAATTGGAGTAACAAAATCTCAAAGACAAACTACCTTCCATAATGACATGGCTACCATCCATTGGAGTAACAAAATCTCAACAAAAAACTACGTTCCATATTGACAAGGCTACAATCCCTTGGAGTAACAAAATCTAAACAACAAACTACCTTCCATAATGACAAGTCCACCATCCATTGGAGTAACAAAATCTCAACAACGAACTACCTTCCATAGTGATAAGACTACCATCGATTAGAGTAAAAAAATCTCAACAACGAACTAACTTCCATAATGAGAAGGCTACCATCCATTGGAGTAATAATATCTCAACAACAAACTACCATCCATAATGAAAAGGATACCATCCATTGAAGTAAAAGAATCTCAACAACGAACTACCTTCCATAATGACAAGGCTACCATCCATTTGAGTAATAAAATCTTAACAACAAACTACCATCCATTATGACAAGGATACCATCCATTGGAGTAAAAAAATCTCAACAATGAACTACCTTCCATAATGACAAGTCTATCATCCATTGGAGTAACAAAATCTCAACAGCGAACTACATTCCATAATCACAAAGCTACCATACATTGGAGTAAAAAAATCACAAGAACCTACTTCCTTTCATACTGACAAGGCTACCATCCAATGGAGTAACAAAATTTCAAGAACGAACTACATTTCATAATGACAAGGCTACCATCCATTGGAGTAACAAAATATAAAAAATGAACTACCTTCCATAATAACAAGGCTACCATCCATTGGAGTAAGAAAATCCCAATAACGAACTACCTTCCATAATGACAAGGCTAACATCCATTGGAGTAACAAAATCTCAACAACAAACTACCTTCAATAATGACAAGGATACCATCCATTGGAGTAACAAAATCTCAAAAATGAACTACCTTCCATAATGACAAGGCTATCATCCATTGGAGAAACAAAATCTCCACAATGAACTACCTTCCCTAATGACAAGGCTACCATCCATTAGAGTAACAAAATCCCAACCACAAACTACCTTACATAATGATAAGGCTACCATCCATTGGAGTAATAAAATGTCAACAACAAACTACCATCCATAATGACAAGGCTACCATCATTTGGAGTAACAAAATCTCAAAAACAAACTACCTTCCATAATGACAAGGCTACCATCCATTGGAGTTACAAAATATGAACAAGAAACTACCTTCCTTATTGAAAAGGCTACAATCCATTGGAGTAACAAAATATCAACAACGAACTACCATCCATAATGATAAGGCTACCATCATGGAGTAAAACAATCTCAACAACAAAATACCTTCCATAATGACAAGCCTACCATCCATTGGAGTAATAATATCTCAAAAACAAACTACAATCCATAATGACAAGGATACCATCCATTGGAGTAAAAAAATCTCAATAACGAACTACCTTCCATAATGACAAGGCTATAATCCATTGTAGTAACAAAATCTCAACAACGAACTACCTTCCATAATGACAAGTCTACCATCCATTGGAGTAACAAAATCTCAACAACTAACTACCTCCCATAATGACAAAGCTACCATACATTGGAGTAAAAAAATCTCAACAACGAACTACCTTTCATCATGACAAGGCTACCATCCATTGGAGTAACAAAATAGAAAAAATGAACTACCTTCCATAATAACAAGGCTACCATCCATTGGAGTAACAAAATCCCAATAACGAACTACCTTCTATAATGACAAGGCTAACATCCATTGGAGTAACAAAATCTCAACAACGAACTACCTTCCATAATGAGAAGGCTACCATCCATTGGAGTAACAAAATATCAACAATGAACTACCTTCCATAATGACAAGGCTAACATCCAATTGAGTAACAAAATCTCAACAACAAACTACCTTCCTTAATGACCAGGCTACAAATCATTGGAGTAACAAAATCTCAATAACGAACTACCTTCCATAATGACAAGGCTACCATCCATTGGAGTAACAAAATCTCAACAATGAAATACCTTCCATAATGACAAGACTACCATCCATTGGAGTAATAAAATCTCAACAATGAAATACCTTCCATAATGACAAGGCTACCAGCCATTGGAGTAACAAAATCTCATCAATGAACTACCTTCCATAATGACAAGGCTATTATCCATTGGGGAATTAAAATCTCAACAATGAACTACATTCCCTAATGACAAGGATACTATCCATTAGAGTAACAAAATCTCAACAACAAACTACCTTCCATAATGATAAGGCTACCATCCATTGGAGTAATAAAATCCCAACAACAAACTACTATCCATATTGACAAGGCTACCATCAATTGGAGTAACAAAATCTCAAAGACAAACTACCTTCCATAATGACAAGGCTACCATCCATTGGAGTAACAAAATCTCAACAAAAAACTACGTTCCATATTTAAAAGGCTACAATCCATTGGAGTAACAAAATCTCAACAACAAACTACCTTCCATAATGACAAGTCCACCATCCATTGGAGTAACAAAATCTCAACAACGAACTGCCTTCCATAATGGCAAGGCTACCATCCATTAGAGTAACAAAATCTCAACAACGAACTACCTTCCATAGTGATAAGGCTACCATCGATTAGAGTAAAAAAATCTCAACAACGAACTAACTTCCATAATGACAAGGCTACCATCCATTGGAGTAATAATATCTCAACAACAAACTACCATCCATAATTACAAGGATACCAACCATTGAAGTAAAAAAATCTCAACAATGAACTACCTTCTATAATGACAAGGCTACCATCCTTTTGAGTAATAAAATCTCAACAACAAACTACCATCCATTATGACAAGGATACCATCCATTGGAGTAAAAAAATCTCAACAATGAACTACCTTCCATAATGACAAGTCTACCATCCATTTGAGTAACAAAATCTCAACAACGAACTACATTCCATAATTGCAAAGCTACCATACATTGGAGTAAAAAAATCACAACAACGTACTTCCTTTCATACTGAAAAGGCTACCATCCAATGGAGTAACAAAATCTCAACAACGAACTACCTTTCATAATGACAAGGCTAGCATCCATTGGAGTAACAAAATATAAAAAATTAACTACCTTCCATAATAACAAGGCTACCATCCATTGGAGTAACAAAATATAAACAACGAACTACCTTCCATAATGACAAGGCTAACATCCATTGGAGTAACAAAATCTCAACAACAAACTACCTTCCATAATGACAAGGCTACAATCCATTGGAGTAACAAAATCTCAACAACGAACTACCTTCCATAATGACAAGGCTACCATCCATTGGAGTAACAAAATCTCAACAATGAAATACCTTCCATAATGACAAGACTACCATCCTTTGGAGTAATAAAATCTCAACAATGAAATACCTTCCATAATGACAAGGCTACCAGCCATTGGAGTAACAAAATCTCATCAATGAACTACCTTCCATAATGACAAGGCTATTATCCATTGGGGAATTAAAATCTCAACAATGAACTACATTCCCTAAAGACAAGGATACCATCCATTAGAGTAACAAAATCTCAACAACAAACTACCTTCCATAATGATAAGGCTACCATCCATTGGAGTAATAAAATCTCAACAACAAACTACCATCCATATTGACAAGGCTACCATTAATTGGAGTAACAAAATCTCAAAGACAAACTACCTTCCATAATGACAAGGCTACCATCCATTGGAGTAACAAAATCTCAACAAAAAACTACGTTCCATATTGACAAGGCTACAATCCATTGGAGTAAGAAAATCGCAATAACGAACTACCTTCCATAATGACAAGGCTAACATCCATTGGAGTAAAAAAATCTCAACAATAAACTACCTTCCATAATGGCAAGGCTACCATCCATTGGAGTAACAAAATCTCAACAACAAACTACCTTCAATAATGACAAGGCTACCATCCATTGGAGTAACAAAATCTCAAAAATGAACTACCTTCCATAATGACAAGGCTATCATCCATTGGAGAAACAAAATCTCAACAATGAACTACCTTCCCTAATGACAAGGATACAATCCATTAGAGTATCAAAATCCCAACCACAAACTACCTTACATAATGATAAGGCTACCATCCATTGGAGTAATAAAATGTCAACAACAAACTACCATCCATAATGACAAGGCTACCATCATTTGGAGTAACAAAATCTCAAAAACAAACTACCTTCCATAATGACAAGGCTACCATCCATTGGAGTAACAAAATATGAACAACAAACTACCTTCCATATTGAAAAGGCTACAATCCATTGGAGTAACAAAATATCAACAACGAACTACCATCCATAATGATAAGGCTACCATCATGGAGTAAAACAATCTCAACAACAAAATACCTTCCATAATGACAAGCCTACCATCCATTGGAGTAATAATATCTCAAAAACAAACTACAATCCATAATGACAAGGATACCATCCATTGGAGTAAAAAAATCTCAACAACGAACTACCTTCCATAATGACAAGGCTATAATCCATTGTAGTAACAAAATCTCAACAACGAACTACCTTCCATAATGACAAGTCCACCATCCATTGGAGTAACAAAATCTCAACAACGAACTGCCTTCCATAATGACAAGGCTACCATCCATTAGAGTAACAAAATCTCAACAACGAACTACCTTCCATAGTGATAAGTCTACCATCGATTAGAGTAAAAAAATCTCAACAACGAACTAACTTCCATAATGACAAGGCTACCATCCATTGGAGTAACAAAATATCAACAACGAACTACCTTCCATAATGACAAGGCTAACATCCATTGGAGTAACAAAATCTCAACAATGAACTACCTTCCATAATGACAAGTCTACCATCCATTTGAGTAACAAAATCCCAACAACGAACTACATTCCATAATGACAAAGCTACCATACATTGGAGTAAAAAAATCTCAACAATGAACTACCATCCATAATGACAAGGCTACCATCCATTTGAGTAATAAAATCTCAACAACAAACTACCATCCATTATGACAAGGATACCATCCATTGGAGTAAAAAAATCTCAACAATGAACTACCTTCCATAATGACAAGTCTACCATCCATTTGAGTAACAAAATCTCAACAACGAACTACATTCCATAATGACAAAGCTACCATACATTGGAGTAAAAAAATCACAACAACGTACTTCCTTTCATACTGACAAGGCTACCATCCAATGGAGTAACAAAATCTCAACAACGAACTACCTTTCATAATGACAAGGCTACCATCCATTGGAGTAACAAAATATAAAAAATGAACTACCTTCCATAATAACAAGGCTACCATCCATTGGAGTAACAAAATATCAACAACGAACTACCTTCCATAATGACAAGGCTAACATCCATTGGAGTAACAAAATCTCAACAACAAACTACCTTCCATAATGACAAGGCTACAATCCATTGGAGTAACAAAATCTCAACAATGAACTACCTTCCATAATGACAAGGCTACCATCCATTGGAGTAACAAAATATCAACAATGAAATACCTTCCATAATGACAAGACTATCATCCATTGGAGTAATAAAATCTCAACAATGAAATACCTTCCATAATGACAAGGCTACCAGCCATTGGAATAACAAAATCTCATCAATGAACTACCTTCCATAATGACAAGGCTATTATCCATTGGGGAATTAAAATCTCAACAATGAACTACCTTCCATAATGACAAGGATACCATCCATTATAGTAACAAAATCTCAACAACAAACTACCTTCCATAATGATAAGGCTACCATCCATTGGAGTAATAAAATCTCAACAACAAACTACCATCCATATTGACAAGGCTACCATTAATTGGAGTAACAAAATCTCAAAGACAAACTACCTTCCATAATGACAAGGCTACCATCCATTGGAGTAACAAAATCTCAACAAAAAACTACGTTCCATATTGACAAGGCTACAATCCATTGGAGTAACAAAATCTCAACAACAAACTACCTTCCATAAAGACAAGTCCACCATCTATTGGAGTAACAAAATCTCAACAACGAACTGCCTTCCATAATGACAAGGCTACCATCCATTGGAGTAACAAAATCTCAACAACGAATTACCTTCCATAGTGTTAAGGCTACCATCGATTAGAGTAAAAAAATCTCAACAACGAACTAACTTCCATAATGACAAGGCTACCATCCATTGGAGTAATAATATCTCAACAACAAACTACCATCCATAATGACAAGGATACCATCCATTGAAGTAAAAAAATCTCAACAACGAACTACCTTCCATAATGACAAGGCTACCATCCATTTGAGTAATAAAATCTCAACAACAAACTACCATCCATTATGACAAGGATACCATCCATTGGAGTAAAAAAATCTTAACAATGAACTACCTTCCATAATGACAAGTCTACCATCCATTGGAGTAACAAAATCTCAACAACGAACTACATTCCATAATGACAAAGCTACCATACATTGGAGTAAAAAAATCACAACAACGTACTTCCTTTCATACTGACAAGGCTACCATCCAATGGAGTAACAAAATCTCAACAACGAACTACCTTTCATAATGACAAGGCTACATTCCATTGGAGTAACAAAATATAAAAAATGAACTACCTTCCATAATAACAAGGCTACCATCCATTGGAGTACGAAAATCCCAATAACGAACTACCTTCCATAATGACAAGGCTAACATCCATTGGAGTAACAAAATCTCAACAACAAACTACCTTCCATAATGACAAGGCTACCATCCATTGGAGTAACAAAATCTCAACAATGAACTACCTTCCATAATGACAAGGCTATCATCCATTGGAGAAACAAAATCTCAACAATGAACTACCTTCCCTAATGACAAGGATACCATCCATTAGAGTAACAAAATCTCAACAACAAACTACCTTACATAATGATAAGTCTACCATCCATTGGAGTAATAAAATCTCAACAACAAACTACCTTCCATAATGACAAGTCCACCATCCATTGGAGTATCAAAATCTCAACAACGAACTACCTTTCATAATGACAAGGCTACCATCCATTGGAGTAAGAAAATCTTAACAACGAACTACATTCCATAATGACAAGGCTACCATCCATTGGAGTAACAAAATCTCAACAACGAACTACCTTCCATAATGACAAGTCTACCATCCATTGGAGTAACAAAATCTCAACAATGAACTACCTTCCGTAATGACAAAGCTACCATACATTGGAGTAAAAAAATCTCAACAATGAACTACCTTTCATCATGACAAGGCTACCATCCATTGGAGTAACAAAATAGAAAAAATGAACTACCTTCCATAATAACACGGCTACCATCCATTGGAGTAACAAAATACCAATAACGAACTACCTTCCATAATTACAAGGCTAACATCCATTGGTGTAACAAAATCTCAACAACGAACTACCTTCCATAATGACAAGGCTACCATCCATTGGAGTAACAAAATATCAACAACGAACTACCTTCCATAATGACAAGGATAACATCCATTGGAGTAACAAAATCTCAACAACAAACTACCTTCCATAATGACAAGGCTACAACCCATTGGAGTAACAAAATCTCAACAACGAACTACCTTCCATAATGACAAGGCTACCATCCATTGGAGTAACAAAATCTTAACAATGAAATACCTTCCATAATGACAAGACTTCCATCCATTGGAGTAATAAAATCTCAACAATGAACTACCTTCCATAATGACAAGGCTACCAGCCATTGGAGTAACAAAATCTCATCAATGAACTACCTTCCATAATGAAAAGTCTATCATCCATTGGGGAATTAAAATTTCAATAATGAACTACATTCCCTAATGACAAGGATACCATCCATTAGAGTAACAAAATCTCAACAACAAACTACCTTCCATAAAGATAAGGCTACCATCCATCGGAGTAATAAAATCTCAACAACAAACTACCATCCATATTGACAAAGCTACCATCAATTGGAGTAACAAAATCTCAAAGACAAACTACCTTCCATAATGACAAGGCTACCATCCATTGGAGTAACAAAATCTCAACAAAAAACTACGTTCCATATTGGCAAGGCTACAATCCATTGGAGTAACAAAATCTCAACAACAAACTACCTTCCATAATGACAAGTCCACCATCCATTGGAGTAACAAAATCTCAACAACGAACTATCTTCCATAGTGATAAGGCTACCATCGATTAGAGTAAAAAAATCTCAACAACGAACTAACTTCCATAATGACAAGGCTACCATCCATTGGAGTAATAATATCTCAACAACAAACTACCATCCATAATGACAAAGCTACCATACATTGGAGTAAAAAAATCACAACAATGTACTTCCTTTCATACTGACAAGGCTACCATCCAATGGAGTAACAAAATCTCAACAACGAACTACCTTTCATAATGACAAGGCTACCATCCATTGGAGTAACAAAATATAAAAAATGAACTACCTTCCATAATAACAAGGCTACCATCCATTGGAGTAAGAAAATCCTAATAACGAACTACCTTCCATAATGACAAGGCTAACATCCATTGGAGTAACAAAATCTCAACAACAAACTACCTCCCATAATGACAAGGCTACCATCCATTGGAGTAACAAAATCTCAACAACGAACTACCTTCTATAATGACAAGGCTACCATCCATTGGAGTAACAAAATCTCAACAATGAACTACCTTCCATAATGACAAGACTATCATCCATTGGAGAAACAAAATCTCAACAATGACCTACCTTCCCTAATGACAAGGATACCATCCATTAGAGTAACAAAATCTCAACAACAAACTACCTTACATAATGATAAGTCTACCATCCATTGGAGTAATAAAATCTCAACAACAAACTACCATCCATAATGACAGGGCTACCATCAATTGGAGTAACAAAATCTCAAAGACAAACTACCTTCCATAATGACAAGGCTACCATCCATTGGAGTAACAAAATCTCAACAAAAAACTACGTTCCATATTGGCAAGGCTACAATCCATTGGAGTAACAAAATCTAAACAACAAACTACCTTCCATAATGACAAGTCCACCATCCATTGGAGTATCAAAATCTGAACAACGAACTACCTTTCATAATGACATAGCTACCATCCATTGGAGTAACAAAATCTCAACAACGAACTACATTCCATAATGACAAGGCTATCATCCATTGGAGTAACAAAATCTCAACAACGAACTACCTTCCATAATGACAAGTCTACCATCCATTGGAGTAACAAAATCTCAACAACGAACTACCTTCCATAATGACAAAGCTACCATACATTGGAGTAAAAAAATCTCAACAACGAACTACCTTTCATCATGACAACGCTACCATCCATTAGAGTAACAAAATAGAAAAAATGAACTACCTTCCATAATAACACGACTACCATCCATTGGAGTAACAAAATCCCAATAACGAACTACCTTCCATAATTACAAGGCTAACATCCATTGGTGTAACAAAATCTCAACAACGAACTACCTTCCATAATGACAAGTCTACCATCCATTGGAGTAACAAAATATCAACAAAGAACTACCTTCCATAATGACAAGGATAACATCCATTGGAGTAACAAAATCTCAACAACAAACTACCTTCCATAATGACAAGGCTACAATCCATTGGAGTAACAAAATCTCAACAACGAACTACCTTCCATAATGACAAGGCTACCATCCATTGGAGTAACAAAATCTTAACAATGAAATACCTTCCATAATGACAAGACTTCCATCCATTGGAGTAATAAAATCTCAACAATGAACTACCTTCCATAATGACAAGGCTACCAGCCATTGGAGTAACAAAATCTCATCAATGAACTACCTTCCATAATGAAAAGTCTATCATCCATTGGGGAATTAAAATCTCAATAATGAACTACATTCCCTAATGACAAGGATACCATCCATTAGAGTAACAAAATCTCAACAACAAACTACCTTCCATAATGACAAGGCTACCATCCATTGGAGTAACAAAATCTCAACAAAAAACTACCTTCCATATTGACAAGGATACAATTCATTGGAGTAACAAAATCTCAACAACGAACTACCTTCCATAATGACAAATCCACCATCCATTGGAGTAACAAAATCTCAACAACGAACTACCTTTCATAATGACAAGGCTACCATCCATTGGAGTAACAAAATCTCAACAACGAACTACCTTCCATAGTGATAAAGCTACCATCGATTAGAGTAAAAAAATCTCAACAACGAACTAACTTCCATAATGAAAAGGCTACCATCCATTGGAGTAATAATATCTCAACAACAAATTACCATCCACAATGACAAGGATACCATCCATTGAAGTAAAAAAATCTCAACAACAAACTACCTTCCATAATGACAAGGCTACCATCCATTTGAGTAATAAAATCTCAACAACAAACTACCATCCATTATGACAAGGATACCATCCATTGGAGTAACAAAATCTCAACAGCGAACTACATTCCATAATGACAAAGCTACCATACATTGGGGTAAAAAAATCACAACAACGTACTTCCTTTCATATTGACAAGGCTACCATCCAATGGAGTAACAAAATCTCAACAACGAACTACCTTTCATAATGAAAAGGCTACCATCCATTAGAGTAACAAAATATAAAAAATGAACTACCTTCAATAATAACAAGGCTACCATCCATTGGAGTAAGAAAATCCCAATAACGAACTACCTTCCATAATGACAAGGCTAACATCCATTGGACTAACAAAATCTCAACAACAAACTACCTTCCATAATGACAAGGCTACCATCCATTGGATTAACAAAATCTCAACAACGAACTACCTTCTATAATGACAAGGCTACCATCCATTGGAGTAACAAAATCTCAACAATGAACTACCTTCCATAATGACAAGGCTATCATCCATTGGAGAAACAAAATCTCAACAAGGAACTAACTTCCCTAATGATAGGGATACCATCCATTAGAGTAACAAAATCTCAACAACAAACTACCTTACATAATGATAAGTCTACCATCCATTGGAGTAATAAAATCTCAACAACAAACTACCATCCATAATGACAGGGCTACCATTAATTGGAGTAACAAAATCTCAACAACAAACTACCTTCCATAATGACAAGGCTACCATCCATTGGAGTAACAAAATCTCAACAACAAACTACTTTCCATATTGACAAGGCTACAATCCATTGGAGTAACAAAATCTCAACAACGAACTACCTTCCATAATGACAAGTCCACCATCCATTGGAGTATCAAAATCTCAACAACGAACTACCTTTCATATTGACAAGGCTACCATCCATTGGAGTAACAAAATCTCAACAACGAACTACCTTCCATAACGACAAGGCTACCATCCATTGGAGTAACAAAATCTCAACAATGAACTACCTTCCATAATGACAAGGCTACCAGCCATTGGAGTAACAAAATCTCAACAATAAATTACTTTCCATAATGACAAGGATATCATCCATTGGGGAAACAAAATCTTAACAATGAACTACATTACCTAATGACAAGGATACCATCCATTAGAGTAACAAAATCTCAACAACAAAATACCTTCTATAATGATAAGGCTACCATCCATTGGAGTAATAAAATCTCATCAACAAAGTACCATCCATATTTACAAGGCTACCATCAATTGGAGTAACAAAATCTCAACAACAAAGTACCTTCCATAATGACAAGGCTACCATCCATTGGAGTAACAAAATCTCAACAACAAACTACCATCCATATTGATAAGTCCACCATCCATTGGAGTAATAAAATCTCAACAACGAACTACCTTCCATAATGAAAAGGCTACCATCCATTGGAGTAACACAATCTCAATAACGAACTACCTTCCATAGTGATAAGGCTACCATCGATTAGGGTAAAAAAATCTCAACAACGAACTACCTTCCATAATGACAAGGCTACCATCCATTGGAGTAATAATATCTCAACAACAAACTACCATCCATAATGACAAGGATACCATCCATTGGAGTAAAAAAATCTCAACAACGAACTACCTTTCATAATGACAAGGCTACCATCCATTTGAGTAATAAAATCTCAACAACAAACTACCATCCATTATGACAAGGATACTATCCATTGGAGTAAAAAAATCTCAACAATGAACTACCTTCCACAATGACAAGGCTACCATCCATTGGATTAACAAAATCTCAACAATGAACTACCATCCATAATGACAAGGCTACCAGCCATTGGAGAACAAAATCTCAACAATGAACTACCTTCCATAATGACAAGGCTATCATCCATTGGAGAAACAATATCTAAACAATGAACTACCTTCCCTAATGACAAGGATACCATCCATTAGAGTAACAAAATCTCAACAACAACCTACCTTACAAAATAACAAGGCTACCATCCATTGGAGTAAGAAAATCCCAATAACAAACTACCTTCCATAATGACAAGGCTAACATCCATTAGAGTAACAAAATCTCAACAACAAACTACTTTCCATATTGACAAGGCTACAATCCATTGGAGTAACAAAATCTCAACAATGAACTACCTTCCATAATGACAAGTCCACTATCCATTGGAGTATCAAAATCTCAACAACGAACTACCTTTCATAATGACAAGGCTACCATCCATTGGAGTACCAAAATCTCAACAACGAACTACCTTCCATATTGACAAAGCTAACATCCATTAGAGTAACAAAATCTCAACAATGAACTACCTTCCATAATGACAAGGCTACCAGCCATTGCAGTAACAAAATCTGATCAATAAACTACCTTCCATAATGACAAGGCTATCATCCATTGGGGAAAAAAAATCACAACAATGAACTACATTCCCTAATGACAAGGATACCATCCATTAGAGTAACAAAATCTCAAAAACAAAATACCTTCCATAATGATAAGGCTACCATCCATTGGAGTAATAAAATCTCAACAAACTACCATCCATATTTACAAGGCTACCATTAATTGGAGTAACAAAATCTCAACAATAAACTACCTTCCATATGACAAGGCTACCATCCATTAGAGTAACAAAATCTCAACAATGAACTACCTTCCATAATGAAAAGGATACCATCCATTTGAGTACTAAAATCTCAACAACAAACTACCATCCATTATGACAAGGATACCATCCATTGGAGTAAAAAAATCTCAACAATGAACTACCTTCCATAATGACAAGTCTACCATCCATTGGAGTAACAAAATCTCAACAATGAACTACATTTCATAATGACAAAGCTACCATACATTGGAGTAAAAATATCATAACAACGTACTACCTTCCATAATGACAAGGCTAACATCCATTGGAGAAACAAAATCTCAACAATGAACTACCTTCCCTAATGACAAGGATACCATCCATTAGAGTAACAAAATCTCAACAACAAACTACCTTACATAATGATAAGGCTACCATCCATTGGAGTAATAAAATCTCAACAACAAACTACCATCCATAATGACAAGGCTACCATTAATTGGAGTAACAAAATCTCAACAACAAACTACCTTCCATAATGACAAGGCTACCATCCATTGGAGTAACAAAATCTCAACAACAAACTACTTTCCATATTGACAAGGCTACAATACATTGGAGTAACAAAATCTCAACAACGAGCTACCTTCCATAATGACAAGTCCACCATCCATTGGAGTATCAAAATCTCAACAACGAACTACCTTTTATAATGACAAGGCTACCATCCATTGGAGTACCAAAATCTCAACAACGAACTACCTTCCATATTGACAAGGCTACCATCCATTAGAGTTACAAAATCTTAACAATGAACTACCTTCCATAATGACAAGGCTACCAGCCATTGGAGTAACAAAATCTCATCAATAAACTACCTTCCATAATGACAAGGCTATCATCCATTGGGGAAAAAAAATCTCAACAATGAACTACATTCCCTAATGACAAGGATACCATCCATTAGAGTAACAAAATCTCAACAAAAAAATACCTTCCATAATGATAAGGCTACCATCCATTGGGTTAATAAAATCTCAACAACAAACTACCATCCATATTTACAAGGCTACCATCAATTGGAGTAACAAAATCTCAACAACAAACTACCTTCCATAATGACAAGGCTACCATCCATTGGAGTAACAAAATCTCAACAACAAACTACCATCCATATTGACAAGGCTACAATCCATTGGAGTAACAAAATCTCAACAACGAACTACCTTCAATAATGACAAGCCCACCATCCATTGGAGTAACAAAATCTCAACAACGAACTACCTTCCATAATGAAAAGGCTACCATCCATTGGAGTAACAAAATATCAACAACGAACTACCTTCCATAGTGATAAGGCTACCATCGATTAGACTAAAAAAATCTCAACAACGAACTACGTTCCATAATGACAAGGCTACCATCCATTGGAGTAATAATATCTCAACAACAAACTACCATCCATAATGACAAGGATACCATCCATTGGAGTAAAAAAATCTCAACATCGAACTACCTTCCATAATGACAAGGCTACCATCCATTTGAGTAATAAAATCTCAACAACAAACTACCATCCATTATGACAAGGATACCATCCATTGGAGTAAAAAAATCTCAAGAATGAACTACCTTCCACAATGACAAGGATACCATCCATTGGAGTAACAAAATCTCAACAATGAACTACCATCCATAATGACAAGGCTACCATCAATTGGAGTAACAAAATCTCAACAACAAACTACTTTCCATATTGACAAAGCTACAATACATTGGAGTAACAAAATCTCAACAACGAACTACCTTCTATAATGACAAGGCTACCATCCATTGGAGTAACAAAATCTCAACAATGAACTACCTTCCATAATGACAAGGCTATCATCCATTGGAGAAACAAAATCTCAACAAGGAACTAACTTCCCTAATGATAGGGATACCATCCATTAGAGTAACAAAATCTCAACAACAAACTACCTTACATAATGATAAGTCTACCATCCATTGGAGTAATAAAATCTCAACAACAAACTACCATCCATAATGACAGGGCTACCATTAATTGGAGTAACAAAATCTCAACAACAAACTACCTTCCATAATGACAAGGCTACCATCCATTGGAGTAACAAAATCTCAACAACAAACTACTTTCCATATTGACAAGGCTACAATCCATTGGAGTAACAAAATCTCAACAACGAACTACCTTCCATAATGACAAGTCCACCATCCATTGGAGTATCAAAATCTCAACAACGAACTACCTTTCATATTGACAAGGCTACCATCCATTGGAGTAACAAAATCTCAACAACGAACTACCTTCCATAACGACAAGGCTACCATCCATTGGAGTAACAAAATCTCAACAATGAACTACCTTCCATAATGACAAGGCTACCAGCCATTGGAGTAACAAAATCTCAACAATAAATTACTTTCCATAATGACAAGGATATCATCCATTGGGGAAACAAAATCTTAACAATGAACTACATTACCTAATGACAAGGATACCATCCATTAGAGTAACAAAATCTCAACAACAAAATACCTTCTATAATGATAAGGCTACCATCCATTGGAGTAATAAAATCTCATCAACAAAGTACCATCCATATTTACAAGGCTACCATCAATTGGAGTAACAAAATCTCAACAACAAAGTACCTTCCATAATGACAAGGCTACCATCCATTGGAGTAACAAAATCTCAACAACAAACTACCATCCATATTGATAAGTCCACCATCCATTGGAGTAATAAAATCTCAACAACGAACTACCTTCCATAATGAAAAGGCTACCATCCATTGGAGTAACACAATCTCAATAACGAACTACCTTCCATAGTGATAAGGCTACCATCGATTAGGGTAAAAAAATCTCAACAACGAACTACCTTCCATAATGACAAGGCTACCATCCATTGGAGTAATAATATCTCAACAACAAACTACCATCCATAATGACAAGGATACCATCCATTGGAGTAAAAAAATCTCAACAACGAACTACCTTTCATAATGACAAGGCTACCATCCATTTGAGTAATAAAATCTCAACAACAAACTACCATCCATTATGACAAGGATACTATCCATTGGAGTAAAAAAATCTCAACAATGAACTACCTTCCACAATGACAAGGCTACCATCCATTGGATTAACAAAATCTCAACAATGAACTACCATCCATAATGACAAGGCTACCAGCCATTGGAGAACAAAATCTCAACAATGAACTACCTTCCATAATGACAAGGCTATCATCCATTGGAGAAACAATATCTAAACAATGAACTACCTTCCCTAATGACAAGGATACCATCCATTAGAGTAACAAAATCTCAACAACAACCTACCTTACAAAATAACAAGGCTACCATCCATTGGAGTAAGAAAATCCCAATAACAAACTACCTTCCATAATGACAAGGCTAACATCCATTAGAGTAACAAAATCTCAACAACAAACTACTTTCCATATTGACAAGGCTACAATCCATTGGAGTAACAAAATCTCAACAATGAACTACCTTCCATAATGACAAGTCCACTATCCATTGGAGTATCAAAATCTCAACAACGAACTACCTTTCATAATGACAAGGCTACCATCCATTGGAGTACCAAAATCTCAACAACGAACTACCTTCCATATTGACAAAGCTAACATCCATTAGAGTAACAAAATCTCAACAATGAACTACCTTCCATAATGACAAGGCTACCAGCCATTGCAGTAACAAAATCTGATCAATAAACTACCTTCCATAATGACAAGGCTATCATCCATTGGGGAAAAAAAATCACAACAATGAACTACATTCCCTAATGACAAGGATACCATCCATTAGAGTAACAAAATCTCAAAAACAAAATACCTTCCATAATGATAAGGCTACCATCCATTGGAGTAATAAAATCTCAACAAACTACCATCCATATTTACAAGGCTACCATTAATTGGAGTAACAAAATCTCAACAATAAACTACCTTCCATATGACAAGGCTACCATCCATTAGAGTAACAAAATCTCAACAATGAACTACCTTCCATAATGAAAAGGATACCATCCATTTGAGTACTAAAATCTCAACAACAAACTACCATCCATTATGACAAGGATACCATCCATTGGAGTAAAAAAATCTCAACAATGAACTACCTTCCATAATGACAAGTCTACCATCCATTGGAGTAACAAAATCTCAACAATGAACTACATTTCATAATGACAAAGCTACCATACATTGGAGTAAAAATATCATAACAACGTACTACCTTCCATAATGACAAGGCTAACATCCATTGGAGAAACAAAATCTCAACAATGAACTACCTTCCCTAATGACAAGGATACCATCCATTAGAGTAACAAAATCTCAACAACAAACTACCTTACATAATGATAAGGCTACCATCCATTGGAGTAATAAAATCTCAACAACAAACTACCATCCATAATGACAAGGCTACCATTAATTGGAGTAACAAAATCTCAACAACAAACTACCTTCCATAATGACAAGGCTACCATCCATTGGAGTAACAAAATCTCAACAACAAACTACTTTCCATATTGACAAGGCTACAATACATTGGAGTAACAAAATCTCAACAACGAGCTACCTTCCATAATGACAAGTCCACCATCCATTGGAGTATCAAAATCTCAACAACGAACTACCTTTTATAATGACAAGGCTACCATCCATTGGAGTACCAAAATCTCAACAACGAACTACCTTCCATATTGACAAGGCTACCATCCATTAGAGTTACAAAATCTTAACAATGAACTACCTTCCATAATGACAAGGCTACCAGCCATTGGAGTAACAAAATCTCATCAATAAACTACCTTCCATAATGACAAGGCTATCATCCATTGGGGAAAAAAAATCTCAACAATGAACTACATTCCCTAATGACAAGGATACCATCCATTAGAGTAACAAAATCTCAACAAAAAAATACCTTCCATAATGATAAGGCTACCATCCATTGGGTTAATAAAATCTCAACAACAAACTACCATCCATATTTACAAGGCTACCATCAATTGGAGTAACAAAATCTCAACAACAAACTACCTTCCATAATGACAAGGCTACCATCCATTGGAGTAACAAAATCTCAACAACAAACTACCATCCATATTGACAAGGCTACAATCCATTGGAGTAACAAAATCTCAACAACGAACTACCTTCAATAATGACAAGCCCACCATCCATTGGAGTAACAAAATCTCAACAACGAACTACCTTCCATAATGAAAAGGCTACCATCCATTGGAGTAACAAAATATCAACAACGAACTACCTTCCATAGTGATAAGGCTACCATCGATTAGACTAAAAAAATCTCAACAACGAACTACGTTCCATAATGACAAGGCTACCATCCATTGGAGTAATAATATCTCAACAACAAACTACCATCCATAATGACAAGGATACCATTCATTGGAGTAAAAAAATCTCAACATCGAACTACCTTCCATAATGACAAGGCTACCATCCATTTGAGTAATAAAATCTCAACAACAAACTACCATCCATTATGACAAGGATACCATCCATTGGAGTAAAAAAATCTCAAGAATGAACTACCTTCCACAATGACAAGGATACCATCCATTGGAGTAACAAAATCTCAACAATGAACTACCATCCATAATGACAAGGCTACCATCAATTGGAGTAACAAAATCTCAACAACAAACTACTTTCCATATTGACAAAGCTACAATACATTGGAGTAACAAAATCTCAACAACGAACTACCTTCCATAATAACAAGTCCACCATCCATTAGAGTATCAAAATCTCAACAACGAACTACCTTTCATAATGACAAGGCTACCATCCATTGGAGTACCAAAATCTCAACAACGAACTACCTTCCATATTGACAAGGCTACCATCCATTAGAGTAACAAAATCTCAACAATGAACTACATTCCATAATGACAAGGCTACCAGCCATTGGAGTAACAAAATCTCATCAATAAACTACCTTCCATAATTACAAGGCTATCATCCATTGGGGAAAAAAATCTCAACAATGAACTACATTCCCTAATGACAAGGATACCATCCATTAGAGTAACAAAATCTCAACAACAAAATACCTTCCATAATGATAAGGCTACCATCCATTGGAGTAATAAAATTTCAACAAACTACCATCCATATTTACAAGGCTACCATCAATTGGAGTAACAAAATCTCAACAATAAACTACCTTCCATAATGACAAGGCTACCATCCATTGGAGTAACAAAATCTCAACAAAAAACTACCATCCATATTGACAAGGCTACAATCCATTGGAGTAACAAAATCTCAACAATGAACTACCTTCCATAATGACAAGTCCACCATCCATTGGAGTAACAAAATCTCAACAACGAACTACCTTCCATAATGAAAAGGCTACCATCCATTTGAGTAGTAAAATCTCAACAACAAACTACCATCCATTATGACAAGGATACCATCCATTGGAGTAAAAAAATCTCAACAATGAACTACCTTCCATAATGACAAGTCTACCATCCATTGGAGTAACAAAATCTCAACAATGAACTACATTTCATAATGACAAAGCTACCATACATTAGATTAAAAAAATCATAACAACGTACTACCTTCCATAATGACAAGTCTACCATCCATTGGAGTAACAAAATCTCAACAATGAACTACATTTCATAATGACAAAGCTACCATACATTGGAGTAAAAATATCATAACAACGTACTACCTTCCATAATGACAAGGCTAACATCCATTGGAGAAACAAAATCTCAACAATGAACTACCTTCCCTAATGACAAGGATACCATCCATTAGAGTAACAAAATCTCAACAACAAACTACCTTACATAATGATAAGGCTACCATCCATTGGAGTAATAAAATCTCAACAACAAACTACCATCCATAATGACAAGGCTACCATTAATTGGAGTAACAAAATCTCAACAACAAACTACCTTCCATAATGACAAGGCTACCATCCATTGGAGTAACAAAATCTCAACAACAAACTACTTTCCATATTGACAAGGCTACAATACATTGGAGTAACAAAATCTCAACAACGAGCTACCTTCCATAATGACAAGTCCACCATCCATTGGAGTATCAAAATCTCAACAACGAACTACATTTTATAATGACAAGGCTACCATCCATTGGAGTACCAAAATCTCAACAACGAACTACCTTCCATATTGACAAGGCTACCATCCATTAGAGTTACAAAATCTTAACAATGAACTACCTTCCATAATGACAAGGCTACCAGCCATTGGAGTAACAAAATCTCATCAATAAACTACCTTCCATAATGACAAGGCTATCATCCATTGGGGAAAAAAAATCTCAACAATGAACTACATTCCCTAATGACAAGGATACCATCCATTAGAGTAACAAAATCTCAACAAAAAAATACCTTCCATAATGATAAGGCTACCATCCATTGGGTTAATAAAATCTCAACAACAAACTACCATCCATATTTACAAGGCTACCATCAATTGGAGTAACAAAATCTCAACAACAAACTACCTTCCATAATGACAAGGCTACCATCCATTGGAGTAACAAAATCTCAACAACAAACTACCATCCATATTGACAAGGCTACAATCCATTGGAGTAACAAAATCTCAACAACGAACTACCTTCAATAATGACAAGCCCACCATCCATTGGAGTAACAAAATCTCAACAACGAACTACCTTCCATAATGAAAAGGCTACCATCCATTGGAGTAACAAAATATCAACAACGAACTACCTTCCATAGTGATAAGGCTACCATCGATTAGACTAAAAAAATCTCAACAACGAACTACGTTCCATAATGACAAGGCTACCATCCATTGGAGTAATAATATCTCAACAACAAACTACCATCCATAATGACAAGGATACCATCCATTGGAGTAAAAAAATCTCAACATCGAACTACCTTCCATAATGACAAGGCTACCATCCATTTGAGTAATAAAATCTCAACAACAAACTACCATCCATTATGACAAGGATACCATCCATTGGAGTAAAAAAATCTCAAGAATGAACTACCTTCCACAATGACAAGGATACCATCCATTGGAGTAACAAAATCTCAACAATGAACTACCATCCATAATGACAAGGCTACCATCAATTGGAGTAACAAAATCTCAACAACAAACTACTTTCCATATTGACAAAGCTACAATACATTGGAGTAACAAAATCTCAACAACGAACTACCTTCCATAATAACAAGTCCACCATCCATTGGAGTATCAAAATCTCAACAACGAACTACCTTTCATAATGACAAGGCTACCATCCATTGGAGTACCAAAATCTCAACAACGAACTACCTTCCATATTGACAAGGCTACCATCCATTAGAGTAACAAAATCTCAACAATGAACTACATTCCATAATGACAAGGCTACCAGCCATTGGAGTAACAAAATCTCATCAATAAACTACCTTCCATAATTACAAGGCTATCATCCATTGGGGAAAAAAATCTCAACAATGAACTACATTCCCTAATGACAAGGATACCATCCATTAGAGTAACAAAATCTCAACAACAAAATACCTTCCATAATGATAAGGCTACCATCCATTGGAGTAATAAAATTTCAACAAACTACCATCCATATTTACAAGGCTACCATCAATTGGAGTAACAAAATCTCAACAATAAACTACCTTCCATAATGACAAGGCTACCATCCATTGGAGTAACAAAATCTCAACAACAAACTACCATCCATATTGACAAGGCTACAATCCATTGGAGTAACAAAATCTCAACAATGAACTACCTTCCATAATGACAAGTCCACCATCCATTGGAGTAACAAAATCTCAACAACGAACTACCTTCCATAATGAAAAGGCTACCATCCATTTGAGTAGTAAAATCTCAACAACAAACTACCATCCATTATGACAAGGATACCATCCATTGGAGTAAAAAAATCTCAACAATGAACTACCTTCCATAATGACAAGTCTACCATCCATTGGAGTAACAAAATCTCAACAATGAACTACATTTCATAATGACAAAGCTACCATACATTAGATTAAAAAAATCATAACAACGTACTACCTTCCATAATGACAAGGCTAACATCCATTGGAGAAACAAAATCTCAACAATGAACTACCTTCCCTAATGACAAGGATACCATCCATTAGAGTAACAAAATCTCAACAACAAACTACCTTACATAATGATAAGGCTACCATCCATTGGACTAATAAAATCTCAACAACAAACTACCATCCATAATGACAAGGCTACCATCAATTGGAGTAACAAAATCTCAACAACAAACTACCTTCCATAATGACAAGGCTACCATCCATTGGAGTAACAAAATCTCAACAACAAACTACTTTCCATATTGACAAGGCTACAATACATTGGAGTTACAAAATCTCAACAACGAGCTACCTTCCATAATGACAAGTCCACCATCCATTGGAGTATCAAAATCTCAACAACGAACTACCTTTTATAATGACAAGGCTACCATCCATTGGAGTACCAAAATCTCAACAACAAACTACCTTCCATATTGACAAGGCTACCATCCATTAGAGTAACAAAATCTCAACAATGAACTACCTTCCATAATGACAAGGCTACCAGCCATTGGAGTAACAAAATCTCATCAATAAACTACCTTCCATAATGACAAGGCTATCATCCATTGGGGAAAAAAAATCATAACAATGAACTACATTCCCTAATGACAAGGATACCATCCATTAGAGTAACAAAATCTCAACAAAAAAATACCTTCCATAATGATACGGCTACCATCCATTGGGTTAATAAAATCTCAACAACAAACTACCATCCATATTTACAAGGCTACCATCAATTGGAGTAACAAAATCTCAACAACAAACTACCTTCCATAATGACAAGGCTACCATCCATTGGAGTAACTAAATCTCAACAACAAACTACCATCCATATTGACAAGGCTACAATCCATTGGAGTAACAAAATCTCCACAACAAACTACCTTCCTTAATGACAAGCCCACCATCCATTGGAGTAACAAAATCTCAACAATGAACTACCTTCCATAATGAAAAGGCTACCATCCATTGGAGTAACAAAATCTCAACAACGAACTACCTTCCATAGTGATAAGGCTACCATCGATTAGACTAAAAAAATCTCAACAACGAACTACGTTCCTTAATGACAAGGCTACCATCCATTGGAGTAATAATATCTCAACAAAAAACTACCATCCATAAAGACAAGGATACCATCCATTGGAGTAAAAAAATCTCAACATCGAACTACCTTCCATAATGACAAGGCTACCATCCATTTGAGTAATAAAATCTCAACAACAAACTACCATCCATTATGACAAGGATACCATCCATTGGAGTAAAAAAATCTCAACAATGAACTACCTTCCACAATGACAAGGATACCATCCATTGGAGTAACAAAATCTCAACAATGAACTACCATCCATAATGACAAGGCTACCATCCATTAGAGTAACAAAATCTCAACAACAAACTACTTTCCATATTGACAAAGCTACAATACATTGGAGTAACAAAATCTCAACAAAGAACTACCTTCCATAATGACAAGTTCACCATCCATTGGAGTATCAAAATCTCAACAACGAACTACCTTTCATAATGACAAGGCTACCATCCATTGGAGTACCAAAATCTCAACACTGAACTACCTTCCATATTGACAAGGCTACCATCCATTAGAGTAACAAAATCTCAACAATGAACTACATTCCATAATGACAAGGCTACCATCCATTGGAGTAACAAAATCTCATCAATAAACTACCTTCCATAATGACAAGGCTATCATCCATTGGGGAAAAAAAATCTCAACAATGAACTACATTCCCTAATGACAAGGATACCATCCATTAGAGTAACAAAATCTCAACAACAAAATACCTTCCATAATGATAAGGCTACCATCCATTGGAGTAATAAAATCTGAACAAACTACCATCCATATTTACAAGGCTACCATCAATTGGAGTAACAAAATCTCAACAATAAACTACCTTCCATAATGACAAGGCTACCATCCATTGGAGTAACAAAATCTCAACAACAAACTACCATCCATATTGACAAGGCTACAATCCATTGGAGTAACAAAATCTCAACAACGAACTACCTTCCATAATGACAAGTCCACCATCCATTGGAGTAACAAAATCTCAACAACGAACTACCTTCCATAATGAAAAGGCTACCATCCATTTGAGTAGTAAAATCTCAACAACAAACCACCATCCATTATGACAAGGATACCATCCATTGGAGTAAAAAAATATCAACAATGAACTACCTTCCATAATGACAAGTCTACCATCCATTGGAGTAACAAAATCTCCACAATGAACTACATTTCATAATGACAAAGCTACCATACATTAGAGTAAAAAAATCATAACAACGTACTACCTTCCATAATGACAAGGCTAACATCCATTGGAGAAACAAAATCTCAACAATGAACTACCTTCCCTAATGACAAGGATACCATCCATTAGAGTAACAAAATCTCAACAACAAACTACCTTACATAATGATAAGGCTACCATCCATTGGAGTAATAAAATCTCAACAACAAACTACCATCCATAATGACAAGGCTACCATCAATTGGAGTAACAAAATCTCAACAACAAACTACCTTCCATAATGACAAGGCTACCATCCATTGGAGTAACAAAATCTCAACAACAAACTACTTTCCATATTGACAAGGCTACAATACATTGGAGTAACAAAATCTCAACAACGAGCTACCTTCCATAATGACAAGTCCACCATCCATTGGAGTATCAAAATCTCAACAACGAACTACCTTTTATAATGACAAGGCTACCATCCATTGGAATACCAAAATCTCAACAACGAACTACCTTCCATATTGACAAGGCTACCATCCATTAGAGTAACAAAATATCAACAATGAACTACCTTCCATAATGACAAGGCTACCAGCCATTGGAGTAACAAAATCTCATCAATAAACTACCTTCCATAATGACAAGGCTATCATCCTTTGGGGAAAAAAATCTCAACAATGAACTACATTCCCTAATGACATGGATACCATCCATTAGAGTAACAAAATCTCAACAACAAAATACCTTCCATAATGATAAGGCTACCATCCATTGGGTTAATAAAATGTCAACAACAAACTACCATCCATATTTACAAGGCTACCATCAATTGGAGTAACAAAATCTCAACAACAAACTACCTTCCATAATGGCAAGGCTACCATCCATTGGAGTAACAAAATCTCAACAATGAACTACCTTCCATAGTGATAAGGCTACCATCGATTAGAGTAAAAAAATCTCAACAACGAACTACCTTCCATAATGACAAGGCTACCATCCATTGGAGTAATAATATCTCAACAACAAACTACCATCGATAATGACAAGGATACCATCCATTGGAGTAAAAAAATCTCAACAATGAACTACCTTCCACAATGTCAAGGCTACCATCCATTGGAGTAACAAAATCTCAACAATGAACTACCATCCATAATGACAAGGCTACCATTCATTGGAGAACAAAATCTCAAAAATGAACTACCTTCCATAATGACAAGGCTATCATCCATTGGAGAAACAATATCTAAACAATGAACTACCTTCCCTAATGACAAGGATACCATCCATTAGAGTAACAAAATCTCAACAACAACCTACCTTACAAATTAACAAGGCTACCATCCATTGGAGTAAGAAAATCCCAATAACGAACTACCTTCCATAATGACAAGGCTAACATCCATTGGAGTAACAAAATCTCAACAACAAACTACCTTCCATAATGACAAGGCTACCATCCATTGGAGTAACAAAATCTCAACAATGAACAACCTTCCATAATGACAAGTCCACCATCCATTGGAGTATCAAAATCTCAACAACGAACTACCTTTCATAATGACAAGGCTACCATCCAGTGGAGTACCAAAATCTCAACAACGAACTACCTTCCATATTGACAAAGCTAACATCTATTAGAGTAACAAAATCTCAACAATGAACTACCTTCCATAATGACAAGGCTACCAGCCATTGCAGTAACAAAATCTCATCAATAAACTACCTTCCATAATGACAAGGCTATCATCCATTGGGGAAAAAAATCTCAACAATGAACTACATTCCCTAATGACAAGGATACCATCCATTAGAGTAACAAAATCTCAACAACAAAATACCTTCCATAATGAAAAGGCTACCATCCATTGGAGTAAGAAAATCTCAACAAACTACCATCAATATTTACAAGGCTACCATCAATTGGAGTAACAAAATCTCTAAAATAAACTTCCTTCCATAATGACAAGGCTACCATCCATTGGAGTAACAAAATCTCAACAACAAACTACCATCCATATTGACAAGGCTACAATCCATTGGAGTAACAAAATCTCAACAATGAACTACCTTCCATAATGACAATCCACCATCCATTGGAGTAACAAAATCTCAACTACGAACTACCTTCCATAATGAAAAGGCTACCATCCATTTGAGTAGTAAAATCTCAACAACAAACTACCATCCATTATGACAAGGATACCATCCATTGGAGTAAAAAAATCTCAACAATGAACTACCTTCCATAATGACAAGTCTACCATCCATTGGAGTAACAAAATCTCAACAATGAACTACATTTCATAATGACAAAGCTACCATACATTGGAGTAAAAAAATCATAACAACGTACTACCTTCCATAATGACAAGGCTAACATCCATTGGAGAAACAAAATCTCAACAATGAACTACCTTCCCTAATGACAAGGATACCATCCATTAGAGTAACAAAATCTCAACAACAAACTACCTTACATAATGATAAGGCTCCCATCCATTGGAGTAATAAAATCTCAACAACAAACTACCATGCATAATGACAAGGCTACCATCAATTGGAGTAACAAAATCTCAACAACAAACTACCTTCCATAATGACAAGGCTACCATCCATTGGAGTAACAAAATCTCAACAACAAACTACTTTCCATTTGACAAGGCTACAATACGTTGGAGTACCAAAATCTCAACAACGAGCTACCTTCCATAATGACAAGTCCACCATCCATTGGAGTATCAAAATCTCAACAACGAACTACCTTTTATAATGACAAGGCTACCATCCATTGGAGTACCAAAATCTCAACAACAAACTACCTTCCATATTGACAAGGCTACCATCGATTAGAGTAAAAAAATCTCAACAACGAACTACCTTCCATAATGACAAGGCTACCATCCATTGGAGTAATAATATCTCAACAACAAACTACCATCCATAATGACAAGGATACCATCCATTGGAGTAAAAAAATCTCAACATCGAACTACCTTCCATAATGACAAGGCTACCATCCATTTGAGTAATAAAATCTCAACAACAAACTACCATCCATTATGACAAGGATACCATCCATTGGAGTAAAAAAATCTCAACAATGAACTACCTTCCACAATGACAAGGATACCATTCATTGGAGTAACAAAATCTCAACAATGAACTACCATCCATAATGACAAGGCTACCATCCATTGGAGTAACAAAATCTCAACAACAAACTACCTTCCATAATGACAAGGCTACCATCCATTGGAGTAACAAAATCTCAACAATGAACTACCTTCCATAATGACAAGTCCACCATCCATTGGAGTATCAAAATCTCAACAACGAACTACCTTTCATAATGACAAGGCTACCATCCAGTGGAGTACCAAAATCTCAACAACGAACTACCTTCCATATTGACAAAGCTAACATCTATTAGAGTAACAAAATCTCAACAATGAACTACCTTCCATAATGACAAGGCTACCAGCCATTGCAGTAACAAAATCTCATCAATAAACTACCTTCCATAATGACAAGGCTATCATCCATTGGGGAAAAAAATCTCAACAATGAACTACATTCCCTAATGACAAGGATACCATCCATTAGAGTAACAAAATCTCAACAACAAAATACCTTCCATAATGAAAAGGCTACCATCCATTGGAGTAAGAAAATCTCAACAAACTACCATCAATATTTACAAGGCTACCATCAATTGGAGTAACAAAATCTCTAAAATAAACTTCCTTCCATAATGACAAGGCTACCATCCATTGGAGTAACAAAATCTCAACAACAAACTACCATCCATATTGACAAGGCTACAATCCATTGGAGTAACAAAATCTCAACAATGAACTACCTTCCATAATGACAATCCACCATCCATTGGAGTAACAAAATCTCAACTACGAACTACCTTCCATAATGAAAAGGCTACCATCCATTTGAGTAGTAAAATCTCAACAACAAACTACCATCCATTATGACAAGGATACCATCCATTGGAGTAAAAAAATCTCAACAATGAACTACCTTCCATAATGACAAGTCTACCATCCATTGGAGTAACAAAATCTCAACAATGAACTACATTTCATAATGACAAAGCTACCATACATTGGAGTAAAAAAATCATAACAACGTACTACCTTCCATAATGACAAGGCTAACATCCATTGGAGAAACAAAATCTCAACAATGAACTACCTTCCCTAATGACAAGGATACCATCCATTAGAGTAACAAAATCTCAACAACAAACTACCTTACATAATGATAAGGCTCCCATCCATTGGAGTAATAAAATCTCAACAACAAACTACCATGCATAATGACAAGGCTACCATCAATTAGAGTAACAAAATCTCAACAACAAACTACCTTCCATAATGACAAGGCTACCATCCATTGGAGTAACAAAATCTCAACAACAAACTACTTTCCATTTGACAAGGCTATAATACGTTGGAGTACCAAAATCTCAACAACGAGCTACCTTCCATAATGACAAGTCCACCATCCATTGGAGTATCAAAATCTCAACAACGAACTACCTTTTATAATGACAAGGCTACCATCCATTGGAGTACAAAAATCTCAACAACAAACTACCTTCCATATTGACAAGGCTACCATCGATTAGAGTAAAAAAATCTCAACAACGAACTACCTTCCATAATGACAAGGCTACCAGCCATTGCAGTAACAAAATCTCATCAATAAACTACCTTCCATAATGACAAGGCTATCATCCATTGGGGAAAAAAATCTCAACAATGAACTACATTCCCTAATGACAAGGATACCATCCATTAGAGTAACAAAATCTCAACAACAAAATACCTTCCATAATGAAAAGGCTACCATCCATTGGAGTAAGAAAATCTCAACAAACTACCATCAATATTTACAAGGCTACCATCAATTGGAGTAACAAAATCTCTAAAATAAACTTCCTTCCATAATGACAAGGCTACCATCCATTGGAGTAACAAAATCTCAACAACAAACTACCATCCATATTGACAAGGCTACAATCCATTGGAGTAACAAAATCTCAACAATGAACTACCTTCCATAATGACAATCCACCATCCATTGGAGTAACAAAATCTCAACTATGAACTACCTTCCATAATGAAAAGGCTACCATCCATTTGAGTAGTAAAATCTCAACAACAAACTACCATCCATTATGACAAGGATACCATCCATTGGAGTAAAAAAATCTCAACAATGAACTACCTTCCATAATGACAAGTCTACCATCCATTGGAGTAACAAAATCTCAACAATGAACTACATTTCATAATGACAAAGCTACCATACATTGGAGTAAAAAAATCATAACAACGTACTACCTTCCATAATGACAAGGCTAACATCCATTGGAGAAACAAAATCTCAACAATGAACTACCTTCCCTAATGACAAGGATACCATCCATTAGAGTAACAAAATCTCAACAACAAACTACCTTACATAATGATAAGGCTCCCATCCATTGGAGTAATAAAATCTCAACAACAAACTACCATGCATAATGACAAGGCTACCATCAATTAGAGTAACAAAATCTCAACAACAAACTACCTTCCATAATGACAAGGCTACCATCCATTGGAGTAACAAAATCTCAACAACAAACTACTTTCCATTTGACAAGGCTATAATACGTTGGAGTACCAAAATCTCAACAACGAGCTACCTTCCATAATGACAAGTCCACCATCCATTGGAGTATCAAAATCTCAACAACGAACTACCTTTTATAATGACAAGGCTACCATCCATTGGAGTACAAAAATCTCAACAACAAACTACCTTCCATATTGACAAGGCTACCATCGATTAGAGTAAAAAAATCTCAACAACGAACTACCTTCCATAATGACAAGGCTACCATCCATTGGAGTAATAATATCTCAACAACAAACTACCATCCATAATGACAAGGATACCATCCATTGGAGTAAAAAAATCTCAACATCGAACTACCTTCCATAATGACAAGGCTACCATCCATTTGAGTAATAAAATCTCAACAACAAACTACCATCCATTATGACAAGGATACCATCCATTGGAGTAAAAAAATCTCAACAATGAACTACCTTCCACAATGACAAGGATACCATTCATTGGAGTAACAAAATCTCAACAATGAACTACCATCCATAATGACAAGGCTACCATCCATTGGAGTAACAAAATCTCAACAACAAACTACTTTCCATATTGACAAAGCTACAATACATTGGAGTAACAAAATCTCAACAACGAACTAACTTCCATAATGACAAGTCCACCATCCATTGGAGTATCAAAATCTCAACAACGAACTACATTTCATAATGACAAGGCTACCATCCATTGGAGTACCAAAATCTCAACAACGAACTACCTTCCATATTGACAAGGCTACCATCCATTAGAGTAACAAAATCTCAACAATGAACTACCTTCCATAATGACAAGGCTACCAGCCATTGGAGTAACAAAATCTCATCAATAAACTACCTTCCAAAATGACAAGGCTATCATCCATTGGGGAAAAAAAATTTCAACAATGAACTATATTCCCTAATGACAAGGATACCATCCATTAGAGTAACAAAATCTCAACAACAAAATACCTTCCATAATGATAAGGCTACCATCCATTGGATTAATAAAATCTCAACAACAAACTACCATCCATATTTACAAGGCTACCATCAATTGGAGTAACAAAATCTCAACAACAAACTACCTTCCATAATGCCAAGGCTACCATCCATTGGAGTAACAAAATCTCAACAACAAACTACCATCCATATTGACAAGGCTACAATCCATTGGAGTAACAAAATCTCAACAACGAACTACCTTCCATAATGATAAGGCTACCATCCATTGGAGTAACAAAATCTCAACAATGAACAACCTTCCATAGTGATAAGGCTACCATCGATTAGAGTAAAAAATTCTCAACAACGAACTACCTTCCATAATGACAAGGCTACCATCCATTGGAGTAATAAAATCTCAACAACAAACTACCATCGATAATGACAAGGATACCATCCATTGGAGTAAAAAAATCTCAACAACGAACTACCTTCCATAATGACAAGGCTACCATCCATTTGAGTAATAAAATCTCAACAACAAACTACCATCCATTATGACAAGGATACCATCCATTGGAGTAAAAAAATCTCAACAATGAACTACCTTCCACAATGACAAGGCTACCATCCATTGGAGTAACAAAATCTCAACAATGAACTACCATCCATAATGACAAGGCTACCAGCCATTGGAGTAACAAAATCTCAACAATGAACTACCTTCCATAATGACAAGGCTATCATCCATTGGAGAAACAAAATCTAAATAATGCACTACCTTCCCTAATGACAAGGATATCATCCATTAGAGTAACAAAATATCAACAACAACCTACCTTACATAATAACAAGGATACCATCCATTGGAGTAAGAAAATCTCAACAATGAACTACCTTCCATAATGACAAGTCTACCATCCAATGGAGTAACAAAATCTCAACAGCGAACTACATTCCATAATGACAAAGCTACCATACATTGGAGTAAAAAAATCACAACAACGTACTTCCTTTCATACTGACAAGGCTACCATCCAATGGAGTAACAAAATCTCAACAACGAACTACCTTTCATAATGAAAAGGCTACCATCCATTGGAGTAACAAAATATAAAAAATGAACTACCTTCCATAATCACAAGGCTACCATCCATTGGAGTAAGAAAATCCCAATAACGAACTACCTTCCATAATGACAAGGCTAACATCCATTGGAGTAACAAAATCTCAACAACAAACTACCTTCCATAATGACAAGGCGACCATCCATTGGGTTAACAAAATCTCAACAACGAACTACCTTCTATAATGATAAGGCTACCATCCATTGGAGTAACAAAATCTCAACAATGAAGTACCTTCCATAATGACAAGGCTATCATCCATTGGAGAAACAAAATCTCAACAAGGAACTAACTTCCCTAATGACAAGGATACCATCCATTAGAGTAACAAAATCTCAACAACAAACTACCTTTCATAATGATTAGTCTACCATCCATTGGAGTAATAAAATCTCAACAACAAACTACCATCCATAATGACAGGGCTACCATCAATTGGAGTAACAAAATCTCAACAACAAACTACCTTCCATAATGACAAGGCTACCATCCATTGGAGTAACAAAATCTCAACAACAAATTACTTTCCACATTGACAAGGCTACAATCCATTGGATTAACAAAATCTCAACAACGAACTACCTTCCATAATGACAAGTCCACCATCCATTGGAGTATCAAAATCTCAACAACGAAATCCCTTTCATAATGACAAGGCTACCATCCATTGGAGTATCAAAATCTCAACAACGAACTACATTCCATAATGACAAGGCTATCATCCATTGGAGTAACAAAATCTCAACAACGAACTACCTTCCATAATGACAAGTCTACCATCCATTGGAGTAACAAAATCTCAACAACGAACTACCTTCCATAATGACAAAGCTACCATACATTGGAGTAAAAAAATCTCAACAACGAACTACCTTTCATCGTGACAAGGCTACCATCCATTGGAGTAACAAAATAGAAAAAATGAACTACCTTCCATAATAACACGGCTACCATCCATTGGAGTAACAAAATCCCAATAACGAACTACCTTCCATAATTACAAGGCTAACATCCATTGGTGTAACAAAATATCAACAACGAACTACCTTCCATAATGACAAGGCTACCATCCATTGGAGTAACAAAATATCAACAACCAACTACCTTCCATAATGACAAGGATAACATCCATTGGAGTAACAAAATCTCAACAACAAACTACCTTCCATAATGACAAGGCTACAATCCATTGGAGTAACAAAATCTCAACAACGAACTACCTACCATAATGACAAGGCTACCATCCATTGGAGTAACAAAATCTTAACAATGAAATACCTTCCATAATGACAAGACTTCCATCAATTGGAGTAATAAAATCTCAACAATGAACTACCTTCCATAATGACAAGGCTACCAGCCATTGGAGTAACAAAATCTCATCAATGAACTACCTTCCATAATGACAAGGCTATCATCCATTGGAGAAACAAAATCTAAACAATGAACTACCTTACAAAATAACAAGGCTACCATCCATTGGAGTAAGAAAATCTCAATAATGAACTACATTCCCTAATGACAAGGATACCATCCATTAGAGTAACAAAATCTCAACAACAAACTACCTTACATAATGATTAGTCTACCATCCATTGGAGTAATAAAATCTCAACAACAAACTACCATCCATAATGACAGGGCTACCATCAATTGGAGTAACAAAATCTCAACAACAAACTACCTTCCATAATGACAAGACTACCATCCATTGGAGTAACAAAATCTCAACAACAAATTACTTTCCATATTGACAAGGCTACAATCCATTGGATTAACAAAATCTCAACAACGAACTACCTTCCATAATGACAAGTCCACCATCCATTGGAGTATCAAAATCTCAACAACAAAATCCCTTTCATAATGACAAGGCTACCATCCATTGGAGTAACAAAATCTCAACAACGAACTACATTCCATAATGACAAGGCTATCATCCATTGGAGTAACAAAATCTCAACAACGAACTACCTTCCATAATGACAAGTCTACCATCCATTGGAGTAACAAAATCTCAACAACGAACTACCTTCCATAATGACAAAGCTACCATACATTGGAGTAAAAAAATCTAAACAACGAACTACCTTTCATCGTGACAAGGCTACCATCCATTGGAGTAACAAAATAGAAAAAATGAACTACCTTCCATAATAACACGGCTACCATCCATTGGAGTAACAAAATCCCAATAACGAACTACCTTCCATAATTACAAGGCTAACATCCATTGGTGTAACAAAATATCAACAACGAACTACCTTCCATAATGACAAGGCTACCATCCATTGGAGTAACAAAATATCAACAATGAACTACCTTCCAAAATGACAAGGCTACCATCCATTGGAGTAACAAAATCTCAAAAATGAACTACCATCCATAATGACAAGGCTACCAGCCATTGGAGAACAAAATCTCAACAATGAACTTCCTTCCCTAATGACAAGGATACCATCCATTAGAGTAACAAAATCTTAACAATGAACTACCTTACAAAATAACAAGGCTACCATCCATTGGAGTAAGAAAATCTCAATAATGAACTACATTCCCTAATGACAAGGATACCATCCATTAGAGTAACAAAATCTCAACAACAAACTACCTTACATAATGATTAGTCTACCATCCATTGGAGTAATAAAATCTCAACAAGAAACTACCATCCATAATGAGAGGGCTACCATCAATTGGAGTAACAAAATCTCAACAACAAACTACCTTCCATAATGACAAGGCTACCATCCATTGGAGTAACAAAATCTCAACAACAAATTACTTTCCATATTGACAAGGCTACAATCCATTGGATTAACAAAATCTCAACAACGAACTACCTTCCATAATGACAAGTCCACCATCCATTGGAGTATCAAAATCTCAACAACGAAATCCCTTTCATAATGACAAGGCTACCATCCATTGGAGTAACAAAATCTCAACAACGAACTACATTCCATAATGACAAGGCTATCATCCATTGGAGTAACAAAATCTCAACAACGAACTACCTTCCATAATGACAAGTCTACCATACATTAGAGTAACAAAATCTCAACAACGAACTACCTTCCATAATGACAAAGCTACCATACATTGGAGTAACAAAATCTCAACAACGAACTACCTTCCATAATGACAAGTCCACCATCCATTGGAGTAAAAAAATCTCAACAATGAACTACCTTCCACAATGACAGGGCTACCATCCATTGGAGTAACAAAATCTCAAAAATGAACTACCATCGATAATGACAAGGCTACCAGCCATTGGAGAACAAAATCTCAACAATGAACTACCTTCCCTAATGACAAGGATACCATCCATTAGAGTAACAAAATCTTAACAATGAACTACCTTACAAAATAACAAGGCTACCATCCATTGGAGTAAGAAAATCTCAATAATGAACTACATTCCCTAATGACAAGGATACCATCCATTAGAGTAACAAAATATCAACAACAAACTACCTTACATAATGATTAGTCTACCATCCATTGGAGTAATAAAATCTCAACAACAAACTACCATCCATAATGACAGGGCTACCATCAATTGGAGTAACAAAATCTCAACAACAAACTACCTTCCATAATGACAAGGCTACCATCCATTGGAGTAACAAAATCTCAACAACAAATTACTTTCCATATTGACAAGGCTACAATCCATTGGATTAACAAAATCTCAAGAACGAACTACCTTCCATAATGACAAGTCCACCATCCATTGGAGTATCAAAATCTCAACAACGAAATCCCTTTCATAATGACAAGGCTACCATCCATTGGAGTAACAAAATCTCAACAACGAACTACATTCCATAATGACAAGGCTATCATCCATTGGAGTAACAAAATCTCAACAACGAACTACCTTCCATAATGACAAGTCTACCATCCATTGGAGTAACAAAATCTCAACAACGAACTACCTTCCATAATGACAAAGCTACCATACATTGGAGTAAAAAAATCTCAACAACGAACTACCTTTCATCGTGACAAGGCTACCATCCATTGGAGTAACAAAATAGAAAAAATGAACTACCTTCCATAATAACACGGCTACCATCCATTGGAGTAACAAAATCCCAATAACGAACTACCTTCCATAATTACAAGGCTAACATCCATTGGTGTAACAAAATATCAACAACAAACTACCTTCCATAATGACAAGGCTACCATCCATTGGAGTAACAAAATATCAACAACGAACTACCTTCCATAATGACAAGGATAACATCCATTGGAGTAACAAAATCTCAACAACAAACTACCTTCCATAATGACAAGGCTACAATCCATTGGAGTAACAAAATCTCAACAACGAACTACCTACCATAATGACAAGGCTACCATCCATTGGAGTAACAAAATCTTAACAATGAAATACCTTCCATAATGACAAGACTTCCATCCATTGGAGTAATAAAATCTCAACAATGAACTACCATCCATAATGACAAGGCTACCAGCCATTGGAGAACAAAATCTCAACAATGAACTACCTTCCCTAATGACAAGGATACCATCCATTAGAGTAACAAAATCTTAACTATGAACTACCTTACAAAATAACAAGGCTACCATCCATTGGAGTAAGAAAATCTCAATAATGAACTACATTCCCTAATGACAAGGATACCATCCATTAGAGTAACAAAATCTCAACAACAAACTACCTTACATAATGATTAGTCTACCATCCATTGGAGTAATAAAATCTCAACAACAAACTACCATCCATAATGACAGGGCTACCATCAATTGGAGTAACAAAATCTCAACAACAAACTACCTTCCATAATGACAAGGCTACCATCCATTGGAGTAACAAAATCTCAACAACAAATTACTTTCCATATTGACAAGGCTACAATCCATTGGATTAACAAAATCTCAACAACGAACTACCTTCCATAATGACAAGTCCACCATCCATTAGAGTATCAAAATCTCAACAACGAAATCCCTTTCATAATGACAAGGCTACCATCCATTGGAGTAACAAAATCTCAACAACGAACTACATTCCATAATGACAAGGCTATCATCCATTGGAGTAACAAAATCTCAACAACGAACTACCTTCCATAATGACAAGTCTACCATACATTAGAGTAACAAAATCTCAACAACGAACTACCTTCCATAATGACAAAGCTACCATACATTGGAGTAACAAAATCTCAACAACGAACTACCTTCCATAATGACAAGTCCACCATCCATTGGAGTAAAAAAATCTCAACAATGAACTACCTTCCACAATGACAGGGCTACCATCCATTGGAGTAACAAAATCTCAAAAATGAACTACCATCGATAATGACAAGGCTACCAGCCATTGGAGAACAAAATCTCAACAATGAACTACCTTCCCTAATGACAAGGATACCATCCATTAGAATAACAAAATCTTAACAATGAACTACCTTACAAAATAACAAGGCTACCATCCATTGGAGTAAGAAAATCTCAATAATGAACTACATTCCCTAATGACAAGGATACCATCCATTAGAGTAACAAAATATCAACAACAAACTACCTTACATAATGATTAGTCTACCATCCATTGGAGTAATAAAATCTCAACAACAAACTACCATCCATAATGACAGGGCTACCATCAATTGGAGTAACAAAATCTCAACAACAAACTACCTTCCATAATGACAAGGCTACCATCCATTGGAGTAACAAAATCTCAACAACAAATTACTTTCCATATTGACAAGGCTACAATCCATTGGATTAACAAAATCTCAACAACGAACTACCTTCCATAATGACAAGTCCACCATCCATTGGAGTATCAAAATCTCAACAACGAAATCCCTTTCATAATGACAAGGCTACCATCCATTGGAGTAACAAAATCTCAACAACGAACTACATTCCATAATGACAAGGCTATCATCCATTGGAGTAACAAAATCTCAACAACGAACTACCTTCCATAATGACAAGTCTACCATCCATTGGAGTAACAAAATCTCAACAACGAACTACCTTCCATAATGACAAAGCTACCATACATTGGAGTAAAAAAATCTCAACAACGAACTACCTTTCATCGTGACAAGGCTACCATCCATTGGAGTAACAAAATAGAAAAAATGAACTACCTTCCATAATAACACGGCTACCATCCATTGGAGTAACAAAATCCCAATAACGAACTACCTTCCATAATTACAAGGCTAACATCCATTGGTGTAACAAAATATCAACAACGAACTACCTTCCATAATGACAAGGCTACCATCCATTGGAGTAACAAAATATCAACAACGAACTACCTTCCATAATGACAAGGATAACATCCATTGGAGTAACAAAATCTCAACAACAAACTACCTTCCATAATGACAAGGCTACAATCCATTGGAGTAACAAAATCTCAACAACGAACTACCTACCATAATGACAAGGCTACCATCCATTGGAGTAACAAAATCTTAACAATGAAATACCTTCCATAATGACAAGACTTCCATCCATTGGAGTAATAAAATCTCAACAATGAACTACCATCCATAATGACAAGGCTACCAGCCATTGGAGAACAAAATCTCAACAATGAACTACCTTCCCTAATGACAAGGATACCATCCATTAGAGTAACAAAATCTTAACAATGAACTACCTTACAAAATAACAAGGCTACCATCCATTGGAGTAAGAAAATCTCAATAATGAACTACATTCCCTAATGACAAGGATACCATCCATTAGAGTAACAAAATCTCAACAACAAACTACCTTACATAATGATTAGTCTACCATCCATTGGAGTAATAAAATCTCAACAACAAACTACCATCCATAATGACAGGGCTACCATCAATTGGAGTAACAAAATCTCAACAACAAACTACCTTCCATAATGACAAGGCTACCATCCATTGGAGTAACAAAATCTCAACAACAAATTACTTTCCATATTGACAAGGCTACAATCCATTGGATTAACAAAATCTCAACAACGAACTACCTTCCATAATGACAAGTCCACCATCCATTAGAGTATCAAAATCTCAACAACGAAATCCCTTTCATAATGACAAGGCTACCATCCATTGGAGTAACAAAATCTCAACAACGAACTACATTCCATAATGACAAGGCTATCATCCATTGGAGTAACAAAATCTCAACAACGAACTACCTTCCATAATGACAAGTCTACCATCCATTGGAGTAACAAAATCTCAACAACGAACTACCTTCCATAATGACAAAGCTACCATACATTGGAGTAAAAAAATCTCAACAACGAACTACCTTTCATCGTGACAAGGCTACCATCCATTGGAGTAACAAAATAGAAAAAATGAACTACCTTCCATAATAACACGGCTACCATCCATTGGAGTAACAAAATCCCAATAACGAACTACCTTCCATAATTACAAGGCTAACATCCATTGGTGTAACAAAATATCAACAACGAACTACCTTCCATAATGACAAGGCTACCATCCATTGGAGTAACAAAATATCAACAACGAACTACCTTCCATAATGACAAGGATAACATCCATTGGAGTAACAAAATCTCAACAACAAACTACCTTCCATAATGACAAGGCTACAATCCATTGGAGTAACAAAATCTCAACAACGAACTACCTACCATAATGACAAGGCTACCATCCATTGGAGTAACAAAATCTTAACAATGAAATACCTTCCATAATGACAAGACTTCCATCCATTGGAGTAATAAAATCTCAACAATGAACTACCATCCATAATGACAAGGCTACCAGCCATTGGAGAACAAAATCTCAACAATGAACTACCTTCCCTAATGACAAGGATACCATCCATTAGAGTAACAAAATCTTAACAATGAACTACCTTACAAAATAACAAGGCTACCATCCATTGGAGTAAGAAAATCTCAATAATGAACTACATTCCCTAATGACAAGGATACCATCCATTAGAGTAACAAAATCTCAACAACAAACTACCTTACATAATGATTAGTCTACCATCCATTGGAGTAATAAAATCTCAACAACAAACTACCATCCATAATGACAGGGCTACCATCAATTGGAGTAACAAAATCTCAACAACAAACTACCTTCCATAATGACAAGGCTACCATCCATTGGAGTAACAAAATCTCAACAACAAATTACTTTCCATATTGACAAGGCTACAATCCATTGGATTAACAAAATCTCAACAACGAACTACCTTCCATAATGACAAGTCCACCATCCATTAGAGTATCAAAATCTCAACAACGAAATCCCTTTCATAATGACAAGGCTACCATCCATTGGAGTAACAAAATCTCAACAACGAACTACATTCCATAATGACAAGGCTATCATCCATTGGAGTAACAAAATCTCAACAACGAACTACCTTCCATAATGACAAGTCTACCATCCATTGGAGTAACAAAATCTCAACAACGAACTACCTTCCATAATGACAAAGCTACCATACATTGGAGTAAAAAAATCTCAACAACGAACTACCTTTCATCGTGACAAGGCTACCATCCATTGGAGTAACAAAATAGAAAAAATGAACTACCTTCCATAATAACACGGCTACCATCCATTGGAGTAACAAAATCCCAATAACGAACTACCTTCCATAATTACAAGGCTAACATCCATTGGTGTAACAAAATATCAACAACGAACTACCTTCCATAATGACAAGGCTACCATCCATTGGAGTAACAAAATATCAACAACGAACTACCTTCCATAATGACAAGGATAACATCCATTGGAGTAACAAAATCTCAACAACAAACTACCTTCCATAATGACAAGGCTACAATCCATTGGAGTAACAAAATCTCAACAACGAACTACCTACCATAATGACAAGGCTACCATCCATTGGAGTAACAAAATCTTAACAATGAAATACCTTCCATAATGACAAGACTTCCATCCATTGGAGTAATAAAATCTCAACAATGAACTACCATCCATAATGACAAGGCTACCAGCCATTGGAGAACAAAATCTCAACAATGAACTACCTTCCCTAATGACAAGGATACCATCCATTAGAGTAACAAAATCTTAACAATGAACTACCTTACAAAATAACAAGGCTACCATCCATTGGAGTAAGAAAATCTCAATAATGAACTACATTCCCTAATGACAAGGATACCATCCATTAGAGTAACAAAATCTCAACAACAAACTACCTTACATAATGATTAGTCTACCATCCATTGGAGTAATAAAATCTCAACAACAAACTACCATCCATAATGACAGGGCTACCATCAATTGGAGTAACAAAATCTCAACAACAAACTACCTTCCATAATGACAAGGCTACCATCCATTGGAGTAACAAAATCTCAACAACAAATTACTTTCCATATTGACAAGGCTAAAATCCATTGGATTAACAAAATCTCAACAACGAACTACCTTCCATAATGACAAGTCCACCATCCATTAGAGTATCAAAATCTCAACAACGAAATCCCTTTCATAATGACAAGGCTACCATCCATTGGAGTAACAAAATCTCAACAACGAACTACATTCCATAATGACAAGGCTATCATCCATTGGAGTAACAAAATCTCAACAACGAACTACCTTCCATAATGACAAGTCTACCATCCATTGGAGTAACAAAATCTCAACAACGAACTACCTTCCATAATGACAAAGCTACCATACATTGGAGTAAAAAAATCTCAACAACGAACTACCTTTCATCGTGACAAGGCTACCATCCATTGGAGTAACAAAATAGAAAAAATGAACTACCTTCCATAATAACACGGCTACCATCCATTGGAGTAACAAAATCCCAATAACGAACTACCTTCCATAATTACAAGGCTAACATCCATTGGTGTAACAAAATATCAACAACGAACTACCTTCCATAATGACAAGGCTACCATCCATTGGAGTAACAAAATATCAACAACGAACTACCTTCCATAATGACAAGGATAACATCCATTGGAGTAACAAAATCTCAACAACAAACTACCTTCCATAATGACAAGGCTACAATCCATTGGAGTAACAAAATCTCAACAACGAACTACCTACCATAATGACAAGGCTACCATCCATTGGAGTAACAAAATCTTAACAATGAAATACCTTCCATAATGACAAGACTTCCATCCATTGGAGTAATAAAATCTCAACAATGAACTACCATCCATAATGACAAGGCTACCAGCCATTGGAGAACAAAATCTCAACAATGAACTTTCTTCCCTAATGACAAGGATACCATCCATTAGAGTAACAAAATCTTAACAATGAACTACCTTACAAAATAACAAGGCTACCATCCATTGGAGTAAGAAAATCTCAATAATGAACTACATTCCCTAATGACAAGGATACCATCCATTAGAGTAACAAAATCTCAACAACAAACTAACTTACATAATGATTAGTCTACCATCCATTGGAGTAATAAAATCTCAACAAGAAACTACCATCCATAATGACAGGGCTACCATCAATTGGAGTAACAAAATCTCAACAACAAACTACCTTCCATAATGACAAGGCTACCATCCATTGGAGTAACAAAATCTCAACAAGAAATTACTTTCCATATTGACAAGGCTACAATCCATTGGATTAACAAAATCTCAAGAACGAACTACCTTCCATAATGACAAGTCCACCATCCATTGGAGTATCAAAATCTCAACAACGAAATCCCTTTCATAATGACAAGGCTACCATCCATTAGAGTAACAAAATCTCAACAACGAACTACATTCCATAATGACAAGGCTATCATCCATTGGAGTAACAAAATCTCAACAACGAACTACCTTCCATAATGACAAGTCTACCATCCATTGGAATAACAAAATCAACAACGAACTACCTTCCATAATGACAAAGCTACCATACATTGGAGTAACAAAATCTCAACAACAAACTACCTTCCATAATGACAAGTCCACCATCCATTGGAGTAACAAAATCTCAACAACGAACTACCTTTCATAATGACAAGGCCACCATCGATTAGAGAAAAAAAATCTCAACAACGAACTAACTTCCATAATGACAAGGCTACCATCCATTGGAGTAATAATATCTCAACAACAAACTACCATCCACAATGACAAGGATACCATCCATTGAAGTAAAAAAATCTCAACAACAAACTACCTTCCATAATGACAAGGCTACCATCCATTTGAGTAATAAAATCTCAACAACAAACTACCATCCATTATGACATGGATACCATCCATTGGAGTAAAAAAATCTCAACAATGAACTACCTTCCATAATGACAAGTCTACCATCCATTGGAGTAACAAAATCTCAACAACGAACTACATTCCATAATGACAAAGCTACCATACATTGGAGTAAAAAAATCACAACAACGTACTTCCTTTCATACTGACAAGGCTACCATCCAATGGAGTAAGAAAATCTCAACAACGAACTACCTTTCATAATGAAAAGGCTACCATCCATTAGAGTAACAAAATATAAAAAATGAACTACCTTCCATAATAACAAGGCTACTATCCATTGGAGTAAGAAAATCCCAATAACGAACTACCTTCCATAATGACAAGGCTAACATCCATTGGAGTAACATAATCTCAACAACAAACTACCTTCCATAACGACAAGGCTACCATCCATTAGATTAACAAAATATCAACAACGAACTACCTTCTATAATGACAAGGCTACCATCCATTGGAGTAAAAAAATCTCAACAATGAACTACCTTCCATAATGACAAGGCTATCATCCATTAGAGAAACAAAATCTCAACAAGGAACTAACTTCCCTAATGATAGGGATACCATCCATTAGAGTAACAAAATCCCAACAACAAACTACCTTACATAATGATAAGTCTACCATCCATTGGAGTAATAAAATCTCAACAACAAACTACCATCCATAATGACAGGGCTACCATTAATTGGAGTAACAAAATCTAACAACAAACTACCTTCCATAATGACAAGGCTACCATCCATTGGAGTAACAAAATCTCAACAACAAACTACTTTCCATATTGACAAGGCTACAATCCATTGGAGTAACAAAATCTCAACAACGAACTACCTTCCATAATGACAAGTCCACCATCCCTTGGAGTATTAAAATCTCAACAACGAACTACCTTTCATAATGACAAGGCTACCATCCATTGGAGTAACAAAATCTCAACAACAAACTACCTTCCATAATGACAAGGCTACCATCCATTGGAGTAACAAAATCTCAACAATGAACTACCTTCCATAATGACAAGGCTACCAGCCATTGGAGTAACAAAATCTCAACAATAAATTACTTTCCATAATGACAAGGCT